>JAWNKY010000238.1:0-1200000 GCA_035041765.1 Drosophila algonquin | reverse complement strand
GTATGCCTTCACATACATAAGTGTATAAATACATATGCAGTGTGCATATGTGTGTGCATGTGTGTGTGTGACTATTCAGTTTTGTGCGCTACAAAAGTCAAAAAGCAACAGCACCACAACAATTTTGTGTGTATTTTTGGCAGTCATTGACCCGCGCGATCATGGCCAAGGCAGCGACAGAGCAGCAGCAGCAGCGGCAGCGGCAGAAGCAGCAACAACAAAAACGATGTAGGAAGATAGCAAACAAGTTAAACAGAGAGGAGCGATAGTCAGTCGTGTGTGCGTACGAGTGCGAGTGCGAATGCGAATGCGAGAGAGTGGGCCCATGCACATGCACATACTCTCGCACTCGTACTGGTTCCGTTCGTGTATAGATTCGCATGCTTCGGTGGTGATCTCACTAAGCAGCAGCAGCAGCACCAGCGACTGCGGACAGCGGGCAGCAGCGGCTGAACCGAGCGAGTCCCCGAACAAAGCTCTCTCTTTCAATCCGCTTCTCTCTCTCTGACTCTCTATCGCTTTTTCTCCTGTTCTACGTTCTTCTTCGTTCTCTCTGTGAGCACGCACTGTGGTTGGGGGAGGGAGAGCTTTTTGCGGCCGGGGGTACAGGGTGCTGCTTAGATGGATCGGTGCATTGACTTGGCCAAAAAAGAAACAAAAACACAAAAGGGTGATTCACGGCCAGGCCATATCATCCCAATGTGAGACGTAGTGCAAAGAGCATTGACTCCGCCGACTCGTCTCTCGCTCAGACATTAGATGTTTCCTTAGCTCCGACTGAGATTCCGATTCCGACTCCGCTCCAATGCCAATCCCCTCAGCATTCCCCGCATCATCTGCGACCCCGTCTCTCGACCGACCTAACTGATAAGTGCAGTTCAACGATCGAGTCGTGCCAAAAGCTAAAATTAGTATCTCGTGCACACAAGCGGATCGTTTGCTTATCAGTTCGTGCAGCTGGCTGCTCCAGGGGATGGGGGGAGGGAGGGGAAGTCTTAGAAAACCACTGGCGACTGTTTTCGTTGCGCTCATCGATTATGGTCTGTTATCTATTATCGGTTATTCGGTTATCTGTTATCCGGGCTGCTCCAGTTCCTTCCGCTAGTACTCCGCCGACAGCGAAAAGTGGGGAGCGGGATCCAGACATCCCGGAAGGCGCTTTGCTATCAATCATTCCCCAAGTCAGAGCTTCTTGGGCTCCTCCGCTCTGCTACTTTGCTTCCCTTTTACACACACATACACACACACTGTCAAATGACTAGGGAAAAATTTTAATGAAAAGCATTGCGCTTTTCCCCCAGCCTCATGCCAGGGAAAGATGTAAGCCAGAGACCCATCTACCACGTCAAATCCAAACAATATTAAAAAAGCGAACTAGAAGTTATTGCTGCCAGACTCAGTCTTTGCCTCCGCCTCAGCCTCAGCCCCAGCCTCTCCCAACCCCACCCCCAACCCCACCCACCGTATCCCATCCCACCCCATTCCATTCCTCACTTTCTCCCACTCCCAGCTGTTCCAACGCTGCTGATGCTTCCGCTTATCAAAGCCAGAGACGTTATAGAAATTTTTAAACATGTTTGAACTACACACACTCCCATACACAGATACTGCCAAACACACACAGAGATGAGGGCATCCTTGTTGCTCTCCTCGTATTTGAGTAACTCTATTCATCATTTCGTCTCCGTCTGCGTCGCACCGTCCCAACCCCCGCCCCCGTCACTCCCCCTTGTGATGGGGGCGAAAAAGAAATTTCCAGAAGTGAAAACTGCTTACAAAGATTTCTGCTACATCTGCCCCAGCCCCTACCAAGTTGCTGCCTCTTTTTAATACTTAAACACACACACATACACTCTCTTAGAAAGGGAAACGAAGAGGCTGCTGGTTGGGGTGTTCGTTGTTGGGAGGGGGGTGTTGGAGGGGAAGAGCCATGTAAGTACAAAATTCTAAAAAAGAGAAAAAGAAAAAACGGAGCAAAAATATTAATCCTTAGCTTAAACATTTGCCAACGTCGTCGACTCCGCCATCTTCTTGTCGGTTGTCGCTGCTGTTGTTGTTGTTGCTGCTGGTGCTGCTGCTGCCTCTTGTCCTTGTCTTGGCAGCCCCCACCCCCAAGTTCTGGGGTGCCTCCAATCCTCCTTTGTGCCACCGCCGACGCACACATCGCGCGGCACAAGCCTCTAATACAGCAATCCTCTATTTACTACTATTTCACATTTTTCCTGCGCTCTTTCAGCGCTGTATCTTTGCCTCTGTGCCTCCACCACCTTTCCCCTTCCTCTCTTTCTCTTATTATTGATTGTGTTATTATTATGCCCAGGCAGAGTGGCAGAGGCAGAGTCAGTGGCAGCGACAGAGGCTGTGGCAGTGGCAGCAGCAACATTGCTGCTGTGATCGTCGATGCTTCTGCCTTCTGTGATTTAAGCGGCAGGAGACAGTTTTTGTGGCACGGATATAGCATGAGGCAGGAGTAAATGAAAAATGTAATGTACCAAAAAAAGTCGAAATAAAGAAAATACACACACACACACACACACACACAGACAGCAAGGACCTTTCTCTTTGGCAACTACAACTACACCATAGAGTGGGAGCAGCAGCAGCATCTTCTAATCCACCCAAGGAGTAAGGATGGGAGCATGGGAGCAGGGGAGCAGCGGCAGCAGCAATTCCTACATTGTTAAGCAGCTGCGTCAACAGCGACTGCGACGGCGATGGCGACTGCGACTTCGACTTCGACAGCGACTCGACTGCGTACTTCGTATCGTTTTTATTCAAATTCATAATCGCAAAATTTTTATATTCTACTTATGCTCAAAAGACGCGCGTGTATCGCCTCACCCTCCACCCACCCATTCCACCCCCACAACTGTTCTGCTGCCAGTGCTGCTGCCGCTGTTGGGTGGGGGAGGCTGAGGACTAGTGTTTGGCTTTGTGCCGAGCCTACAATACAGGACGCCCCCCCCCCCCACTCCCGCTCCCACTCTCAATCCCCCACCAACCTCCCACTGTAATCGGAAACTTTCCTCTTTCTTTACATTTTTCATCTTTTTACTTTTTCCCCATTTTTCCTTGTGCTTTCATTTTGCTTGTGCCAAAAATACAACAGACGAGGCAAGGCACCAAGACAGAGAGGGAGACAGGCCAAGATAGAGAAAGCGAGCCAGAGAGAGAGAGAGAGAGAGAGAAGAAAGACGAGAACGGGAATGAATGAATAATAAAAACGAAGCACTCGATGGCGTAGAATTTGAATAGAAGCTTAGTTTTTCGCTTATACAACAAAAACTTTCTTTTTTCGGGGTTGTTTCCAATTTTTTTCTACTTTGCGCGAACCAGCATGGAAAGGGGCTTTGTGGGCGGTGGACGGGGAGGGGGGTTACTGAATGACGGGGGGGAGTGAGCGGCTGAGTGAGTGCCGCTGCTGCTGGTGAAGAGGGGAGGGGGGCAAGGCGGCAGCAACATCGAAGCTGTGTGAACAGTCAGAAAAGGGCAAGGAAAGCGTTTTGTAAAAGGGAAATGCTCACATAGAGAATGAAGCAGAGCGAGGGAGACAGAGATAGAGATAGAGCGAAGGAGGAGGAGGGTAAGAGCGAGTGGGATAGAGTATATAGACGCAAGACGGCAGAAGAAAAACTGAAAAGTTTATAATTACTTATTTTTTGATGAATTGGGTAAATATTAAAAAACGAAGCAGCAGAAAAAGGGAAGGAAAACCGAACCGAACTGAACGCTAGGAGGGGTACGAGTGGGGGGTGGGGGTGTAGTGGCAGTGGAGGAAAAACTTGGGGCGACAGGCAGCAGCGGCAGCGGCAGCCGAAAAGGTACAAGCGAGTGCTTAAAAAGAAATACGACTACATTAAAAATTATCGATCGATTTCTTTTCTTTTTATTTTCCCATTCAATGGGAATCTGAAAAGGGCCGTCGCTGAAGGTGGGATGTGGGCTGTGGGATGTACAAAAGAAGTAAAAAACGAGGACTCTTGTAGAGAGAGAGAGAGAGAGAACTACCACCGAGAGCGTTTTAGTTTTTGAAGTTTTGTGCCTCCAGTTGTGGCACGCGCTGTATGCAGATTAGGGGTTGGCATTGCAGCCAACCTGGCGGGGTGTTGCATTGCAAAACTTGCAAAACCCCAAGGAGTAGGCAGGACCCCCTAATCGATCATCTTGCATCGATGTGTGTGGAGTGGGGATTCGGAGAGGGCGGAGGAGAGAGACAGTCCGTCCCCAAATCAGACAGGAAAAAAGAGGAAGAACGAAGAACGAATTTCGAAGCCTAATTGCTTTATCAGCCGCAGATGGGATGTGGGCGTGGCCGAGAGTCGAGTCGAGAACTTCATTTGCGCAATTAATTTATTAAATAATTCAATCGGCTGCTAAAGAAGCGCCACAGCCGCAGCCAGGGCCACAACCACTACCAGGACCAGGACCAGAGCCAGACATCCTTATTAACTTTCATTGAATTTGAATTTGTTGTTACAAAGCCACCCCCGCCCCCCCACAACCCATAGCCAACGCCATCGCCAACTTCTTTGGCTATAGCTGAAATTGAGCATTTTGACTGATTTAATCAAAGCAACTCCTACTCCAAATTGGAGAAATAGGGAACTGCAGACTGTTCCTGTTCCATCATTCCATTAATTTCGATTCCATTGCATTCGATTCCATTCCAATCCTCTATCTCTAACTCTTCCTTAACTGTTCCGGTCCCAGACGTTTCTTTCTGTTCTTTACGATTCATTTGATTCATTCCTTTTAAAAAACAGTTTAATAAGAGATTCTCTGATAGTTTTTATAATGATCGATCCTTTTTCCAGCGCTTATTACTTTTCATTCCATTCCATATCGTTTTGCTCCAATCCACAACGTTCCTCTCCACTCTTTTCCACTCCTTGCCATTCCGTTCCGTTCGCCATTGCAGACTAAAACTGTTTTGTTGCTAAGTATTACGACTCTCTACCGCTTCCGCAGCGGCAGCGGCAATGGCAATGGCAATCCCATCAAAGCAACGCCTCTCGAGTGGCCCATTCCTTCATCACATTCCCCCTTCCCCTTCCTTGAGGCCCCATACCCATTTCCCGCTGCATGCTGCGAAAGTTTACAAACTATTGGAGCGGCAGGGAGGCAGGGAGGTAGGGAGTAAGGGAGAACTGGAGACGCGACTCCAACTGAAATGCCAACGCTCACATTATCAAAGGCAGCTCCCCCCACCCAGCTGAAGCACCACCAGCACCCGCACCACTCCACCACACACCGCTCTCTGCTCTGCTCTACTCTGCACACCAGAGGGAAAAGGAAAAGAAGGAGAAGCCAGCTGAGGACCGTCCCAAACGACCGACAACCGCCGACAAACCAACGTAGCATGCCCCCTGTCCCTGTCCCTGCCTCAAAACGGCATACCATCTACCGCCCTGCCCACCCTTCAAGCCGTTGCTCGGTGCTCCGCTTTCTTAGCGCCAGAAAATCTGCGGAATTTATAAAATTTTCATAGTTACAACTTTCTTTATGTTGAGCGAGGGGGGAGCCTGGTGTAGTGGCAGGCAAATGCCGTCGGTTGGGCATGGGGCACGGGGACAGGGGGCGACGAGTTAATGTGCAGCGAAGCCAGGCAAAGGACTCTCCACCCCAAGGACCCCGACCATTCATCCAACCATCCATCTATCCATCCAGGGGGGACGCTTCTATATTTTGCAGTTTAGATTCAAATACATTGCCCCTCCCCTCGCACCATTCCACCCCTCCACCTACTACCATCTATCCTTCCCCTGCCTATCTCTGCTTTTGGCTCTTCTTTTCCCTTCTTTCGTTTTCCTTCGTTCCTCGCCATCCTTCCATCTTTGGCGTTTTTTGGCAATATTTTTTGCCTGCTCTTTTCTATGCATAAAACTTTTCATTATTATTATTATTATTTTTTGTTGTTGCTGTCGCTCTTCCTTTTTTTCCTTTCTGGTTATTTTGGGCGCAACTGAAGGAGACAGCACCATCACATGGAGGCGCCTCTCATTATGCTGCCGCTCTACGTCAGAGACGGCGACAGCGACGGAGTCAGAGAATGAAGCAAAAAGCAGCGCAACAAACGCTCTCTAACCCCTCTCCGCCTCACGCCACAAGACCTCCTGCCACCCACCAACCCTACACCCCCCTGCACCCTGCATCCTTCAAGCCACATCGCGCTGTGAAGACAAACAGACGCAAACTTTCGCAGCTCTAACAGTTTCTCCTACGAGAGGCATTCCTGAACGCGAGCGGGGAACAGCATCCCAAACAGCAGCAGGGGGAAAGGGGGCGGTTCTGGTCGGGGCGGTTCTGGTCGGGTCGGGTCCGGGTGGGGGGATGCAAGGGCAAGGACAGGGCCAGGGTTAGAGCCCAGACGCCACAGAGAGCGAGAGAGAGAGCGAGAAAGCTCCAAGAAGTAGAAAACCGAAAGAGAAAAGCGAAAAACCCGAAAGAAAATGTTTCGCGCGCGAGAAATGTTAAAAAATATTTTTATAGCTCCCGCGAAACGTTAGAATAGTGTTTGTGCCTGTGTCTGTGTGTGTGTGTGTGTGTGTATCTGTCTGTGTGTGTGTTGTGGTGGCTGGTGCCTGGTGCCTGGAGCTGTTCCTCCATTTCATTCCACCGCTTCATGGCATCGGCGGCATCATCATCATCGTCCTCCCTCCTCCGTCTTGGATGCCGTTGTTGTTGTTGTTAGTCAAATGGGGTGTTGATTGAACGGTTGTTGTGAGCGTAGGTTGTCCCACAGCCCTACAAGCAGCACCAGATGCACACTCCCCCTGTCCCCTGTTCCCTGCCCCCTGCCCCAGAATGCTCCCCTTTTGCTCCAGCTCTATATTTATTTTATTCGCTTTTTTCTTCTCTATTTTTCCTTGTTTTGCGTTTAGACACAAAATTTTACAGCTCGACCCCACACGACTTAAGAAGGAGAAAGAAAGAGAGAGAGAGAGAAAGCAGGAGAGTGAAAAGTAACGATGGATAGAGGGGTTGGGGCGGTAAGGAGCAGGGGATCTCGAGTGAGAAGGAGCCAAGTTTGCAAAAGTATTACTGCGGAGCAAACAGATACATAAACAAATACATATACACACATACTCGTATAAAAAGATTGGCAATGTGCGGTAACTACCAGATAAAGGGAAGGTTGGGGGGGATCGGGACTAGGACTAGAACTGGGACTGGGCATGGGACTGGAACTGGGTTTGGTGGCAATGCCGCCTGTGTCTTTGCACTAAATAAATTGTAGTACAAAAGTTTTCACCGAATTATTATTGTGTATTCAAATCGATATCACGGCAGAGCCAAAGCAGATTCTGAAATTCTGAGATTTTGAGACTCGGAGCCAATACGTTGCTCGGATTTGAAGAGTTTGGACATTTCAAAGTTCGGAGAATCTAAAGGCGGAATGAAGATAAGCAACAACTGTTTTGCGGAATTGGAAACTACAGTTGTAGATTCAAAACTCAGCTGAATCGATGCCTGAAACGATCTGAATTCAACTGAACACGAAGATCATCAACAACATCTAAGTATAATAAGTGAGTAAGAAAGTATACCCATTCAAAGAGCGCTTAATAAAGGCCAATATTTGCAGTTATTCTTTTGATAAGTGATATCATTCTGCTCGTAGAAGATGCTAGGAATAACCCCTTGGCCATGGCCTTGGCCGTGACCTTGTGGGTTTGCATCTGTTGCCAGATAAATGCCGCATCTTAATGTTAAAGTGTTATCGGGGACCGAGTGGCCTGAATGATCTTCGATAAGCGAGTGAGAACACGTCATGTAAGAAAAGAAGCGAAACGACTGCATGCCACCTCCCCTGCGGCTGCTTCTCCAGCCGCCGCTCCATCGATGCCACAATATGTACGTGGCACGTGCAAGGGGAAATTAAACAAAATTTCATTTGTAATAAATTGAGGCATGAATCGAAGGCGAGGGTGAGGGCGAGGGCGAGGCAACGGCTACCATTCATATTCCGCATATTGTCTATGCCAAAGTCAGTTAGGCATGCAATTGGGTTTTTGTCTAAATACCAAAACAGAAAAGGACCCAACAAAATAGGGGAAAAATTGCAATCCTGATCCTGGTCATACTCGTGTTTGTGTGTGTATGTTTTTCTTTTTTTTTGGGCCAACTAAATGCGACTTATAAAAAATAATAAACACATAAATTACAAAAAGCAAGCAAAAGGCACGAAATTAAGCCGACGAAATGGCACGAATAGAGCCCTAGACTTTGTAGGATGTGCGATGTGCATCGAATTTGTGGATACCCTCTACTTTTTGCAATAAAGGATGCCTCATATGGATCCTACCTATACCCAAAATACCTCTACATTGCAGTCCAGGGTGCTGCAAATGAAATTAAAATGGCAACAACAGTAACCAGTGCAAATTATAGTTAGCGCCACAGTTTTTGGCTGTTGGCCAGTCCATCCTTCTCTCTCTCTCTCTCTCTCTCTTCCTGCACACAAAAACACACACACACACAGTCATTGACACTCGTCTAAACGTTTGTTTGGCTGCACTGCGGCAGCAGCAGCAGCAGCAGCGTCAGTCCCGGTGTTACACACGTGGCGTATACGTGATACATATTCCCGAAGCGCTTGAAATTTATTCGTTTGTTAACCGTACAATTGCCTTTGCTCCCCTTTGCTACTGCCACTTGCCACTACCACTGCCACTACCACTTGCCACTTGCCACTCCTCCTGCCATTGTTGTCAATGTCATTGTTGTTGCCACTGTTTTGATGCATATTATGCCCCATGCATGCATTTTTTTGCACGCTCCCTCCACAAAAGTTAGAAACGCTGCGGCGGCAGGGGAGAAGGCCTGGATCAGATCGCTTGGTCAGGTCCGGGGCTTCTGTGGAACAGTTTCGAAATCTCATTTCGTTTTCATCTTTTTAAATACCCTGAAACCGCGAACGGGTGCCTCAGCTGCTACCACGTTCCATGTTCCTACAGCTCCTTCAGTTCCTCCAACTGCAGATACGAGTTTCGAATTTCTGCGATGGCTGACAGCCTGAATGATTTGTATGGAGGAGCCAATTCCCTCGAACTTCTCACACTGTCATCATCGATTTCCGCGTAGGGTAGACAGTATTCAGCCGTCGGCTTCATCTCCATCTTCGATTCCAGCTATAATTTCTTCCTTTTTTTGGTCCTTTAGTACTACACCGAAATTTAAAGTGTTTTTCATTTTTTCACGAAAATTATTAGTATTTTTTTACTCCGCTGCCTTTGCTCGCTCATGGAGTGAGGGGCGTGGCATGGCCAGCAGGATAGGGGCGTGGCAGTTGGCGGGGCCGTCGGGCAGGCAGCATTTTAAATATAATTATAATATAATTTGGCGCGGTATTTTTTTCCCACTTTCTCTTGCTCCATCGCTATATCTCTCTCTCGCTTGTTACATTTCATGTGTATACATTTTTTTGCTTTTATCTACTTTTTGGGAGGGGAATGGGGTGGTAGAGGGTGTGGGTGTGGGGAGTGGTGGATAGTGGATAGTGGATGAGTACGAAGAGATTTGGAGCCATCGCGCTCGCTGCATTGTTAATGCAATTTTCGCTTTTGTTGTCGCTTTTTGTATTAAAATAATTATACATTTTTTTCCCACTCATTTTGCATTTGTATCTGTATCTTTGCTATTGCCTTTTGTTCTATCCACACACCAGTGTACATGTGTACATGTGTGCGTGTGTGTCTGTGTGTGCTCGGACATGTGTGTAAATTGTAGAAAAGTCAGTTTTTTGATAGTTTTTTATGCTATTGTTTGAAAGCCGCACACTGCCGCCTGCCATTTCTCATTTGCTCTTGCTCTTCTCATTTTTATAATTTTCCCGTTTTCCGACTGCTCGTTATGTGTTTGTGAGTTTTTAATGTTGTTGCATCCTTGCCCCTGCGGCGCATTTGAGCTTGTAATTTCGTAGATAAGTTTAGCTGCCACGCGGAGGTGCCTCGCGCCAGAGAGAGCGAGAGGGACAGTCAGTAGTGGTGAATCAGGCAGTGTTGCAGGTGGAAGGACAGTGGATGGTGCACAATGGGGCAAAGCATGCCCCAGCTTCACTAAACATTCTACAAGCCACGGATTGGGGGTTGGAGAGAGTGGCAATAATGAGGTGAGAGCTGGAGTGGGGACCTGCTTTATTGCATTTCCATGTCCTGCACTTCGAGAGTCTCAAAGTTTTTCAATAAAAAATCAAACACATGAGAGCGTGCGGCAGAAATTATATTTTCATATTGCTTGCAACATTCTGTTGCGGGCCATAATTGTTATTGACAATGGTATCGAGCCGGCGCATAAAGCCGTTAATTAATGAAGCCTGCCATCCACCCCACCCCCATCACAGGGGAGGCAGCCAGGGGGTGGCACAGGCATAGGAATAGGAGGCACTCTCCCTCCATCCACAAAATTCGCAACAGCTAACTCTCTCGCTCTCTCGCTCTCTCGCTCTCTCTCGCTCTGAGTCTCCTGCCTCGAAATTCACAGACAGAGCCTTCGGACCTTCAACAGGTGTCCGTGTGACCTAGAGAAAAGTGTGCCCATGCCCCCCCCCCCACTTCTACTCTTTGGCCCTCCTTCGTCGTCTCCTTCGAGTGGGTGCCAAGGACGTTGCGTGGCCACCGCGAAGGAGTTTGTGTCGACAAACAGAAGCAGCTGGAGACGGAGACAGAGACAGAAGCAGACACAGACACAGACAATGCCACAGCACGAGGCACGGACACACGAAGCAGCACGCACCCCACCTCCTCCTTAGAGCCAGACAGGGCCAGCACCAACACCAGCATCAGGACCAGGACCAGGACCAAGCATAGAAATTAAAATCCAGACTGTCCGTGGCCGACTCTCAAGTGTTTGTCGTTGTTGTTTTTTAAGCGCTGCTGCCACGGACTTTTAACTTCCGGCTTCGCTCTCTGCTGCCACCCCCAGCCCCAGCCCCAGCCAACCCCCACCACTCTGCTGATGGCTCTCTCTGCAGTCACGGCCTTGCCTGGCAACCAAAGTTGAGTCGACTCGACGCGACTTGACCTTGCAGCAGCAGCAGGAGCAGCAGCAGCCGACATCTTGGGCGCCAGATGGGGCATTGGGCATGGAGAATGGAGCATGGGGCTGCCAGCCTGCCTGCCAGTCTACCTGTCTGACAAATACACGCGTCTCATCTTCTCCCTTCTGTGTATGGGTGTGCAGTGATAATCCGCATAAAATTATAAGAGCAAGGAGCAAAAGGAGCAACAGGGAGAACAGGAGCAGAGCAGACAGTGCCCAAGCACACGCACCCAGCCCAGCCCAGCCCAGCGACAACGGCGATGGCGACAGCGACAACGACAAAAGGCAAAAGTAAGGCCAAGGTCGTCTCACTCGTCCGCCCACTCACCCACCCACCCACTCACCCACCCACCCACAGAACACACACACACACATGGCAATTGACCAAACAAGTAAAGTCGTTGTCGTCCTGGCATGTGGCTCACTTTCACTTCGTCCTCCCAAAAAACAAAAAAAAACCAAGGGAGGATAACGAGGGGGAGGAGAAGGAATGGAGTGGTGGGGAGGGAACAGCCTCGAACTGCGAAAGTCACACCCAGTTGCCCTTCCCCCGTCCCCATTCTTCCTTCCTTTCTTCTACTCCTCTGAAGCTAGCCCGAAAAAAACGAACGTCCTTTGCCACAGCCACTGTCTGTGTGTGTGGCATGTGTGTTAGTGTGTGTGTCACAAGAGCATATGTGGAGTCAACGCGATGCCCAAACAAAAAGAACAAGAAAAAAAAACACACACACACACATATCCTCCGGTGGCAGTGCCAGTGCTCCTTCCTGATCCGAAGGACGACTCCTGCCACTTGTCGTCTTGCCTTGGCTTTGGCTTTCGCCCTCCCTGTCGCCTGGTTGTGTGTGTCCATGCCTCGTCTCGTATGTGTTCCTTAAGTTTTTATGGCTTGCTGACTACTACTTCCGGCATCCGGCATCCGGCGTGCGGCATGCGGCATGCCCCGCCACTCGATGGTCTTGTCCGGGACGAGGCAATGAATACATTAACACACTCACCCAGACACACACAGACACTCACACACACACACACACATACTCAAAAAGGAAGAGGGAGATACGGACAGCAACACCCCGTGTCGAGCAGCAGACAGCGTCTTGTGGCATGGCCTTGACGTCCGGCATCAAAATACACATGCAAACCCCATTCCCCATTCTCCCCAGACGGTTTTCCCCCACCTCCTGCTCGGCCCCGTCCCCTTGACGTCTCGTCCTTCGGCCATCGCCCTCTCGTATATCCCATGTCCGTCTGTGGCACACTGGTTTCCATTGTTGCGCCTGGGGGTATGCAACAAGTGGCCCGGCTTGGGCCCAAATCAACAAATTATCACACACTGACTGCCACTGTCCTGCTGGCTTCCTCCTCCTCCTCCAACGCCTCCTTCTCGCACTCCTGCCCCCTTCCCATTTCTCGTTTTTCTCCAGTGCCATTTGAACCTCGATAATATGGAAATTTTCATCATTTTCTACCCCGAATGAAAAGCGTTTGTGCCACAGACAACTTGTCGCGCCAACTACGAATAGAATGTCTGTCTGTCCACACACACACACACACGCGCCATGGAGGGTGTTTGGGGATGGGTAAGATAAGACGAAGGGGGAAGGACAGAAGGACGAAACTTACAGAGGAATTGTTGACAAGCAAACAACAACAACAACAGGAATGTGGAGTGAAAATGGGAAATGGAAATAGGAAAACTCAAATTCAAACAGAATCCGAAAACCGAACCCGAAATCCGGGGACCCACATGCCTCATATGTCGTATGTGTGGCATGTGTGAGCTTTACACACCCTTGACCTCTTTGGCCATCACATCAGCAAAGGGGACATCCAGGACAACCAGTCGAGGCAGTCGAACAGTCAAGCAGGACACCGCCACCACCACTACCACCACCATTAGAACATAACCCGGTTACAGAGGCTCATGAGCGGCGCTATCACTTACTCATGTGTCATGTCAGACGGGTTTGCCCCTTGCCCCATTCAACCATTCAAAGGGGTTGCCTGGGCATCTCATTCTGCGTGTCCCGTCCCTGTCTGGGCCATGTCTCTCGTTAAGTGTTTTAGCAAAGATTTGCCACATGCGTTTAGGGGTTTGGGTTTGGGTTTGCATATTTGGTGTGGGCTTGGGGTTTTTATCTGGCTTTTGGGCAAAGGGTTGAGGGTTGAGGTCCGAGGTCAGGGGTTAGGGCTCATTTACATGGCCAACTAGTTGTGAGAGGATTGTAGATCTGCTTGATTTGCATTTGTCAGCAGTGGGATATGTTTTAATCGACACCAACACACACACACATCCTGTACCATCCCTGTACGGGTCAAGGGTCACCACCAGTACCAACACCAGCACCAGCACCACCACATCCCATCCCTTTTTGGTTTGAATTTTCCACCCATTTTGATAATAATGTGTTATAAAATGCCGATTATTTTCTCGCATTTGAATCGCTTACTTTTGGGACAAAAATTCTGCGCCTGTGTGTGGATCCAAGCAAGGGGTTAGAAAAGGGGTTAAGGGGTCAAGGGGTACGTCTGATATGTTTCTGATTTCTGGCCTATGGCATTCGAGAATGCCAGGATTCAAGCAGCCGGACTTGACCTTTGTGGCCTGTCCCATTTCCCATTCGCACAATGAGCTTTTGATTAGTGGTGAAAGTAGCAGCCAAATATGATGTGGAGTGGGTTGTGGCGGAATGGGGTGGGGTGCTGTGGGGTGGAGGGGGGTGATGTGGTGGCTGGGTGGCAAAGGTCGATTGCTAATTAACTTTATGTGTGTGTGTGTAAGTGAGAAGGTAGGAGTTGCAGGCGATGATCCATTTCGCTGGATCTGACCCTGATCCTGACCCCTGACCTTCTAGAACTGCAGCTGGTTCCTTAGAGGATCCTTTAGAGGCAACCGAGTCCTTAGACATTCTCCTTTAAGGTCTCTGTTGCTAATTAGTAGAGCATCCCCTTAAATATTATGCCCCATATGCCAAAGGGGTCGTCCTTTGGGGTGGAGGCTTTGCCAGGGGTAGGGGCTAAGAGGGAGTGCGATGGTGATTGTGAGGGGTTTTCTCTCTGTTTAAAAGAAAAAGTTTTAAATTAATTATTAGAAAAAGCATCAGCTGCGGTGGGCGGAAGTATGGGATGGGGAAAGGGGGTGGGCTTTTGGATGGGGATTTTGGGGGCCATGCGGTGGAGCTGCCACATGAGCTCGAAGCTGGCAAAAGCTTCGTCAGCGTCAACAGCAGCATCATGAGGGTTAAGACACACACACACACAGCACACACACTCACACACATGCGTCACACCTCCCTAGGCAATTTCCGCTGCCAAATTGAAAAATTACGCGAGCGCAAAGTTTTCTGTTGCCTTTGCCTTTCAGTTGCCACTGCCACTGCCACTGCCACACGCTGCCGTTGCCTCTGCTTCTGTTGCTGTCGCTGCTTTGATTTGCCCACCCCCGAAGCGCCTCCTCCGCCACCGCTCCACTACTTAAGCGGCGCAGCAAAACATTTTTACATTTTATACGCTCATTACATAATTTCAAAGTACATGTGCGGAATTTTAGAAAACCGAGTGGCAAAGCAGGAAACGCAAGGGGCACCGAAAGAGAAGGCGGCGGGAAGGGTGGCAGGCAGGCAGGCAGGCACCAGAGCAAGATGAAAACCAAGCTTTGGGTTTTTTCTCCTTTTTTCGGTTGTGGCTGGGGGGCCGGAGGCGGAGGTAGGCCCACTTCCCCCCGTCCACCACTCCACCATTTCCCATTACAGGAAAAGCAACAAAGGAGAAAAGACAGCTATCGAAGGCACACACACCCACGCACATACACACACACACAGCCATGTGCATGTGTGTACCCGCACGCAGGAAAAACGAGAAAAACGCTAATGAAAATTAAAATGAAAAATTGCAAACGACGTGTGTGGTAGTGGCAGAGGGGTGGGCAGAGGCACATACACATGCATATATTAGACACAATCATCTCTCTCTCTCTCTCCCTCTCCGTATGTGTGTGTGTGTGTGTACACGCATGTCTCCGTCTCCGGCTTCGTCTCCGTCGTTGTTGTCGGCTTTACTCCATTTGCCTCCCGTCCCAGCTCCTTGCGACCCCCCCTCCCCCACGCCGCTGACAGCGAAAAACAGAAAAAGTAAAAACAAATTTTCCATTTTTACTTTGCTACACACACACACACACACGCACATCCTCTATCTCTGTCTCGCTTTCTCGCCCTCTTCTTTCTCTTTTTGAACGGTTCTTAGGGGTGTGGGGTGGGTGTGAACGAACGCGAAACGCTTGCCATTAGCATACACTACTCACATTTTATAATACGGTTCTCTCAACCCCCCCACTCCCACTCCTGCGAATGTGTGTGTGTGTGTTCATTTCATTACACTGTACATAATGGCTACGCCTGTGTGTGTGTGTGTGTGTGAGTGGGTGGGGGTCTGTAGCAAGGCTAAACTACCCTTTCGCCTAATTTTTAATCTCAAGCGTTGCCAGGGCAACACCAGGAGCAGAAACAGAACAGCTCCTGCTCCTGCTCCTATTCCCACTCCCACTCCACGCTCTTGGAAGAAGGGTCAGAAGCGTAGACGAGAAGTAGGGGTTGTGACTAGGGTTAGGGCTATGCCGGAAAAGTGTCCTCCATCTAAGCTAGTTTTAGCCATGAAAGCAGCTCCCAGCAGCAGCTCCACAGCTCCAACAAACTTGGCCATTATATGCGCGTACATGTATCCTGCTGTATCCCCATTTTTTTTGTTGTTTTCGTTTTTTGTTCTTGTATCCCTTTTTAGACGTACAATTAAAAATGTAAATCAGCCAACGTCGCGGCTGGCGTCACTGCTCCGCTGCCGCTGCTACTCCGCGGCGTCGCCCTTTTTTAATTCTCCTTTTTTTCGACATTTTTCGGCGGCTGCTGCTGCTGCTGCTGCTGCTGGAAGGGCTGTGCGCGTGGAGGGAGAGGGAGGTGTAGTGGGTACTAGTGGGTGGGTGGGGCAGTGGGTGGTTGTTAGTTGGGTGGTGGTGGTGGTGGTGGCAGGCATATCTCTCTCTCTCTCTCTCTCTCTGTACACCCCGTGTGTATATGTAAATATTATATTTATTTTATTTCGCGGATGACAACGACATAGGCCACAGGCTCAAAAGCAAAAGTCGCGAAAGGAACTCTCTTTTCGATTAGGAATCCTTCAGAACCCCGCCTTTAGAAGCTCAGCCCACTCCACCCCCTTTCCTGTGAGGCAGAGCATCTCCCCTCCTAATCTATTATTAAAAATGTTAACTGAAAGCATTCCTCGTATAAATATAGAGCGCTATAGAGCCTTGTCCTTGGAGCTTTTAGGGGGTGCAAGCAGCAAGCAGAAAGCAGGAGGAACAGGAGGATAGACGCACACAAAGCCAGGACCGAAGGACCCAGAGCCCAAAGCCCAGAACCCAGAATCCAGAATCCAGGACCCAGCGAACATAAATACATATTTATTGTTGGTACAAGCAATTTAGCGAAAAGAAATCCAAATTATATCATAACTTTGTGTAGTGCGCCATCTGGGGTTTAGTTGCCAGCTTCCTCATCCTTCGTCCCGAGTCCCGAGTCCTGAGTCCTGTTGCTGCCACCTACGCCTACAACAATGCCTGCCCCATCCAAGCGACAGGCAGGCAGGCAGGCAGGCAGGCAGCAGCTGAAGCTGAGGCTCAAAGGCGCGGGTCCTGGAAGCATAGACACCAGCAGCCAGGAGCCCACAGTCGGAGTAATAATTCTATGCCCAACGCCATTGTAGCCACGTTAAAGATGTTGCCACACACATTTTTGTAGCGTTCTGTTCTCCTCCGTTCGCCAACGTTTTGTTTTGGGGCCTGCCCTCGTCCTTCTGCCTGCCGCATCCTTCCAGGAGGGGAAACGTGGGTGGCAAGGAGTAGCCAGCCAGCCAGCCAGCCAGTCAGCCAGCCAGAGAGCGTGCAAGGGAGGGACGGTGGGTGGTAGGGGGAGGCGAGGCACTGTAACAATGAAAACAATTACAACAACAATTGCGAATAAACATGCAAAAAGCAAAGTAGAAGATGAAGTAGCTAAAGAGGAGAAGCAGAGGCAGGGGCGCAGAAAGAGAAAGAGAACAAGAGACAGAGAGAGAAAGAGAGAGAGCAACAGAATCCGAATGAGAATGAAATGTTTTCTAATAAATTTTGCTTTATGTGCGCGGAGCGGCGCGGCGTGGCGTGGATGCGGCTGCGGCGGCGGCGGCGGCGGCGGAGGCAAAGGCGAAGGCAAACGACGCGGCGGCGGTGGCGGCCACAAGAAGAAGGCCAGGGGGAAGGGGGATGAGGAGGGGGAAGTGGGTTTGGGGGGAGTGCAGGAGAAAAAGGGAATAAATAAAAATAAAGTTTTATATTCATGTACCGCCACACACACACACACACAGACAGCAGCGGTGGCGCTTTGCCACCCAATTGCCATTAATATGGCGGCTGCCTAACATTCATCTGTATATGTATGGGTGTGTATGTGTGTGTTGCGTATCTGTGTGAGTGTGTGTCTCTAATGCCAAGTTGCCATTTATTTTAACTTTGCCACCAACTTTAGAGGCAGGCAGCCCACAAAACAGAGTCCCAGTTGGTATTTCCACTGCCTCCCCCTCCGCCCTCCCCCAGCCCCCTTTTGACTCAACTAAGCCGAAAAAACTTTTTTCCTGCCATTTTGTTGCTTTTCTTTTACTATTTCCAGCCACATTTTTTCAATTTTTTCTCGTTTCTGTTTCTGTTTTTCTGGCTTTTTCTCTCTCTTTGTTTTCACTTCGCTTCGTCTTCTTCTTTTTTTGGGGTTTCTGCTTTGTTTTTTTCTTTTGCCCTTTCTTTTTTTTCTGTTAATTTTTTAACGCATTTTGCGTGGGCGCGCGCTTACTTAGTTAGTCTCCAGGACACCAGGACGCCGAGCCACCAGGACTCCCGGGGAGACAGAAGAGCGTTAGAAGAGTGCCAGCAGGAGCAGCAGTAGTAGCAGAAGCAGAAGGGCGCAGGGGGGGAAAGGGAAAGGGAAAGTCGTGCGCGGATTGCGACAGCCTTCGAAATGCCGCGACAAAGGTAAAAGGATTTTTGTGTAAGTTCGACACAAGCGGAAGGGGCAGAGAGATGGGAGGATGGTGTGTGAGGGGATGGAGGGGAGATACAGAATACAACAAATATAAAACCAACGAAATAAATTAAATGGCTGTGTCAACATTGACACATTCAACATTCAACGACAGGGATAACTCTTTCTAAGGATCATGATCGATTCGATCCTCCCTCTTCCTGACCCTTTCTCTCTCTCTCTCTCTCTGTATTTCTCTCTGTCGCTCTCTGACAGGCAGCTGTGCTCTTAGGTCATTCAGTGGGTCATTCGCCATGCAGGACATCATTAACATTTATACGGGCATAAAAAGCGTAGGCCCAAAATTGGATACGAACTGGCATAACCATAACCCATCTCCATACTGGGGGAATGCCACTATTTCTCTGTGGCAGATACGGATACGGATACAGCCGCAAAGACAGAAGTGGTACGAACATCATATACGAGTATGTTTGTGTGTATGTATCCCAGAGATGATCCCGTGGGCCATAAAGCAAATAGAAATCGTGGCGGCGGCCGTTTTACTATCATTCGCATTCGGGCTTTATGCGGGGCATTAATAATTCCGTATTGGCCGCAATAAAAGCTCCAGAAGAGCAGCTAAAGGGGGTGGGAGTTAGCTGGAAGGATTCTAGACCACAAAGCGGAATAACAAAAATCAAAGCATGCTCAGGTCATTAAAGAGAGAGGTAGATGAGGGATGGGGATGGGGATTGGGATAGTACTACTACACTGCCAATACAATTGAAAGCACTCGCCATCTCTCTCCCTCTCTTGCCCTCCCTTGCCTCTCTAGCCCTGTCGCTCTTTCTCATTTTCTCTGGCTGGTATACACAAGGGTCTATGTCTGCTACTACTTCTTCTTCTTCCTAATCAACCCTTTATGAACCCCAAAAAAAAAAGAAACGAAAAAAAAGGTAAAAAGAAAAACTGCAAAGCAGTGGAGGAGAGGCATACAACAATAAAATGTAAAATTAGAAGCGACAGCATCCTCGGGGGCAGTTTTCCAATGAACAGACGGCAGGACCGAAGGACCGACCGAAAGGACTCTTCTGACTTCAATTAGAGCGATGGACTACAGAGAGATAGACAGGAGTCAAAGAGCGAGCGAGAGAGAGAGAGAGAGCGAGAGTGTTGCGGTAATTCAGAAGGGATCCTAGGGATCCATGATGGAAATAGAACCGCTAAAAGCTAGATCTCTCGCTAAAGGCTAAAAGAGGTGGTGGTAGAGGGGTGCAGAGGGCTTGGGAGAGAACTATTGCTGGTGTCTGATCGATCTATGGCTCTGCCACACGACGGCCTCTGCCACACGGCGGATTCCACACAGCCAAAAAAGGTAAGGGCCAAAAAAGGAGAGGAGGAGGGTAGAGGCAGCATCCCCAGCATCCAGCGGCAGCAACAGCAGCAGCAAAGCATCATTAAGGGTAGTTTCGAGCATCGTAAAAAATATAGAGAAATAAAATTGAAAAAAGCAGCAACAACAGCAATAACAAGGTCGAAAGACGAAGTCGAAGTCGATGTCGAAGTCAGCAGCAGAGCAGAGCAGCAGCAGCAGCGGCAGCCGCAGCCGCGACGACGACGACGCACAACTACACAAATACAACAAATACAAAGGCAGTGTGGCAGGAGGCAGAAAGAAAGCTCTCTCCTCCAGCTACAGCTACAGCTCCAGCTCCAGCACGGAAGAAACAAAAAGCGAACGAAATAAATAAAAAGTATCGATATAGAAAATTTTGTTGGGGAAAGAAAACTGCGCTGCCGGCGCAGCTGCTATCCTTGAATGAGTTCTGTGTGTGTGTGAGTTGAGAGGGGGGGGCGCTGAAGGGAGCCCGAAGAGATGATGACGTGGCGGCAGGGGGAGAACTACAAATTTTACAGTCCCCTCCCGCCGGTAACCAGCCAAGAGGAAACCGAAACGCGCGGAACGCGAGATGCGAGACGAAGGCCAAATCAATGAGCGGCATTCCAGGACAGACCTCGAGGGGGCGGCTATCACACGGGGGTGCGGGGGATTCTCTCCAAATTTTAGTGACGAACAATGAAACTTTAGCCGTGTCCTCCTGCCCTCAACCCCAGCCGTTCCCTCTAGTTTCCATGGATATAACTGGGTCACAGTTCGAACCTTTCTCCCGCCTCCCTCCAACCTCCCCCACCCCCATCTATTCTCACATCCTTGCGCCCCTTGCCGAAATTAAAAGAAATATGTTCCATTTCATTTGAATGCGGGGGTGGGGCGGGAAATGTTGCCGAAATCAGAGGCAGGCACCCAGCAGTCTGTGGGGGAAAACCCTTGCGCCGCTCACGCTGCCTCCCTCCCGCCTCCTCTTGCTCCTGTTCCTGCCCCTCACCGCCTTCCCTTTCTATTCTCTCCATCCCTTTCTATCGAAGTCGAGCGTCTTCAACTGGTTTGCCCCCTCGAACCCCCTCGAACTCCAACCCGCAGCAGCCATTAAGTTTTCTCGCTGTAATAAAAAATCTTTCTCTCTTTTTTTCCCTACCGCTTATCAGTGTATCTGTGTGTGTGTGTGCGTACTTCTCTGTGGTAGTGTGTGTGTGTCTGTGTGTGTATTTGTGTAGATACTAAATTTTCTAGTTCTTTCTTTTTTTTATTTCCTTCTTTTGCCTCGCGTCGGCATTAGTGTTTATTTATTTTTTCTCTTTTCTTTCTTTTTCTTTCTCTTCTTTCTTTTTTTCTACTTGAAAAGAAGATTTATGTAAAACGCGCCAGGGGGTGCGGGGGGAGGATGGATGGGGGAAATAGTCGCAGATGCTGTTGTTGCTGCTGTTTGTTGTTGTTGTTGTTGCTGTTGCTGTAAGTTTCACGCAGCTAAAAAAGCAAACTGCCAAAAACCCAACCACCCATCCAACCACCTCTCCCACTACCTCTACCCCTGCCCCTGCCACCACCCCACCTACCTCAACTTCTGCCACAGTCTGTGCCGCAGAAGACCGTGTGCTCTGCCGTTCCTTTGACTCGGCTTCGGCCTCGCGGACTGCGGACTGGGGACTGGCACACGGCAGAGGCAGAGACTGAACGCTGGAAACGTCTGAGGGTTAAGGCAGTGGTATACGCGGGGGGTGGGTGGCTCACGGGGCCACGGGCAGGCAGGTCCTGGCTGCCGTGCTGCCTGCCTGCCTTCGGTGGTTGGCAAAAGTTTTCGGCAAGTTTAATGTTTAGATTTCTAAGACGCTGCCGCCATTGGACTTTTAACTATAAAATATTCTTTTCATTTTTCAACCAGAACGCAGAACCCACCACCCCCCAAACCCACACCCACACCCACACCCACTTCTACCACCCCTATCAACCTCCCACCCCTCTACCTTCTATCCATCTTTGGCAAAGCCATTAAAAGCAAACGCTGAATTATAGTAGTACTCCGCTTTGTACATACAAACAGAGCTGAGCAGAGGGAGATCCCTCAGAGGGGATCTGGAATGAGGATGGGTATGGGATGGGATGGGATGGGATAGGGGATAGGAAGGATAGGGATAGGTATAGGTATAGGGTTTGGGATTGAGTTTGGTGTCAGGGAGGGTGGGGAGGGCCTTCAAATTGGCCACGGCTTGTTGCGGTGCTTAGTTGTTAGTTGGCGAGACCCTGTACACCGCTGATGTCAAAGAGTATGCCCCGTAGACAGAAACGTAGATAGAATCTAGAATCGAATGGGAACACTTACACTTATACCAATATATTTTTGTACCTAAGAAAGGTTGTTCACTTTCATTTTGACTTTAATATGAAAATATGTACTTGATTGAAAATTTAAAATAAATACATTAAAAATTACAAAAATATATATATTTCATATTTAAATAAAATATATTTAAAAATGAATTAAAATACATTTCATATTTAATTTAAATTTATTGAAAATTCAAACAATATTTATTTCATTTTTAAATAATACATATTTCATATTTATTTCATTTTTAAGTTAAATATTTTTCATAATTAAATTAAATATATTTCTGAATTCAATTAAATATATTTCATCATTCAATTAAATATATTCCTACAAATTTAATAGAATAGGTACATATGTATTTGCATACATCTATTATTTTATAATGTATTTATTTTTATTATTTTTTTATATTTATATAAAATATGTGCCGGGCCAGGCTTTATTTTAAACACATTTATATTTAAATACAAGTTAATTTTATTTAATTTCCCCGGACATTTTACAATGCCATTTTTCTCCGAGTGAATCGGGACAGAGTCCATCTTGCAGAACAGAATTGCGCATTCCATGTCTGCAGATGAATTCCTCCGTTCGGCAATGGGCATCCCATAGTCGGAATAGGCTCCAGTGTGACGTTCTGTGGGTCTGTTTTGGACTTGGACTTGGACTTAGGGCACAGTGGTAGCAACTCTATTTAAGATGCCCTAGCCTAGTCCTGTCCTTGGGACTGGAAGTTCATTGAACACCTCGTAGATGCAGTATTGACAAACTGTTGCTGTAGAAGGAATGTCTGTACAAACTGACAAAATACTCGAGAGCCCACCACACCACACACCACACCCAGCACACAACACACATGGCCCCCCTGCGATTGAAACAATTGGAATTGACTCGCATCCAATATTTGCACATGCCCCACTTGACACTTGTGTGTGGCCTTCTACTTCCATTGCCGCCCCCCTGGTAGATGGGAGAATGGGTTGTCTTGGGGGGGCGGTGGCGGTGGCGGTGGCGGTTTTGGCTTCTCTGTACCCAGTTAGGCAAACAGTGGGCGACTCCACACAATTGGGGCTATTGGAGCAGCTGTCTTAACGAATAATTCTGCAAGCGCAACTCCAATGAAAATGATACAATGGCAGCCTTGAAAACGATTAGGGAGGGGTACTGCCAGGGGGGGGTGGGCAGAAAAGTTCTGATTGACCTTAGACCCACTGTGCGGGTCCGTCAAAGCCACGTGCCAGGAGGTGGCGATAAACGAAGGCAGTAGCAGCAAGAGCAAGAGCAGGAGCAGGAAAATCGAAGCCAAAAGCAGAGAGGAAAGTTTTCCCCGGCCCCCGGCGGGGAACCCTCTCTTCGGGGATGCCCCTTCGGCCGCCACACCACTACCCCTGCCCCACCCACGTTCCTGCTTTTCTGCTCGAATGAATTTTAGAATTCGCCGCATTTTGTCTCTCAAACTATGTGCAATAATACAAGTATAAAACAGCCACTGGCAGGCCAACCCCGCCCCCTACCCCTAGGAGAACTAAGAAGAGGACGAAGAAGACGAGGAGGCATAGAAAAAGAAGAAAGATGGAGAAGAAAGAAGAAGACGGAAGAAGAAATTGCCACAAAACGTGCTTCTAAGTTATTTTTCATTTGCCACGCTTTGCGCAAGCTGACCCTCTGCCACAGACACCCTCTCTCACCCTCACCACCCCCTTAACAGAGTAGTTAGGCAAAAGTAACAGCAGCAGCAGCAGCAACAACAACAATAGACTGAGGGAGAGAGAGAGCGAGATAGAGAGAGTCGGAGAGCGTTAGAGAAGGGAAGCCCCATTTTAAGATTTATGTCGGTGATTATTTCTAAGTTTTTGTGCGCTCAACGCTGGCCATTCCCTCCACCACACTCCGCTCTATGAAGAAAAGGAAAATGCCAAAAAGTAAAAGGAAAACTGTAGAGGTGGGAGGCCAGGTGGAGAGAGCAGGTAGAAAGCGGGAGCTCCCCGCCAGGCCAAAGGAGCCCTAATGCTAGACGAGCTCCCTGGGCCAGAGATAATTCCAGGAAGCGGCAACCAGCAGAGGGAGATGGAGATAGATAGAGAGAGAGAGCAGCAGAACTTTTAGAAAATGTTAGTTTTGTGCAAAGTCCTGGACGCGCGCGGGGCTTACCCCCAATTCTGGCTTGTGCCTGCTGCCTGCTTTTGTGGAAAGTTTTCCAACATTTCAGATGCTCTCTATCGCTTAGCCCTTTCTGAGGATGTTCTGTCCAATGGAGGCAGCCGCTAAACAGAGAGGGGGGATGGGGGGCTGGGAAAGTGGAAGTAAGGGTCGATTAATAGTTCCACCTTTCTTTCTGCTGCTGATGCTGACGCTGACAGGTGAACTCCCTCTCTCTCTCTCTCTCGCTCGGTCTCGTTCTCTTCCCTGACGACATAAAAAATCTAATCTAATCTATCTAATGTGCTGCCCTTACCCCACCCCCACCATCTTCTTGGCCATTTCCCATGCTGTTTTTTCTTTTTCTAAGCACAATACTATTTTCGTATTTTCGCATTTTCTTGTATTTTCTTGTATTCTGCTGCCACTCTCTGCCTTTCCGTTGCTACATTTAAAATGTTTTATTTGGCCATTTGTATGTTTTATGGCATTCCTTGTTACCAACTGCCGCCGCCTCCCCTCCGTCCCCGCCGCTTCTGGGGATACTCTCGTTCGTGGGCGGGGGGTACATCCGCTGGAGGCTGCTGCTGGAGCACAGGGGGATTCCAGGGGATTTTCTTTTGCTGCAAAATGAATTCTGTGCCGTGTCACAGGTGCATTTTACGATGACTTCAAGAAGAACATTGGTTATTCGGTGTTTCTTTCTGGTTCCACAGTTTCCGCCTCCTCCTTTTGGTTTGCCATTTTTTGTGCCTTACTTTATTTAATTTATGGTCCCGCACACGGGAGCCAGGCTTGGAGGCAGGCAGCGACATAAATAAATAATTGAAGCTTTATAAATCTAAAACATTCGCTAGAAAGTAGTTGATATTTCCAACCCTCCCCCCACAACCCCAAGCCACCCCCTCTGCCCTCTGGGAAGATGCTTTGTAGCAGAGTTCAAAGTGAAGTTCGAGAGTGGGAGGGGGGGCTGGATGTGGGTATGCTTATCAGTGAAAACTAAACAGGACTTGAAATCAGCCTCCCCCGTTCTTTGCTTTGTGCAGCAATCCCCCCTTCCATCACCCACCCCTTCCATGTCCTGCCCGCATTTTTTTTTGCTCAAGCATCCTCCTTTGCCCCTGCCTCCTCTCGTTATTCCTGCTTCACTGTCAAGTTTACTTTCGTTTTTAGTCTGCCGTATGCTCATTCATTCCACCATTCATGGTGCTAGGAGTAGGGGGGCTCATACAACGCGAAAGGGATGGGGAAGGGGAAGGGGTAGCAGGGGCTCAAACTTAAATGCGACCACTAAAAAAGGAGCGAGCGCAGACAGCAGAGCGGCACAGGCAAGCGGCAGGCAGAAAGCATGAAAAAAGCACGCACTTCCACACACTCCCACACACACACACACGCACACACACACACATACACACGCATACACATGCATAGAAAAGGTACGATATTAAAAGTAATAATAAGTGCCTTTAGAAAGAGACAGCAAGAGAGAGAGAGAGAGAGAGAGCGGGAGAGAGTGAGAGAGCACGATGGGTAAAGGTTGGTAAGAGTAAGGGTAAGGGTAAGAAGAAGGGGGAGGGGGACGACCACCCGCACTTAGATATTGAAATGAGTAGGTATATGTACATATATTTTTTTTAAATATAAAAAGGATACCCTCCTACCCTAGACACACACACACACACACATACACATACACGTGGGCCATATATCCCCCTAATATCCACTTACAACAACAACAACAACAAAAACAGCAACAACTAATACCAGCGACGCCGACAGAGGCAGAGGCTGAGGCTGAGGGCAGAGCGACAGGCGAAAAACCAATGCAAAAGAAATATATCAACCCTCGTGTGCTTTTTATTTTCCAAAACTTACTCTCTCTCTCTCTCTTTCTCTCTGTCACTCTCTTACTCTTATTCCACCGGTACGCGCTCTTTCTCTGCCGCTGTCCTTGTCGCTCGCCTTTCGTTTTCATTTTTTCAGCATTTACTTTTTTCGAGACTGCCATCGCTCCTTCTCCATCTCCGTCTCCTTCTTCTACTGCTGCTCCGCCGACTGCTTCCTTCCTTTCGGTACTTAGTTTTCTGGTTCTGCGTCTGGGATTCTGGGTCTCGGCCGTGGGGTCCCCGTTCCAGTTCCCGTTCCCGCACCGCCATCTATCCATCTATTCACGGGGCTCCACGCGAGCTCCACGAAAAAAACTCTCTCTCTAAACACGGGGCGCCCCGTGACAAAGGCTGTGACGATGGCAGACGACAGGGGCGGAGGGAAAGTACAAACGTACATACGTACATACATATGTACATATATAAATGTACGACCTCGCCACTTATCATATGGAAAATGCACTGAGAGAAAACAAGTGAAAGAATCTTTCGCCCCCTTCCTCCCTCGGTAACAGTCATTCATTCGTGTGCCATACCATACCCGAAGTTATAGGTCCAACTGCACATGATCGGACCTACATCGAACCACAAGTTGGATCGAACACGTTGCACTGCTGAGAGCTGCGCTCGAGTTCGATCGTGGCCCGATCCACACTCAATGCTCAACGCTCCCAATGCACATCATATCTACTGAATTAACCACAGATTTCGCTCAGTGTAAGACAGCATCTAAAAATCACCTTTTCTCCACTACTAATTCCGCTTATCCCGCTGCCGCTGCCTGCACTTGTAAGCCCTTGCCATGCCTCAGCTATTGTCGCTGCCGCAGTCAACGTCTCTGCTTGCGACACACGCAGCAGCAGCAGGACCAGCAAGAGAGGAGAGAAGAGAGCACAAGATGAGATTGTTTAACTACGAAACACGTAGTTAAAAAACGAAAAATTGAGACCCGCAAAAGGAAGATCCCAGCTAAAGAGCGGTGCAGTGGGGGTGACAACGGGTAGTACGCGCCGCTAACTAGCGACTGCGACTGCAGCAGCAGCAACAGCAGCAGCGGCAGCGTCGACGTCAAAAATTGAAAAAATACAAACACAACTACAATAACAGCAACAGCAACGGCAAGAGCAGGAGCAGCAGGAGCAGCAGCAGCAGCAACAAGGACGACAGCGACAGGAAAGCGCGACTCTGTCTACGTCTCAGCATCTACACACACACACACTCGTACAGTCAGCGGCAGAGAGACACACACACACACACACATTCAGAGGGGGTGGTGGTTTTGCCTTGAAAAAGAAATTTCGCGCAGCAAAAATCTAAAGCGAAATTGCGGGAGCTCCTGGCTAACGAGTAGGCTGGCAGGGGTTGGGGGAATGGGGGAGGGCTACGAAGTGTAAAGTAAAGAAAGAAATGGTGAAATAAAAACCTTGTTTCCGCGCAAGTTACAAGAGCAGCCCCCGCCCCGCTCCACCCCCCTAGTACCAACCAACCATCCACAGGCAGGGCCCTTAGCTCCCCTTTCGACTAAAAAAAAGCTAAGCACATACACACGCCTCACCTTTCTCCGGAGCGTAAAGAAAGTTGTGATATTTGCTAGCAATAAAAGTAGTAATCAGTGGAGGGGCAGGCAAAGCCGACGTCGCTGTCGACGAGTTAGAAAGAGATGAGTATTAGAAGGAGCAGCAGCAGCAGCAGCAGCATCAGCATTTGGGAGCAGGGGGCGTACAGGGAAAGAGGCAATAAATGCGCCGCGTAACGAGAACTTCTCATTTTATATAATTTTCAAATTCGAGATGTTCAGCTTTTTTTTCCGGCTGCCTTATTTGGTTATTTTTTTTGTTTTTCAAATTTTCCTCATGTTTTCTATACAATTCGAATTTTTAAGTGACTTTTCTGTCTCCTCTCTGCTGTCTTCCATAATTTTTTCAATTTTATACAGACCCCTAAAAAAGCATCAGATGGTACGAGTTTTATGGATTATCATTTATCGTCTGTCGTACGTCTTCTATCATAGCTACACATAAGAAGGAGTCAAGGAGATCACTCAATTAAAGTCAACAGCCGATTGCTTTCTAACTTTCTTTCTATTTGCAAATTCCAACCATTTCCATAAAGAAAGAAACGCTATCTTTTATAGGGAAGTAATTAACTAAGGCTGTCGCCCCCTAACATATTTAGGGCTTATTAAATTTGTGTAAATATATCCAACAACCAAAATGGAAGCGAAGGACGATATCACCTGATTACAGGGTATCTTAAAGTCGAGGAACGTGTGCTTCCCCCAAAAAAAAAACGTTTCGACTGGCTTTCTGCTGGAAGGAAACATTTCATTTTGGAGACAGTCCCTGAGACATGAATGCTGCTCCCTTGCTCTGCTCTCTGCTTCTGCTGCTGCTAAGCTCCTGCTCCTGTGGCTGCTCCTCTGTTCTGCCGCAACTTTTCTGCTCTGCTCTGCCGTGCTGCTCCTCTACTCTGCTGCTGCGCTGCGGCAGTTTTTTGTGTGTTCAAATTACGAGAGCGACATTAATTTTTTAGAATTGCGCGTATGTGTTGTTTCGAGGAACGGCAGCAGCAGGAGCAGGAGCAGCAGCAGGAGCAGCAG
The DNA here is from genome assembly GCA_035041765.1 of Drosophila algonquin. Taxonomy (NCBI): domain Eukaryota; kingdom Metazoa; phylum Arthropoda; class Insecta; order Diptera; family Drosophilidae; genus Drosophila; species Drosophila algonquin. The sequence continues at coordinate 1,171,562 of JAWNKY010000238.1, read as the reverse complement.
CAGGAGCAGCAGGAGGAGCAGCAGCAGGACGAAAGGGATTCAAGGCTATGTGGAACCTGCGGGGCGGCGGGGGGAGATGGGTCGACGACTGACGGTTTGGGGACGGTTTGCGCGCTCGGCTTTGTGTAATGTGTAGTAAACGCCCGTGTCCGTGGATGTAGTTGTATTATTTTTTACGAGCTCCACCTCCCCCACCATTTCCCCCGCGATACCTTGAACTTTTTTTTTGTATTTTGCTATGCGTCCAACACGTTATTCCTTCTCGGCAAGTGCCGTTAAAATATATATTATAATGTTGGCAAAAAAATGAGGAAAAAGTCCACAGACTATGCATGAGACCACAGCTCCAGCTCCAGCCCCAACCGCATCCCTATCTCTATCTCTATCTCCACCCCCTACTACCCACAGCCCACCGCTTTGCCTCGTTCCCTCCCGCGTTGCACTAAATAAAAATGTATTTACAAAAATTTCCTGCTGTGTCCTGCCACTTATTATTAACTTTTTTTGTTGGTGTGCGGACTTTTCATTTTCCACTCGGCTATGCGCTAGAGAGGGCTCGGGATATTGCGAGGGGGTGGCAGTGGGCGGGCGGGAGACATAGGTTGATTATCGCCTGGCAACAGCAGCGATCGATGCCAGGATTGGCATTGCTTAACCCCTAAATGCCAATACCTAATAATAAGAGCGGGTTATCTATCAATTAGGAATCTGGACATACATACATACATATGTATGTACATATGTATATCATCCTCCCTCTTAGGCTCCACCCTAGGACCATTCCCCTATCCCACTTCTCCCTTATCCCCTTTCCCTTTCCCGCTCCCCTTCCCCCCAGTGGAATTACTTTATGTGACAATTAAAATGCATTTTCGTGAAAAATGAAAGCCCCATGAATAATGGCAGAGAAATATTTGGCGTCATGAGGATTTTTTCCCCTATATAATGCCCAGACTTTTTTTACCGCAATATTTTCACAAACACACACACATGGAGGGGGCAGGAGGTGTGGCATGTTGGGGAGTGGGGGTGCAGTCCGGCAATATTTATATTTGCCTATGTAATGATTTTTTATTAAACAAAAAAAAAAATAAATAGAAAAGCATCAGCGGGAAAAATCGAATGTGAAATAAAAATCAAGCTACCTCTCGCTCTCTGTCTCTCTCTCTCTCTGTCTCTCCCACTCGCACTCCCTCTTTCTGGCCACCATCGAAATTTATCGATGAAGCGCACGGCGCACATGAAAAAACGCATTCAAATGAAATGTTAATTTTATTTTGATGTAATATTTAACAGCGACGCGTCGTGGCGTCTCGACGCCCCCACTCTCAAGGGGAGGGTGCCAGGGGAAAGGGGTGGGGCAGAGAGGCAGAGGGGCATACAGGGCCACTGATACGGACACATATGGCGGCAGATCTATCTGCTGGCAGCTGACATTTGCTAACAAAACAATGCAAAATCACTGCTCCAATCCCTAAATCCTGCCTACCTCCCTCCCTCCTGAATGGGGGACAACTGCCGACCCCCAATCAGGACCTTGTCCGCCATATCAACCCGTCGAATCATTATTACAGCATCAGCCCAAAAGCCGTGAAAAAAGTGCAGGACTGTAGAGAAACGAGAGAAAAAATAATCAAATAATGGGATGCATTGTACTCAGTTCTATCTTAGAATTCATACAATCAAAATTATTTTTAATAATAATTAGTTTTATGAACTATTAAATTATTTGTTTCAAGTCCGGCATGAGATCTTAATATATAGTGCTAGCTGCCAAAGCCATCGACGTTGCAATTTTTATTAATAATTATTTTCGAGAAAACGTTATGACTATTTAGGATTTGTATTTACAAGCTAAACAAAATCTCAAGGCTTAAAAATAAATACAAATTTGAAAGCAGATACATACATAATATATATCTATCCTTACTAATTGGGGTACTCTTTGTTCTCTAGTCTCTTCCATAAAAAATAAAACGAATGTTCACAAGTTTGGGGCGTTTATGACTACAAAATTGGACTTAGAACCCTAATTTCTTAAAAATAAATTCGCCTTTTTAACTCCCTTTCTGTAAGCTTATTTTGAAGATCGAAATGTTCCCAGTCCCCAATGTTGTCCTCCTCCTCCGCACTTCCAGAAAGTGCTCTAGATAGAAGGTCCTGTCAATGGTTAAGGGAAGCTGACTCTGTGTAGCTTTTGCCTTCTGCGGAAGGTAGGTCGGGGCTTACAATCTACGTAGGTACTCTGACTGTTACACTTCTCACTCGACCTTTGTCCTCGTTCAACGTCAGCCGGTCCTCATAAATCGTAATGCAAATCTTTTGAATGTGAGTCCATTCATTTGATGACAGTTTTCAATGTTAAGGATTACATGAAATACATATATGATCCCCAGCCGGTTGTCGTCAGAATTGTGGGGCCGAGTAAGTATGTCCTCATGGGGAGTAGGAACCTGCCTCAAAGGATTCATTTCTGATGCCCAACGATGCAGGCGAGTTCTCATTTTGTATTCCGGGAATTTGAATGCCCATTAATTAGTGGCGGATTGGGAAGAAAGGACCTTTGCGCTGGTATTCCCAGAGTATTACCACAGCCCACGGTGAACCCATTCAATGAATGCTTTTGAATCGAATCATAAGTCCAACAGTTGGCGATTCCTTCGAAACTCCTCCGCTCAGCGGACTCCAACAGTGTACCAGGATACCACGATGTGTGTGTGTGTGTGTGTTTGTGTGTGTGGGCTAATAGCTACCCACCATAAGTACACGTTGCATTCAAAGGAACTCCTGCTTGTATGCCACGTGAGCGCAGCAGCTCACGGAAGGATGCCAAGGACAGCGCTTCGCTCCTGAATCTGTATCTGAATCTGAATCTGTATTGCAAGAGTATTAGCGCGCGTAACGCCCACACACTCATATGCACAAATAATATTGTATTTCCTTGCCATTCAAAGACCCGCCGCTCCACGCGCAACGGCCCCCCCCTTCCCCATCTCAATTCTCAAGGAATAGGCTCATGTACAAGCAGCACTTACGGAGGAGTAGAGGCTGCTGCGCAAAGCATCGCAAATGAATGAACGAATGAGCAAGCGACACACACACACACACACACACACACATGTACTCATACATATAGCATACATATACATATTCCACATACATATTCATGTATGCAAAAAAGAATGTTAAAAAGTGTTTGTGCGTGTGTGCCCCAAACGACATGCTAAAAATTTGTATAGAAAATTAGTTAAAAAATTACTCCGCAGACACGCGCACGCATGTTGTTGCGTAAGGGGTGCGGGGTACTGGGGTACAGGGGTCCAGGGGGGCTGTTTGGGGTTTTTGGGTTTACATATGCGCGCACACACACATGTACACACTGATGCACGCGCGACAGAGAGAAAAGTAGAAGAGTCCTTCGTGCGCTCCACCAGTTAGACACACAGTTGGCATTAGTGGGCGGTGTTAGAAAGTGCGCGCATCCCCCCTCCAACCCGCGACGTCTCTTTGTACTCCACACTCCATACATACACACACACACATAGGGGGGCATGTACAAATTTTAATGTTTAGAGTCGCTCGCGCTTAAAGTTTGTCATAAAGCACCCCATTAAAAAAGGGCGAACCGTGAACTCCAGAGGGGGCTTACATATACATACATATGTATGGGGGCATGGTTGAGTGTAGTAGATGCTGGAGAATGCTTGAGGTAGGGGGAAGTAATGGGCAAGAAAGAGAGAGAGAGAGAGCCAGAGCTGGAGAGCGCTAGAGAGAGACAGCTTCATCAAATTAAATACAAATGCGAATTAGAAAAACTTGTTCCCTTTTTTGGTTTTCTGCTCTCCTGCCTCTGCCTTTGCCTTTGCCTCTGCTAGCTCTCCTTTCCCCACCCCCGACCCCCAGCTCTCTGCCACCCCTGCCACTCTGTACATATGAAAAATTAAATTGGCTGCTGCCTCTCTGCCCCATTCTGCCCCTCTTTCATGACGCTAAAGGAGGAGTACGTCGACGACGACGACGACTGACTGCAGTGACTGTCACTAACAGACTAGCGTCGAATAGGGGCTGATTGAGAGGTGGGGGTATAGGTTTGGGAAGGGGAGCTACGCACATGCCAGCAGAAAAAGCGAAAAACTTTTGCCGAAAAAGAAAGTGCTTTCGGGGAGAGGGATAAGGAAGGAGGAAGGAGGAACGAGGAACGAGTAACGAGGAGGATGATGATGATGCGTGGGCACCCCTTTGGAGGAGGATTTTGAAGGGTATGAGGGTTTCGTAAGAAAACGTGCGTACATGGGTAGGGTGGGCCAGGCATGGGGCAGGGATAGGAGTGCCCCCCACAACAAGTTAAAACAAACACAGCCAAAGCTGAGTTAAGGCAGCAGCAGGCATTGGGAGAAGACTGAGGGCCAAAGAACGGGGCGAAGCAGTCGCCCCAGCGAATGCACTTTACCGCACTGTTATCCCACAAAAAGGATACATGAGGATCCATCAATGAGGATCCATGCGAATCCATTTCCAAAAAAGGAACAAGAATCCGCCATGATGAATGAGAAAGGAAGCGATCTATGCATCTATTAGGATGATTATCTGTTTTGAAAGATGGAAAATAGGAACGGAGAGGGTGGGATAGAAGATAGATCTTCCTCCATTTGCGGTAGTTGGATGATTGGGAATGACATTGCATTGCACTCCCCTTCCATTCTCTGATCAAGGGACGCAAAGTGCTCGCAGTACCCAAAGGACTCGCGAGAGCAGCCAAAGAAATGTAAAATTATTTTGGCAAAACGAATACGCGGCGCGGGGGCCTGTGCACAAATTAAAAAAAGGAAAACTTCGCTGCCACCAGCAGGAGCCAGCAGCTAACTGACAGAAGTGTGGGTGTATGGGTGGCTGGTTGTCTGTGGTTGGGTAAGTGGGTGTGTGTGGGTGTGTGTGGGTGTGTGTGGGTGTTTGTGTGTGTGGGGGGCAACTTGCACGCACCACGACGCACTTTTTCACAAATACATTTACAATTTATGTACCTTTTTTGGTTTTTTGGGCTCTGCGTCACGAGAAATAATAAAAAGGGGAGCAGCACACACACACACACAGACAGACAGAGGGAGAGTGAGAGATGAGCCCCCTCTGCCTGTCACACACACTCACACCCACACACAGAGCACACACAGAAGCGTAGGCAATGTTCGACAATGTTCTTTCTATATGGTTACATATTCATATGTGGGAGTGGGAGGCAAATAGAGAGAGAAAGAGACAGGGTTTACATAAGCCCCACCGAAAAAAACGAAACGCAACTTTTTCGCCCCCACTTAGTGGGTGGGTGGGTGCTTGTATTACGTGGTGGCCCCCAACTTTCTTCTGCAGTGCTCTTCCATGACATGTGGACCACACAGTGCGCTATAAATATATCTGTATCTGCGTCATACAATCAGTTAATGCATACATATGTACATACATATTTATATCGCTGATCAATGATCGGAGGAGGAACCCTTGAGACAACCCTTGTCTCTCAGGGTATAAACCATTCGGCATTGCCACATTCCCTACTTATTTGCTCTGTTCTTTTTGTAGTTGTTTTTGGCAATTAACCAAAAACCACCACCTACCCCCTCGCACCACCCACCATCACCAAATGCTGTCACACGCATGCTTTTTGGATACCACCCACTACCCCACATGCCCCTTTGTGGGCGCAACCCCCCCTCCCCCCACTTCCACCTACTTGAAATTTTTTTAAATATTTTTAACTGCTGCGCTCCGCTTGAGAGCTCTGTCGTTGGGGGGAAAGTGGAAAGGAGAAGGGGAAGGGGACTCTGCTCTGCTTGGCTCTCTCTCTCTCTCTCTCCCTCTCTCTGTTTGGTTAATATTTTTCGTTCGCTTTCTATGTGTGTGAGTGTGTGTGCTTGTGTGTGTGTGTAAGGGTGTACACCCCTGTACCCTCCCCTGCACCACCACCGCATGTGCGTAATATATTAACCGAAAAAAAAGAAATACGAGGAGCCACCCAAAAAACAAAGGCAACAAAAAGTAGGTGGAGCTGCTGCTCTGACACTTGAAGCATAGCTCTTTAGGTAGCACACACACACACACATGCAATATACTATACACATACATCTACATACTATATGTACATGCATACATGTATGTAGTAGATGATGTGTGCACAACTTTTTGTCGGTGCGGGGCACATAATTAATAATTGGAAAGCGACTTACCAATACAAATGCCACAAGGGGGCAGAGCGGGGCAGAGTGGGGCAGAGTGGGCCAGGGTGGGGGTGGCAGTGTCAGAGCCAGAGCCAGGGGCACATAACAGATACATTCATACAAACATACATAGGCGCAAACTCTCATCCTTTTCGTCCTATCTATCCTGTATATATGTATGTATGTACATATGTACATATATATAATATATAGATACATATGTAGTGCTGCTCCTATGTTGTATCTATTTCTAAATTCTACTAAACTAGCATAATTTTAAGGTTTCCTATTAACATCTTTCGTTTGTTTCAATCTTTTCAGATTCCCATTTCAAGATCGATTTACCAGATTAAACATTCCGATTGGAACAGCATTCGCCTTGCCCCTTTTGCTCCTGCCACAAGGAAAAACGCATATTCCGCAAGTGAGTAAAACACCCAATGGTCCGTCTACCAGATACCATCTGATCTGATGGCGGATTGGTTCATTAGTATAGCCAGAACGGAGAGAACTCTGCGTGTATCTCTTACAGCGTAGCTTAGCAGCAAACGATGTCTCTGTCTCCCCCTCAGAGAGTAGCTTAGCAGTCAATGAAGAGTCGCTTTTGCATTCCAGATGCTAGCTCTAGCCTCTAGTGAGATTTCCCAACAGCCATGAGAACTTTGGGACGTTGATATGCAATGACTGCACCATCAAGTGGCCAGGGAACACCGCAGCCCTCCTCCCCCCAACCAACCGAAGGGCGCTGCCGCATGACGCGAGACTCGATAACCTAATCGATCGCGAAAATGCAGGAGAGATAGGTGGTAGACTAGTGTTCGAGGAAAATTAAAACTAATCTGACTAAAAGACTAATTTAAGACGAGGAAGGGAGTTAGTAGTAGATATGATATGGTAGAGGGAATTACAATCCGAGCATAAGACCTAGAACGCATACAAACACACAATTTTGAAACGTATTCTTTATTTACACAATTATTAAACAATTTACATACATATGTATACAATTTATATGTCAGTGAAACTGTAGACTCTTCGGGCTGTAAATTGTAGCAGATCTTAGACATAGTTCCGTGATAGATTACGGCTTTGCATTCCGCATATGGCAGACCAATTAGTATAGATTCAAGATCGGATTTCCAAGATTTACCTGAAAGAACAAACAAACAAAGAAATGCGTTACGAAATGCGTGTCTATTTAAATCGTGAAGGTTCTTTATCCATCTATAAGATATTAGCGAGAACTGGGAATGTGTATGTTTTCTTTCATTTCCGTTTAACCCTTTCAACTTATTTCAATCTCCTCCACAGATTCAGTTTGTTCGATTTCGCATTGCACTGCAATTCCCTCTACAAACCGATCGCATTCGCAGGTGAGTAGATGATCAAAAGATGCAACCTTTAACATTTCTCCTGTGTGGCATCCACACAAGGGGTTTGGGCACGGGGCATGGGCAAATACTGAGCATTAAGTCCTGTGAAGAAACAGGTCTACAGCACACACACACACACACACAGCGACCAGTCGCTGTGTGGGACAGGATAGGCAGCCCTCATGCCACACATATCCACACGAGGGATGGCACACACATATATACGCACCCCTGTACGGGGCACGGGGCAAGGGGTCGGGGGCACGGGGCACGGGACACCACACACGTATGGTAGAAAAGCTATTCCTATTGGCTAATTACTACGACGACGAGGCTGAGGAATTACTCCACTCAGTCGCCTTCGAAAAAGTTTAATCTGCATACGAGAGTCCTGTGTATCTGTGTGTGTGTGTGTGTGTGTGCATGGGTCTGTGCTAGTGTGCGTGTGGTCTATCTGTGTGCGTGTGTCTGTATGTAATTTAAAGCAAAGTCTAAGAAAATATGCGGAAACTTTTTCGTGTTGGGCGGGAAAGTGGGCGTGACGGGGAAATCAGGAACCTACCAGACACCTTCTCCCCCTTTCCCTTTCCCTTTTGAGTGTGTGTGTGTGTGTGCGCGTGTGTGTGTGAGTGGGGTGTATCTAAATTATATTCAACGAGGAGCAGTCAGCCATCAACTCGAATCTACGAATATTGCATCTGTATCTTTGTATCTGTCTGCATACCGATGCGCGAGAAATCTGTCTAAAATTCGGGTGTAATGCAACAGCAACAACAGAAGGAGCCGCAGACGGGGGAGGACGAGGAGCACCATCAGAAGAAACCTCCTTGAGCGCCACATGCAGCTTAAATAATTTGTCGCATTTGCCGGCTGCCTAACTCCCCTACGCTCTGCCCCAGCCCCCTGCCATTCACCTCCTCTAATCATCCCTCTATCCTACACCTCCCCACTCCCCACTGCCCACTCCTTCTCCTTTCCGTCCTCCTTCAATGAACTACGCGAAACTACACAACGAAGACGTCAACATTCACATCCTCATCCACAATGTCTACCGCCTTCCGTCCTACCGCCTACAGCTGCTCCCCTTCTACCCCATCGGCGGTTCCTCTAGTTTATGCTATGGCTCTCTCTCCGCACACATACACACACACACACACACACACACACACACAGCTGTAACCTGGCTCTCTTTCTCTGCTTTCTCTCCCAAACGAAAGAAAAAGAAAGCAGCAGCAAAAGCAACCAAAAAAAAGAAGAATAAAAAATACTTCGGGGCGCACTTGTTGGCATCTCTCGGTGTGGCCGTCTCGTCTCGTCTCGTCTTTTGCTAAGAGAATCTTTTCGAAGGCGGCTAAAGAGGGCGAGGGCGAGGGGGAGGTTGTGGGGTGGCCAGGGGGTGGCGCTGCGTCGAGGCGCTACTGGTGGGTACTTTACTTGATGATTATGGCGACGATAATGATGATTGGAATGGCTCTGAATGGCGTTGAAAATGAAGATTGCGTGTAGTAGATTTGCTCTCGGGCTCTCAGTGTTCTGTGCTCTCGGATTCGGGGCTCCTTCGACTCGGTCTGTCTGTGTCTGTGTCTGCGTCTGTGTGTGTGGGTGTCCTATGTTGGGGCATCTGTGTGTGTGTGTCCTGTATGTGGGTGTTTTTAGTGGGAGGCATCTTGATTTTCGGGGGTAATGCGTCCAACTACAGGCACTATCAGCATTTGATTTTATTACGCTCATTTGCTATGCGCATAGTTCCGAGTGTTTACTGTGGGATCTATGTGGGTGGGTGGGGGGCAGATGTTGGATGTTGGATGGTAGGAGGATTGGGTGGGGTGGGGGGCTGGCTGCGGGTGGGTTTAGTGGGTGTTTTTTGCTCCCATCAAAACTATGGCCTAAGCAACAGGATGGTCGGCGTACAGTGTGGGCCGCAGGCATCTTCTTTCGAGTGCTCCCCCCAAAAAACTTTGACCTCCTGCGACAGCAGCAACTGAGACGCTGGCAGCGCTGTTTGCCGCATTGTTGTCGTTGTCGTCGTCTTTCGGCCTCGTGACAATGAAGGCCACGGCGACTTTTGCCGGCTCCCCATTGCTTCTGCTTCTGCTTCTGCTGATTCGGAGTCTGCTGTTGCTGCCACAGCCACAGCTACTGTTTCTGTTGCTGCTGTCCAGGCAATCGCTCCAGCGTCTTGGCCAGTTTAGTAGCCGTTAAGACGTCGTGGCTGCCTCAACGCCGTTCCTCGTCATTCTGTACGTGGTTCTCTCTGTTGTTCTCTGTTATTCGCAGTCCTGTTTCGTCGTATCTCTTGCTTTCTGTTGTTCCTGTTGCTGCCTGTCGTTTCGCCTTCCATCGATGAGGCCATTGCTACGGATCTTCAATGCTAAGGATCCCCACTTGGATCTCCTATCACTCTACAAATGTTGCCTACTTTTTGGGGAGCCACAACACTACACCAAAGAAGAGACTGAGAGAGAGACATCCAGAGAGAGAGAGAGAGAGAGAGATGGAGCCAAAAAGACAACAAATTACAATTTAAAAAACTGCTCTCTCCTCCCACACACACACACACACCAAGACACAACACGTACGATATCCTTTTTATTCGCTTGGTTATTTTTGTGCGTCGATTTCCCCTTTTTCCATGGGACGCCGCGAAGCTGCTGCTCTGCCGTCGCTGCTCTGCTCTGCTCTGCTCCTGCTGCTGCTCCTCTCTTGCACGTGTGTGTGTGTGTGTGTTCTTTTTATTTTCGTGCTTTTACAAATTTTGTGAGGTTTTTTTTTCATTTCATTTTTCGTTTCGCGCTCTTTTCCACTGCCTCTCGTCGCGATTTTTAAAATTTCCTTCCCACTATGGGGGTTGTTCGTGTGTGTGTGTGTGTGTGTGTGTGTGTGTGTGTGCAGCGCCGCAGCAGCAGCAGCAGAGGCCGCAGCATGCAGTGGGGTTGGTTACGGGATTTTTTCCTACGCCGACACACAGACACACACACAGACACAGGCACAGACACACACGCATTCCGCCTCCTGTTTTTTCGCTTCGGACTTTTTTTTTGTTTTTTTCTGCTGCCGCTGCTGCCGCTGCTGCTGCTGCTGCGCTGCCACCGCTTTTGGTTTTATCATTTTTCGCTTTTTCGTTTTTCCTTCTTTTTGTTTTGTTTCTGATTTTCCTCCGCCCCCCTCAACCCCCTGCTGCTGCTGCTGCGTTAGCGTCGCAGTTGGCTTCGGAGCGTCGCATCCTTTTTTTTCAAACGTCCGTACGCAGAAAAAATGAGCAAAAATCTCTCCTTTTTCTCGCTCGCTCGCTCTCTCACTCTATCTCTCTCTCTATCTCGCTGTCTCGCTCTCTCCCTCTGTGTTTGTGTGTGGGGAGATGGGCGGACGCTGCAGCAGTGGCAGAGGCTGGCGGGCGGAAGGGTGCAGGGTGGCGGGTGGTTGGGCGGCCGAAATGAGTAATGAGTGTTTAGTACGCCGTTTGGCGGGTGATTTTTATGTGCGTCGGACACACAAGTGGGATGGGTAGAGGGGTAGCGGTGGCAGCGGCGGCGGCGGCGGCAGCGGGCTGACCGGCATCGGGCTGGCTGCCGCCGCCTGGCCGTTGCAGTAGCCAGACTGCAGTGAACGACGCGAGAGTGCAGCAGGAGCAAGCGGCAAGCGGCAGCGAGTGGCACATAGCATAGCTTTTGGCGCAAAACGGAATGCCCCCGCAGAAGTAGTAACCCCCTGCAACCCCCTGCGTACGTGTACCTCAGTCTGACTGTATCTGTATCTGTATCAGTGTGTGTGTGTGTGTGTTCTAGTGGTATCTGTGAGTCTGTGCCTGTAAAATGACTTCAATTGTGTGCTAAATTTTCTATTTCATTGTCGCGTGTCTTTACGCGCAGCATCCCAGCCACTGGCCCCCTCCCCTCCCCTCCCCCGTCAGCCACTGCCTCCTGCTTTCTCCACCACCAAAACAAAGCTCCAGCCAGCGCCAGCGTCGTCGTCGTCGTCGTCGTCGTCGTCGTCGTGGTTGTCGTCCATCCTTCGTGCCGGCGGCAGGCACTTCGTCGTCGTCGTGCCTTCGGCTTTTTGGGCTTCGGGTTTTGGTCCTGCTGCCGCCGCAGCCGGCGCTGCTGCTGCTGCCACCGATTGCGACTTGTGCGGATTTGCCGCTTCCACAGCGTTTGGGCTCCAGAAATAACGTTAGTTGCTGTTTGTTGCTCGTTACGTGCGCGTGCTGCGACGCGGACTGGAACATCCCTGAAGAAAAATAAACACAAAAGAAACACAAGCCACATCGGAGACCAACACCAACGCCAACAAAAGTCAAAGCTACAACCCACAAATAGACCTCAACATCAGCTCCAAAAATCCCAAAACTCCATCCGGACAAACTCCAAACGTCAACAAAGAGATTCGGTGCCAGGAGCCACAGCCAGGATCCCAGAGCCATAGACAGAGCCGCAGAGACAGATCCCTAGATCCTTAGCATCCCTAGATCCTTAGCACACTTGAGTGTTCTGTTCGCGTTCAATTTTTTTCAAGTGCCAATCCGCTGAGACTGTTACAAAGATACAAAAGATACAAAACAAAGCTACGAGCTACGAAAAGATACAGACAGGCAGACAGAGAGACAGAGAGAAACGAGCGAGAGAGCGATTGATTGATTGCTTGATTGATTGATTGATTGTTGATTGTTTTCATATTTTTTGTTTGCGTGAAGGCGAGAGAACCAAAGGAGAGAGAGAGAGAGAGGAGAGTGAGAGAGAGTGCTCAAAAGGAAATATCGTGCAATATCCACAGCAAATGCTGGAAAACCTCAAAGTTTTTATCTAAGAATTTGAAAACCCTTAGACCCTGAACCCATCAGTGATCCAAACAGATTGAAAAAGCAAGAAAGCAGTGCAAAGCAGCAGAACAAGTGCTAACGAAAGAGTCCCGTGATTCAAAACTGAAACCGAAACCGAAACCAAAACAGAGTCGATACAAAAAACTAACTAAATTCGAAAAGCGAGCAACTTGCAACAGAAACTCAGAAACAACAGAAACAGAAACAGCCAAGAAGACACAAGTGAAAGTGAGAGTGCAGCGGCAGCCAGGAGTCGAGGCGTCCAGTCGAGGAGCTGAGGCCGGTAGCTCACCCCCGAGCAGGAGCTGGAGATGCAGTTCCAGTTCCAGCACCAGATGCAGATGCAGTTGTCCAGCTGCCCCAGCCACCAGAAACACACACAAGAACGTAAGTGATTTCCATCAACCTCTCAAGAGTCCTTATTCCAGGACTCACTCACAGTCTCACATATGTATGCATTCGAGTATTGAATGCAGAGCATTCCTTGCCGAACAACTTTAGGACAGATCCTTCTCGAGCCAAGTCGATGAGCATCCTTGTAGACTCATTTAAGATGCGCTTCCATTAAGATAAATTGAGCGGCAATTCTTCAGGATTCATTTGAATTTTGTATCGAGTTTTCCACTAGATCCGTTGCTATCCGCTCCACAAAAAACACTCAACACTGATCATTTCTTTGAACAAATGGAAACTGCACTCATCCAACAGTCAAAATGAAATATTTTGAAAGGAGCAAGCGCTGTCCTTGTACAAGATTCCTTTTGGTGCGGAGATATCATGTATTCCGTCCTTCAATGCTTTCTTTATCGGAATCGGAATTCTTTTCCTGGACCTGCAGCACACTTCTTTGCTTCTGGAATGATTTGCCATTAGTTCTGGACTTCTCAAAGGGTTGTTTTCCCATGAATTCCAATTGGAACGCAAATATAGATCCCATGGATTATTCTCTTTCTTTATCTAGTAAGAATCTCTCTAGCTTTCCAGATTTCCCATTTCGAAGAACCCCACCAAAAAGGTTTCCACTCAGATTCCGATCCGAGTTCATCCAGAAATTCTCCCGAATCTTTTTCTCTCAGTAGATTGATAGGCGGCTTCCTTCCCGTCTGCCTTGCCCCGAAACTCTCCCGCGGAATCTCTCATGTTCTCGGGCAGATCCGGTGATTCGCGCCTTGGCGGTCATTGAACCTCCCTGCACGCTCCCCAAAGCTTTTCTCTTGTGAACACAATTTCGCGCTGTCTAGAGAGGGGGGCGATCTCTAACGCGTTGTTGCTGCCATTGTCGTGGGTTGCCCGTCGTTGACCTCCCCGGAATATTACGTATACGCCGACGACGACGCCTGATCGCCAGCGCTCGTGCTGCCGTCTGTCGTCTGCCGCTGCCTTGAGGCGTTGCGGGCAATGCACGCATACGATATTAGGCCTTCACAGAGAGCGAACGAGTGGGAGGGAGAGAGACAGAGACAGAGAGAGATAACAAATGTGCGAGTATCTGACTAATGCCCCACCGCCAATGCAGCTCCAATTAGAACGAACAGCGACGCTTTCAGGCAGCGACAAGTTCAATGCGATCATTCGCAGCCGCAGTCGCAGTCGCTGTCGCTGCCACTGCTTTAAGGTTGTTGTCGAGGTCTCCTCCTCCTCCTCCTTCTTCTCCTGCCCGCACCTAGGGGTTAATGGCAGGTTGTAATTTGTTTGCAAGGCAAACACGCTGCGCCTCCACAAACGCTTGCGCTTAGAAGCAGCGGGGGGACGTGAAGAGGAAGGCGGGGGGTTCATTCGTGACTTTCTTGGATGATCTTGAAAGAGTCATCCAACTGGCAGACCCAGAAAAAAAGAACTGAATGGGCGACACCGCCCAACAGCTAAAGATACGATTCTCATAAGCGGTTTCATTTATAAATCGGTTAAAGGTCGCCAATACGAGACCCGTTCACCGTTCACTGTAGACGCAGAGGGAGAGCGAGAGAGGGGGGCGAGGTGCTACGAGACAGGCCAAACCCAAAAAAAAACCTTTAAAAAAGTGCCCACAAAAAAATTACAGAAAACATTAAAAACAATTCTTGAAAAATGCAAGCAGCACAAGTGCGCGACAAGCAGAAAAACCGATACGCCACGCATAAAAGAGGCATAAGACATAGTACCCCCCAGCCCCCCTCCCGACAAGAGGGTTTTCCACCGGACGGAGGGGGGTTGGATGCAGCAACGCTAAAAAACGCAGCGACAACAATGAGCCCAAAAAAAAACCAAAAAAAAATATATGTATGGGCAAACAAGAGATGCGGCAAGTGGCAACAAGTTTTCTCTCTCTCCGGCTTTGCCTCTGTCCCGTTCCCGCTGTTCCAGGCTGTTCCAGGCTGTCCGCTAACCGCTGTTTCACACTGTCGCGCCCTTCCACAGTCCATCCCGCTGTCCCACTCTCCCGCCATCCCACTGTGTCCTTCAGAGCTCAAGAGCCGGAGCCGAAAAGCCCATTTGGCAATCTTTTGGTTTTGTTTGTGCGTGCAAGAAGATGCGAGAGAGGGAGGCCGAAGGGCAGTGCGGAGGGCAGGCAGGCCCGATTCCGTCCGATCCCAAGAGATCGCTGAGAGATCTGAGAGCGAGAGGGAAACTGGGTTAGTGCAGCCAGAGGAAAGGGAGAGCCCGTTCGTCGTCGTCGTCGTCGTCGTCGTGTAATAAAATGCGGTAACCAAAATATTAAACAAGTCTGCGTCGCAGTCGCTGCCAGCAGCAGCGGTCCGACATCAGCAGAAAGGCCTCCTACTAAGGAAAAAGGGGAGGAGCAGGGCAGAGGGTGTGTAGCGGTGGGGGCCCTAAAACAAATGCAAAAACCAGGCCGTTCCAAAAAAGAAAGAAAAGATTGGAAATTGGGGGCTGCGACTGAGGCTTTGGGATTCGGATTGGGGTTTCTTCTTTTTTTCTTGTATGTGAAATGTGGGCTATACTTTCAATTGCTGGCCCTCCCCCCCCTTGCACCGAAGACCGCTGATAAATGCTCCACAGATCGGTGTGACAGTATGCGTGCAGGGCAGGGCACAAACACACACACACACACACACAGCGAAAGTTGCAATGTGTCCCCGTCTATTTGCAGAGTGCTTTTTGTTGCTGCTTTTGCTGCTGCTGCTGCAGCGATCTCCAGTCCCGCGCTCTCGCAGAGCAAACACTCGCAGCAGCAGCAGCAGCAGAAGCAGCAGCAGCAGTGCTCCCTCTCCCTCTCGCGACACTTTTGTCTTTACAATTTTCCCCCAAAAATTGGCAAATTGCGGCCTGTCCGCCTGCCTGGCCTTTGAATAAACAAAACTTCTAAAAGCAGCACCAATGCACAGCCAGAAACGCACACACACACACACACGCAGACTGCTGCTGTCCCGCTGCTTCGTTCTTCGTTTTTTTGGCGACTGCGCTGCTGCTGTTGCTGCTGTCACTGTGTAAAAATGCAGCGCGCGATCAACGCAGCGCAGTCGGCGTCGCTGCACTCCAAAAAACTGAAAGAAGCCAGCGACAACGAAAACAACAACAAAAGCGAACAACAACGACGACGACGACGAACGCAGACGACGACGACGACGACGACGAACGACGATGAGAAGTATATAACAAAAAAGCGAGCAAAAAATATATAAAAAACAAAAAAAAGGCGAGCGAAAAGCGAAAACATAATGTACATATATACGAAAGGGAAAGAGAGCAGGGGCAGGGGCAGGGGCAGGGGCATGGGCAGCGGCGGGGGGATATATTCTCTGATTCAATTGGGCAGACACACACACACACACACGTAGGCCCGTATGTGCTTGTGTGTGTGACGGCAGCAGCAGCAGCAGCGACACACACTCCACTCTACCACACACATTCAATATTGCATTTTTTCGGGGGAACCTCAGTTGAGCTTTTCGATTCCGATCGGTTCGTTCAGTTACTAAAGTTAGTTCCAGCCAAACGCACAAAAAGTAATATATGTACATATACCTACATATTTTGCCAATATTCTCTCTTCAATCCAATTTCCAAATACCGCTTCAAATTTGTTTTCCAATTACATTTTTGAGCTCGCCGATGAGGACTCAGTTCTGTTCTGTTCTGTTGTTTTTTTTTTGTAACTTTTTTTGACAAGTGCAGCCGCGAAAAAGAGGGGGAAAAGATCCGATCCCCGAAAGATCGGAAGATCTTTGCGCGATTCGCGCGCGATTGGCAGCAGAAGAAGCAGAGCAGAAGCAGAAGCGAATAAGGATAAGAATAAAGGATAAGGATACAGATACAGATACAGATAAGGAGGAAGTGAATCAGTGAACCATTGAGAGACTCTCTCCCGCATGCCCGAGCGCCGCAATGTGCGTGGACTGTGCGTATACACAGACAAAGGCCGAATGCAGCCGCAAGGTATGTAAGGCGCAACCGCAACCGCAACCGCAACAGCAACCCCCTCCCCAGCACACAGAAGGCACTCATCCTCATTTGACTGGAAGGGCGTGCATTCCATCCATACATCCATCCCAAGATCCTCCATCCTTCCTTGGATATATTTTCATCTATAAATTTCCAGATCTTTGGGAATCCCGCGGTTACATCCTGTAGATAGGATGCACACAGGATCTCCGTTTTATTCACATGAAGGACATTTTAGTCTCATGCAATATTGAGAGCAAGAGAGAGATGCAGCAGCTGCCTTTGTCCCCTCTCTCGTTCTCTCTCTTATCGTAACTTGGGCTTCAAGTTTTCGGCTACTTCCCCATCCCGCTCGCTCTCCTGCCTCACTGCCCCTCTCTCTCTCTCTCTCTCTCTCTCTCTCTCTCTCGCTCTCTCAGTCATTAGCACTCGGATGGAGAATCGTCGTGGCCTAGAGCCCCTTTCTGCTCCCCTTCCCTCGTTCTGTGCAAAATTTCGGTGCATCTGCATACAAAGATAAAGAGAGACAAACACACACACATCCATACACACATACATGCACACACGGATACAAATGCATAACCCGAGCTGCAGGAAATCACTCAAGGCAGAGTAGGGGCCGTTGAAAGGAGTGCGAGGAGTAAGGGGAGAGCAGGGAAGAGCAGAGCGACGAAAGCGGAGCACAGTAGCCGCCCTGCAAAAAGGCAGCAGCAGCAACAGCAACAGAGACGTCGGATCTCTGCTGGCGTCTCTGTTGCCGTCGCCATCGTCAATGCATTGTTCGCTATCCCTCTCTCCTTCTCCTCTTTGACTCTGCCATTCTCCGCCTCTTCGTCTCGTCTCTGACTGCAGTTTCCCGAAGCTCCAGCCAGGGCAGGGCTAAGGCAGCAGAGGATCTTGCCACTGCGCTTCGGCTCAGCGCCCGACAGTCGGCCGAATGCGGTTCGTGAGCGTCGGAAAGCCGAAAGACAAAAGCCGAAACCGAAACCGAAGCAGAGACCCAGAAAACTGCAGTTTGCTGTTCAGCGTCGCACCGAACAAACGTACAACGTGTCTCGTGTGGCAGCTCATCCGCCCCATCCGATCCGTTGCCGCTCCTCGGCTTCACGCACATTCATTCGCAAAAACAACACAGCAAAATCCGTAAACCGTGAAAGCCCGGACACGGAAAACCCCAAAAAGTGCATTCCCACCCCACCCCATCCTTTCTTTTTTTGTTTGTTTCCCCGCTTTTTTGTTCTTGTTTGTTGTTTTTTACGTAAGCTGTTTTTTGGCGGACAAATTAGGATAGATCCTTGCCCGCAACGCGCACCTCGCATCACGCACCTCGCAGCTTGCACCTTGCAACCTTGCAACATTGCAACCTTGTGTGGCTTTAGTCAGAGAGTGAGAGACCCTCACTCAACCGCAACTTCAACCTCAACTTTGACCTCAGCAACGCAACACAGCACAGCACAGACTTCATACTCAGGAATCCACAGGATTAAGACACTCAGCAGCAGGTAAGCGTCGGTGCAGCCGTCGATCAGCCACCGGTGGACCGGTAGAGCGGTTGAGAATGTTCCACAACTTTCGCTTTTCATCATTCGCAGTAGAATGATGCTTGCAACGGGAGGGGCAAGGCAGGGCAGGGCGGCCGCCAGGCCAGAAAAATGGGACAACAACAAAGGCCAAACGAAGAGACATAGAGAGAGAGAGAGAGAGAGAGTGAGTAAGAGAGACACGCACTCAACCACAAACCGAGATGCGGGAGCTCCAAAATCCTCAGTCTACGACTAGCCTCTGCTCCTGCCCCTGCCCCAGCCCCTGCCCCAGCTACTTTGCTGCTTTGGTTAGTTGTTAGGGCGACCGAGACCGAGACCGAGACCCACAGACCAGAGACCAGACAGAGGCGACAGGCAACAACAATGTGCCACATCCAACATTCACATCCACATTCCCTTCCCGCCCGCCGGCTCGCCATAGCCATCCGCATCCCCACAAAAGCCACAAAGACCGGTACCTACTCTTGCCACACGGACACGGACACAGACAGAGACACAAACACACATGCAACACAGTGGCAGAGTCGGGGAGTCGGGAGCAGCCTAGGTGACGTAATGGCTACTACTCCACTAACACATTTTTCTGCATTCCTGCACCGCGTGCTGCTGGCAGAGGGAGACCAGCAGCAGTAGCTGCCACCACAGGAAGGGGGGGCAGAATGGGGCAGCAAGGGGGCATGCAGCAGAGAGTCGCACGACGACGCGAGAGAAAAACTGAATGAAAATTGCAGGCAGTCAGGCAGCAGCCAACGAAGCGTGTGCCTAGCGAAAAGGCAAAAAAAGAAAGAAAAAAAAGCGAGAAGCACGAAACTAGAGACAGACGAAGCCAAAGACCAGAAAGCAGACTACGACAACAGACATAGAGAGAGAGAGAGAGAGAGAGAGAGAGAGGAGGATTGAAGGAGAGGGACGACTCACACACGTGGTGGAGCCATGGAGGATGGCCGGAGGATGGGGATAGGGATGGATGATGATGATGATGATGATGGCACTAGAAAAAACAAAAAACAGAGACTCGCCAAACTGGTGGCCGCCGCCGCCTGACGAGGAGACTAGACAGGGAGACAGGTCTGAGGGAGAGACAGAGAGATAGCTCGGAGTGCGAGTGTGTGTGTGTGTGTGTGTGTGTGTGTGTGTGCGAGTGGCCGACATTCAAGGTTGACTGCAATTGTTGCAGCGGCCGCGGCAGCCTCTTCCTCTGCCATCCAATCATGCAATCGAGACGTGTTCCAGGAACCACAGAGAGAGTTCCACTCCAGTGTTCCACAGAGAGAGGGAGAGAGAAAGAGCGACCGAGTAACAGTAAAACTGAAGAAGCGAAGACTGAAGCATTGCAGGGCTTCTTCCGCTGAAAAGGGACCAACGGGAAATAGAAGAGAAAGAAAGAGAAGAAAAGAGAGGGGCAGAGGGGCAGAGTGGAAAGAAGAGACTCTCTGCTCTGGTCCGTTTGCCATTTACAGTTAATCAAAATGACAGAAGTTGGTCGACTCCGCCGCCTGACGGAGTTCGAGTTCTTCGCTGTCGCTGTCGGAGTTCTCGTGGGGGCAATTAGAAGAAGCCTCTACCAAGAGTGGCTGACGGGGTGTGTAGGGTGTGGTGTGGTGTAGCGTGGTGTGGTGTAGCGTGGTGTGGTGTGGGGGCGGCGGCAGTACTTCCGTTAGCCTTGGCTCTCAATCAACAAAACAGAAGAACAGAAGAAAGAGGCACAGCCGGCGGCCAATTGAGGCGGTCGGTCGCACAAGTGGACACAACATACAGATAGATACAGATGCACCATTTCCTATAGTAGCTTCCTCTCCCACCCTTCCCTTTTCTGTGGTGACTCACTTGAGAGAGGGAGAGCGAGAGCACTTGTTTGGCTGCAACTTCAAAGCACATCCACACGAACATGCACACACGTTGCAGCGACAGCCAGATGCAATAACAAACAACTTGCACACAAAGCCAGCCATAATGATCATGATGATGATGATGATGATGATGATGGTGCCATTCAAGGCCACGCGACGACGGCTCTGGAAGGAGAGAAGACTAGCAAAAACAAACAGAAAAAAAGAGACAGAAACACACACACACACACGAATGAAAGACAGAAACAGCAACAGAAAAAACAACCAAGTGCATGGTTATCGCTATCGACAAAGTAGGCACAGATCATGGGGATCATGGGAGCAGTAGTGGCAGCAGGGGAAGCAGGGGAAACAGTGGAATGGAGCAGAGGGAATGCCAATGCGAATGCGAATGCGAGGAATATGTAGGCTGGCCGGCCTGGCTCCAATCGAGAGTCAAGTTCTCGGAAACGGTTACTCCAAGGCCAAGCCCTGGAGATAGACAAACAAATGGCAAGGCGGAGGCGATGGAGGGACAAAGGCAGAAAAATAGGAAAGAGAAGTAGGGACAAAGACAGAAGAGACAGCAAAAGGCACAAGGAGGGGGACAAAGACAGCACAAGAGACAGAAGAGTGAGAAGAGGGAGAGAAAAGACTAGACAGCGACAACAAGATAGTAGATGCTTCAGTCGCCTCTCCCCTCCTCACCGCTCCTCTGATTCTCTCCACCATTCGTTCCTGCTCTCTACCTCATTCCCTGCAGCCCCACATCCCTCTTAAAGCTCTACATTTTGTTCGCGATGTTTCTATTTTCTGCAAAGCAGCAGCGCAACAGACGACAGGCTACCATCCACTGCACTTCTGTCCCGTCCCGACCCGTTCCCTGACTGCTCCTCTGGCTTCCTCATCAACCTTCTCCTCTTCCACTGTTCCACTGTTCCACTCTTCCCTGCTGCTTCCATGCTGCTTCCAGGCCTGCTGCTGCTCAGTCAGTCAGTTGGTCATGAGTGTCATGTGGAATAGTTGTTGTTGTTGTTGTTCGTTGGTGGAATGGGGGGGGAGGGTGTCGTGTCTGCTTGGTTCTCCTGTTCCTTGCCCCACCCCTGCACTTTCGTTGACATTTTTTGCATGCACTCACTCACTTGTGCACTCTTTTTCTTCGATCTCTCTGTTGTCTTGTCTTGTCTTCTCTTGTCTCGGGGTTTCAGCTTACATCGGGGCCGGCGGATCGAGCGAGGGTTCTGTGTGTTATATAAAAGAAATTGTTGGCTAAGGCTTAGAGAGCTTCGTCTTGCGGCGGGTAATACGAGACGTGTCTTAACGGTAAATGTGACAAGAGACAGTGGCCGAGACTGTGTCACAGTGACCCTCACAGAGACCCCTTGTCGATGCGTGTGCGTGTGTGTGTGTGTGTGTGCTAGGAAACCGTAATGTGTACACACATGATGCGCATTGAACCCCATTCCATTCCCAACCATACCATTCGGGTATCTCCTGCTCTCCTCCCACCCTCGCACAATGCATTGACATTCAACAAAATAAAAAATAAACGCCAAAAGATCAACGGCATTTGCAAGCAGTCCCGAAAAAGTACTGCCAGGCCATATGTAGATCTGTATGTGTGTGTGTGTGTGTTTGTGTGCCTAAAAATAAGCCCCAGAAGCAGCAGTAGCAGCCCCCACCCCCCACTCCGCCTGTTCCATGATATACATGTATGTATCTGAAATCTCCTACATGCAGACATGCATACATACATACATGTGTACCCATACACACTCGCATATTGCACATGCGGCGGCAGCAGAAACAGCAACAGCGGAGGCGGCATCGTCGATCGCAGAGTTCTCTCCCCGTCTCACTCGCACAATTTGCTGAACACATTTTTTATCTAATAACCTTGTGCAATGTTATTAAACCCAAAAAGTTTCTTAACCTCGTAGCAGCGACCAAGCAGCAGCAGCAGCAGCAAGCAGCGAGTAGAGCGCGCAACGCAGCGACTGCGTCAGCGTCTGCGGCAGCAGCAGCAGCAGAACAGCTTTTTGATGAGAAATGCTAATACATTGTTGTATGCCAGTGTATGTGTATTTGTATGTTTGTGGGACTGTGCGTGTGCGATCGAATAATCAGCAGAGCAGTAACAAAGCTCAAGGGGGTATCGGTTGTGGGATGGCGGTGAGGAGGGGACTGGACTGCCCGTTTTCCTTCTTTATTTTTGTATGTATATGTATGCGCTTGCATATGTGTGTCAATTGATCGCCTGCATATGGCAGTGCCTTTGTGTGTGTGCATGTGTGTGTGTGTGTGCCATATTGCGAAAAATGGTCTATAAAATTAATGAGCTGGCACACACACACACACGAACATGTAAATGCATCTCAACAGTCGCCGCCATATCAATATGTACATATGTATGGCAACACCCAAAAAGGGGGGAATGGGGGAATGTGCAAAGAGAATGAGAGCGTTGGAAAGGCACAGGCAAAGGCAAAAGCAAACAAAGTTCCAAGTTCCATGTAATGCGAATTCAATTGTACGCATACACACACACATAAACAACCAGCAGCAACAGCAACAGCAAGCTGCGAGAGAGAGCGAGTGTGAGCGGGAGAGCATGTTCTTTGCGTTGGCTGCGCAGCTCACTTTCGACTGCACCCCCGTGACTTTAGCTCAGTCTCTTTCTCTCTCTCTCTCTCTCTCTCTCTCTCTCTCTCTCTTTCACATCGTTTTCGGTCACTCTGCACCTCCTGGTGCCTCCTCCTCGCCTTGTCGGCACCACCCCACCCTTCCGTAGGCTTTTGTTCTCCGCCAGTAATTTGCCGTTTTATTATTTTTTTGCGCTGTTTCCTTTTACATTATTCGCATTTGCTTGAACTTTTTGAGTGCATTTCGCATTTCAATTTTCCCGAATCCCCATTTCCAGTCGACAGACAAAAAAAAGAAAGAAAAAAAACTGCTGCGCTGGCAACTTAGAAGCGCATTTCTTTGCCCCTCACCACCCCTGGCGCTGTCTGGCAGGCGGGACGGGGCTGCCTATTCCCTACTAAGTATTCGATACCGTTATGCTCTTACGTAGCCGTTTGCTCATTTTGCCAACGTCAACGCCAACGACCAACCAACCCGTTCCCAGGCGCTGGCCAATGGAATGCAAATTTCCAATTTCGGAACAGAAAAACAGAAAAAACAGAACCCGAGACACAGCAGAAATGGCGCAGTAGCTACCCACCCATTCACCACCTCCTCTCCAGCTAACAACAAATACAAAGTAAAAAAAAAAGGAAAAAAAGACTACTTACAGTGATCTCTGGCAGATAGAAGACATCAATAGATAGGCGTCTGGGAGCAGCAGCAGCAGCAGCAGAGAGAGTTTTGGGCACAAGGTTAACGTACCCCATCCCCACGAGCGGTCGAGGCGGGGGCGAAGAGTAGTCCCGCTAGAACAGTCAGCGACGACGTCGTTTGTTTGTTATTTTCGTACGTTTTTGCAATTTGCAGTTCAATGTTCATTAGAGGGAGAGGGACGACAATTGACTGATTGGAAGCGGGTGACCAGGGAGGGACAGCTATCAGGCGGCTCGCTCGCTCGAGCGATAATGGAACGAACGGCACGGTTCGTTTCGGAGTTACACGCTTCCCGACGACAGGCGGAGAAGCCGTTGAACGCGACAGCCCAGCCACAGTTCAAAGCCCCGAGCAACGGCTGCAGCAGCGGCGACGCAGCCGATGACGACAGCGAACGCGCACGAAAAAACACAAATCACTCACTTCCCCTTCCTCCTCGGGTGGGGTGGGGGTACAGGCCACAGGCACAGCCACATGCACAGCCACATTCACAAAACAAAAACCTAAAAAGGAACTCCACAGCCGACGAGGAGGAGTCAATATGGAGATAGGACGACTTTGTCCGCGGCATAGATCCAAAGCCCAACGCGTCACACTCAAAACTAAACGCGCTGGAAAATGCCCATCGTCGCGATCTAGCATCGAAACTATTTTGCCGAGCAGCGCGACGCAGCTCGAAAACTTACATTGCTAGTTTTCCAGCGCCCGAGAGCGCTAGATACACGAATAAGAGAGGGCCCCCACAGATAGAGAAACCGCTCAAATAGAAAACACACCAAAACTACTCACGGAACTAGTTGAGCGAGAGCGGAGAGCTTTGGAGCGAAAATCTATTGAGTGTGCCGAGCATGATCATGCTCAAAACTTACGCTCCCATTCATGGGGTGCGGTGGGAGGCAGGAGGCTTAGAGCTTACATAGGTAGGATTCGCGGTGCTTGTCTAGCAGCATTAGTCTGCTCTCGCGCTCTTTCTCTTTCCCACAACACGCTCACTCCCTCGCATACAGACACACACACACAGGCACACAAGAACAATCTCACTCGCGAGCGGGACAGAGAGCTTTTTCGACTTTGGCTCGCGAAATTTGTTGAAATTTGCTGCGGGGTAAACGACCCAATGTCCGACACACGATGACTAGGTTAAGGTGAAGGTCAAATTAGCGAAAAATGCAAAACAACTACAGCAACAGCGCAACAGTGAAGGAAGCAAGCCATAAGGGAGAAGGGGAAGGAATGGTAGCGGGAGAGGAAGAGGGACGGCGAGCCAAAGCTGACGGCGCAGTCGCAGCGCACTAACAATAGAAATCAACTTTGTCAGCATTAAAGCAACAAAGACTGGGCTAGTGGTATAGGGGAGTGGGAAGTGGGAAGTGGAAGTCGCAAAAGAAGTTGAAGCGTAGACAAAAGTTGTCTGCTGTCTGTGGGTAGTAGGAGGAGGGGATTGGATCGGATCGGATCTGATGTAGGCACAGGAGGAAGCTCAGCCAGGCAGGCGGCGGCAGACAGAGGCACACATACATACATACATGTACATATGTATGTACATACACACAAAGACAAGGCCTCCCGACTGACAGACAGAGGGATCATAGAAGGGGGTAAGGGGCAGGGACACAGATCCGCAAACAGTTCGGTTTTTTTGTGTTGTCTGCTGTCTGCCGATCTTCCCCTTTCCATTCTAAGTTTTTCGAGTGGAGTGGATCCCCCTCCCCCACCATTCTTCAGCACCGATAGACAAGCCACAAGCCAGACAGTTTGTGTTGCTGCCTGTCCGAGATGGTGTTTGTCCGCAACGCTCTCACACATCAACGCTTCGCTCTCTCGCCTCTGCCTTGCTCTCTCTCTCTCTCTCTCTCTCTTTGGAAAAAAGCTTTGGCTGCGCTGCCTTCTAATGCGGGTTTTTCAGTCTCTCTCACACACACACTTGCGTATGTGGCTGCCAGACGACAATCGTCTCTATTATGCGCAACTAGCTGCGGCAGCGACGCAAACGGCAACGCAGACGGCGACTGCGAGGCAGAGCAGACGATGAACGCGAGACCTTGAACTTGGACTCAGTTTTCGAGTTGAAGAATTGGGTTTTGTTTTGAATTGTTTTTATATGCCTGTGTGTGCTATCTCAGTAGCACGCTCTCTCTCTCTCTCTCTCTCTCTCTCGCCCAGGAATGTTCTATGTTTGCTTTTGGGTTTGATGGCATGAGGAGAGGAGGGAGTGTGTTAGAAGGGAGGGTGGTAGGTTAGGTGTGGTGTGGTGTGGCGACCCCTTTCATTGCTTGCAATTAGCTTAATGGCCCAATTAGCACGCATTAATCAGGTGCAACTGGGGTAACCTAGCCCCTACCCCAACCACCCCTACACTGTGTTGGTCATGGCCCACATAGCATACACACACATACAGAAACGTGCATGTGTACATGTGCTTATGCAAATGCCATGCAATGCCCCGTTATGCTGGACGCAGACGAGTTCACGTGGTGCCTGGTCCCCACTGCACTTGCAGTGAGAGGCTCCTCCCTCCACTCTCTCTGCTCTGCTCAGTCGCTGCTTGCGTCTGTCTAGCATTTGTCTAGCCCACCGACACGACACACACACAGCCATACAGACACAGACGTAGACACAGCGTGGCTGCATTTCCACTCTGGGCTGCTGTAACGGTGCCTTGCGACGTCATCGTCTCTCCCTTCTTCCTCTCTCTGTGACTAGTTTTTACACAGAACTTTCGCTTTCAATGGTGCTGGCTGTGTGGCTGCCCTGCGCTCTCTCTCTTTCCCTGCTTCTCTCCCTTTGCCACTCGTCACGTGTGTGTGTTTGTGTGGATTTGTGTGTGCTTTGGACGTTAGATTTTACATTTGGCCGGCATTTCTCTCCTCTCCTCGTAGGGGGGTGATGGCTGGGGTTGGAAATGTGTGCGATGTGGGCGCCAGAGCGTCTAGCCGGCAACAAGTGGAACTGTACTGTCGCCCCACTGGGCCCCGCGTGTAAGTGTGTATGTATGTATGCTGTGCATGTAGATGTGGTTGCCGATGGGGGGCTTTTGTGGGACCATGTGTGGATGTTGATGTGGACTGACCTTGTTTAATGTTTTGTAAACTGTCGTAGGTGGGAATGTCGGATTGGTGGAATGGTGGAATGATACGACTTGATAGCACCAACTAAAATCCTCTCGCACACACACACAAATGAATAAAGACAGTGGCAGAGGCAGTAAGTGCGTGTCTGCTTGTGTTTTGTGTTTGTGTGTGTATGCATAACTAAATCGCGTAACCTTGAAAATAGAAACCGCACACAGAAAACGAAACACACGGACGGGGAACGAACACCGATAGGAACAACGAAAGCCAAAGCTGAAGCAAAGTCAAAAGAAATCCGCAAAAGTTTTCGGACAAACAAAAAAGAAAGAAAAAGCAAACAAACGCACACACACACGCACGCGGGCGCAGACGGACCCACGGACAGAAGCTAAGAATGAAAGAAAAGCAGAGAGAAATAGGAGTAGAAATAGAAGAGTGGCACGAGAGAGAGCGCAAAGACGTTGGTCTGGAAGGGGGGGAGACAGAATAAAGATGAGGGCGGCAAACAAGTTTGCGGACGTTCTAGTGCCGGTGATGCGAAAAAACTTAGAACTAAAGTTCGCAAAAAATAGCAACTAAATAAAATACAAAACTAATTTGCAGCTAGAAAAAGCCACAATTTTCTCTGTTTAAAGAACACGAAAAAGCCAGAAAAAAGCTGATAGCTTCTAGAAGCACATAGGCAATATGGCCCGAAATTCGTACGCCAAAAAAAAGCTAACATTTTATCAGAAAGAAAAAGCGTAACGGGCAGCACTGCTGCAAACACTAGCATTGCGCTTATGATATGAAGGTTAAGGCGAGAGAGCTAACAAAAAAATGCGAGAAGCTAATCAATTTGCAAGATACATATATGATGAGGTGTGTGGGGTTGGGAGGGGCTGGGGTATGGACAGATCGGATCGGATACATGCATGTGTTGGTGTTGGTCTATTTTTAATGGCATTATACAATTTAGTTTCCAACTGAATAAACTACTTCTCTATCTAATCTCATTTTTTGGTTCCTGTTTTTTTTTTATAAGCTCGCAGCGCAGTCAGCCAAATAATTGCTTTTATTCAAACGCAACACACACGCACACACATTCAGAAGTGCGAGCGTGTGTGTGTGCGGGAGAGAGACCCCCGAAAGCAGAAAAAAACGACTGCAACAAAATCAACTTTTTTCTAGAACTATTTTGAAGGCTGCTGGCGGCAGCGGCAACGACGGCGGCGGTTGCGTCGCAGCAGACGCCGGCAGTGTGGGATGCGAATATGCGAAAGCGAGAGGGAGAACGGCAGAGAGAGAACGAACATGCGGCGAAATGCGCCAAACAAAATTTAATAATAATACAGCTACAAAAAAATACAAAAAACAACAACAGAAATATAGTATTTAGCCTTGAAAGTTCGTAAACACTACGGCCACACTACCACACACATGCAGGCAGGCGCCTGTGCGAGTGTGAAAGCGTCGGACTGAAGATCTGTTATACATATGCAGTGAAGAAATATAACAGAATACATATGATGTACTAAACACCTATCCGCTTCACTGGAACGGTGAAATGATCTATGCATGTATTAGGGATCCAATCCGATGCCTACCCTACCCCACAGCCCTTGTAGACATTTCCCACGGCGCCGCTGCTGCTGCTCCTGTCCACCAGTCGACCACACCACCAGACGGGGGAATAGTAATGCGAGTGCTTCCCATGTGTCGCTGGTAATGCGAGCCCAAGACGAGACCTTCGATCGGGGGGACGTAATTGGAGGCAATTGTTGGAGTGCAGACCAGACCAGACCATTCCTGTACAATCGTTGGTGTCAGCGGCGCCAGGAGAGACGGCTCTCGGTCTGTGTGCCCTGCCTCTCCCTTTGGTCTGTCTCTGCCCCTGTCTATGCTGTTACCACTGCCAGTGCCATGCCATTATTATTAGTTATTAGTCAGCCATGGCAGCGACGCTGGCAGAGAGACAGTGTCAGAGAGCCAGAGACAGACACCGGGAGGGAAGCAGCGACTGCGACGCGTTCTGTTTTGTTCTATGCACAAAAATCTGCCTCTGACACTAAACAAGAGAGCAAAATAGAGAGAGACAGCTAGTGAAACAAAATTTGACGCTGGATTTTTTGCCAAAAAAGCTGCCAGCGTCGCTGCAGGCAGAGTGCGCCTCTGTGTGTATGTGTGTGTGCGCTGCGTCTGGGAATTCTTACATTCTAACATGGCCGCAGCCCAGGTTCAAGATGGATTCCAGTTGCAAATACAAAATACAATACACACGCACACACCAGAGTGTGTGTGTCCCTGGTGCTATCCCTGTCTGGCTGTTGGGCAATCCTTTGGCCAGCAGCCTGCGCGCCTAGCCTGCGACGCCGAAACACCAACAGAGCGTGCGCGCGTTCGATCGCTCTCTGGCTCTCTCTCGCTCTCTTCCAGACAGAAGCAGAATTTGCCGAAATTTCGTTGGATAGTTTCGCATGTGTGTGTGTGTTTGTGTGTCCTAATGCGCTTTTTCGGGTGCCGCCGTCAGCGTCGACGCCGCCGTTTGCTGCTAGCCAGGCAGAAGCAGAGCCACCGGCAGTGGCAGAGTCAGGCACTCTCTTCTTCTTCGGCGCGAATTCAGTCGAGTTTATACGCTTGCAGTCGCCAAACGCAGCAAGCAAGCAGCAAAAAATCAGCAGCAAGCAGCAAGCAGCAGCAGCCCCAGTCCTCTGGCATGCCAGGCAGCAGCAGCGTGCCTTCAGTCTACCGCAGACCTCTCCAAACGCAGAACAGAACGCTCTCCACACGACGCTCGCTCGTTCTCGCCGCCCGCCGGATGATCCTCCATCAGATCCTTGATTCTGGTCTCCACAATCCAGCCCTGGGCGGATGCGCCCCTCCTCCTCCACCCCCGTAACACACAACTCTCGATGAAATCGTCAAAATAGTTTAGTTTTAGTTTTTTTGTATCGGTTCGTTCGGTCGGTCGCTCGGTTCGCTACGGTTTTGGTCCCACTGTAGTTTCAATTCTATAAAACATCCTCAACCCCCTGTCCTCGCGCGCGTGTGTGTGTGTGCCTCCTCTCAACAATACATTTTTTTGCACATTTTCTTAAGTGAAAAACAAAACAAAATAAAAGATCTCAATAAAATTGCGTATACGCCAGCAGAAGCCCCCAGCCCCCATATTTAAACACTGCAAAAATCAAAAATGTTTGCCATTCAAACGGAACTCCCTACCAACAAAAAAAGTGTAACAACAGGATCGGTTTGATCGGGATCCAAATGGAGAGAAAGGTGAGAACCACCATTCCCCACCAGCTGAGGGGAGACGGTCAGTGGAGCCGGTCGAGAATATGATGATGGGATGACGGTATCGTCTTCTATGTGTGTGCCTGCGTGTGTGTGTGTGTGTTTGTGTGTGTATGCGCGTTTCCATAGACAAAGAACCGTTGGCTTGAGCTAAGCTGCGCAGCGCTGTCTCTGCTCTCCGCTCTGCTCTGCTCTGCTTTGGTCTGTCAGTGCTGTTATTTTTATATACATGAGCTTTTGTCTACGAGTGTGTGCGTGTGGGACAGCTCTACAAAGTGCAGCGCACTCTGCCGCGCGCTCTCTTCTCGCGGCGGACTTATCTAATAGTTTTCACTTTCAATGTCGTGGAAAAACAACAAAAAAAAAAGCTTTGTTGCGTTGTGCGGTTAGCGATAAGCAGACGGGCATCGTGCGAGAGGGAGAGAGGGAGAAGAATGCTAGCAAAAGTTTTCGGTGTTCAAACGAAATTTGCGTTTGCTTTTGGGTTTGTGTTTGCTTTTGCATCTCTCTCCCTCTCTTTCTATCTCTGTCCTCCTGCAGCGATCAGCGATGCGTGCCTGCTGCTGTCCTCATTCTATCATTCTCTCCATTCCCACCATTCCTTCACCCGCCCGCCCCCCCCACTCTGCTTTCTGGAGTACAAGTGTTATATGCTTATGCTTGTTATATTTTGTATTTGTTTCTGTTATAAATATATTATTTTTTACCTCCAGTTTTTGCGATGCGTTTGCTCTTTTTCTCACTTTTACCTTGTTTTTTCATTTTTCCATTTCTTTCTTCTGTTCTGTTCTTTCGGTGGTTGTGCACTCGTTATAAATTTTTTGCGCTGTCTGCACACACTCCCCCCGCCTCCCTGCTCTGCTCCACCTTCGGCTAATTGTCTTGCAGATAGTTTTTTGTGATTATTTTTTTTTAGTTTATTTGTTTCTTTTTTTTTACCGTGTGACATAGAAAACTGCTCGACGAAAATGCGTCGTCGCCGTGGTTGACATTTTAAACTGCATTTGTTAACAATTTTTGGTACATTTTGCGAAGCAGAAAGAGACGTAGAGACGGGTAGAGAGGGCTGGGTGCTGGGGCGGGGGAAAGCAGCAAACAAATGCGGAAAATTTACGCAAATGCAGCAGAAAATGTTACTATGGAGGGGGTTTGGAATAGTTGGTTTCTAGTTCTAGAATTTGCATGATACTTCATGGTATATTCTAGTATTTTTCAATTATTTTCTTGCATTTACGCATGGATTTACATATATTCTTACACAGCAAAGGAAACTTTCCTTTGAATTCTGGAATGGCTATAACCCGAATTCCATAAAATCGTAGCTTCTGCTTAAATGTGTCCGTTCGCTTATGGGAACTAAGTTTACTATATTCCTAATAGCCTGCAAAAACAGAGACAATTTTATGGGAAGAGCATGCAGTGAGAGCGAGAGAGATAGAGATTTTGCTGGCTGGCTTTGTGTGTTGGAAAACATCAATTTGCCATAAATAGTGCCTCAGTTGTTGCAATGATAGCCGGGAGACGTGCTGAGAGACGGCTATGAACACTAGTATTGCATTCTGTCTATC
The DNA here is from genome assembly GCA_035041765.1 of Drosophila algonquin. Classification (NCBI taxonomy): domain Eukaryota; kingdom Metazoa; phylum Arthropoda; class Insecta; order Diptera; family Drosophilidae; genus Drosophila; species Drosophila algonquin. Next base: position 1,140,157 of record JAWNKY010000238.1, on the reverse strand, counting down.
ATGCTATCGCTTTCTTTGCCGCAATGCCTAATGTCACTAAACAGCATAATGGAAATCCGTTCAATATTAAAATTGCATTTCAAACTTTTTTCTTTGCAGTTAAACAGTAAACATTAAGGAAACACAAATAACCACAGAATACAGAGAATAAACAGAGAGAATCAATAGCTCCAGAGAGAGAAGCAGATTTCCCGCATTTTTGGGATCCAAAAGTCGCCCCACCTTTCTACGAAGGGGGCAAATTAACAGCCGCCAACATACGCAAGAAGGTGACCTCGAAGAAGGCCAGCGTTGTGTCGGTTGACGACGATCACAACAACAACAACAACCACAACAACGACCACAACGCTCGGCAGGCAACACCAACACTAGCAATCCACACACCCACAACAAACACCACCACCACCACCCCCAATCGGACACCCACGTTGACGCCGATTGCCACGCCCACGCCCACACCAACGCCCACGCCCACACCAACGCCCACAGCCACACCCCAATCGGAGACAGCTGAAGCACAGGATTATCAAAGCAAAATGGACGACACACAGCATTTCTGCCTCCGTTGGAACAACTACCAGAGCAGCATCACATCGGCATTTGAGAATCTGCGTGACGATGAGGCCTTCGTGGACGTCACCCTCGCCTGTGAGGGGCGCAGCATTAAGGCGCATCGCGTTGTCCTCTCCGCCTGCAGTCCCTACTTCCGCGAATTGTTGAAGGTGAGTCTCTATAGATCTCTGATATATCCCATCCTTGCGAGTGCGAGAGATGACCCATTTAGCCGAGTTATCCGGCTCTCTTACTGCCATTTTCTGTTGCATTTTATTTCTTTCTATCTGCCATGCCACACACACATGTGCAGCAGCCGTTGATTGCCTTCCAGTGGTGGTGGGGTGATCTCAAATGCATACATATGAGTGTATCTATAGATAGAGATACATTTTGTGATTCATTTAGCTCCATCCATAAGTGGAGCATCAAGGCAGGAAGAAGCTTTGAGGACTGCTTGTGCCCCTCCCGCAGAGGTTACAGAAAGTTTGCTCAGCGTTTTCCGGTCTTCATGTTGGCTTTTCCTGTTCTCCTTTTTTTAGGTGGAAAATGGAGAGTCGCTTGTGTGCCTTTTGGCTAAAAATTATTATAGAAGGCAACTCTCTGCGGCATGTGGCAGGGGCCATAGACTGCGTTCTGTTTGCATTTTAATTTATTTAGTTGCACACGAAAGTAGGCAGGACAACCGCAACAGCCATGATAAACACGAGAAGCGAGGGGGGGACACGGGGGGGACACGAAATAAGGAAGGAAGTTAGTTGTGTGTACAGTCCGTAACATGTCATAAAGTTCTGCCTTCCTTCGGTTCCGCGCGGTGGCTGTTTGTGGCAGTTTGTGGCAGTTTGTGGTGCAAATTAGTCGATTGCTGGGATGTCCTTTCCTTCCATCCTGCTGGTGCCCTACTGCCTGGTAAGGGGACCACGTTACGTGTGATTGATTTGTGTTGCCTGATCATGCAACAACGCATGAGGATCCCAGTCCCGGGGCTTGCCCCTTCTGCCACTGCCATTGCCGTGCCTTCTGCCCTGCTAATCCTTGAAGTTTCTGCGGCCCCAAGTTGCAGGCCAAAGTAAACTTTCCAACTAATGCAGCTCCTCCTCTTTCCTACCCTCTCTGGCTGTTGCACTCCCTGCTCTCTCCCTCTGCAGCTTTGCTTCATTATTTTTATTATGACATTAAAATTATGTGAATCGGTTGTTGTTCGTCGACATTTGCCCGCCAAAAACTTTTGCGGCAGCCACACAGCCCTGCATTGAAAATATTTGCACGCAATTGCGGTTTTTTGGTGGAACAGGGACAGCTAGTTAGAGAGAGCGACAGGGACAGAGAGAGAGAGATAGCGGGAAAGAGCGGAGAGACAGGGGGGAGGGGAGAGAGAGCAACGTTTGCCATTTGCATTGTAACGGAGCTGTCATTGGGGCAATGGTGTGGCAGTGTGGGGCAGGGGCTGCAGTAGAAATTATATAAATTACAAAGCGTGTACCCCTCTCCTCTCCGTCTCTCTCTCTCTCTCTCTCTCGTTCAAGGATTCCGCCCATCCTTGTCTCGTCCTTCGACGTGATTTGTTAACATGATAGAAAACTTAGTGCTTTCCGTTCTCCGTACTCCGTTACGTTTCGTTCCGTTCCGTTCCATACTGTTCTGTTCTGTTATTATTTGCCGTTTTTTGTTCCAAATTATGCGCACGGCCAAGAAAGAGAAAAGATAGGAAGAGGAAGATGGGAATGAGAGGAATGGAAAGCCAAGTATCTTAGGGTCGCAAACCTACAGAATGGATACCCTTTGCAGAGCCATCGTTTCATTTCCGTATCATTTCGTTCCGTTCCTGCAAGTAGTTAGCTGTCGTATCTATCGAGGGATATGGCAGATATATGTATCGATAATTTGCAGATAGAAATACTTTGCAAGCGGAGATACCGATACAGATACTTTCCAGACACAGATACAGATACTCAGAGAACAGATAATTTATGGGCGAGGAGTAAGGGTATGAAAGGAGCCCTGCTTGCAGCGAGAAGAACTGCAATTAGGAGAGCGGTGTGCCAGTGGCATGGGACATGGGACATGGGGCAGAGTCAGTCGGTGGCTCTGATTACGCAATGGTAACACGGCTATGGCAACGGCAGAGGAGGGGCATGCCGCCGCCCCCCGAACTGAAACTCTGAAAACAAGAACATGTCTCCCCGTCTCTCTCTGTGTCTGTGTCTCTCCTGTCTCCGTGAAAGTTTTGCAAGATCCTCCCTGGTGCTCCCTCCTGCTCTCATTCCAAACAACAACAGAAAAAGTCGGCATTTAATTTGTTAAAAAGGCCAACTAAATGCAGGGGGAGGGAGGGGGCAGGCAGGCAGGCAGGCAGGCAAGCAGGCACAACGGCAAACGTGCAACAAAGGGTCGCAGTTGCATTTTTCTTGAGTTTCTCCTCCTTTTAGGGGCATTTCTTGATTCTGTTTTTTTTCTCTGTTTTTTTTTTGTTTATTTGTTCTGTTTGGCCGTTTTTGTTGGGTGGAAATTATGTACCCAAGAAATTAGTATACAAAAAACTTTGCTGGCAACAGAACTTTTGTAAAATTCAATTTGAAATACATGCAACGCAACAAAACAACAGCAGGGTGGGGCGGTGCGGGGCGGGGCGGGGCGGGAATCAGCACCCAAACAAGAGACAGTCTCGGGGCAACAAAATGCAGCAGCTGAATGGACAAACCGGACTGGACGATGGAGGATGGACGATGGACGATGGGCAGTGGTAAGGAGACACTTGGCTCTGGGCCCAGGCAGCAGCAGATCCCTCCAGCAGCAGAAGGGGCATCCAGATGGGGAGGGGGTTCACTGGTACTTGGCGTCGCAATTGTTCGCGACTTTGCGCCTATGCATAAATATTTAATTAACTGCAGAGCATTATTTTAATTAGGTGTAAAAACTGCCAACAGAACAACACAGACAGCAGAACAGAGGCAAAACCAGGGCCGGGTCCCCAGAGGGAGGAGGGGTGGGTCAAAGGTGGGGTTAATGGGTTCGCTTGGCATTTGCTAAAAGCATTTTTTGTTGTTTTTTTTGTATTTTTTGGCTTTTATGTAAACTGTCAGCAACGGCAAACTACCATTGGCACCGCCACTGGGCCCCTTCATTTGCATGATATGTCCGAAAAGCGCAAAGATGGAGGGAAAGTATCTCAAAGTGCGAGTATCTCAAGTGCTGGCAGATGCACTGGGGACGGGGGAAGGCGCTGGAAAGGGGGGGCTGGCTGCTCGCAAGCGTTGCTGCCTGATGATCGTTCCTCTTCTTCCTTACGTTGTCGTCGTCTTTCGTTGAATTGACCTCAATTTCACAATCTGTACAAAAAAAAAACAGCAAAATACTCACACACACAGATACAGATACAGAACACCACACACTCGCACTCACACTCACACTCACACTCACACTCACACAGACTGGCAATCTTTCAGCGCTAACTCAATCGCAAATATGCGAATTGCACAAGGCGGCAGTAAATAAGACAAACACAGACACACACACACACTGCAAAAGATACAGATACAAAGATACACAGATACAAACGGAGTCGTCAGCGTCGTCCGGGATGCGCGATGCGCCGATCCGAGGCGAGGCGAGTGAGACTTGACCCAATTTCTAGTAGAAGTAGCCCAGCAGCTCCCTTTGTTGGAGTTCCACTTGATAAGTGAAAATTTACAAAGCATACAGGCACACATATGCATGTACACGCATGCGAGTGTGAAGATACAGATACTCACAAAGGGGAATGGGGTACAGAGAAAACTGGAATGCGTTGGCCCTGAACACACACACACACATGGGGCATGGCAGCAGCAGCAGCTGAAAAACAGAAACTGAAACCGAATGAATGTACAAATCGAACCGTGACATTTTCAGGCGACAATTTGAAGGTTGTCTGGGCAGGCTCTTGCTCTTGCTCTTGCTCTTCCTTTTGCTCTTCCTATTGCCATATGAATCATTCAAGCCACTAAATATCCGATCTGTTGATCTCTCTTCAGAGCACACCCTGCAAACATCCAGTTATACTCCTGCAGGATGTGAACTTCATGGATCTGCACTCGCTGGTGGAGTTCATATACCATGGAGAGGTCAATGTGCATCAGAAGTCACTGCAGTCCTTCCTCAAGACAGCCGAAGTGTTGCGTGTGTCAGGACTCACCCAGCAGCAGGCAGAGGATACGCATAGCGTAAGTGAACCCCGGCCAAACCCCCGGCATGACCCCAACTTAACCCCCTCTCCCATTGGTCCCTGCAGCACCTGGCTCAAATACAGAATCTGGCCAATGCCGGCGTCCGTACGCCGCTCAACTCTCATGCCCATCCACATCCACACCATGGCGGCCCGCTCCATGATGATGGTGGCGCCTCAACATTGTTTAGCCGCCAGGGAGCTGGCTCCCCACCGCCGCCACCACAGTCGCTGCCCTCGCACCTCAACAACCAGCTGCTGAAGCGCATGGCCATGATGCACCGCAGCAGTGCGGAGGAGACCTCTCATGCCCTCAAGCGTCTGCGGGGATCCGCCGACAATGGGCTGCCCCTCGGCAGTGGCAGCAACAACAACAGCCCGGACTTGCCGCCCATTCATGCGCGCAGCGCATCCCCACAACAGACTCCGGCTGACTTTAGTACGATCAAACACCACAATAACAACAATACGCCGCCGCTAAAGGAAGAGAAACGTGAGTCCTGGACATAGACGAGGAGGAGCCTCAGCAGCTCTGCATCCCTGAGCCTGAGCATCCCTGAGCAAAATCTAAACGCAATCTTTTGTGATCAATTTTACAGGCAACGGGCCCACTGGCAATGGAAACACTGGCAACATTGGCGCCAGCAATGGCAATGGTAATGGCATCTCCATCAGCGACAAACTGGGCAGCCTCACACCCTCACCCCTGGCCCGTGCCGCCGCCGATGACCAGGTCAAGTCGGAGCCCATGGAGCTGGTCTGCTCCAATAACAATGCCAATCCCAATGATGAGCACAGCAATGACTCCACCGGCGAGCATGATGCCAATCGCTCTAGCAGCGGTGATGGTGGCAAGGGCTCCCTAAGGTAGGCATACCCGTCCCCGTCCCCGATCCCCGCCCCCTCCCCCGATAATCCCGAACTTATAGACTCATTTGTGGCTTGTTTTTTGTGGTTTTCCAGCTCTGGCAATGATGAGGAAATCGGTGACAGTCTCGCCTCACATCATGCGGCACCACAGTTCATCATGTCGCCGGCAGAGAACAAAATGTTCCAGGCAGCCGCCTTTAGCTTCCCAATGACCAATCTCGATCATTCAGCGTTGCTTGGTGCGTATTCGGTGCATAAATCCTGCCACATTGGACGACATCGATCTAACACTCTCCTTTCTTTCTCTCTCTCTCTCTCTCTCTCTCATTTTTCTTCACCTCTCTCTTGCACTCTCGTCTGCCTTTGCATCTGCATCTGCATCTGCTCCTTCTGCTTGTCTCTGTCGCGCCTCTCTCTGTGTCTCTGTGTCCTTCCATACTGTCCTTCGATCAGGTCTCAACACACAATTGCAGCAGTCCGGTGATCTTGCCGTGTCCCCACAAGGTGAGTCCGAGCATTTCTCTATTTTTTGTACTTCTATTGTTTCGCTCTATTTGCGCTCAAAAGCTCATTATTACATTTTTTACATCAAATGCAAAAAATACCAAAAAAAAAATAATAATACCAGTAAAAGTACCAGAAAAATACCAGTAAAAATACAAAAAAAATACCAAATGAAAAGCAAAGAAAAAGCAAAGACAATTTTCAAAAAAATACAAATCTGCCCAAAAAATGCTGAGAGATTTATTTAATGCCCGTACAAAAATTTGGTTGAAAATAATATTTTTTGATCTTTGAACTAAAGTTTCTCGTTTCGTTTTATTTTTTTTCTCGTTTTTTTGTTTGAAAATTTGTTTTCATTGTTTTTTCTCTGGATTTTTTGTTTGAGTTTTCGAACTGACTTGAGAGGCAGTGTCATCCATGCATCCATTCTTTTGTATGTATGTATGCGTGTTGATCAGGAGCAGGACTTTTTTGATTTAACTTTCGATTTATACCGATTTATACCTTTGGAGACGACCGATCGATCCACCCCCTGCCCGCCCCCCAGACCGCGGCTCAACAAAAAAAAACTGTCGATTGAGAGAACCACTACTACTGTCCTTTTTAATTACCAAAAACCGTTTTTCAGTTTGTTTGCGATTCCAAATACAAAAAAAACAAAACTAAAACAAAAACAAAAAAAGTCGAGTTAAATGTCGTAGAAGCGTACAAATTCCTTTCTTGTTTGATTGTTTCGATGGTAAATGTTTTCATTTGTTTCGGTCACACACACAAAAAACACCAAAACCACGAATATCACAACCCCCGAACGAGGAAAATACAAAAGAAAAAAAATCAAATAAAAATAAACCACAGAAATACCACAGTTACAAAAAAAAATATACGAATGCTAAATGCAGTTTAGATACACGGTTTTTTTTTAGAAACAAGTTATTTATGTATGACAAAAACGCCATGCTGATGTTGATGATGATTACGATAAACGATGACGAGTCACTCGTTACTCGGCACTCGCCATTCGTCATTCGCGATTCGCCATTCGTCAGTTGAATGATAAATGCAGAAGGATAACTGCTAAGCAAACAAAATTCTAGACAAGTTCAGACAGTAAACACCAAACAACAACAAGGACAAGCAACAAGCAACAGGCAACAGGATAGAACCCTCCCCGCCCCCGCCCCCGCCCTCGAGCTCCCAGCTTATTTGATGAACTACACAAAATTAATTAACTCCATCTCCATCCACCCCCAAAGGCCCGGAGGCCTGTTGCATGATGTATGCTGCGGTTAGGCCGCAACAATCCGGAGAGCAGAGGAGAGACCTCTCCCCTCCGCAGATGCCGTTAAAGGTCCTGCGGGTTTTGCGGCTCAATTTGTTGATTGGTGTTTATTGCTTAGAGCAGAATCGTAGAGAAACCCATTTAGATGAGCTCGCTTTACCGGCTTTTCATTCACGCGCCCGCGCTGATAGATCCACATCCAGATCCAGATCCAATTCAGAACTAATCCAAAAACACACACTGCAACGACGAGATGAGAAATATATATATAGTTTCCGTGTATTTGTTGTGTTTAATTTCCCTTTTCCCCGCCACCCCGTTTTAACGTTCTCCTCGTTATTTCTTCGTTACCAATTTTCGTTGTTTTTCTAATTTTTTGTTTCCTGTTTCCGTTTCGTTTTGTGTGCTAATTTTTTGTATTCGTAATGAAAACCCTCCACGCCCCCCTACGCCAAAAGTAAAAAACCAAGTCAAACTCCAGCAAAATGTACTACAGCAACACGCAGCACTCACCCCACAACAAACACCCACACCCACATACACAAACACACCCACACCCACACTTCCACTCACACATAGACATAGCACCCCACAAGCACATACATACATGTACACAAATTACATAATTAGAGATTATAACATCAGTTTAATACAAAGACAAGATTGTTTGTCCGTCAAAAAGTAAGAGTTTTCACTATTCCGTTTTTTAAACCCATTCCTCCTATTCCTATTCCCTGCTCTCCCGCTCTCCGGCTTCGTTTACTATTCGTTTCGTTACGTTTCATTCCGTTCGTTTCCCCTCCCTTATACTGCTTCGTTTACGATCGTTTACCCTTCTCTCAAAAAGAGAGAGAGATAGAGCACGCCAATGCTATTCCGTTTATTTGTATATGATATAAATTTTCATTTGATAACCCTCAGATCTTGATGCTTTTCTGTTAGTTCCCTTCCGTTCCGTTATGTACCATTTCGTTGCGTTCTGTTCCGTTCTGTAACCTTATGTTCTATTCCGTTCGTTCCCGAGAGACCACAAGAACACAAGACTCCCACCAGCAAGACGTCTCCATCCTTTGAGGAGGAGACGTTTCTGCAACACACACCCGAGTACATTTTGCAAATAAAAATTTTATTGATGTCCAACGTTTTTTAGTTTCCATTTGTAAAACGCAACGCATTTGAAGATCGAATATATACAAATACTTACATAAATATATATATATATTTATTGAATATTGAACTCTTTCCTTTATTTGTACGTCGTCGTGCTTGTGTCTATAACTAAGTAAACCAAACCAAAATCAAACCCCCCAACCCCCAAAACCCCCTAAATAGAATAAAACTCCAAACCCTCCACCCCCGAACCAAACCAAACCAAAACGAAGCAAAATTTGAACCCAAACCAAAAACCGCCAAGCAAAAGCCAAACGAAATAGATTTTCGAATCGAATTTTCCATGATCATTTTCATTTGCTGACAATTATTGATTGAAGGGAAGGCGATTATCTTTTCGTTTTCCATGACCACCACCCCCGACCCCCACATTCGAGTTTTCCCCCATTGAAAAGACCCCCCCATTCGCCACACTCGACCAGAATTGAAATTGATATTGAAATTGGCCCCCCCCCCACATTCAAGAATGTCATCGTGTCCTATCGATCGTATCCAACAATTTGGCCCCTTATGTTTTGAGCACAACCCAACATACACACACACACACACACACACACAAACACACACACACTGAAATCCCCTCCTCCACAAGAATTGAACCACAAATCAAATCTCAACGAATACGAATACAGAAATGAGTGCGCATCCCAAGATCCTCCAAGCAGGCCTCGCAGGTTCGTTTTCTCTAGAAGCCGCGTTCGAAAAAACAGCACAGATTGGCATTTGTATACATACATAAGCAGGGGTCTAGCTCCAACGAATGAACCGAAAGAAAACCGCTCCATAACAAAAAGAAAAAAAAAGAAGGAAACATAAACATGCGACACATACACATACATTACAAAAAGCAGCAAAAAACCATTGCATACATACGAGCGCGCTACGTCCCGTGTCGTTTCACCGTTCCACCGTTTCACAGTACTACTACAGTAAGATAAAGCAAAAGCAAAAGCAATAAACCGTTCCACTGCGTACCAGCGTTCCGCGCGTCACACGGCAGACCCATACTACAACGCAAAAATGGTTCCCACCCCACAAACACGCACACACACCAACACACCGAACACACACCAATCACGCCTACACCAACAGCACGCACGCACACACATGTGTCACGCACAAGACAAACAACGTACACGCCAGCAACACACACACACACACATACTCAATCGTGAGACACGGCTAAACCACACACACACACACTCACAGAATATGAGAGAATAGAATATCTCTTGAAATCGAAGGAGTCAAAAATGCACACATTCTCGCACTCACACACACACACACACACACACACATCCCCGCCCAACACCCACACACGCACACACATACATGAACTCTATTATGCGAAGAAAAACAAAAACTAACCCTCAACAAATTGATCAACTAACGCTATTCTTTATTTACTTTCCAATTTTACTAACCGACCAAAATTTACAACAAATTTCTACCCCCAAAATAATCGTGAAACCCCCTATACATATATATATATATCTACCTACCCACACACTTATATATATATATATATGTCTATGTATATATATATGTGTATATGAGACCAGTATATATATACAAACTATTGTTAAGAATTGAATCGATCTAACCCCTCGTATACGTATATAAATCCGCTTTACTAAACATCCCCCAAACCCCAAAACAATGGATACAAAGATACAGCCACAGCCACAGCCGCCGCTCACAAGCGATCCCCAAAAAGCAGACAAATCGATACATGATACAATCACACACCAACCAACCAATCTCCCCAATCACCACACCCCTTTCCCCCACACAACCACCCAAAATACCCCCCAACCACAAAAGAACTATACTTAGAGTACATCTCAACAAAAGGCTTCAAAGTATATAAAAATTAATTGAGAAAAACCGCTTTAAATTACGCTCTATATATACATACATATATATATATTTGTTGCTCCTATTTATTATACATGAACACAACACACACACACACACACAAACAAGAAAAAAAACCCACAACTCATGAAGAGAATAGAAATCTAGATTACGCCTAGAATATACAACAATACATAAATTGTGTATAAATTTAGTTTAATTCCCATGCGAACAGCATTCAAAATTCAGTAATTTTAAGTTCCACGATTGGTGACCCCGACAAAAAACCACTCAACAAGTCAACAACCGAAAATATGTATCCACCACCACCTATTCAAAACTATTTAAGTTATCTCCTAAGCACACACGAATTGAACGAATTTGAACCACATGGAAGAACACATGATCCTTGACCCTTTGCTGGCTGCTGTGGAGGAAGGGGGCTGGATATGGAATCGCAAGTGCGTGGAAGTCCCGCTAACGGGAACACACAGAGTAGGAAGGGAAGCAAAAGTGACATCAAGTAGAAGAAGAGTCATAGGAGTCTAAGTCGTATGAGGAGGGGCATAGGAACGGCAAAAACTAATGAGAGTACGGGAAGAGAAAGTTTAAAATAATGAGAAAAAATTAAATTAAAAAAAACTGAAGAGCAAAAAAAAACTAAAGAAACTAATAAAAACAAGCGTAAAAAAACATAAGTAGATGAACAGGAGAATAAAGCGAACGAATTTAGAGCAGTAACCAAGGAAAAAGATAGTGTTAAACTGGACATAATCGGAGGGATAATGCCTCCACTAAGAAGTGTTCCCATTTTGCAGAGACGTGTTGCAAGTGGAGCTCCAATGCCATCATACATGTATGGGATCTTCCTCTAGCCCGTAATACAGCTGAAACAGTATATCGATCGACGCAATTCCTTTCAACCTCCCAGCCTTCCACAGCCCAAAAAAACCAATAATGCAAATGAAACAAAAAAACACAAATGTATCAAAAAGTAAAAAAAAAAAATAAAATTGTTAACGAAAATCTAAGCACAATGTAAATTTTAGACAAAATTCAGTTAACAAAATTAAAAATTAAGTCAATAAGGAACAGAAATACCGAATTTGAAATTTAAATTGAAAACTCTAAAAAAAAAAAAACTATCATTAAGATCCGAAAGTGAGAGACGAGACGAGATGGGTGATTTGGCAAGGGTTTATTTTAGTGCTTCTTAAGTGACACACCCACACACACACACACGCCCGTCCCCCCAACACATACACACAAACACACGTGCAGAGAGAAAGAGAGAGCGAGAGAGAGAGAGAGTGAACATACACCGGGTACGGAAAAAGGACTCTTACACGAACAACAAAAACACAACAGGCAAACAGTGTAACCTTTATTGGTGATGGTGTTTTTTAAACACAAACACACACAAACACTCCCCCACACACGCATACAGAGACACTCAAACACAAACACAAACACACACACGCACACGCAAACACAACCAACACAGACTCTTCTCTCTGCTCCCTTCTCACGTTTGAAATTGAAATGCTCCTACTACCTCTCCCTACCAACCAACCACCCCTACTTTTTGTATATTACCCACACACCAACACCACCGCACACTATGGTAATGAGTGAAACAACAACAAACAACAGCAACAACCAAAAACCCTAAAAAAACCAACAACAACAATCCCACCAACCGAAAAAAAAACCACAAAAAACCACCCAAAAAATTTTGCACATGTTGAGTATCGGTAGTCTCTCCACAAAATATCGATCCAATCGATCTTTCGACATCTTTCGAAAGAAGGGAAAAACTGCAAGAGAACGAACAGTCACAGTGAAACAGTCACAGTCGCAGTCGAAAAAAGTAACAGTCGCAGTAACAGGAAACAGAAAATATCAATTTTGAGATTGAAACTGAAACTGAAACGTCCGACGAACAATCAAAAAAGAAATTAAACTTCTCCCACATTTTCCCCCAGCGAGAGAATGAATCCCGAGAATTCATTCGGTTTTCTTTTCCATACCCAGACACCCAGACACCCATATACCCAAATAACCATGTACCCCATCCCGAGTCCCACCCCATCCACTGATCTATTACCATCTGCCATCTGTCTATATCTCTATATATCTCTGGCACTGTCACTGTCACTGTCATGCACTGACCCCTCGCACCCTCCCCCCACCAGCCAGAACAGAATATACATATATAGAAACTGAAAGCAAGAACAAGATTGAACAATCGAAAAGTAAATCCAAAGTTAAATTCAACAAATTCTGAGCAACCTGAAGAAAAACTTAGATGAAAAAAAAACCATATATTTGATGCAAAAAATGCTAAACGAAATTCCATTTACTGATACAAAAAAAAAAAAACTATCCGGCCAAAATCCCTACCACAAAAAAAAGTAAGGCAAAATCCAAATCAAAATCCATATAAAAACCCAAATCGAAATCAAATGAGAAATCACGCAAAATTGAAACAAAAAATGCAAATTCAATTCAATAGAAAAAAAAAAAACTCGTTGTCCTTGGGCTAATGCGACGTTTTCTGACTTTCTTCCCCAAAACTTGTCGTCAGGTAATCTGACGACAAATGCTACAACTACAACTAAAAACAACTACTACAACAACAACAACGTTTACTCCCAACAAACAAACAACAACAACAACTCAACAACAACAACAACAACTCCATCACCAACAACAACTAAAACTACAAACCGAACAGCAATCACAAATGCCCCTGGCATCTGTGGCCTTAACCTCTCCACATTCGCAGCCAACGGAAGCAGCGGCGGCGGCGGCGGCGGCAGCAACGGAGGCCTTTCCGTGACCGCACTCTTGCCACAGCAGCAGCAGCAGCACCAGCAGCACCAACAACACCAACAACACCAACAGCAACACCAACAACAACAACAACAGCAACACCAGCAACAACAGACAAACAATTCAGGCCGCCAGACGCCGAACGGGATACTGGCCTGCAGCACACCCACAGCGAATACGCCCACAACGGCCCAGCAGCAGATGTTTGCCGCCGTGATGGCCAATATGGCGGCCACGGCCAGTGCCACAGCGGCAGCAACGAGCGCCGGCAGCGGCAACAGCGGTAGCCTGAACAACTCAGCGAGTGGTGGCATCAACACATCGGGGGGCAGTCTGAACAATGCGACAAGCGGTGGCGATGACTTCCGCTGCAATCCGTGCAACAAGAACCTGAGCTCTCTGACACGCCTCAAGCGACACATCCAGAACGTGCACATGCGGCCCACCAAGGAGCCGGTGTGCAACATCTGCAAGCGGGTGTACAGCTCCCTGAACAGCCTGCGCAATCACAAGAGCATCTACCATCGCAACCTGAAGCAACCGAAGGCAGAGCCTAATGCCGTTGCGGTTGCGCAGACGCCGGGCAACAGCTACTACCATCAGCAGCAACAGCAGCAGCATCAGCAGCTGAATCATCACTCCTCCTCATAGGGTTTCATGTACTTTGACTACCATCAGCAACAGCAACAGCAGCAGCAGCAACATCAGCACCACCATCGTCAACTGCACCACCAGCACCACCACCACCTGTCCAGCGCAAACTTCACCTCAAGCTGAGGGCCGCCTTGATATTAGGAATGTGTTTTTTGTTAAGTTTGCCCCCCAACGATTTGTTCCCCTAATTCCTAAGCCCAAACAAAACCAATCCCACAATCCATAAGCGATTCAAGCGATTCAAGCGATTCAAGCGATTGTATTTGAATACACTGAACATTGCATATTGAATATTGAATATTGAATAATCTACATCAGAATACAGACATAGATTAATAAGAGACATAAAAACACTCATACACTCAAACACTCAAACACTCACACACTCAGACACAAACCAATACACTCAAAAATACTTTAAAGAGGAGAATGAGAGGGGAGAAAACGGTGCTTTTTAATATAAAGAAGACAGAAATTAGAGTAGAAGGAAGGGAGGATAACCGATTAAGGAAAGGAATTAAAAAAGATATATAAAAGAAGGAAGAAAATAAGAATGCGGAAAACTTAAGATAGATAGAAGAACAGGAGGAATTTGAAATTTGAAAAAAATATATATAAAATCGAAGGGAGAGTACAGACAAGAGCACACGGACTTAGGCTAGTTACGAATTAGGAGTTGCCTTTTTGGCAGTTTGCTAAGCACACAAACACACACAAGGATACACAGTTTATACTGCAAATCGATAAGTACTATTAGTAGTTGTTCCCTCACCCCCACCCTTTTTCAACACACTCTCTTCTCGTTAGCTATATATGTATTTATAATCTTAATAACCCTTAAGGAAGGAAGGAAGAAAGAAGGAATGTTGTATAGTAGAGCCCAAGGCAGAGAGGTGTATGCCCCGTAGTGAATTCTTCGAAATGGCTTTAACTAAATAGAATTTAAACCAATAAAAAATACAAAAATGAAAAATTTTGCAAAGGAAGGATAACAGAAAGGATACGAGTATGATGTTACGATTTATTAACGCTCTTTTTAAAACTAAAATAAAGACCAAGATACAGTGTTTTTTTTTCTGTTTGTTTATACATATAAATTTACATAAAATATATATAATGTTGAAGAGTTGACGAGTTATAGAGTATATATATACAAAAACACACACACACACACACATACATATGCAAACAAATGCATGTATGTATGTATGAGTAGGAGTAAGAGAAGGAGAAAGATGAAGTGCCGAGCGATAGGGAGAGCGACCGACCGAACGACCGACCAATTGCAAAGATCTTTACGATAATAAACTAAATATAATGAACAGATTTTCTGAATAGTTTAGGGTTTAAGAAGGAGCACATAAACACAAACACACACACACACGCATAAACACCCACAAACACATAACACACATACACACACACACACACACGAATCACGATACATATGAATAGGTTTAAGGATATCAAAAAATGTGTTTAACTATAGTGCTATATATTTTTTTTCTCCAATTTTTTGTGTATTTTGTAATCCGTAAGTTATACGAATATAAATGAAATATTTTGACCGGATACTTTTGAAGAGTACACCTGTGTTCGTTAATTATTAGAATTTGCTTAAGAGTTAAAAGTAAAAAACAAAAACACAAGATACAAGATACAACCCATAACCATACCATAGCATACCATATACTATACATATACATATACGTATACATATGTAACATCCCATATGTAACAGCCGTAAGCGTAAGATCTTCTATGAAAAAGCAACAACAAGAGAAGCAAAAATTGCAATAAATAAAAATCTATGTATAAATACGAAGCGATTACTGCGGTAAACACTGTGCGATAGAACACACCACACCACACCACACCCCACTTACGATTCTATAATTCATGAATTAAATTAATTACAAATAAAAGTCTACACATGAAGAGGGAAATATTTCATTTACCAACAAAGCAACCACAACACGAGATCGATCGATTGATTGGGGCAAGACCAACCAACCAACCAACCAACCAACCCATTCAATTCACTCCATCCCATTCACTAATACACTCGGTTCCATTCACTCTCTTCACTGTACTCACACTCCATTCACTGCATTCACTCCACCTCCACTCAGTGTCTTGTGTGCATGTCAATCGAGGCGTCAACCCCTTACCACCCCTCCCCGAAGAAATCGAATTGTCGATCCCCCACTAGCACTCCTCTCTCTCTCTCTCGTACTCTCTCTAACTTTGGTTATCTTCTCATCATTTCATGTCACATCCCCCCATACATATAGTACATACGATACATACCAACACCTATAGCTAGAAGATAGTGCAACATTTTTGGCTCTGTCTCGTGTCTGTTGTCGCCTGTCTCCTGTCTCCTACGTTGTTGTGTTCCGTTGTATGTGTGCTCCGAACTGAATCGAACTGAATTCCCCCCTACCCCGCCACATACGCCTACATTACATACATACCTATACCTATACCTATACAGACAGTCAGTCGTAAGATCAATCCTATGAAAGGGCTGCGCAAAAACATACACCCTCCATTTACTTTAAGCACCCCTTGAAAGCAAAGAAAACAACAAAAAAAACAAAAAAACAAAAACAACAATTACAATAACTAATACTAATACTTATCCCACAAAACCCCCTCCTGAACGTCTCCTTACCCCTCGAAGACCCACCCCACCCCCCATCATCAGTAGGCCAGCAGCAGCCGTTTAACAAAATGCTAAGTATCTGAAAACTAAGAGAAGCCCCGCAAACGGACCCAGACCCCACAGCCCCTAAAAGCACCAAACCCTCATCGCACACACAAAAACCAACCAACCAATTCGATGAAGCCTCTTACACTAAGTGTGACCCCTGACTCTACCTTTACCCCCCACCTGTATCCCCCGTCCGAAGCACGTTTTGGTTCGTTCTTAACCAATCCCCCAAACCGAACCCCCCCCAAGATCCAAAGCCAAACCCAAGCCCAAAACCTCACCCAAACCCAACAGGCAAAACGGTGCTGCGATTGAGTTTGGAAAAAAGAAACAAAGAAAAAAAGAGACACTAGTGACAAACCGCAAGAAAAAAAATTGACAACTTGCAACCACAAAAGAAAGAAAAAAATAACCCAAAAAAAAGAGAACAAAATCAAAAATAATACTAAAAACATTTTTATACATACAACAAATCAATCAGGCCAAAAACAAATGTTTCAAAATTTTGCTAAACAAAAAAAAAAACGAAAAAAACTTAACAAACAATTGAGAGAATTGAATGAAAATTGAAATCGAATTCACAAAATCGAAATCGAACAAAAATTGGTTTTTAAAAGCATCCACGAAATTATCGATATTCACACACCCAATTGGTTGCCAACCAACACCAAAATTATCCGAAAAAAACAGACAAACAAACAGTTTCCAAAAAAACGTTATTCGTACGCCAAACAAATGGCAGTGTGTGGCAGGTGGCAGTGGCAGCGGCAGCTGGTCTGCAGCTGCAACTGTCATCGGCAGTCCAGAAAGAGAGAGTCGAGAGTCTTCGAAAGGCAATCTCGAAATCCAAAAATCTGAATCTGAATCGAATCGAAGCCAGGCGAAGCTTACCGCAAGTTGAGCTCTTGAGAACCTTTCCAATTCGTATTTGAACAATCAACAAATCACAAAAAAACTAGCCACAGCCAACAACCACAACAGTCAAAAAAAACCGTTTTTATTACCATTTTATTTCCATGCGTTTTGTCCCAAAATTTTGGGAAACCAGAAAAAACAAATACAAAAAAAAACCAAAAATTCGAAATTCGACAAATGAATGTGCGAAATTGCAAACCGAATCTGGAATCTGAAATCTGAATCGAAATCAGCACAGCGTTTTTTGAACAAATTCAAATTCTTCATTAAAATCGAAGAGTATTCGAAAAATGAGCTACACACTCCGCAAAAAGAGAGAAACATGAGAGAGAACCAGTGAAAGTACAAGTAAAAGAAAGGAAAAACAAAAACAAAAACAAAAATGCCAAAGTTAGCAAACAAAAAAAAAATTAGCAAAAATTTTACATTGTTTTGAGCCTGGATTTGTTAGTGTTATAAAAGTAAACAAACAAACAAACAAAAACAAACAAACAGAAAACAGAAACACAGACAAGAAACACACACAGAAACGGAAACATAGACAACAAACATAGACAAACACAGACAAACACCAGATACATCAAATACAAGAAACAACAAACATTCAAACATTGAAACACTGACAGATCCACATAAAAACAGACATCCTACAACACCCACACCACAAAACAGAGACAAAACAAAACGAAACAACTACAGAAGAAAAACCAAACAAACAAAAACAAAAACAAAATACAAAAAAAAAAAAAAATAACAACAAAGTCAATTATACAGAAAAGTCACTATTGTCTCTTTTTTTCTTCTCTTCCCTCTATATGACCGTGTTTAGGTGGCAGCACCGGTGGTGGCAGCCTACTCGGCGGCGTCATAGTGCCCGGCGGTAGTGGCAATCCTTCTAGTAATAGTAGTAGCAACAACCAACAACAACAACAACAACTAGACCAACAACAACAATCATCACAACAACAACACCACCTCCTCCAACAACAACATCATTCCACACAACATAACCCACAACAACAGCATCTGCAACAGCAGCAGCAACAACAACAACAACAGCAACAGCAACAACAGCAACAATTGAAACAAGAGCAACAACAGCGCAACAGCAGCGGTGGCAGCAATAGCAAGTTAGCCCACGAAAGGGAAAGCCTATCCCGTTCCTCGCATGGCGGTGCCACAGATGGGCATGTGGGCACACCTTCGCCCTCACCCCAGGCCTACCACAAGCGGGAGAGGGAGCGCGAGAGGGAGCGTGAGAGGGAGCGCGAACGCGAGCGGGAACGGGAGCGGGAGCGATCGCTCGACCGTGAGCGTGACATTGAGCCGTCGGGCACAGGATCAGGAGCATCTTCGCCGCCACTACCACCGCCGCCCTCGCATCACTCACATTTCGGACAGCATCCGCTATCGCTGCTGCCCAGCCACCATCAGTTGCATGCCACACATCACGAGTTGACCGCCGCCGCCCATCATGCCCATGCCCATGCGCACGCTGCCCATGCCCATGCCCTGGCACGGGCGGGATCACCGTTAGAGCATCACCATTTGCTGCACCATCGACGCGCCTCGCTGTCGCCATCTGCTGCCGCCGGCAGCAGTGGTGGCGGTCGTGGATCGGCCGCCGGCGGACCTGGGGGAAGTCTGCTCTCGTCCGTAAGGGCCAGCGATGTGGCACAGGCCAATCGGCTGCTGTTGCCCTTACCGCTGAATGCGTGCCACCGCTGCGATGTCTGCGGCAAGCTGTTGAGCACCAAGCTCACCCTGAAGCGGCACAAGGAGCAACAGCATCTGCAGCCGCTGAACAATGCCGTCTGCAACCTGTGCCACAAGGTGTTCCGCACCCTCAATTCGCTGAACAACCACAAGAGCATCTACCACCGACGCCAGAAGAACCATCACTCGTACTTCCATCATGGAGCCGGCGTGGGCGGTGTCGGTGTGGGCCAGGCCGGCAGTCCGGGTAGCCGTCTCCATCAGTCCCTTAGCTCCCTGAGCGCTGCAGCGGCAGCGGCCAATAACGGTGCATCCGTTGGCGGTGGCGGTGGCGGGGGAGCCGGTGGCAATGCGGTAGCAGCCGCCGCAGCTGCGGCCGCCGCTGCCGCTGAGCTACTGCTGTCGCCCATTGTGGGTGCAGCGGCTGTGGCCGGGGGCACGGCCAGCTCAACGCTTCAGCTGGCGGCGGCGCACCAGCAGCAGCAGCAGCAGTCGTCGCCTGGCATTGTCAAGCCGTGCATAGACTTCTTATAAGATCAGCATCAATTATTGCAGCAGCTGTTCCACGTTGCGCTCAACAACTCGGCAGCGGCTGCAGCGGCGGCGGCGGCAGCAGCAGCTGCTGCGGGACCACCGGGCACAGGGGCATCCCCAGTCGGGGGCGGGGAACCATACGGATCGGGAGCTAGCAGCACGCCCACCGTTGACCTCACCCAGTTGGACCATTCGGGCGGTGGCGGAAGCAGTGCGGGCGGTTTCTCTGCGGCGGCAATGCAACTCCATCAGCAGCAGCAGCAACAGCTCAGCCACCATCTGCCACCACACTTGTCGGCCCACCAGCAGCATCACCATCAGCATACGCATCCGCATCAGTTGCCCCACCAGCATCCGCATCAGCTGCCGCACCCGCACCCGCACACGCATCCCCCACACCCGCACCAGCATCAGCATCAGCACCAGCACCAGAATCCCTATGAACGTATGAATTTATTAGATCAATAAGCGAGGCGCAGAAAAGTATGCTACACAAAAATATAGAGCCGAGGAGGATCGGGCACCCACACAAACAGGCACACACACACGCACACCGACACTCACTATGAAAGGAAGGAGGAGAAAGTTGAGAAGATGATAGAATAGAACCGACCGACCGACACGAGAAGGATTAGAAGGAGCAGTACGAAAAGATATCCTCCTTCTCCAGGATCATTCATTGATGATGCAGCAAAGCGAGAATTGTAGAACTACAACTACTACGTACATATGTATTTCGGATCTCACATAGCGGAAAATTCAAAGACTTTTTCGGCAAGAACAAAAAAACGAAAACAAAGAACAAGAAACGAGAGAGCGAGAGTGAAACGAGTAGAGAGAAAAAAAAAGAAAAAAAAAACAAAACAAAAACATTTTTAGGCAAATGGAAAAACTGTGATTATTTACGACTTGATTATAAAGCAAGCAAAAACAAAAGTCTTTTACGATATATATACGCTATATACAATACATACGATACATCTAAAAAGGAGGAAAAAATATACAAAAAGTAGGAATCGCGCTGGAATCCTGGGGCAGGATAAAAAAACGTATAGATACATACAATATAAGCATTTTTTTTGTGCATATCCCAAATTGGGATGCGAATGAGTGAGGATGGTCGCTTCAACTAGGCTAGGAGAAAGCGTCAAGGAAAAAGCAAAGGAGCAAAAAGGAGTAACAAAAGAAAGAAATCGGGCCCTTGGAGAACACACGGATAGAAGACTGTTAACCCACACACATACACACACACAAAAGCACTCACATTTACAAGCACACACACATTCACATCAACCCCCTGAGAGTATTACCCAACGAGGATCGTCAGACCGCCATCATCCTTCCACTCATAATCCAGAGATCCTGAGATCCACAGGTACCGATGCGGATGCCAGCCAAGGATCATCCCCACCCATAAATGTGCAATGCGCTAGACATTCGACCCTTGACCCCTGACCATCGCTACCCATACCCCACCCCACACCAAAAAAAAAGAAGAAAAACACGAACTATTATTCTCTGTAGAATCCACACACAAAACACACATTTTTTTTGTTCGTTATTTTTGTATGTATTATAGTAAGATATCAGAGATCTATATATATATATGTAATACAAACAATATACATCCATACATACATATGTGTAAATGTAGCAGCCACTAAAATATTCATCAAATGAGTAGCAAAAAGGTCACTGAACCAGAAACCAGAAACCAGAAACAATATGAACTCTAGATCTTAAGTAAGACTATATATGTATGTATATCTGTGTCATACGGTTATTTTTTTTTTTTTATATGTCTACGAATACATTACCAATAGGAACGATATGATGTACTGTATATGCATATAGCTATAGCTACATATAAATACGCATATGAATATGATATATGGATATGGATACATATGAAAATGAATATGCATATTATACTAAGACTATGGACTCAGCAACATAGCGGATACACAGAATAAGATGAAAAAGCATTAATTTCAAAAGTGAACATTTCTAGAGGGGAGATCTTTACGTAGACAAAGAGAGTAGGAGAGTAGGAGCATTAACAGGAGCAGTAGTAGGATCAGGACCAGGATCAAGCCCAGGCTCAGGCCCAGGCCCAGGCCCAGGCCCAGGCCGGGAACCGCTGAAGTTTATTTAGAGATCGATTTGGGGCACTGTAGGTATATTTTTCGTAGGGTTTTTTTTTCCATTGGGGGAGCTGTTATCTCATCTCATGAGGACTGACTAGGTTTTAGACTCCGTTAAGCCCGATAAAAACGACAAGCGACTGTCGTCGACTATCGACTGATGACTCGATTTACTTGATAAACTGATAACTTGAACAATAAAATTGTTTGGCCCCTCAGTTAATCGTTTTATAAATATATTTTCTAATTGGCAGAATAATCAAAATTTAGACCGTTTATTTTGTCGCAGTTTTTGCATCCTTTTAACATTGATTTAAATGAGACTGATGATCCTTTGAAGTAGAACTTTAGAGAAAGGGCAAAAACGAACTACGGACTACACAACCGAATGAATCGAATGTCTTGAGGAAAGGTCTTAATTTTTAAGAGCGTGCAATTTTCATACCGTGGTCAATAGCGTTAGGGAAAGGATATGGGGGATGGGGGTGTTAGGTAATGGAAGAGAGAGCTGTAGCCTTTTAGTTAAAAGTAAAAGCCACAGGCCGAAGTTGATGTATCTTTACATACAAAGAGAACGAATGAGGATCGAGGATCGAGGATCGCGGATCGCAGATCGAAGAACGTTGTGTGCGAGTATAGTCGAATTTTATTTTTTATATAAACCTATTTTGGATTACCACTTAGTACCCCTTGCACCCCAAAAACTCTACTCGCAGGGGCAAGCAAATATATTTCCAATAATTTTTATTTTTGGCAAGCAAAAAAAAGTCTGAAAAACGTTTACTAAGTTACGTGTTTTGATACCAAATTGATTGATTTATTAAGCTTATGCACATACGAGTATACTTAATGTACACTACTACCATATACACAAAACTATATCTATATCTGTATCTAATTTTAAGAGAACCCAACCAAACCCAAAAACAAAAACAAAAACAAAAACCAGACCCCCTATTTGTTATTATACCCCCGCCCACCCGGAGAGTCGCGGAGAGGATCTCCATATGCAATGCCATATCTACCAATATATTTGTTATTTACACGAGTAAACAGCTTCCTTGTACTTCTACTACTACTACTACTACAACTACAACTACTACTACTACTACTACTACTACTATCCGGGGACTGGCCTCAGCCTCATCCTCGGACCTCTGCAATGTCACATCGTTTTTTATTACGTTCAATAAATGGAAATGTAAATGTAAATTGTAAAACCCAGCAGTATGAATACTATGAATGAACCAGTTCGTTCGAAGAGACAGCTTTGCACTTTAAATGTTGTTTGTGTGTGTATGTACATATGATGTCAAATGTGTATCTAATTAAAACAGTCATCAGATCAGTCTCAGATAGTCAGATACTCAGATACTTAGATGCAGAAAGCCCTCAGAAAAACAGACAGACACACAGAAAACCGAACAGGATAAACTAAAACTAAGCTGAGAAGATAAACTAACCGAAAACCAACTTACTAAAATAGCATATTGATTACTCCTCCAGATAGCAAACAGATAAGAGATCGATCGATATCATCGATAGCAAACAGTAAGACGTCGATTAACGATAAACGATAAACCAATACAGAATACCAAATACCAAATACCGAACACACACACACAGAATACCCAAATAAACCGAATAGTTGATCCGTTTCAATTGTATTTACTATATGAGTATTTGTGTTTTTATTCGCTATACCTCTCCACCCATCCACCCACCCACTAACCCATACCAATCACTCCACAGCCCCTTGGCAGTTATATAAGCATACTCAATACCGTATTATCCAATGAACCACTAGCTCCAAGCCACATAAAAGCTTACAAATACAAAATACAATTACAATTACAATTACAATACGCGAATATATAAGAAATAAACTCAAAACTACAGTAACTACAGAGACAAGATACAGTACGGTACAGTGCGGTACAGTAAATACATAGTAAACAGTGCAGTAACAGTAACAGTAACTACCTATTCATGGATAGAATTACATACAAACGTCAAATCAAATAGCAAATCGGAAGATGAAGATAAGGAGAACCGAAAAACCCCCAACAAAAATCAATCGGAATAAACATAGAAATAAAACCGTTTGAAATGAATATGAAAAAGTGGTGTATAGTGCCACCATTTCATTCCGTTTCATTCCGTTTCATTCCGTTTTGGCCAGAAAGTATCAAAGAATCAAAGCAATATTCTCACTCACAGAACGCCAATACTTATAGAGATAGTAATAATTCCATTAACAATACCAAATACGCATTACAATACCCGTACAATACTTCCATAACCCCTGCAGATCGCAGATCGCAGATCCAGCAACGTAAAGATCGATCTTTAGAGCCAGATACAACCACATTTCGAATTGTTCTTCTACAAAATGCGAAACTCCAACATACATACAGAAACACAATGAAACTATTAAGTTTTCCCCCTCTTAGATTAGTAAGAAAAATGTACATTTTGTGTCTCCTGTACGTACACCTCTCTGTATATAGGCAAAATGGCGCCCAGGCACAATACAGTCTGCGCCAATAAGCAACACACACTTACATCCATACATATACTATAGGTATGCAAAGCAAAAAAGCAAAGAAACAAAATGAAACGTTTAAATAATTACTAATTTATATTCATGTAAATGTCAACTAGGCACAACTCTAAGCAAAAGCAAAACCAAAAATCAAACTGGAAACTGGAAACAGAAACAGAAAGAAAACCCCATTTATTTCGTAAAAATCATAAATCGTAAAGAAAATTGATTAAGATCAAAACGATGCAACCAACTAACACACAGATACACATATGAACAGATACAGACACAGACACACACACACACACACACTCGCACACACCTACACCCACACCCACACCCACAGACAACTACAAAGAATATGAAAAGTATTTTCATAATTTAAAAAACAAACAAACCGATATCGTGTTATTATTTAAATAAATAGAATGTATATAAGTGAACAATTGTACGTGCCGACGATTTCTTTCTTTGTGTTTGTCCTTGCCTTGCCCTTGCCCTTACATTGACCCTACCCCCTCTACCCCCACAGTCTCTTTTGGGGGGAGGGGGTACCTCCACCCGGGGAGTGTCGCTGTCTTTGGATCTGGTTGGTTTCCCTATCAACTGCGGTGTGGCTATTGGATTGGTTCTAGTGTTCATGGAATATAGTATAGTACAGCACATATCATCATATTTTATCACCCTCTGACAGAAATCCTCCCCTAGCATCGGTTTGGCGTCTGCGATATCTGTTCAACAAGGGTATTCTGTTGAGTCTCTAAGCCCCTGAAGCACGGACCTCGTTCTTAGTGCCTCCGGCCCCATCCTGACCCCCTAACACATGATCGCTGCATTCACCCACCACAGGCCTATCTCAATCCTCCCCCCCCCCACCCAACACTCCCACCAGCACCAAGCTCCAAACATGCGGTAACTGATAACCGATAACCGATAACCATAACCGATAACCGTAACTGTTAACTTTTAAGTCGATAACACCCAGCCGCCAGCTATGTGTGTGTGTGTGTCGCCGCTGCCTGCACCTGTATGCGGCATCGAGTCGAATGATGCCCGTTTCAGGTTACAGGTTACAGGCCAAGGCCCCCCATACAACGACTGTGTTGGTTTTTTGTGTAATTTTTAATCAATTTTTCGTTATGTATGTATATGTAATGTTATTTATTAATGTCCTTTTGCCATCATCATATGCCAAGACATACAGACATATGCAGTTTTTGTTCCCCCCACACACTCTGTTGTTGGTACTCCACTCCGCGCACTAGCGGATGAAGAATACCATATACGTATTTATTTTTACATATGTATGTATATGTGAACTGCATTCATCCAGAACACATCAAATAAACACGCACACCAACACACATACACACACCATTTAGCAGTAAGAATAATAAGAATGAGTATACGACAACCAAACGACACTCAAAAATGAAAAGTAAAATAGATAAAAAATAGTAAACAAAAAAACCATATGAAGATCTCTACTAGTACAAAAACAAATACCAACCAAAATCCAAAAATCCACAACCAATTTACAGGAAATTCGCCCAAGAAACTCTTCTCATGTCAGCTGTGCGGTAAGCTCCTCTGCTCGAAAGCCTCCCTCAAGCGCCACATTGCCGACAAGCACGCTGTGCGTCAAGAGGAATACCGTTGTGCCATCTGCGAGCGAGTCTATTGCTCGCGCAACTCGCTCATGACGCACATTTATACCTATCACAAGTCACGACCCGGCGAAATGGAAATGAAGGACATCAAACTCTATAATCAGTTTAATTCGTCAATCTGAGATTTAACACCTTTGCCGGGCACTATCAATGTGCCACAGCAAACGACAACAGCGAAGAAAGCCACCAATACCAACATCAACACCAACACCAACATGATGACGACGAACTACACAGCTACGACGACACCGACTTTAACTGCAACTGCAACTGCAACACCCATGACTGGCCATATGCCCATGACAGTTGCCCATGATCCTGGTTTAGGTGGGGCCTATCCCAAGCGACTCAATGATCAGTACCAGCTGCTCATACAGCAGCGACAAATAATGACACTCTACGACTACTATCTGTACCAGCGATCTGAGACGATCAACGGTAACAGCAGTAGTCACGGTGGCACCTCCATAGCCACCTCGAGCATCTAGAACTAGAACTAGCACTAGCACTAGAACTAGAACCCGAACTAGAACTCAAACTAAAACTAATTAACTTAAAGCAATGCCATTTGTAGTGATATATATACATACATACAAATATACATACATAACATACAAGCCTATTATACAAGACGAACAAAGAAACGAAACGTATTATATGTAGAGATCCCCTAAAACCCTGATGACAAATCTGAATATAAAGGAAAATAGTAGATATACATATGAGAAGGAAAAAAGGAATATAGATTATACGCGTATTATACACAAAAGACATTAGGATTTAAGTTAGGATTAGGAAAAGACATTATTTGGAACTCTTTTAGGACAGTTTAGAACCTTAGATTAGACCTCATGTACATCGATGTTCGACCTAAACGTAGTAGACTTGCTGACTTTTTCACAACTCATGCCTATGGACCATTATGATATGATAAACATATGATGAATATATACACTGTTTATACACTGTTTATACACTCTGTGGCCTTCTTTATACCTTATACCTCATACAACGTACTTGTAGTCAATTTTACAATTAGAGCTCGTTTTGTTTTTCGTGTTTTCTTTTCATTTTGCACATGTTGCCTTTCTAAATACTAAATACTGAACGTATCTACGTAATTTCCTTATTACACCTTGGACAGAACAAAAACAAAAACAGAGAACGTGCTTTCTTCCAACACATATACATTTATAAAGAAAAAGAAATATATACATATATATATACAATATAAAATATAATATAATACGAAAACATATAGATACAAAATAAAGTAATTAATCATAAACGTAAGTCCCAGTTTGCCGGTCGACCTTGTGCATAGTGCTATAAATGTTGCTGCAAACAACGGCGTGGCATGGCTTGGCTCATCAGCAGCAACAACAACAACAACATCAACAACAACATCTACAACAACAGCTACAACAACAAAACACAATTTGTCGAGTGAAGCGTGAGATCAAGAGAGCCAAGAAATCAAAAATACTGCCTACACCCCCAGAGTCTTGCCCAAAAAAAATCGGAAAGATGTGAGAGCTGATTTCAAGCCAACCCACCGCCACAGCGCCACAGCTGCTGCAACTTTAACTCGGTAGTAGGGTACTCAGTACTCACTACTCGCTACCAGCTAACCGCTACTCGTTAGTCAGTCAAAGTACAAGATCACGCGCTTGCTAAAGGTTAGCCCAACATCTTAAACTACATTGGTAGTAAAATAAAAAACGAGAAGATACGTAGTTAGTAACATTACAGCATTCTATCTCCCTCCTCTCATGGTCTCTCGTTCTTACACGCAATCTATCCTTTCCCTCTCTCTGCAGTCGGCTGTCTATTCGCTGTTCTCTCACTCCAACTCAATCTACATCTATCTCTTGAGTCTCTTTACTCTAGTCTTTCCTTTCTCTCTCTCTCTCTCTCTCTCTCTCTCTCTATCTCTCTCTCTCTCTCTCTCTCTATCTATCTATCTATCTCTCTCCCTCTCTACTTTTCTTCTATTTGCCTCACACGCACTAATCTATCCATCAATCGATATCTGTATCTTGATCTTGGGATAACTGCGATATCGATATCTACTGTAAAAAGTGCCTCCTCTATATACAAAATAGATAATCAGAAAACAAAACTACTATATGCAGCTAGTCAGCATTGCCAGCTTTGGCTAACGCAAGTACTATCTAATCACCTTGACTCTCTACCGCCACTTTGGCCCTTCACATACCTAAATACTTGTATGTATATTATATATAACATAACCTTTGCCTGCTCACGCGCTCCAAAACTCGCCTCGCCTCTCGCCACTACTCGCCTCTCGCCTCTACTCGCTCTCACTCTGTACTAGACTCGCTGTAGCTATAGACCAACTACTACTCATGTAAAAAAGAACATCTGCGACCTGTAAGTACGACCCACACACTCGCTACCGTAGTCGCTCTCCTCTCTCTCTTACTCGCTCATATTCCTAACATTAACTCTACTTCTTGTAAAGCTGATAGATAAACCGATGCAAAGGATGTAAAGCCCCTAAGCATTGATCGAAAGAACTCGCCGTTCGCTCTATCTATCTCTCTATCTTTCTCTTTTCCTCTATACCTTTTCATCTTCAGCTATTCTAATCGCCAGCTATATTAACCGTTACAGCCACACAAACAAAAAGCAACGAGTATGAATACTGTAGATAGTGCACTCGATGTTGCCTTGTTTGATTTGCACACTCGTTGGTGGATCCGGGTACTGTACTGTTAAATCAAGGAAGTTGCAGGAGATTGGACTTCTGTTTTCCCGTACACTCTCTATAAGTAAGGGGCCCGGCCCCTTTTCTTCCTTTAGCCATACACATACGCACACATACTCACTAACACCCCCTTAGAAGTCCATTCTCTCTTTTCTCTGTACCATTGATCATCTGATCATCTTCGATCCTCTGTTCACTCAGCGTTGACCTTAGCATCTGCGTTTCCAGTACCTGTATTGTTGTCTCCTTCTCTGTAACTCTACTTCTACTCTCTCTTTCTCTCATCGCCTATTGTTCCCGCTCTGATGCAACTGTACAAAATAAGCAAGAGTACACACCACATACATCTGTATAAAGAATATCTTTAATATAAATATACATATAGAGAAACCTTAATAATGGATTAAAACCAAACCGCTACAACTACTATCTACATATATATATCTATTGAAACAAGACTACTCAAAATATTTCACTTTTCGTTTTGGTAAGTTTGCGTGGTAATAGGGACACGACAACAAATACAAATCCAATAAAAAAAAATAAAAACAAAAGTCTCACCACGCTTCCTCTGTGCTCGATCCACGATTGATCGTAGCTGCCCAATAACTTTACTAGCTGAAATCCATAATTTATCATTATACTTACCTTTAGCTTTTCGTTCTGTTACATTTTCTTCTTATTTCGTTACAAAATAAAAGCAAAACAACAACTGAACAATACCGAAACCAAATCCAAAACAAAAACAAAAAACAAACGAAACCAAAAATCAAATTACACATCTGAAATTCATATTCGAAATGCGATCATCAGTCTAGTATTATTGTAATTTTAATGTTTGTTGCTTTACTTATGATTTCATTTTCGCTTTCGCTGCATGCTTCTCGCTACTCGCTTATCGCTACTTGCCATATTTAACTCGCTTTGCTTGCGTGGCCTGCATGTGTGCTTTAGGTAACGACTTGACGAGTATCTGCTTATTTATCGTACATTTTCAGTTCGTTTCCACACAAAACATATTCACACCCACACACATACACCCACACTAACTCATACACACACATGTACATGCTGTTATATACATTTATGCATGTAAGAATTGTCTATTGCATTGGTTTGGAGTAGTGTAACTTGTTCGTCTCCACGTAACTATGTACTATGTATTGTATATAAAGTCTAGTCTAATTTCCCCTTATTTACAGTAGCACACACATAAACACACACCACGACACACACACACACACGTGTAAAGTGTACAGATCAGTTGGAAAATATATATATATATTTATATACCAATCCCAGACTGGTGTCAGGGCCAGTTGGCGTTTCAGCGAATGAATGCATGCTAATACGCTGGACGTCACCTGGTCATGGCAGTGGTCCGAGATGTACTATCTCTAATAGGAAAAAAGCAGTCAATATTCTAACGTAGAACTCCACCTACTCCTCCGCATCTAAATATAACCATAAGCTCCAAGTTATGCTCGACAAAAACAAAAACGTTTCAAAATTAATTCCCAAAAAAAAAAACCGTTTTCGTTCTGTATATTCTCTCGCGATTAATTAGTTGGAATCATCATTCGGAATAGCGTTTTGTAGTGGCAAAAACTTTAAAATTTTGAACCGATTTACACGCATTATATATATATATATCGATACATATTATAACGCTTTATCCTCTACCTCTCTCTGCTAGCAACTCCAAATCCAAAACTCAACTCAATTAAAACTCAACTTAAATTCAGGATTTCTTTAGTACTACAAATAGATCATTAAAGCATTTTACCTCTCTCTCTCTTTCTCACTCTCTCTCGTACCGTATTTTATTTTAAACCTCTTCCAACCCCCTGTACCCTTTAGCCTATACCTTATACCTTATACCTCCTGCTACCCTCCCATCCTTGTCGCCCCGCAAGCGGGAGACGAACCAAAATGACAAAATCTCTCTCTCTCTCTACCATGTATTTTCACATTTTTTAACTTTTGCACTTTTAGTTTCATATTTTCTGAACCAACCACAAAACAGCAATATAAATCTAAAACCCAAATCTACATATAGAAAAAGCAAACTTCTTCAGACTTCAGATTATAATCCAATCCGAGCCAAGACAAGCCCCACTAACTGATCTCTTTTTTGTCTCCTGTGCAGGACCGCACAGTATCAATCGATCCGCAGCTACCTCGCCAACAAGTTCTACCTCATCGCCGCCTTCGCCACCCACGGCGCTGACCTCGCCCACCAGTTTGCTGAACGGCAGCCTGGCCGCCGCCGTTTACAATCTGCATAGCCATGGCCATGTCCTGGGCCATGCCACGTCGCCACCGCGTCCCGGCAGTGTTGGCAGCAGCATTGGCAGCAATATCTGCTCCTCCACCTCCATGGGTGGCAGCCTCAATGGCAGCAGCAGCAGCGGTAACAACAACAACAACGGCAGCAACAACAACAGCGGCAACGGCGGCAACAACAACAACAATAACGGCAGTCCCGGAAACCAAACAAACTCGTCGAATGTTGGCCAGTCGCAGGCTGGTGCCCCGCAGGTGCCGCTGCGCATGCCCCCACCGACCAGCGGGGGTATCAATGAGCCGCAGGAGTGCCCATACTGCAGGCGCACCTTCTCATGCTACTACTCGCTGAAGCGCCACTTCCAGGACAAGCACGAGCAGTCGGACACGCTGTACGTGTGCGAGTTCTGCCACCGCCGGTACCGCACCAAGAACTCGCTGACGACGCACAAAAGCCTGCAACATCGCGGCTCGAGCGGCATGCTCAAGCGGCTGCTCAAGACATCGGCCATCAAGCACGGCCTGGTGGGCCACAGTCACGGGCACGGACACCATCCGCATTCACTGCCCCACCACCATGCGCTGTCCCACTCGAGGACGGGCCTGTTTGACTTTAAGAGCGAACTGGGTCAGCCGCCGCCAGGCATCCAATAGGAGCTAAGTTGGAATGCAATTTTTTAGAGAATCAGTCTGTCTGTCAGTGCCAATGCCAATGCCAATGCCAGTGTAAGTGCAAGTGCAAGTGCAAGTGCCAGTGCCAGCAGCCTAAGACCAGCTACAAATACTTTGCCCATTGTTTTCGCACTGGAAAAGGGGCGCCCCACCATCACTGGTTCGGTCGGTCCCTTTCTCCGCCTGCTTTAGATTTTAGTTAATATGTCTATTAATTATTAATTATTAATTATTATGTGTATCTCTAAGCTTAGGCATACTTTGGCGTCAACTGTTTTATTATTATTATCAAATTATGTTACATAAATATTACAATTATTATTATTCTAATTATCGCCAACACACACTCACACACACACACACACCTTTTTTTCGTAGAATTAGTAGTTCTTTGTGCTGCTCTCAAACCTACTTAGTAGTTGAAGCAACGACAGACATCGCTGCTTCATGTGCAATACCTCAAGAATCGTGTACATAATTTCGATGATAAACAAAAGAAAATACCTCTGAAAGCTGCACAAGCGAACAAGCGTTTAGTTTCAAGGAATACTTATTAGAATTAGAATTATTTTCAACAAACAACAAACAAAAATGGGAAGAGAACGAAGGACTATAACACACACACACACACACACAAACAGACAAAAAAACATGTATGCACTCATATTGTAAGCGGAAGCGGTAGCGGAAGTGTTGTCTGAGG
Organism: Drosophila algonquin; assembly: GCA_035041765.1. NCBI lineage: Eukaryota > Metazoa > Arthropoda > Insecta > Diptera > Drosophilidae > Drosophila > Drosophila algonquin. Next base: position 1,107,600 of record JAWNKY010000238.1, on the reverse strand, counting down.
TGGTGGCGCCCGTGGCTAAGGTCGTGGCTGAGGCCCAGCAGGCGGTAATACACACGGTACATATCACGACCATTGAATCTGCAACTGAAATTGAAACTGAATCTGAAATCCATCTGCGTCCTGCCATACCAGCCGCAGCCTCAACTTCAGCTGCAGGCTCTCTGCCTCAAACACTGTCCAAAAGTGCAACAAAAACACACAGGTTTTTTTTCACTCACACATACATACATGTAAGTTTATATATGTACACATGAAAATGTCTTCTTGTTTTTCCTAGTTTTACAAAAACTTATTTTATTTAGAAACTGCTGCGCCTCTAGCTACCCCAGTGCCCCCAGTGCATTCTCTAAAAAAAAAGTCAAATTCCAATAAAAAGAAAAACAAAACAGAAAACAGAAAACTAAAACCCGCAGATCGGCGGCAGGCAGGCTGCAGCGAGACAGTACAGTCCCCTAGATGTTAAGAGATGATGTGCGTATTTTTTTTTTGTGTCAACAAATGACGTAGTTGTAAGTGTAGGACGTAAGCTTAAAGTTAAATTTAATGCAAATCTAATGTTAAACATGAAATCAGGGAGGAGATCGCGAAGGAGAAGCGTAACAAACAAACAAAACATACAAAACAGAAGTAAAACGTTATCAGGGATAAAATATCAAGTATGTAGTAGCGAAAGTCCTCTTTTTCTACTTATACAATATACATACATACATACATACATACATATATACGACGAATAAAGTAACAGAAATTCAAATAATTTTTTTGATATATATGTACACAAGAAACATATGTATGTACATATATATACGTATACTATATGTGTATATGTGTACGAGCTAAGCAAAGAGAAACAATTATAATAAAGTCTATGTATACATGTATATACCATATACCATATATATACACATATATAGGCGGCACTAGAACGTGTGGTGTATACAAGATAGAGCTGTAACAATTTTTTGCAATTTTGAGGATTAAACAAAGCATTAAACAAAGTAGCCGCAAAGTAACTCAGTGATTTTTCACCAGCGAAGTACAAATGTTCTGAAATTAAAAATTAATAAATGAAGTGGAGAGAAGTTTTAATCAGAAATCAGAAATGAGAATTGAGAAGTCAAATATCAAATATCAGCGTGAAAAATGATGTCAATAAACAATAAACTGCCGAATGCAGTATGCAGTATGCTAGTAACGTCAGTAATTATATCAACAATAAGAGAAATAGTGAAACAGTTTGCACTGCCGACTTTTTATTGTATATACAATAGATAATACCATACAGAGACCCCCTACATATTTACACAGATCTGCATACATGCATAGGAGGAGGCATACATACATACGTCTAGAGTTATTTTGGAAACCTCTCATTCAAGTAACATCAGAAATATCGCAAAATGTTATCTGGATCCCAAGCCAGACATAGAATACACCCAAAACACGCGCCAAACACAAAGTACGAACGTAAAGATATACAGATACATCATGTATCCGTTGAACGTCTCAGGAATTTCATACATAAAACCAATTATGTATAACCCAAACCATACCATACCGCCGTAATATATGTTGTAGTACTGCAGGTATTTACAATCTTCCACTGATCGAAATTGTAATGGGGCATATCATATTCATCATCATTTGAAGCAAGTTTCTCCAATTTCCTCTCGCATGAATGAGCAAACAGAGCATAGTTTTATTAACTAAACGGGCATTAACAAATACCAAGTACCACATGTACACGGCCGTGGCCATTGCCGTTGCCGTTGAATCAGTGTTTATAGGAAATGTTGGCGGAAGTATAGGCGAGTTAGTATTCTTTGTGCCATGCTAATCAGATGGGAAGGGAGGCAGATAGACAACAGAAAACAGAAAACAGGAATATCAAGATAGGAATCTCCTGTCGTAGCGTTCAAATAAAGTTCCATCCAAGTTTGAAGGCATCTTGCGCATTGTACATCTGATGTATGCGCTTTCATAGTCTTAATTAATTTATTCAATCCTTTTTAAAACAGATACTTTTAAGTTGTCGCATAGGGAAGAGGGCATCAAATCAGATGGATGTGGGCGGGATCGGGGATCAGATGATGGAGGACTAGAGTTCTTATCTTTCCTTTACAAGCACATCAAAATATTTATAATACTTTCCTTTTTTTTTTTATTTTTAGTTTATAGTTTTAGCCCTGTATGACATAAAATATTATTATATTTGCTTATTCTGGACTATTTTACTCAGACAAAATTTAACTTTATTTACCTTTAATTTTGGAAATTAACACAAATATAAAAAAAAAACAAACAAAAAAACGAAAAATAATGCATTTGCAACAAAACTGTGATTTATGAAATCTTTTGACAAAGTAACATTTTTACATTTTCTTTGTACGAAATTCCATTTTGGCTGTTCTTATTTTGTTAATTATGTTTATTGAAAACTGAGAACGAAAAACAAATTAATCTCACAAAATTTATGTTTAGGTGTAACTCTTTAAAAAACTGTGAATGCGAACTTTTGTATTATTTTTTGTGACCTTTCTACATATACTATACAACATGTTTATGTATTGAACTAAAACTATTCAAAATTTATATTGTTTTGGCATATTTATTACCACAATAAACAGATTTTTTTCAAGCAAAAACAAAGGACAACAAAAAATATGGGTGATACAAGATACAAGATACATACATCATTTAATAGTTACATATATCATTTCGTTTATTGTATTTCATTTAGCCTTTTGCTTTGACTCCTTTCTTCAGAAGTTCTAGCCCCGACCAGCCCTTTCGGCCTCTCCGAATGTCGTTGGATGATGGTACATACATATGTATGTATGTATGTATGTACTTACATACCAATCTCATTATATCAGTCGATAGCCAGAACCAGAAACAGAAACACAAGTAGAGGTTGACGACCAGACGAACAATTTATTCCTTTAGCATGGCCAAAATAAGTTGAAGATGATGCGTCTACGATGATTCGTACCATTAATAATAAGATTTTGAATCATATTAATGTAGCATATAGCTGTAAAGTTCGTTTAAAGATATTCTTAGAAGTAAAAACAGATATATAGTATAGAGTACATATATACTCGTACATACATATTTATATGCACACTGAAGCACTTTCCTTTCCCTAGCACTAGCAGCTACCCAACGCCCAATGCCCAATGCCCAATGCCCAACCTACATAAAGACAAAGAAGTGAAGGTAAAAGATGGTACCATAGACTCCGGCCACGATCATTATATTCATCTTTTTAGGATTCCATTAGCAGGCTATACTGTACGGTGTTCGGTGCTCTTTGCATCTGCTCTACTAATGAAAAGAAACCATGAAAATACATAGCATCACAATGCTACATACATACATATGTGCATTGTACATCTACGAGAGAATATTATTAATGAAACATTGAAGAAACGCGTAAAATTGATGACGAAAATGCAACGCATATCACGAAACAACAAAAAAAAACAAAAAAAAAACTAAACAAAATTAAAACAAAACAAAGTAAAAACACAATTCGAATACGAAATGATGTGGAAAACAATTAGATAATTGAAAATTATTAGTCAAAATTATTTATTATATTATATGCATATACATATGTACATACATACATACATATGTATGTATATCTATGTATGTATGTGTGTTTCTGTATGTATATGCAAATATAAAAAAAGCCAAATACATTTCGGAACTATGCTGTTTATTGATTTAACTTTTCGGTATTTAAAACAAAAATCTGTGATTAACTACAAAATTTAAATTTTTAAAATTAATTGTATAGCGCCATGTAAGCGATAACGATGTTTATACTTAATTACAAACAAAAACAAAAATACTGCAAATCAAACTTGAGAATAACAGAAAAACTTTTTGGATTTTATCTAATAGACAAATACATAATACATACATATACATAAGCATAAATATATACATATGCGGTTGCATTTTTCCAAACCTTACGGCTCTACATTGCACACATGAATATTTTACTGAGGCACGGCGCACTTGGCTGCCAACGTAAGTCTACCGATGGAGGAGACTCAGATGCAGATGCAGATACAGATATACAGATACATATATTTACACATAGATACATACAAACAAGCAAAAATCCTTCGCCCATTGCAAGTCGATGCACTTAACCTGCAGCATAGAGAGTTGTACTTGAAGGAAACCTGAAAGAAAATTTATAATCATAATATTATGACGATTTTTTTTTTTTTAGATTTTACTAGGAATAATATATCTGTAATTTCGAACACTTTTAAAGTCCGAATTTATTACCAAACAAAGGAAAAAACGAGAGAAATGAAAGAAGAAGGAATAATATTTATCATAAATATAAACAAAATTGATTACACGTTAGTAAATAAATTGCACAGAAAACAGGAAAACTCATTTCATGCATACAAGCATACATGTATACAAACTAATTGTACATTTTTATTAATAATACTATTGAAAATCAAAGAACCTCCGCCGCTGGTCGCCTCAGACCTCAGTGGCCGCCGCAGTGCAAAAAACAAAACAAATGTTAGTCGATTGTCGTCCCAGAACATACATACATATGCATACATATGCATACATATGCATACATATAGTGTATATGGAAACATAATGGCAATGCGGAAACAACAAAAGAAGCAGTTTAAATAGATGGGTCGAGTAGGACGTATGGAAGATGCTTATCAAAACAACAAAAGCAAGAAGGATTGAATTTTGCATGCTTAGTTGTACTAGCCGCATTTTAAATATGATGGTTAAAATACACGCATCAAACATACATATACACATACATAAATATATAAAAATAATATAATTACATGTATACAAAGAAAACACTAATTATTAATAAAAATTAAAATAAAAACCAAAACAAATGTTTTTCTCTTTCAATATTGGTCGTAATTGCAGCAGATTAAACACAGTAATTAAACAGTAATTGCTAGGAATAAGCTTAAGTTTGCCTGACTGCATCCATCAAACTTAGCCAACTTATAAAGAGCTGCACCGCATTGAATGGAGTGAGTTGGAGTGTGCATTTGAATTTAACTTTTAATGTCGGTTGACCTTAATCGATCAGTTTTTAAATCGGAGCTATCATTCCCAATCACTGAATTTCGATACACGAGTGCATGTAAAATCATACCAGCAACATGCCTATTACGGGCGCAATGCAAACAGGATTAGCTAACAAATAAAACAGAATTTTCAATTAAAGAGAGGGTTTGTTTGAATTTTACACTTGTCGAATCAAGTGTCGCTTATCGCACAAAAATATCGATATACATCGAAGAAGGTATATGTAGAAGAATAAAAAATCGCGAGTATATCAGCTGGAAACATGACAAATTAAAGGGAAAATAGTTTAGATTTGCCCTAAGAAAAGTATTTCCGTTGATGATAGATCCAATACACATATCCATGTTAATATTTTCAATTGTCAACAAACAACTATCACTTAAAATATCAATCGATGCATCGATATATCAATGTACTAGTGGGTGGTGGGGCGTATTGAAAATTAGTAAGATCAAAGAACTGCAGAATTTAGACACTAAATAAATTGTGCAAAATGGCTCAGGCAATGCCAAACCAGCCCAAGTTTCTGCCTCGCATAGAGCGAATGGTGACAACTTCCAACTCGTACGTGGCGACTGCATCCGGCAATCCCTTTGATGTGGAGGAAGAGGATGAGATATTTAGTAAACACAAAATGGTACTCCGAGTGCCGAGCGATTGCACGGGCGACTTGATGCACTTGACTGTCTCAAAGAATTGGCTCGTTTGCCTGTTAGGCACAGCGGAGCGCACAACTCTACTGCGCTTCTTTCTTCCACGTGCGATTCCACCGGGTGGTAAGTTTTCACTGGCAAAATACAGAGTACTTATCACTTTAACGCCTACAATATACAACCGATTTGCAGAAGTAGCGCTGGAGCGATATCTTTCGGGGTCTGGCTACAAGATTGCAAAGATCTTTCTCGACCACACCGGACATCATCTGGTCATCTCCGTGGTCCCGAAGTCACCTTCAGCCGGAGTCTCGGCTGACTTTCTGTACATTCACAGCACCGAATCGTCCCAAGCGCAGCAGTTGAAAGTGCGCCGGATAGAAAAGTTCAAGGACCATGAAATCACAGCTGTGGCATTCAACCCGTATTATGGCAATGAGTCGACGACAGGTCCCATCCTCCTGGGCACCAGTCGTGGCCTTGTCTTCGAGACAGAGTTGAGTCCCACCAGCGACAGTCACACGCAGCGCAAGCAGCTCTACGACTTGGGGTTGGGTCGCCCCAAATATCCAATCACCGGCTTGAGATTGCTGCGGGTGCCCAACAGCAGTCGGTACATCGTTGTGGTCACTAGTCCGGAATGCATTTACACATTCCAAGAGACACTGAAGCCGGACGAGCGCACCCTCCAGCCCATATTCGCTGGGTATGTGAATGGGGTGCAAGAGCCACACTGCGAGGAGCGCAAGACCGACTTGACCTATTCCCAGCTACGATTCTTTGCCCCGCCAAATAGCAAATACCCTAAGCAGTGGGCGTGGCTGTGCGGTGCAGGGATACGTGTGGGTGAAGTAAGTAATTACCGACTGCTGCTGGCTCTAAATTGATTATTTCTTGTCTGGGTTTCCAGCTTTCGATCGAAGCAAATGGCAGTGCAACTCTTCTGGGCGACACCCTGATTAGCCTGGACTTTGAGAAGGTGAAGCACTTGTCGTACGAGGAGCGCCGCCTGAATGTGCCCAAGTCATTTGTCCTCACCGAGTACCATGCCGTGCTCCTTTATACAGATCACATACGAGCCGTTTGCCTACTGAACCAGGAGCTGGTCTATCAGGAGCCACTGGACGAAGCCTGAGTCGGCAAGCCGCTAAACATCGAGCGGGATGAGATCACCGGATCCATCTATCTGTACACAGTCAAGGCAGTGTTCAACTTGAGAATAACGCGCGAGGAACGAAACGTGTGGCGCATATACCTCGACAAGGGACAATACGAACTAGCTACGGCCCATGCGGCGGAGGTGCCCGAGCATCTCGATTTGGTTCTCGCGCAGCGTGCAGACGCCGCCTTCACAGAGGGCTCCTATGAGGTGGCAGCAGACTATTATGCGGAGACGGGCAAGTCCTTCGAAGAGGTCTGCCTAAAGTTTATGGTGCTTCCAGAAAAGCGGCCAATCATCAACTACGTGAAGAAGCGTCTCAGCCGTTTGACCACAATGCCAGCTGATGTGGGGGCCATGGAGGAGGAGCATGCGACTGCCATCAAAGCCCTGGTGCTGTGGCTCATCGACCTTTACCTAATACAAATTAATATGCCCGACCAAAACGCAGACTGGCGCCAGGCGTGGCAATCCGAGTACGACGAGTTTATGCGAGAGCCGCCCATCATCGACTGCACAACACGGAATAGCGCAGCGATACAGCAGCTAATTGCCGAGCATGCGGATCCCCACAATATGGCCCAGTTCGCCATCGCCATTGGCGACTACAAGGAAGTGGTTGAACAGCAACTGAAGGCCGAACGTTATGTCGAGGCATTGCAGACGCTGGGCAAGCAGCGCGACATGCAGCTCTATTACAAGTACGCGCCCGTACTTATGGAAAAGCTGCCTAAGCCCACAATCGATGTCCTCATAGCCCAGGGCGCCAACTTGGAGGTGGAGAAGCTGGTGCCGACACTAATAGTCATAGACACGCTCGAGCAGAGGGAGCAGACCATTCGCTATCTGGAGTTTGCCATATATAAGCTGAACACCACCAACGATGCCATCCACAATTTCCTTTTGCATCTTTACGCACAGTACGATCCGAAATCGCTCATGAAGTACCTGGAAATTCAGGGTAGGGACGAAAGTCTTGTGCATTATGACATACACTATGCGCTCAAGGTGTGCACAGATCTCGATGTGAAGGTGGCATGTGTTTTCCTGCAGTGTATACTGCGCATGTGGATCCCTGCGGTGGATCTGGCACTGAAATTCGACATGAAACTGGCCAAGGAGACAGCCTCGAGACCCACAGATAGTAAGATGCGCCGCCAACTATGGCTACGTATAGGTAATTGAATCAAATTACTCATTAATAGTATTTCCTCTCAGTCATTTGCCAATCCTTGTTGTGCCTCCTGCAGCTTATCATGATATCAAGGGAACCAACGATGTGAAGAAGGCCCTCAATCTGCTTAAAGAGTGCGATCTGTTGCGCATCGAGGATCTTTTGCCATTCTTTTCCGACTTCGAGAAAATAGATAATTTTAAGGAGGCTATTTGCGATGCCTTAAAGGTAAGATTTATGATTAATGATCTCTACAGAAATGTATGACTCTCTTCTCATTATCACTTTCAGGACTATAACCAGCGTATCCAAGAGCTGCAGCGTGAAATGGCCGAGACCCAGGAGCAGTCGGACCGCGTGGGAAAGGAGCTGCAACAACTGCGTGAGCATAGAATCTGCATAGATGCCCAGGAAACATGCTCCATCTGCGAAATCATGCTGCCAATAAGGCCTTTCTTTGCGTTCATCTGTGGGCACAAGTTCCACAGTGACTGCCTTGAAAAGCAGGTGATGCCCCTGCTTAACAAGGAACGCAGTAGGCGACTGGGCATATTGAAGCTGCAACTGGAGGCAGAAATGCAAATGCAGGCCTCGACTTCCTCGGCCTCGGCTGCTCCCAAGCAGCAAACAGTCGAACAGCAAAGGAAGCGTGCGGAGATCAAGACGGAAATCGAAGACATCCTCGCGAGCGAGTGCCTGTACTGTAGCATGTTTATTGAGACCATCGATCAGCCATTCGTTGACGATTGGGAACAGGTGAATGTCGAGTGGGAATAGTTCGAGCGAGTCTGACGAAAATCTACAACTATATGGATTGTATATATAACGTATTTAATAATGAACCTACAAATCACAACATTACGAACTAAATGGTTCCATTGAATATCGCATATGGCATGAGTTTCAGCTACAGCTACAGATCGTCAATCAATAATTTGCATTTGCAGCTCATTCGTTACAAATGACATGACGGTGTTGAGTACAGCTTGCTGTATCGATGCGTTCCGAACTATCAGCGGCAGCAGCATAACTATGTCGGTGGGATGTATCTCGGCAACGGCCCTGGAAACATGCTGCACCAATTGCTCGCGCTGCCTGTCCGTCAGGTCGTTGAGTATTACTTCGCCAAGGGGCTTAAATGAGCCTGCAAGCAAACAGTAGACAATATTATCTAGCGTCCAAAGGTGGATGCTTATCCGCTGCTGCTTACTCACCGCTAGTCATTTTGTAAGCTGCAATGCCACCGGCCGCACCGCCAACTGCCAGACCCACAGGGCCCAGAAGCATTCCGCCAGCGAAGGAGCAGGCTGCACAAATAGCTGCTCCCTTGCTAGTCTGCTTAACAGCGACTCGAACATTACTATCGTCGGCCACAATGGCAATCGCCTCCATCAACTCCCGCGTATCGATGGGCATTTTTGAGCTACGTGGTTTTACAGCGTAATTTCGGAATTCAAATGCAATCCAAAGTTCGACCTTGGAGCTTTAGTATCAAAAATGTCAGTAAAATCTGATAATATATCTAAATTAATATAAAATAGATTTATAGACGTGCAACAAGTACTCACAAAAAAAAACCAATCTACAACCACGCAATTTGGGCCCTGGACGTTGAAATATAATTTTTGTTTTTGTTTGTCCCAGCGATGTTAAATATATGATATTTGAATAAATATTGCTGTTGCAGGAATTCATCGATAGTATCGTAATCAGTGCTGGGTAACACCAAACCTATACAACAGCTGCGATTAACAGCCCACTAACAGCACACTGTTGACGCACTGTTACTTTTGTTTTGTTCGAATTTAGTTAAAGCTAATACATATAGAACGTTTGATTGTTGCTGTTCCTTGATGATAATCTTTCCGTAGATCAGTACTGCAAGCCACCCATCGAATGAAAACGCCCAATCGACAAACAGTTGGTAGCATTTGTCTGTGCAGCTGCTGCCAATTTCTATGCGCAGATCATTTTAATGGCACCGAATTTGGATATGAAAATGTGAATTACTCGGCAACCAGTGCGTCGTATTCCACAAATCGAGCCACAATCGGAGTAAATAGGCACTCAACTCCACTTGCAGCTGCGTTTCATTAGAAAAGAGATCAAAAGGCAATGTTCCCCTGCAAACACGTAAGTCGAACGCGCAGGCAAATAAATTTCCATTATGCACATACTTGTTTATGTACGTGTGAAGATGTGTGTATGAAGAAGAATCGTTTTAATCTTTAAAACATGTTGTAAATAAATGATTTGCGAAAATATACATATTCAAGAGCAGTATGTTTTATCTTTGTTAACTATTCACATAAAACTGTATGTAAATAGATATGTGCATATAAACAGTATGTATGTAAATTCCAAAGGACTTTTTAAAGCAGATGCTGCATCGAAAATCAAATTCCTTTAGTTTCCCACATACTTCCTCCAGATCGGGGGCGACGCCACATGCGCTTGTTAAATACATTTAATATTTTTATTGGCCCTCTGTTATCGCATTCAACCGATCCGTTAATTAATTGCTTAATTAGCGTGGCGGTGTCATTTGGAATTAAGCCGCTAAGGCGCTAAAACGAAGAGGAGCAAACAAGTACATACATATGTATGTATGTAGATGCCAGTTGGATAGAGCCCTCGCCCCATGTGAGTGTGGTGAGAAGGGTTGCTGCTATCTAGGGCCTGTGGCGCTTAGAGGGCCACACCTACCTACACTAATTGCCATAGGGCCAGAGGCGGCACCCTCAGGCGAGGGCCAAGCCCTCGACGCGTTGTGGTAGCTAATTCATTGCGTAAACAAAAACCCCGCAAAATATAGCAAATATTTGCATACGTATGTGTACGTACGGGTCTCCGTTCCCTTTCCCTTCGCCCCAGCGTTGATTCTGCAATATTAATGTGTTTCTCTTTGTTTTACAGCAGTTCACAGTGCTTTGGCTATTGCTGGTGCTCCTTACTACTGGACACGCACGCGCACGACCAGAACAGCAACAGGCTACGGGGAACGAGCCGTTGGGGGCTAAGCGGGAAGATGGTCACTCCTTGACAGCTCCTCGCCCAGCCGATGATGAATTGGCAACTGTGGAGCCAAGAACGACACCAGCTCCTGCTGTGGCTATAGCGCAGGGAGTAGCAGATGGTGCCGCAACTGAGGCCAGCCAATCTCAGCCCGTCACAACGGCAGTGCCAGCTACGTCCTCTACATCCACCTCTACCTCAACCACAATCCCCGCCCCGCTGCTGCCAGCTGCCCCAGAGCAGCCCGAGTATCTGAAGCACTGTTTTTATGCCGAAGAACACTTGTGCATGTATGGCCATGATGGCCAAGGCAACGAAGCACCAGACGCACTGGGTCACGTATCGACAACACCAGAATCCGACTCGCAAGGTTTTGGCTTACAGATCAATACTAGTCAGGGGCACAGTCAGAACCTAGAACGCAATGCAAACAGCTGCCAATGCCACGAGCATCCGGGAAAGACTAACTCCTGGTATTGCTGCAACATCTCGCAAATGTCAATGATCTCAAGCTGCAGCAATATATCAAAATGGACAAATCTGCACGTGAGAAATCTCACAGTGAGAACCATGGATCTCTCCAATCCCATCTTCCGCTCTCTCCAGTCGCTGGCCGTAACCGATGGAAATATTACGCGACTGACAAATGCCTTTCCGCGACTCTCGGCCCTCAAGTGCCTCAACATATCGAACAACAATATTTCGGAGATTCCATCAAGAATGTTCAAGGATGTTCCCCATTTGGAATTCTTTGGAATGTCGCGAAATAATCTATCATTAGTGCCCCACCACAATCAGAATAAAAACATTACGGTGGACATCAGGTGAGGATCGGATTGGATCTCCTAATTCCATTTCCGCTTGTTTTAATTTCAACTTTAATTTCAATTAACTTTTCTTTCCAGTGGCAATATGCGCATGCTCTGCAATCCACTAAACGAAATCATAAACAATGATTCATTCAATTTTGTGAACCCCAAGCACTCTTACTGCTTGTACAATGCCACCCACGAATGGTTCCAGTCCACAGATCTGGTGTCAGTAGAGCAGCTGGAAAGCACGAAACGTTGCATGACCAAATGCCCGGTGATACCAAACTATGGCAGCTGCAAGTGCAGATTCGAAAGCATCATGATTATACAGGATGACCAGTCTAAGCCGAAATGCCATGTCGACTGCTCCAACCTGGGACTGTTGGAGCTGCCACCAAGACTTCCCGATAATACGTTCGTGCTGAATATAACTAACAATAAAATAACTAGTCTGGGCGACCATTTCCAAACCAATCCAACATATCACAACATTAATAGACTGGTGGCCGACAACAATCAGATATCCTCCATTTACGAATTTGAGGGGACAAAGTTTATTGAGAATTTCCAGCGCATCTACATGCGCAACAATTCTCTAAGCAAGGTGAGTGCTGGCTGACAACTAAGAACTACATTTAAATCGAATTCCCTTTACAGATCCCCGAGTACTTTCTAAACAACGCACTAATGGATACAGGTCGTCGCATTTACCTGGCAGGCAACAAGCTGCAATGTGACTGCAACTCAGCCAAAACTCTGCAGAACTGGCTCAAAGAGCGTAGCACAGACATACCCGACTATATGGAGATACGCTGTCGGAATATACCCCAGAGTGTCATTGAGCTGCAGGAGGCAAAACTATGCCAGTCGCCGCCTGATTGGACCGACTACATATACTATTTGATAGCTGCTGAAGTCATCCTGCTGCTTGGACTTATCACCAAAGTATCCTATGATTATTGGGTATTTAAGACTTCTGGCTATCTACCGTGGCCAGCTAGCAAAATGCCCAAATTGCCTTGCGATTGGTTGTGCGAGTCCTAGATAGAAAATAGAAAAGGATGAGGACTTAGTCCTTGGTGAACAATCAAAGTATCCTAAGATGACTAGACAGCTAGCGAGTCGTAAAGAGAAATAGACCTGGATTTATCCTTAAATTGTGGAAGAGAAATACCCTGACTATGACGAAATCAAATCGCAGGGCGTACTATTATCACTGACATGGGAACTATGTGCCTTTTATATGAATATGCAAACACATGTACATACATACTTATATAGATCCAATTTGTATTTTTTGGTGTTTCTATTCGGTATTTTAAGAGAACAACTGCGAAGAGCTGCCAGTAACCAAATTTATAACATTTAAGACTTTAGTGAATGGCTCAAGGCGAAAATAGTCTTTATCCCCAAAGCGGGAAAGGCATCGCACTCGACTCCAAAGGACTTTAGACCAATCAGCCTATCGTCCTTTCTTCTCAAAACTTTCGAGAGACTGTAAAATAGTGGCATACGCGGATGACGTTGCAATCAGTTTCTCGGGCAAATACCCTCAAACACTGTGTGCTAGCAAACGCTGCATAAACATGGGAACGGCGCTGAGAACCTCGAAGAAGGCCATCACCACCTGGTTATAGTAGTGTACAGCAGAGTACCTCCAGCTGCCGTTGGGCGGTGGCCGTGGCGCACATATTTTCAGCTTGCGACGTGCCTCCTCCGCATACGGTTCGATCTTCTCCGTGGTGACGTTGTAGATCTCCTCCGTTTTATCCGATGGGCCCCATACACCGTAGTTTTTGGTGGCAACCACCACCGCATAAACCACGCCTGCCCGCAAAATCAAGTCGATTATCATCTTGTGCCAAAAATTTTGTTTATTAGTTGTAATTGAGAATTTGGATATATATGAAGTATAAGGGCCGGATATCTATGATGTATCTAGACAGGCACATGTTTGCCGCATGTTATGTCGTCTTTGATCTTGGGCGATCGGATTGGCTTGCTCTCCTTGGGAGGGGAATGCAGTTGCTCCTCATAGAAGCATCCCCGCAGCTTCTTCTGAGACCCCGAAGGGCTATTCTGCTTCTCATTTGGCAAGACCACGTTATGTTCCATTGTTGTGGCCAGGATGTCGTTGGTTTGCCGCTTGAACTCGGAGGCCCAGTCAGGCATACGGAGAGAAAAGTACATTCCCCGCTGAATGGCCAAGTTGCACTTGTGGTGGGCCACAAAGTTTCCCTCGGTCTCCGCTGACGGCGAAAGGGCATCTGCATCGAATAATCCCTGGTCCATGGCATGTACGACGGGGCACAGTCCCTTGGCAGCAGCCAACAGTCCACACATCCCACTTATTATTTGGAAGGCCATGATAATGTTAAATTTGTATACTTTTCCTTATTGTCCGACTCTTTCTGATTATTGTCACGGGAGTGCCGTCGCCTACTTATCGTCTCCTTTGAAGAACTGACATATGCTGTTCCCCAAGTCGCTCGAAACACTGCTCCAGAAGGCTGGGATCTTCTTGAGAGTCCTCACCGTATCGCTCCAGGCATCCTTGATGCTTTCCGAAAATGTTTTCGGTGGTGGAGGTTCACAGATGCCTCCTTTCGTGCAAAACTTTCGCTGGAATTCCTCCATCTTGCGTTTCATATCCCGTATGTCATCATCATCGAAGAAAATGTTCTTGCTTCTATCGTTTGCCACCTTCACGGGATTGCATTCTGATTCCTTACGATCGGAGTCAACCAATGCACGAGCAGCGTCCCATTCGCTCAATTCATTGAACAATAACATGGTTCCAGTAAAACCCATTACCTTTAGAATTTTTACCAAAAACATGCCTAATCTTGAGCCTGGGATTTCACAGAAAACACCAATGGAATTTTTGAGTTTTTATTTGGACAGTTAATTCCAAGCTCATTTTCCCCGTACTTCCCTGGGTGCACAAACATCAAGCCGGCGCAAACCCAAAGGGGAGGCCAAACAGCCACGATGGACCAAACGGAACATAAGCTGGGCGGTAAACAGCTTTAATCCGTTCAAATCGCCAGGTCCGGACCAGGTCATTCCGGCCCAACTGCAAAAAGCCGGAGACTCAGCCATTAACAGGCTACAATGTATCTTCAGGAAGATACTAGCTGTGGGGACCATACCACAAGAATGGCTCTAGGCGAAAATAGTCTTTATCCCCAAAGCGGGAAAGGCATCGCACTCGACTCCAAAGGACTTTAGACCAATCAGCCTATCGTCCTTTATTCTCAAAACTTTCGAGAGACTTGTCGGACTACATCTGAGGACAACTATTAGTCCTCAAATGCTGTCAGGAGCACAACATGCCTACCGGAAAGGAAGATCCACGGAAACGGCACTCCACGAAGTAGTCTCAATTATAGAGAAATCCCTACACCTCAAGGAATACTCTCTTATAGCCTTCCTCGATATTGAGGGAGCCTTTAACAACGTCGTCCC
The DNA here is from genome assembly GCA_035041765.1 of Drosophila algonquin. Classification (NCBI taxonomy): domain Eukaryota; kingdom Metazoa; phylum Arthropoda; class Insecta; order Diptera; family Drosophilidae; genus Drosophila; species Drosophila algonquin. The sequence continues at coordinate 1,092,213 of JAWNKY010000238.1, read as the reverse complement.
AAGTGCCATTACGGAAGCACTGACTGACCTGGGTGTGGACGGTCACTTGGTGCTGCTCATCAATGCACGATCAATTGCTCACATGCAGGACGGTGACATCAACGATGGGATCGTCCACGCAATCTAGGTATGTCAACAGAGGCACTCCGCAAGGTGGTGTGCTGTCTCCCCTTCTATGGAACATGGCAGTCAATAAGATTCTATGTGATCTGGAGTGGCATACGCGGATGACGTTGCAATCAGTTTCTTGGGGAAATACCCTCAAACACTCTGTGACCTTATGAGCACTAAGCTCGCGAGACTGTCAGAATGGACAAAATCGCGAGGATTGGGAGTAAATCCCACAAAAACGGAACTCGTGCTATTCTCACGCAAGTACAAGGTTCCGCCTCTCAACCCTCCTATACTAAATGGATGCAGGCTCTCTTTCAGCGACAGTGCTAGTTACCTAGGGTTGGTAATTGATAAGAAGCTGAACTGGAACCTGAACGTAAAGGACAGAGTAAAGAAGGCTACGATAGCCCTATACTCCTGTAAAAAAGCTATTGGCTTGAAGTGGGGCATGAACCCAAGCGTAGTCCAATGGATATACCAAGCAATAGTAAGACCAATTTTACTCTATGGAGTTACAGTTTGGTGGCCGACCTTATCAAAAGGATCGACAACCAAACAACTTGGCAAGGTTCAGCGAACCGCAGCTTTATGCATTAGTGGAGCATTACGCACCACCCCGAACGATGCACTAAACGCCATCCTAAATCTCCAAAGCCTCGAACTTGAGGGAAAGAAGAGGGCAGAAATTGCCGCGATACGTCTGAGAGACTCCGGACAATGGACGTCACATACCAGGGGTCACTCATCTATACTTATCAGTAGTACCGTCCGAACGAAGACGGACTACTGCGTTCCAAGGGAACACACTGGTACCCCCTTCAATGTAATCATCCCTAGTAGAGACGAGTGGCTTGAGGGACCACCAGGCCAGGGCACGGCTATAAGCATCTTTACAGATGGCTCGAAGCTGGATAACAAAGTTGGAGGAGGGATTTACTCCGAACAACTCGAAATCAGGCACTCCTTTAGGCTCCCAGATCACTGCAGTGTGTTCCAAGCGGAAGTCATTGCGATCATGGAAGCACTGAAGCTCCTGCAAACAGCCTCAACGGCAACAACAACTGTAAACATTTACAGCGACAGCCAAGCTGCGATCAAATTGCTTCATGCGATTTCCTCGAACTCGGCCACAGTGGCAAATTGCCGCAAATCTCTTCACGAGATGGCCCAACAATATGCCATCAGCCTTATTTGGGTCCCGGGTCACTGGGACGTTGAGGGCAACTGCAAGGCAGACGAGCTGGCCAGATCAGGCACCACAATACCCCTTCTCCAAGAGAAGGAGGATATTTGCATGCCAATGGCCACCTGTAGGCTTATTATAAAAGAGCTATATAAGCGACGAGCAGACAATGCGTGGCGGTCAGCACCACTATGTCGCATATCCAGGCAAACATGGCCTACCATTGACAGGAAACGCACACTAGAGCTTTGTAAGCTCGGCAGGAAAAGGTGCAGCGTTGTCATCCGCTCTCTCACGGGGCACTGGCTGATAGGTTCCCATGCCAACAGGCTGGGAGCCCCATACAATGATTTCTGCCGTAGCTGTAGAGACGAGGAGGAGGAGGAAACGGTGGAACACCTGTTCTGCTCCTGTCCGGCTCTCAGCAGGAGAAGGCTACAATACCTGGGCATGCCCTATGTCTCAGACATTTCAGAAATGTCCAAAATCTGTCCCAGAAAGATTGCAAATTTCGTAAGAGCGTCAGGATGGGATAACTGCTGATATGTTCGGGTCTCATGAGATGGCTAAGGGGAACACCTCCCGCGGTATTACAACGGGCCGAAACCGGCCCAAGTGTGACTGGCTCCTGTGGAGCTTGACAGCCGCCTTAACCTAACCTAAGACTTTAGTGAGCGCTCACAGTCGTGACTCGTGGTAATATTTTTACAGTCCTCGGATCAATACAATTTTTTGTTTTTTTTTTTAAGTGTGAAAGTTTGTGTACCTACCTAAGTTATACATGGCAGCGCAATCGTATGCAAATTTCTTTGTTCAGCGCAATATTTGCCACAGAATCTGCGCAAATTGGTAAATAATGTTGTTAAAAAAAACGCACACTCAGAAAATGTGCTTTTGACAATGCTTTTTGACGACAGAAATGAAGTGCACACGTGGGCGTTTCAAAAAATTGTATATTATCGTCAAACCGACCCAGCCAATTTAAAAGTATACAATAAGCCCACATCAATTTTGATTGCCGTAACTTTATGGACATGATTAACTTAGACAACGATAGCAGTTTATCGGAGCCGCCATTCATTGCGAAAATCCCCTATAAACTCTATTTGCTCGGGTGCATCGAATTTGACGATCCACCGGAACCTTCCGGATCCCCTAATTTCTCCCCAATTTCAAGGAACCAAGGGATGCGTGCAGTGATTGACTAGTGTTTCACGTCGCGTAAACAAAATCACTTTTGTCAAGTTTCTTAGATGATTTAGTGGAAAATACAGCGGAACCTCTATAGGTCGAACCAAAATCTTCATAAGTCTAGAAAGAAAGTTCGACATTTGACTTATGGACTTATGAAAAATTAGACGTAATTTGCTCCCTAAACGCTGTTGCCAACCGTTTTAGGCGGTTGAGTTAGGGGGTTTCACTGAATAAAATAAGAAAAACTACTCTTTAAAAACCGGAAGCTCCAAATTGATTTTAGAACCTTTTTAGAATTTCTTGTAGAGTATGTATAATCGGCAGTTGGCACCAATAAAATAAACCTTTTACGAAAGTTGTTCGTGTTTATTTCGGCACTATAAATAAATCATATCATTGCGCATCAATTAGTCGGTGGCGGTCGAAACAAAACATTGATTTGCTTTGGATGTTTTGAAAGAGAGACGAAGACGAGGATACTATTTTTAATCAATTTCGTTTCTATGTAATGCAGAAGAAAGCTTTTTTTGTCTTTAAATTCTGATTTGAATGCCCATGCCCCACGCTAGATGACCGGCCATCAGCTGTCACAATTGAGGTATGGAAAATCCTCAGTAGTCATGCCATTCATGAAAATGAATCCATCGAGACGAAAAAGAGTCATGTTAAATGTTCATTTTACGAATGATATTTATTGTTGTGGTTTGTTGTGATTTTAAATATTATAATTACTATTAAGAAAAAATACGCACTTCCTTTTTTGTTTGTTGAACTCTTCCGCTACAGCATCCTCTCCGTACTTCTATACTTTTTCACATCTCTTCTACTGCATCCAAATTGTTCTTATGTATACGATACGTAATACCTGCTTCGGTGAAAAGAGGAGCGAGGATGTCGTATTTGTGTGTGTCTGTGTGTGGGTGAGTGAGTGGAGTGGAGTGTGCCTTATAAGGAATACAATTATGTGTACAGTGCACATTTAATACCATCATTCAATTTGATTTTGCCACATTCACATTCATATGGGATTAACTATACTTAATTATTCTTGATTTCGTGTTATTAGGGACCTTTAAACGCGTAAACCTTTTACATAGGTTATTATTTATTATCTCCGTAGTCGTCATATGTATATATTTTTTAAATTTGTTGTATTCGTTGCGTGATTTTTGCATGTTAATACATTTGAATATATATATGTATATATACTTTATATGTTATACATATTCGTCGAATTCGGTCAAAATAAATATAAATTCACTAACTTAAGTACATGTTTTTTTGTCTTTCGTGTATATATGTATATGTAGTTAATGTCTTGAGCGGCGCACCTTAAGGTTTCACTGTTTTGGCATTTGAGTCTTGCAATCAAGTCTATTGCACAGTAGCTTCTAAAATTGGGGGCTACTAAATAAAACACAGCATTGGAGCTAGACACAGTGCTCTCTTTTCTCTCTTTGTGTATTTTGAGCTATTGGATATACATACATATCATAGAACTATTCATTTATATAGTATGAGTATCAGATGTACTTTTAAAGTTTTTTAATTATTTTCGATTGAGTTCTTATGCTAACACACGCTTCAAAACGGATTTGGAATTCGTTGACATTGTTTCCATATTCACAAAAGAAAGGAATTGGCGCTGCGCTCTTCTGCATATTCCTTATTCATAGACATCGAAAATCGAACAATTTTGGGGAATGATTTGTTATATTTTACTCGTAATGGATACATTTATGAATCTGGTTTAGGTGCAACAAATTTCTCTTAATTTCGTGTGTTATAGTATGTGTATAAATTGTAAATAAGCTTTTTTAATACTGAAATTTAATACTGAAAGAACACGTATAATAAAAAATCTATGATTGTGCAAGATATAAATACCTTCATTGACCCTTTTAACCCCATGCATCAGTGTGTACATACAGACACACTTACACATACTTAAAAGCTAGGGTGCTAGGGTGAACAATTCTCAATTAACTATTTAAAAAAAACATATTCATTAGCTAAAAACATATGCAGTCAAGGGTCCGGTGGTACCCTGATCAGCCTGATCACGATTAAAAACGATAAGGAATGAAGAAAAATGATCCAATAAGTATCTGCGCGCAGGGGCGCTGTCCGGTTCGCTCCGGTCCGGTCCGTCCGTCGCCGTTTCCAATGGATATGCGGATACGGATAAAGACAGACTAACGTTCTAAACGGTTTATGTTGCGGTATAATGCGGTAAATGCCTTCGGTTACATTTCTACATATGTATTGCCCATTTGATAGGCGCATCGTTTAAACAAATAACATTTTTGGTAGTCCAAAATAAACCATACCCTTTCCAAATCTTGATCCAACTTAAGGCCCTTTGGAAGGAGCATGTACATATGTGTGTAGTGTATGGTGTTGGTGTATGGTGTTTTTTTGTTGTGTTTGTTTTAATATACTCGTATATATTGGGATAAAATTAGCTAGTTGCCTTCTATAACAAAAATAAGTAAAATATTTTCATTATTTTTGTATCTTGATGAGCTATATATATATAGAACTATCAGTCTCACGTCCCATACCAAGGTAATAATAAAAATCTTTTGACATACATATTTGTAACGTACATACGTAGATCCTGTACATATGCATAATAATTGGTTATAATGTGTCTTGTGTGCCGTGTTGTGCCTTGCGTACTGTACTTTGTGGATGATGAGTGTGTACTACGTGTGGGTGTGTGATCAGACCAGTAGTATGGGTCCTTTCCTGGCCTTAAATAGAGGATAGACAGCTAGCTGCTTTGGCTACATTAACATATACACAGACACAGATTAAAATATGCATGCAAATCTGATTCTGACATCTGATCGGATATACTAAAGCTTAGCGCTTGCTTGGGTTTAAGTTGGAATCTCTCCGCTCCGCCGCTCTGCTTTCTGACAGACAGAGTCTAGTGCAATGTACTCGTGCTCACATTGGGGGTTTTTCATTCGCGTTCTTATAGCTTATGTGCGATATCATCGGAACAACAACAAGGGGACATACAGCAAGTACATTGGATGTGAGCAAATACATACATAAATACATAAAAACATTGATCTTATTCGGCCCCTTGCCATCGTTTACGAGTATTTACGAGTATACACGGAAACACAAATTTGTGATTACACGCGTAATGTTACAGTTTTTTGATTTTCGATTCAAATTCATATTCGTATTCGTTTTCATTTTGACAACACCTAACGTTCATACAATACATCGATCCCATGTGGATTTAATGCACATTACACATTTATGTTCGAAAATTAAATGCTAGATGCTAGATACAAGTACTGGGGTGAGGGGGTATCCTCACATACGGGAAAAGTGTTTAGTGCCACCCAAATTTTGTTGTCGTTTTTTGGAGTGAGATGACCCGTGTTCTGTACGCGGACGTGAAATTATTTGATCAGTAGTAGCTGGGGTTAGGTGGTTTTTTTTATTGACCACGCATGTATTTGTAGATTTGGAGCTCCATCTGGGTACAGGAGACCACCTGAAGACCATCAATGACTGCTGTGTTGATTAAATGTCAATTTTTGTTTCGTTCCACGCCAATTTCCAGTTGTGTTAAAGTATCTCCGTCTCGTACACCTGTTTGGTGGTCGTTATGGCTGTTTGGTGTTGAGAGTTTGCAGCAGCAGCGACCGCACCAGACGACCCTACCACTCCACCACCAACAGCGCCGCCGATCACACCGCTCGTAGCATCACTGACCAACACACCATTGGTAGCCGCGGCAGACGCAGCCGCCGCAGCCGCGGCTCCACTAGCCTCGCAGGCCAAGCTCAATGCAGCAATTTTCTGCTGAATATTTGTCTCGCTGCCGAGCTTACGCAGCGTGTTATTCCCGCCGCCGGCCCCAGCAGCCATGTCCTGCGACGAGGGGCAGGTAACATCAACCGAGGGAAGCTTGCTCATTTTCTGCAAACGCTGATACTGCTCTTGCAGCAATTTTTGCTTCTTAAGTAACTCCTGGTGGCGCATCTCAAGTGCCACCTGGCGTTGCACATGATCGTTACCAGACTCATTGCCACTGGAGTTGTCGCCGCTTGAAGTGTCGCCACTGGCGACAACCGAGGAGTCGATTCCGATTGAATTGACATTGGCATTTGAGTGGGCATTGGAATTAGCATTGGCCGCTGCCGCTGCTGCTGCTGCTGCTGGTGCGGAAGCTATGATCTGTGGCACGTTTGGGCTGGTTGGACTGGCCAGTGGACTGCGTGAGCTGGTGCGTGGCGGCGGTGGTGGCGGTATGCGTTTGTGGCCCACTTTCGTTATCAGATCAGCATTTCGCTCGGGTACGGGTGGCTTGTTGCTGCTGCTGCTGCTGCCGTTGCCGGTGCCGGTGCCGCCACCATTGGCCAGACTTGGATCGCTGGGTCGTGGCCCAGTAGGTGGTGGTAACTGAAGTTCGCTGTCCGACTCGCTGGGATAGGAATGCAGGCGTCGCAAGCTGCCCATGTTTGTGTGCACCATGAGCTGCTGCTGCTGCTGTTGCTGTTGTGAGTACAGCTGCAGCTGTGACTGGGACTGCTGATGGGTGAGTACGCCTCGCTGTACTGGCGCCGAGCCGGTGGCCACAGCAATGACCATGCTGCTAGTGGTTGCCTGTTGCATGTTGATGTTGGCCTCCGTGTAGAGACGGGCCTGCGATATTTGCGTGGTGACGGTGCTTTGTACTGCGGCCTCTGCGCTAGCGCTTTCATCAGATGCCGAATCTTCGGGGCGAATCTACAGGAAGAGACTTGGGACATTTGAGTTCCGTTTCAGATCAGGATCAGGGCTAGGGTATGGTGCTAAATTCTATTACCTCGTATTGTTGCTGGTGTTGCTGCTGCTGCTGTTGCTGCTGCTGTTGTTGGGCTATGGGCTTGGAGAAGGTCTTGAGCTCGTCTAGCAGAGCATCGAGTGCGTTTTCGGGTGCGAGTCCCCCGCTGATAGCGAACGACCCCATCCTGGGTGTTGGGATTGGCTACAATAACACACACACACACAGAGAATTTGGTAGTGAAATAAACGGTTATATGCGGCTCCCGCTGCTGGCGGGAAATGCGAAGGCAACGTATAGTAAGTATGTACATAAGAAGTGAATAACACCACACATATAAATACATATATGGTAATTACGTACTCTTATGGCACAATTATTCTCGCAAAAGATAGTATTCATAAGTAGTAGTAGTACATATACACATATCTGATACAGACTAACCCATCAATGAAACATACAATTATACAATAGCTAAAGAAAAACAGTGCGGCAGTGGCCGTGGCGTCTTAAATGAGTGCAAGGTGCATTGAGTAGAAAGTATTCATGCAGTGCCATACTAAATTCAATAAATATAAAACATATACAAATAACTACAAGACATTTACACATACATAGTTACTAGGTGTAAGTATGCGTTGTGTCCGTAAACCTGCAGCAAACATTAAGCAAGCATTCGATTAAGCGTTGTACAAAGGCGGTAGGTGGTAGTAGCAGGGATGGTCTCTCTAAAGGTCTATATATGTATCATATATAAGAATGTGGGGTTTATAGAAGGGCATAATCAGCGGAGTCTAAATTTGACAAGTTTGGGCAGAGGAAATGTGTGCTTTCGAATGGTCGATTTGTCGATTTGTCGAATGGAGAAGGAGTGGGTGATTTATATATTTTGAGTAAAAGAGAAGCTCTAAATTACAAACAAAAGTACAAATGATACATATGTAGTATATCCAAAAAGAAATTGTACCCCGATTTTCCGAATGCGGAATGCAGAATGCAGAATAATACAGGTAGTATATGAGAAAGTTCTGTGTGTTTGTGTGTATGTGTGTTTGTGTGTATGTGTGTTTGTGTGTATGTGTGTTTGTGTGGCCTATAGGTATGTGTGGTTTCTAGTAGATGAAACATTAATAGTTATATTTCTTTATAACTATTTTTCGCCTTATCTCTCTGAGTGTTGATGCTTATGAGTGAGAGGAGGCAGCACGCTTTAAGATTGATTTGATTCGATTTGGTTTGATTGATGATGGGTTGATAGGGCGATTGGGTTGATAGATGGTTGAAACTTCAAAGACAACAATCGATGAGTGAGAACAGTGACTGAACAGTGATGACTGTTTGCATTTATTTGTTTGTTTTTTTACTTTTTTTTTTGACTGCAATTCAATTGGCCGCTCGATTGTCTGATTAGGAGATTAATAGTTAATAGCTAAAATGGTTACGGAATTCGGTTTTGGGGTTTTGTGGTTGTTGTGGTGTGGGGTTCGGTTTCGGGATGGTTGTCAGGTTTTCTGGTTTTTAGGTGATGTTTTGACAGAGGGGGCAGAGGGAAAAAGGCGGTGTGTACATACATAAGCAAGGGTACATACATATACATACATATTCTCTAATTTGTATATATATACACACACATATGCGCTCTTCTCAACTACAAAGTATTATTAAAAATCAAATTAAATAGATTCGAATGTACGAGTACGAGTAGTGTGTGTGTGTATGTGTGTGTGTGTGTGTGTGTGTGTAGTGTCACGACTCAGCGAGCGCAAGGAGTGGTCCATTTTGATTCATATAAAACATTAAACACTTAATTAACGGAAACCAAGAGGGGGGTACAAATTGTAGGTATGTTTGTATATCTGTATAATCGTATCGTATGTATGTATGGTATGTATGTATGTAGCGTATGCCTCTTCCTGCCTATTACTTAGCAGACATTCACTATAAAGCAGCACGGGAGGCCCCCCTTCCAATGTGAACGAACACCAGGTGTCACGATGTTACGAGTAGGTTCATTAGTTTGGAGTACTTGTAGTTTATTGCATCTCTTCCGCATAAGTATGATCAGTTTTTTGTTTTTTTTTGCTGTTGTCGGTAGAGTACTAGGAAGGTTCTGGGCATCACAACAGCGAGAGTCATGCTTCGACTGAGATTCGAGGGACCGAAAATCCAAAAACAAATTACACAGATTGTGCGTGACTGGGACTCGGGATTGAGACTGCAGAAAATAACGTGTTTTACTTTTGTGCTGTTTTTGGACTGCTCCCAATCTCAAAATTTACTGAAGGCATACTGAACCATAACCCCCTTACCATGCAGGCACCAGACAATGCCAAGGATGAGAGTAGTACCACATGTAAATTTGAGTGGAACACAGGAACAAACACCAAAAAAAGTAAGATTTGCAAAGCAAATTTCGTGAACGATGATTAGAAAGGAAGCTTGATTGAATCGGTGTGTCTCTGTTCTCGATGTGGTGTGTAATTATGGAATTATGGATGGAATATCTTGTAGGAGATTAAATCTCGTGTGATAAGTAACATTCACATTTTGAGTGCACATGAAGAGCAGATAATTCGAAAAGAAATCGACCCCCAGGCACTCGATATAAGGCGCTTAAAATGTTATACTGACTGCTCCTATCTACCTTTGTACATATGTATGTATGTGTGTAGTATATGACCCCTAAATAATGCTTACTCCATGGTTACTCACTGCCAAGGGGACACGTGTTGCTGTGTTGCGAACGCATTCAGGAAAGCGGAAACGGAAACGGGAGTGGGCGTAGGCGTAGGCGTGGGCGTGGGAGCGGGTTCAGGTTGAAATTGAGATTAGGGGCTCAGGAAGTGGATCTCCTTTTGGATGGACTTAAGAAGGACTTTAAGGGGGATCTTAAATGGTGAGCACACACAGTCAGTCACACACATATGTTGCGATACAAATACATTGATATTGGTATAAATCGGTACACATACATATAGTATATAGTATACGGTATACATATTGTATATCTACGTATACAGGTTGAGAAGGTTGCAGTGGTTCAGATTTCAGATTGTTGGGTGAGTTTCTTCAGGTTTTCTGGTGGCTTATGGATAGCTTTGATGAGGTTTTTTTTTTATATGGTTTTTGGTTTTTGGTTTTTGGTTTGAGTTTTAGTACGAGTATTAGTTTTAGTTAGAAGTTTATAGCAGTAGTAAGTAGTATACAAAATATAAACTAGTATGTTTAATGCAGAGCAAATTATGTTTAGCAAAAAGAAAATTGACTTAGATTTTGATTTTTTTCATTTCATTTTTTTTCAAAAAACGATTTGATTCTTTTGGATTTTACAATTAAAAAATTTTAATTTTTTTTTGGTATTTGGTATTTGGTTTTTATATTTTTTTTTTGGTTGTAAAATTTTCTTTATATTTGGATTTTTCAGTCATTACTCAGTAATTGCCTCTTTGAAGTTTGAACTCCATCGCCAGTTAAACTATGTGGGTTGTAGAGTTGTTGTTGGGAAACGATAATCAAAAAATGTTTGAGAAAAGGCAAGAACAAGAAGAAAACGAAGGTAAACCTCATTTTATAAGACGTTAAGCTTTGGATAAATTCAACTTTTGTGTGATCTGTTTCTGTTTCTGTTTTTTTTTTATATTATTTTTCATATATTTTTTGGTTTTTTGTTTGGTATTTGTCAGCTTATAGCTTGTGGTGATATGACAGTAGGATTGAGACTTGATCGATACTTGGATTATATTGATAGTATTTGCTAATTATTTGTAGATGGAATTTGTAGTTGTAATTGCCATTTTAAAACTGTAATTGTATCGTAATAGTTTCAGTGGTAGTGGTAGTTGCAGTGGCAGTGGTTGGTTGGTTGTATGTAATGTGTGTTCGAATACCTAGTATGTAAGACCCAACAAAGACAAAAGCTCAGTACAGTACAGTAGTTAGCTTGCAGGATGATGGGTAGGAGGGAGTTAGGACTAGGGATACTATATAAAATGTATATATCGACGAAGCTATATCGCGTGGGTGTTTTTTAGCGGTGCGCTTTGCTTTTGCTGAGTAACATTCTCTCAACTAAAAACATTTGTTCTTTCTATGAATTGTAATTGTAATTGAATTCATTTCGATTTGGTTTCTGGTTTCTTGTTTCTGGTTACACTTGAAACTCTCGTTGAATGCATTTGGTTAATTGAATAGTTTGAATGGTTGATCGGTTTGGTTGGTTGGTTGGTTGGTTGGTTGGTTGGTTGGTTGGTTGGTTGAGTGTGAAATGATAGATGAACCAAAACACTATTTATTATAAACAACAGCCAATTGCAACTTATTCATAAGGTAATCGCACAAAATATATAAACCAAAACTACAAACGAATAAGTGTTAAGTAATCAAGTTCATTTCAGTTTCGATACAACTATGTATGTAAGTGGTTTCTCTGTGGCTATTTTTATTTCGTATTCGTATAACTCTGCTTTGCTTTGCACAGTACTCAAATCTCAAATGATGGTTCGCCGTTGGAGGAGTTTTTGATGTAATTGGAGGAGGTGGTTGGTTGGTTGATTGGTTGGTGTGAAAAATGAGCTCAAAGTTAAACTGGAGCAGGACTCTTTTAGCTTTTAGCTGAGACGTTGTCGTCGCAGGAGGAAGCAGACAGACGGGACAGACTGGTCCTCTACGGACAGCAATAGCGTGTGGTACATCGACAGTACCGAAGATCCACTAATATTACGAGCTTGGACTGGAGCACTGGTTCTGGTGAGAGGTGGTTTCGAAAATAAAAGCATAGCTAAACTCGATACATGGTATGGTAGGACGAAAGCAGTCTATTGTATGCAATCTCTGCGATAGAAATAGTAGTGGAAACAATACTTTTATACATATGTATATATAGTCACGAAACCGTATGTAGCAGTATTAAATGTATATAAGTATATCGATATTTGGATATGGATATGGATATGTGGGCCTGGTGGCATCGCAATTTTTGCTTGGATATTGACTTTGGACTTGGAACTAGCTCTGTGTAACTGTCTCAGCACAACGGGGGTCATCGTCGTCTCCTCTCTCTCTATCTCTCTCTGCCTTGCGACCTTTCGCATTTTGCACTTTTGCACTTACCTTATCGGGCGCCGAAATGTCCGCAGACCGTGGTGGCTCTTCGCTGATTGTCGGCTCATTGGGCGGCAGGCGTTGCTCCTGCACGCTTGCCAAACTATGGGAAGTTGGGTAAAGGGGGATGGATCAGATTAGCTATAGCTCTACTATAGATGGGGGCGTGGAAGCGATTTAGCGAGCGGCTACAAACCGTTTAAGCGTCACCAATGTCCCAGTTAGCTTCTTGCAGCGTCGCAGCGCCGACTCCAACCGGTCGGGCTCTTCTTTGAGGAACTTTTCTTCGCGCACCACCTTCTCCATTTCGCTGGACAGAATGCAGCGCAAGCCATTCGACAGAGACGGAAACTTGAGCTTGAGTTCGGCGACCGTTTTGCTGTAAAAACAACAACAAAAGTAGCAACAACATCTGGCATGAGGGCATGGTCGATTTTTTACCTGGCGCGGCTTAAAACCAGAGCCATGTCCTCCACAGCGGTCATGTTGACCCGTGTGCGCCGATTGATCACCTCACCGCGTAAATTCTCCACTGACGCCTCGAGGTCACTGAGATCCTTTTCCAGACGTATGACCTCCTGCTTGTACAGCTCCTCCTCGCGCGTAACTCGCGTGGCATCTTGATCGCCCTGCTGGCCCCAGAAGCTGCCACTGCTCGCCAGCAGAGTGGCACGAATGCGCATAAATGTCCCCTTGATGTCCTCCCGAACGGCGACAGCCTGGGCCTGGGACAGACGTCGCAGGGTGCGAACCTCCATGCGAAGGTCCTTGGCTTTCTTCTGCAGTCCACGCAGGTGGTTGTAGACCTCGGGGGCGAGCGTTATGTCCGCCCGATAGTTGGGATGTGCCGTCTGAGCCAGCACAATCGGCTTGGGTGGTGGAGGGGGCTTCAGGCGATCGCGCTCTGTGAACATATTATGGGGCATCAAATCAATTGATTTTAAGGCAAAAGAGCGAACTAGTGACTCGGTGGTTCAAATTGATGTTGACAGTGGTTCTGGTTGTGATTGTGGTTGTGATTCATTTTGCATGCGTGGCTTGTGTGTCGAGATGTGATGATGTGGGGATGTGATGGCGGATCTCTTACCTTGTGATGATGTGCGTGGTAGGGTGGACGACTTGATTGCCGGCTTGGTAGGTTTCGTATCAGCTGTCCGTATCACAGGTCCGTTTCAGTTGCGTGACAAGAGAATGGGGAACATTTGGTATTGTACGATCTTCTTGGCATTGTGTCTAAGGATGCAGGGCCTTTCGTTGCCAATGGCATGACCCTACCCCCTGTACACACATATACTATTTCCAATGTCAAACCCAACTTAGGGCGTTCAAGCATTGAAGAATATGGAAATAGTATGGGCACAAAAAAAGAAAGAAAGTTTTCGCCTCGGGGCCGAAGCTTTGAATACCCTTGCAGATTGAATGGCATTATGATGTCTGATTCGAATGCATCAGAGACAACAAATAACTATTATTAAAAAAAAAAATCAAAGTCGAAAAAAGTGTATGGAAAAATACAGCTACTCTATTTTTTCAAGTTGCATCCTGGAACAGGCTGAACTTTTTTACCAAATGTTTTTGGAACAAATGGGTTTTTAAAAATTGTTTTTAATTTTTATAATAAAACTTTAGGATAATATTCATTTTAGAATTCCTGAAACACAATTGAATCGAATTCAAATAACTCTTTAACGGAGAGGGGTCTACATTTGATACCTACATCTGAACACTTTTCGTTCATAAATGACTAAGCGTACATATATCGTTAACTAAATACTTATAGCATTTAATCAAAGATAATCCATGCCTTTATTTGGTATTTGAAAGCAAAACTACTTGGTATATAAACCATATCACCTTAATGATAAAGTTTTACTGGGGTACATCCTACACTTTAAATAGTTATTACACAGCGATAAAACGAAAACTTTTGAATGTACTTTGCCAAGATTGTAGAATTGTACTTAGAGTTTGCGATACACACCCAAAATCTTGTTTTAAAGAGAATGAACGTTGTGAATACTTTTATACCCGTTACTTAGTCAGTATGTAAACTTTTTTATATATATTTATATTTAAATAAATGTATTTAAAATTGAATTAAATAGTTTTTTGAAAAAAAAAACAGTCCTAAAAATAGTTTGAACTGTTTGTGAAATTTGTATGTATTGGATTTTATCTGATTCCATTGGTCTTTGTTTTTGGTCTTTGTTTTTTACATCTATCTCTTTTTTTTCTATTCTCACATCAAAAAGAGTCGTTTTATGTCGCCCGAGGGCGCACACTGCACGACGAAAGTATGTGTGCATGAGAGATGAGTAAGTGCTTGGAAGGCGCTGCGTAGCCATTTTCGTTTGTTCTTTCTGGATTCTTGCTTGCTCTAGCTCATATAGTTTCTGAAAAGAAGAATATCGGACGGACAGATGGAGAGACAGACACCAATTCGCGGTTCTTGCATTAAAAAACGATTTGGGGGCTAATGCGAACTCTTAGTATGAGGATATGATGTACAAAATCACTGTCGCAAAGTTTTATTATAAATCATTAGAGCTTAGCGGTCTTAGCGAACAAATAGTTTCACAATTGAGGAACTGGGTTTCATACAACAGAAACAGATAGACAAAGAAAATGACATTGGCTATATCGACTCATAGTAATACCTCTGCAAGAGTATAAATTTGTACATACATATGTATGTACATATGTATGTCTGTGCATTTTGTTTCTGGAAATGCAACATTTTGACTTTTAATTACCGGCATGTAGTGGATTATGAGACTTGGGATTATGGCCCTGTATGTCATCGCTAAAGGACACTGATTTCTCAAAGGACACGGATTTCTCTGCAAGAAAATGGAATAATGTCGACTGTTGCAGGGGCGGAGGCAGAGATGCAGCGTTAACACTTACGGCACGAGTTCTTGCCTAACTTGGGAGCCTTCTCCCGAATATACATGTCGTCCCCGGAGCCATTTGCTGTGTGCCAAACAGAGAAAGAAAAAGAGAAAAAAGCGAGACAGCACTTGTTGTAGCAAGGAATGAAATAAATACATATATGGGAAAATGGGAATATGGGTCTGTAGGTTTCTGTGGGTTGCTGTGGGTTTCTGTGGGTCTCTGTTGGTCTATGTGGGTTAGTGTGCACCATCGATACTATCGACGGCTGTCGATTGGAGTCGTGGATTTTGTGCTAGAAGCAGTGAAGCAGGACGCGCTCATGTGCAGGATGCGTGTGTGCAGAATCCAGCCTATGTATATGTACTGGCGGCTACAAACATCGAACACAGAATACACATCGAATGGCAGTCGCCAGCTCGTCGGGTTGATGTGCGTATTTGTGCGGACTGTTTTTACGTACCTTGCATCTGGGACTGGGATGGCACAACGAGATAGTTGGAGTCCAGGGTGGGCACCGCCAGGGGGCAATTTGTGGATTCTGATTGACCAGAGCCTTCTGCACCAGGCCCGTCAGATTGGCCAACTGCCGCTCCATGTGCTCCACGCGTATGCGGTGCAATTCTTCTGGCCTGAAAAAGAGACATCGACAAAAAAAAGACATCCATGTACAAAAACTGGTTGGCGGCTTGCGTCTCAGCAAATTATTGCGTATTGCGTGTTTTCATGTCGCGCATTCGCATTTACTGGGCCACACTTCCGTCGCTCCAATTGCGCAGTCTCGCTGTCGGAAAGCCTAGGCACAAGACAGCGGCACCGGAATCAAAGTCGGAACGCGGGTCGCTGTGGCACTTAGCGCATGGGAGCGTAAACCAAAACCAGCACAGAATGCTGCCCTTGCCTCTAGACTGATGGCACTGAACGATACCCTGCAGATCAAGACAATAAAGGGATTGATTGTGCTCTGGCATCTATCAAGCAGACTGTCTTCTTATGTAGCTGGGCTACCATGTAGTCTAAAACACCCGCGAAGTGCTACCAACGAAATGCTTGGTGCACCGCGTACACCTAGTACACGCAATGACGTTCCACGATCGGGCTCTGGTGCACTGCTTTCTCAGTTGCAGTGGCAGTGGCAGTTCGCAGTCGAATGCAAGTGGGGACCAGCAAAAGAACAACTCGGTTTTTAGACAGCAACATCAAGAGAACCATGGACTATTGCAGTGGTATGTACAAACGATACTTGATTGGCCAACTACTTGTGGCCATGCACTCCACTTATAGCCGAAAATTGAAACCCATTTCGTACCCAGTGACCAGCACACCAGATCGTTTCGAACAGTGTCTGACAAACTTTCAAGTGGACGATCTTTTGATGCTAAAAAAGTCTATGGAGAGAATGGAGGTTCTTGATGACAGCCCCAGTCCCCGCGAGGAAGTAGTTGACGCGGACTTGGCCCCAACCACAGACTGCCCCGAGGCAAAGGCATCTGCAACCCATATGCCCCAGCGAATGGCCTTGATGGCAGCCGATCGGTAGGTCTTCTCATTCTGTGCGTCATTTTCAATCATCTCCTGTGCGAATTGCTCGTTTGCAGGGGAGACCATGACAGCAATGGCTCTCATGCACCTTGGAACACTGCGCCGTCCTGGACGGAACCGAAGCCCTCCAAGCTGCAGACACTGTTCCAGGTCAGCATAACGGCTCTGGCCTTTCTCTCGTTCGGTGGCTACCTGCTCTGCCTGATCGTGCAGGCAATCAAGAGCAAGGGCACAACCTACTTCCATCCGGTGGCCACCGCGACGAGCACTTCGAATAATGGGAATGTCAAACGCATAAAGATATACAGGCGGAGCAAACGGAGCATCAATCAGAGAGCCCAGGGAGTGGGAGATATTCCCATCACGAGCATCCTATTGCAGCAGGACTATGCCACCTACATGAATTCGGTGCGGGGTCAACGCTGGGCGATGCTCACCTAGAGGGATCATAGATCTGATTGCCGCGATGCGCCATCCGGTTGGGACCCGGCACCTTGATGCCGTACAAGGCATACTGATCCTCGGTAAGGGCAACATCGCTGTGGATACAGAATACAACAAAATTAGAATGATTTCTGCCACACATCCATCCGACGCACGTGCTTACCTCTGCTCCTCGTCTATGATGGGTGCCACAACAGCGCCCCGTGTCCCATATTGGCTATAGTAGGGTTCCTCGTAATTGCCACGGCTGCTGCGCTCTGGAGAACTGGTGTAGCCGTCTGGAAAATGGTTTTTAGCATAGCTCAGATAGTAATTGTTTAGTGGTCTTTGTCTCTGGGGGCTGCTCATGCATGCATATTTATAAGAATATTTTTTGTTAGAATTTAGAAAAAACCCATAGGGGAAAGTAAAAATAAAACTCGAAATACAATAGAGGGATGGGTATGGAAACTGATAATGCTGATTAATGCTCTCTGATTCATCGTTGATCGTGTGTCAATCATTGTGTTCGAATTCCGAAACCCATAACGCAAGCACAAAAGCCAATGGAAAATGTTCATATAATGGAATATGGAAAAGGGTCTTGTGTGTGTGTGTGCGTGTGTGTGTGTATGTGTGTGTGTGGTACATAGAAAGCGTTATTCGATTCTTAGCTTAAGTTTTTGGATTAGAAAAAGGTATAAAGTAGTATTTGCTGGTGTACCTGGAATGCTGTATAACTGATCCTGGGTATAGGGAAACAGGGGTTCCATGCTACCCCTTGGATTGACTGATCTTAGTGGTTTCACAGGCGCTCCTTTAGGGGTATGTTTTTGTGGGAGTTATGTATATGTATGCATATGTGTGTGTGTGTGTGTTTTTGTATTGGGTTAATGAATTGAACATGATTCATATTTAGATAGAAAGTTTCACTAGATACGAATAGAGGAGTACGAGTAGGAGTACTTAAGCGAACAAAAATATAGAAATATACTTAAAAAATTACTAAATCAGAGGAGCATGAGGTAGAGGGAAAGACAGACGGATCCCGGAGGATCACCGATCAAAATTATAATTAAGAAGGCGTTGAAGTTGAACTACCAAAAAACCGAATGTAACAAACGCAATATGCAAAAGAGGCTTGATCGAGGGGAATAATATACATAGATTCTATGGAGGGTATCTACACTACGCACCCATCGAGACTTTGTTGCGTTCTGATGAGTACATGCCACGGGGCAAGGTCTGCGACGAGCCCACATAGTAGGGTGCCGGCTGTTTGCCAATCTGAAAAAAACATGGGTTTAAATTTGTATTGAAGTGCCACAAGGCTTAGGGCATGAGTAAGGGAATTTGTATATGCTTAACGCTGCCAATTGGCCTTCGTTCAAGTAGCGAAATGTCCGACAATAGTTTCTCTTCTCTTAAACTGTCCACACAAACACGTACACAACCGGAATCGGAACCAGAGACTGGCAAGACGACTGCCATAGGCCGCCAAATTGTTAAGATTAATGCCCATTTATTGGCATTTGACCCCACCCGTCAGTCCATCATCAAAACCGTTTGCCAAATATTCATCGAACATGAAAGCTATTCCCTGTTTCTAATGAAATCGAGGATCGAAGATCACTGGGTCAAGCGCACAAATGATTTTCGAGGCTTTGCAAGTGTTTTGCAGTGATTTGTATTATTTTATTTATTCATCAATTGGTATTCCAGACTTCAGACATGGGCATAGAACAACATACGAGTCTGTTCCGCATAATGGGTTCTATCGGGATTGCAAATTAGTTCAATTATGGAATGACTGTGCCTCGCATCATCCAGTGGCAGTGGGACGACAAACTGCTCCCGTCATCTCTATGGCTATGGTGCAGCAGCAAGTGGTTGGTGGATTGGTCGGTCGGTCGGTTGGTTCATTCGCTGTGCCACCAGTTATGGCAGCAACAACAACAAACAGCAGATAGCAGACAGCAAACAGGCAGACCTCAACCAGTTTCAGTTTCAATTTCAATACAACAATTTTACAATTTGTTACAACTGAGCGGCGGTAGCCCGAGAGCTGTGTGAGAGCTCTACTCTATAGTACCACACTCAACACTCTACACTCCACAAACGGTGTGCCGCTCTTTGGTCTGCCTGTGTTTTCGGCGCAGCTTAACTTGGCTTCGGCGCATGCGTGGATGATTAGTGAAGTGCGATCCATCGCGGCAAGCAGACGTTGCAGACCGAACAGAGTTTTCGTTGAAGATATCGCGAGATACAGATCCCGAATATTTTACACCGAAATGAGGCATATCCGCAGACAAGCGGCACCGGAACTGATGTTTCCCCTGCTCGCGTTTCTCGTGCTCGTGCTTTTGAGCCCTTCTTCGTTCGCCTGGAAGCCAATTGCAGTCTCCTCGGGCTCTGCCGGCAACGGTGGTAGTAGCAGCACAGCCTCCTACAGCCTCAAGCAATCCCACCCGGGATCCGCCAGCAGCAGTCACGAGCTGGCCACAAGCTTTGCCCAGTTTGGTGCTGGCAAGGACTCGGAGGAAGTCGGTGTCGGAGGAGGCGAGGATGAACTACTTCTGGCCCGCTCTGCCATTGTCAATGGTGTGGATCATCCATCGTCGGTGGCTCATCCCATTACGTTCAGCGATCATGTGGAGGATCAGTACGAGTCCTACAGCATCGAGGACGAGGCCCACAAGGAGCCACAGCTGACCTTCACGCGCACACCGCTCTACGGCTCCGATCGATGCAGTGTGAAAAAGTTTGCATTCAATCAGGACGGAGAGGTTGAGTACGGGAAACCGCTGCTGCCCGAACTGGATCAGTTTACGCTCTGCTTCTGGATGCGTTTCACCAATCACAGTGGGGATCATGTCCTTCTGACCTACGAGGGTGAGTCAGCCCCAGCCCATTTGCGCATTTATGAATTATGAATGTAGGGTAGGGAAGGGCTCGATAGGGTCAAAGCCTCTCACCATGACTTGCTTCATCGAGCCCAGGCCCCCACACAATGAGTGACCAAGCTCGAACTATTATATAAGCTCGGGAGGGGGTAATAGACGTAAGTCTATTGATGCCCCACCACAAAGCCAGCAGCCAGCAGCCAGCAGCCGGCAGCCAGCAGCCAGCGACCAGCAGAAAGACCTTCGCTGTGCGCAATGAAATTTGTGGGCCACGCTCCGGCGGCGATGCTTGCACCTGGCTCTGACTGTGAAAGTGAAAGGAAGCCGACTTCCTGATGCAAGTCGTCGTACAACACCACCGCCGCCAGTCCCACCAGTGTTGACTGAAGACGACAGGTTGACGCTCCACAAACAGTCAGTCTGATGGTCAATGATGATGCTGTTTTGGGGTCGTGTCCGGTTTTTTGGGTGTTGCCGGGGCGGGGCGGACCATGGCGTCCATTGTGTTTTTCTTTTAAGTAGTTGCTACCTTTCAGATAAGATTAAGATTTGATTTTCTTCGTCTTCATATCTGACAATTTTTCAGCGTGGCAGCTGCCCCATCGTTGCTGCTGCTGTTGTTGTTGTTGTTGACGTTGCGGTCGCCGCTTACATAAGGCGATAATTTACCTGTTTCCAGTTGGATGTCGTCGGCCGCTGGCCCGTTGTACTACTGTCCATGCTACTGACTTTAGCATTTGACATAATTTCAAAGATTCAATTCAAGTAGCAGCCGGCGCTTCCGGATTGCAGCCCAGATGCTAACCGAGAGACAGCCAGAAAGAGAGAGAGCAGCTAACAAGCGGGGAAGCCAGCTAGTGACCAGCTAGGAAATTGTTTAGTCACAACAACGAATGATTCATAATTACTATAAAATGCATATCACATGCTAAACAGACGACTAACAGGATTTTGGCAGCGGGCCTTCCACAGCCTTCGAGCGGCTGATTGTGCAACGTGCATCCGAGGCTTCCTGCTTGGACTGGGGCTTAAGCAACGCTAAATAAATGGCATTGATCCTTTGTTGCGTGTCTGCGTTCTGTCTTAGTATCCATGGGCATTCTGCTTGACTGTTTTCTTGTGGTTGTTATTGCAGCATTGATGCGGTTTGATTACACAATCATCATCGACACCAATGGCATTTCCAATCCAATCCACTGATCCACTTCTTCTATCCATATATCCACAGCTGGCAAGGAATCGCGAGAGATACAAATCTGGGTCGCGAATGCGCAAAATTCCAGTTTCCTTTCGATGGCCATAAAAGGTCAGCAAATGTACAGGTGAGTCGTGGAATATATTGCACTACATCCATCGATCAATCCATCTGACTAATCGTGGTAATGATTTCTTGCTTGGTTTCTGTTTCTATTTCTGTTTCTGTTTCTTTTTTTGCTTTTGCTTCTGCATCTGCTGTGGCGATGAAGACTCAACTATCCGCTGCGAATGCGCCAGTGGCACCACATGTGCACCTCATGGAATGGAAAGACGGGCGAGTGGCAGGCCTGGCTCAAGGCAGAACGCATTGGGCGTGGCTTCCACAACTCGGTGAGTAAACACAACACTCTGCTGCTACTGCTACTGCTGGCCACGGCCCCGTCTCCAATTACTGCCAATTGCAAAATGATTCGAGTCAGTCTATGAGGCTGCGCAATTCCCCAACGCTTTTACTTTCGTCGCGCTGTCGTTGTCGATGACGAGATGACGAGGAGGTGCTGTAATCCAATTTATAGCCGGCCTACTTCTCTTCTCTTTTTGCAGCTTGTGGGCCATAAAATTCCAGCAAATGGAAAGCTACGCTCCGGCGGCAGCTCGATCACCGGCGATGTAAGCCACGGCCTGCACTTTGAGATGACAATGGTCCAGGTCTATCGCGTGGCCCTGAGTGCCGGCAAGGCCCATCGCGATCACAAGCATCACCACGTGCATCATTTTGATCATGAAGGACAGGAGGTATCCAGTACAGTGCGTCCCCCACCCATAGTGAGTGTTGATCCCGATGGTCTGGATGGGATTCTAGCTACATCTTTTGACCTTCTTTGTAGATAAATCGACCACAGCCTATGCACACGCTCTTGGCCAGTGGCCAGATCCCCACGCGTCTGCGCATTAACCTGGCCAATCCCTCCAGTCCATCGAGCGATGGAGCTGCAGCGCCTACTGCTGGATCCGATGCAGCACTGCAGCAGCAGCAGCAGATCACATTCAACACAAACTTTGTGAACGGACAGATAAATGCAGGCTCTCGGCTGGTGGCCCAGCAGCTTCTGGGGATTCCGGCAAAGAATGGCATTCCCCAGCAGTCCTCAGGCAGCCGTTTCCAAATGCTAAGCAACTCCGCGAATGTTCAGTTCATCGACGAGACTGAGACCCACATACAGTTCAAGCGGGAAGCAGCAGCAGGAGCAGCAGATGAGAAAAAACTGAAGAAGCGCGGACTGGTGCTTCTGGATGACGGATCCGTGGTAGACGATGGCACAGACAACGATGCCAGCGAGGTTTACAACGGCCTCGCCGACTACGGCGGCCAGCAATTCAAGCAGGATCTGACCATGAAGATGAGCCTCGAGGAGGAGATCAGCACGCACGATCGAGAGCCGGCCGAGGAGGAGGTCAAGGCCGTTATGGCCATTTGTAGCAACTGCCATGCAGAGCCCTTCCAGGGTGCCATCGTCTTTGCGTGGAAGGATGTGCAGGAGCACATGAATAACGCACTTAAAGGCCTCAGCGTGGGCACCTGCGGTAACTTCTAGTTCTAACCGCAACCTGCCACCTGTGGCAAGCAGTCCTTAGCTTAGTCCATGTACCATAGACCCCCTCTTTTTGTTTTGTTTTTTTGTATATACGAGTGTTTGTCATTTCGGTGTGTGTGATTCTGATTCTGCTTGTCCCCCCGTACATGTCCATGTGGGAGTTAACGCTTTAGAGTGGAGGAAGTGGAGGCTCCCCAACGATCCTTGACTCGCTCATGGACATGACCCACTCTCTCCGCATCCTCACAAAAACCTCTAGCAACTACGCGGTGATATTGAATAAAAAAAATGATTATTTAAACGAGGCCGCCCTCCTGCTCACCTTGGATTTATGGATGTGCTGGTGCTTGTAGTCTGAATCGAATTCCGGTTCGCTGAAGTAGCTCTGGTCCTGATCCCAGTTGGCCGGTGCCTGGGCCTGGGGCAGGGGCTGGGGTATCCCGGGACCGCCGGGCAAGATCTGTGGTGGTGCTGCCACCTCGGTGGACTCGAAGAGGCGCAGCACGGAACGGTCACGAATTTCGCGCAGATGGGAGCGCACATCCTCCAGCTCGTAGAACATGTCCTTGCTGGCGTCGTGTATGTAGATCTTTACGTTGGGTCCCTCCAAATACGACATGGTCAATTGGCGCGGAAAAGACCGCACAAACAGCGCACGCACCGTGTCAATGGAGGTGATCTCGTTTGGTAGCAGTGCGCGCTTCGTCTCCGAGCGGTATTGTAGAAAAACGAGTCCCAATGGCCGCTCGAGCGTCTTCGAGGGGGTGCGTACCACAGGCAGAGAAGAGCGCTGCTTACCACCACGACGAAATCCGGTACTTGCAGTCTCTACCTCGGACATGATCCCCGGATCGTCGTCGAACAGCGGGCCCTGATTGACTGGAGCATAGCCACGCATTGGCTGATTCTTTTTGTTCTTTTGAGCGCGTGTGCTCATCTGGGAATATCCATCCAAATCATTGGAAATATTGTTGTATATACATATGTATGTGTATGTTTTTGTGCTAAGCTTACCTCTAGGTCCATGGCGCGCTGCTGTTGTGGGGCCATTTGATGTGCGTGCGGATGCTGTGAGCCACCGTAAACCATTATGTCTCCGCCAAGTGTGTGGCGCCTGGGATCGTCGCGTCGCATGGCACGCCGTCGTTCGTCACCGCCTCCTTTCAAACGCAACAAACAGACAGATCAGTAGGGGAGCAAAAAACAGGAAATTTAAGAAATCCCTCACTTACCCTGCTCATTTGGCGGCATTCGTCCTGATTTGTTTTCATTTTGCCAGTCTTCTTCTGGAATGGAATGGACAGATATAAAGAAACACCGATTAGTTTCCTTTTGCGTTTTTCAGCACTGCAAATATAGCCCGAATGTAGGGGACGTTAGGACATTCTTTATCCTTCTTACGTCGTAACGGCTCCGCTCCTGTCGCCTACATCTCCGTCTACTTACCGCCTTCTCGTCCCTTGCGTTTCTTCTTTGATGATGAACTGTTGCTGCCGCAGGCATTCTGATTTGCGGACGCGCTTTTATCTTTACTCTTCCAGCGTATCAACATTTTGTGATAGTGTCCTGTCCTTTTCGAGGTGTGTTCTTTGATTGAGAGCTGCAAATTATATTTACAAAAACAAACGATAAGGTTAAGGCTTTCGGTGGGATCATCTTCTGCATTAAAAACTGAGCCTTTACCCTAAAAGGGGTATTCTGCGTGAGTTCACTTATTAAAGGAGTTCTAGTGATCTGCAGCTGAAAGTCAGGGGGCCCTCAACTGAAACGTCGGAATGGTTTATCGTTTTTGGATAGAACTAAAATTTGGGTATATTATTGTTTTAAAATAACTCAAACTATGTTAGTTACAAAATTTGAGCTGGAAAAACAAAGCTTTTGAATATATGTATGTATGTAATAATGGTCAGGACTCTGATGTACAATGGCTGACCTATCAAGTGGTCCAAGCGACACCAAACTTGGGTATCCCTGGCGCAACGCAAGCCGACCAATGGGCGCTGCCGCAAAACGCCTGAAACGTACATACATATATCCTAATCGGTAGCGTAGATTAAAATCATACAAATGCTTTATGCATATAATTCACTTGTTTTGTTATCGAACGCACAAGAATATATGTAGCTCTTTTCGGGCTGATGATCTCTAAAAATGAGAGTTCTTCAAGCGGAAAGATTTCTTGCATTCAGTATACATATGTATGTCTGTTTGATCTTAAAGGAAGTCGTATAAATTGAGCTTTATTCTTAAGAAACTCCTGTCGATCAACCAATATGGATATACATATGTAATATGGATGTAAATATGTATATGAGTGTTGCAAATATAAAGATGTACATAAATAAATACATACATTATCCATTGGTGGTATACTTTTCAATGCATATCTATACATAAATACATATGTACATACATACCTATGTACATAAAATATTCATGTAAAAATATATAATTGCGTTGGTGTCGGTTTACTGAAAGAATTTTTGATTAGATTTAGGTGCGGCGTTCTGTGCGCTCTTACACTTGCAGGCCAGCTCCCTCACGCCCCCACAGACGACACGGCACTCTTTGACGAATGTATATACATATGTACATACATATCTATGTGTAGTGTAATACATACATATGTATATGTATATCTATAAACAACTGTGTAGTTCTGGGCTTTATTTTTCATAGTTTTCAGCGGCTCAAAATATTCTATACACCTGGAACAGGCCGCCCGCCCCATGGGGTGTCCCGGACTCGAGCCCTGGGCCCTCCTCTCTGTATGTGTGTACCCCAAGTGCCGCGGTATGTACAGAGATGTATATGTTGCACGAAGAATGCAAGTGGGAGTCCCTGATAAGTTTAGTGGCACACACTACACACACTCACACGCACACACAGACACACCGCGAATGGGCCGGTGGTTTTTTTTGGTGGCTGGGATGCCTTACCGTTTCGGTGTGCTACACGCACTGGACGTTTATTAAACGCTCCCAAAAATTAATGCAGTGGAGGCCATGGACCATCCGGGGATACCCAGGTCGGGGAGCTTACCGTGTGAGCCGTGGTATGCGACCGCTTTTAAAACCGTTCGATGCGATTTAACGTAGCACTAAGCAGCACAGCCACCGCCACAGTAGAACAGCAGAAGAGTAAAAATATTTCTGGTATATCTACATCAGAAAAGCGTTTCCGCCCTAAATCGTTCGCGGGCTACTTTGGCAGGCGCATGCGTTGGCCGAGTGCTCTGTGTGTGCTGTGATATGCTACTAGGGAGGATAGAGGCTTTCCAGTTGTTTCGAGTTGTTGACTTCATTTGCACACTGGCCAAAGGGCTGCATTATGATGCACCAGAAGGACATTTTTTCAAAGAATTTACTTGAATTTATCTCCTGAGGGGTGAGGCCGGCATGCTCATGCTCCTCTAGGGCGCATCATATCGCATATTCATCGACTGTGTTCAATCGGATATCGTTTGCTATCGATTTACGATTCGCTCTAACCAAATAAATCTCTCTCTATGTCGGCAGAAATAAGCATTATTATTGCCTTTAATATTACCAGATATATAATAATACTATAATATAATTCAAACTAATTAAAAGGGGTCTCTGAAAAGCAGTGATTTGAGAGAAATCATTGGATCATAAGGATAGCTGATCATATGAGACTTGTAGCAACTCGAGGTACCCTTAGGACCGCCTGTAGTGGCATTATAACATTTTCATCTGGTTTCCTTCAGGCCGTTATTTATTCATATGTAGACTCCGCGAGGCCAAAAAGAGCGCAAGAACAATAAGATGACTTTTTATGGGAAAGTACACTTTTGGATCAAGCCCCATCCTCATGTGCGGATAGCACACGAGCCAATGACTAATCTTGCATATATGTAGATGATCTTGAGCCTGTCGCAGCTCCCTTCAAGCTAATCGATTCATGAGACTTCCCATAATATTGTTTATCATAAAATTATATCATTAATTGTTAGCATTTCCATGCCACGAGGCCCAGGAGAGTAGGAACCAGCGAGCTCTTAGTTTAGGCTTCCTAAGACGAATCATCAGTTGATCGAATGCATTGAGTCACATCTTCATATAAGGGGCAGCATACATGACATATATTTTGAAGTTATATTTTTACATATTTCCCTTTTACATGATGAATACAGCAGTAGGATAGGGATATACAGAAATGTATGTACAATATAGTTTATTCCGATCTAGGGGCGGCGATCGGTTAAATATAATACAGGTTTCTCAATTCGGGTATGTGTGTGTGTGTGTGTTTGAGTGTGGATCATCTACCGATGACATGATGCACACAAATTACACTTGGCTTAATCGAAATACTTGCATAGCTTTAAAACTAATTGTGTGTGTTTTTTGTTTTTTTTTTTATGTATGAATATTGGATTCATTTTTCCATTCGTTTCCGTGTGCCTGCAAATTTACTATTTTCTCTCCTACACATTTTTACAAATTTTCTTTAGTTTTTTTTCCAAAAATCTCTGGGCTCTAATCTGCATTTTCTTTCTTCTACTTTGTACGTTTGTTTTTTTATCGTCTCTCATTCCGTTAAAGCTTAAACTTAAATTTATGAGAAAGACAGAGATAGAAAGAGTTGGAAAAGAAAGAGAAAGACAGAGAGAGTGAGAGAGAGGGAGAAGGAAACAAAATGATGCGACGGCTGGGGTTCGTAATTCGGGTGTACACTGGGAAAATCATGAGGGCGCGAAATGCTAAAACTATTTTTATATTTGCACTACTAGCTAATGCTAGGAAAAGTCTGAGCCAGCGACTACATCGTGTCGCGAGTCGGGCTATGGGGGAATGATATTATGGCGTGGCTCTCGGGGATCTGTCTGACCCGTTCTTCAGCCCAGTTTGCGGCGACGCGGTAAGGGAACCGTTGATGTGGTCGCCGTGTGGGCCATCACCGGTAGTGCCAGGGCCACGGGTGGTGCAAAACCACCGCCTGCATACTGCAGATGCTGCACCACCGAAAGTTGCGGCTGCTGCTGCTTGAGCAGCTTGGCGGCAGCGTGTGCTTCTGCAGCCACCACTGGGTAGACCAGATCGGATCCGAGCCCTCCGGCTGCGTTGTTGGTGTTGCTGCTCTCGCAATCGTCGTCGTCTGAGATCAGTGATATGCTGAGGTCGCTGGACAGCTTGAGGGATATGGGCGTGGGAGGCGATGGCGCCACCAGAGGCGCCACTTTGGCACGCAGCGCTGGCGACAGTTTCTGCAGCTGCTCGGGCAGCAAATCGTGCGTGTACTCAGGTACTCCGCTGGACGCGAGACCCTCACGCAGCTTGCTTAAGGAGAGCTCGTAGATGCGATTCGCAATGACCGTGTGCACGGTGGTTTCATCCGGCAGTGTGGCCGTAATTCCGCTCCCGACATCTACCTCCAGATATCCATCGTTGCCGTTGCCGTGACCGCTGCTGCTGCTGCCAGCTCTACCCAAACCGTTGGTGGTTGCTGTGTGGGGCGGTGCTGACGGTATGTTGCAGGCTTTGTATGTACCGGAGTGGGGCGGGTGGGAGTGTCGCAGGCGTGCCTGGCAATTGGCAGTGGTGGTATTACGCGGTACCAGAGACACAGTAACCTCCTCTACGGTCTCCGAGAGTGTTAGCGGTGCCAGGGGTGGGGGCGAGCGCATTGAGTGCTGCCTGTGCATATATTTGGCGATGGCATTGTCGTTGTTCTCGTCATCACTGGTTATCAGTATGCTCTCAGTCAGAGATTGTGAGTGTGCGGATGTGGATGTCCCCAGACCCAACACACATGTCGTTGTTACAGCGTTGCCCTGGGACATGCCGTACTTTTGGGACCTTCGCTGTGTGTGTCCTCTGCTGGCGCCGGCGCCTCCGTCGTGTTGGTGGAGGCTGAGTGTGGTTGCCGGCATAAGCAGCAAGTTCGGCTGATGCATGAACAGGCTGTTGCACGTTGATGACGCACCTGCCGGTACTGGCCTTGGCTTCGATTCCACAATCGCATTGACGTCGTTGGCGTCGTCGTCGTCTGACAGTAAATCGATAGTGACATCTGCAGGCAGTGTGGCAGCGGCCAGAAGATGATGCCTTTGCAGCGTTGCTGGGCAACGCCGCCTGCCACGTTCAGTCTTAGGGGCGAACGCCTGCTGGGCGCGCATCTCGGGCTTGCAAATCTGTTGGCGCTCACGCAGGCGCTCCATCCATTTGCTGCGGCGTCGCTTGATGCGCCTGTTGTCGAACAGCCTAGGCGATATGTAAAATGGTTCGGAATGTCTTTGAGTCATATCTGGAAGTAGCAGAAAGAAGACATATGGTAAAATCTGTAGGCGATGGCACCCAGCGGACTCCTACTGCTGCTTGCTTGCCCAACCGTTCAAGTGCGTTCCGATTGTTGTTCCTTCCTTCCTTCCTTTGCGCTCCTTTTTTATGCCTTTATTGTCGATGGGGCGCCGTGCGAATTGTCCAGCAACTGTTGCACCTCCGCCACCAGCAACAACACCACCTCCACCACCACCACTACCACCAACGCGAGTACAGTTAGATTCGCTGGCGCTGCTGTTACGGCTGCTGCAACTTGCATAATTGCGTCTCAATGGAAAATGCGCTCTCCTTCTGTGGCTGCGCTGGTTTAAGCGCTCTGCCACCTTCTGCACAACATTTTGATTTGGGAACTTTGCCGCGTTCGTTATTTTTCGGTACGCTATGCACCTAAATATTGCGCTTTTGTTGTATTTTTTGTGATTCCGAGTCTGTTTATTTTGTGGTCAGTGTGACCGCGGACTTATCGATAAAATATACCATCCGACCCTCAGAAATATACCGAAAATTACGATCCCATTAAAAAAATATACCGTCAAAATACCGACGAAAATCATATGTAAGGGGAATTGTTGGGATGAAAAAGGAAATGGTTGGAATGATGTTGC
Source organism: Drosophila algonquin (assembly GCA_035041765.1). Classification (NCBI taxonomy): domain Eukaryota; kingdom Metazoa; phylum Arthropoda; class Insecta; order Diptera; family Drosophilidae; genus Drosophila; species Drosophila algonquin. The sequence continues at coordinate 1,062,365 of JAWNKY010000238.1, read as the reverse complement.
CTCGATAATATTCCTCCACAAACCCCCTCAGAAAGTACCAATAAAATATATTTACTGACCTCAAAATATACCACAAATTTAACGCCAATATAATATAATATAATATATAAATGTATATAACATTTTCGTCGATTTTGATATTCCGTTTAATATCAATAGCTAGCCAAGAGCCTACAAACTGAACACATAGATTTAACTAATAAAGTAATCAACTTTACGAGACTGGCAAGATTTCCTTCTTGGACAGGTCTAAAAACATCGAAGACATAGAAAACATCGATGTCCGTTAACATATGTATTATTTTTTGGTAGTAAGTATGACCGCGGTAAAAATATACCTTCCGACCCCAAGCAATATACCGTAGCATTTTTTAAATACACCTTTGACGAAACGAACTTAACCCACTTAACAATATTGTATATAAAAAGGTGAACCAATTGAGTTAAAATAATAATGTATATTCTTCTTGTAGATCCATCCTATTCTTCTTCTTTACTAACAAAAAAGCATTATATATTTCACCAGCCTAAACAGCCCTAAATTTTTCAATTTTTATAAACTTCGTGTAGTGTATCGTGCTCTGTCGTTCTCTGTCCACGATCGGAAATCGTATTACTTGGTGTTGAAGTTTATAGCCCTGAATACATAATTTGATCAGATTGATGAATCAATTTTCTACAAGATATGAACATTTTAATTTCGCCTTTTAATTGGCTTATTTCTAAAATTAGATGAAAATAAAATAAGGTAAAAATAAGTAAGTATGTAGATATGTATCCTACCACGAAAATTAGAGAAAGTCCTAACAGCCGACTTTTTATACTATCGACTGGATGGTCGCTAGACCTGCGCGGCAAAGTTAAATTTGAATGTATTCCAGTGGAATAATTTTTGGAAAGTTTTGTTGTGATGCAGGGAGGCATTGCTTGAGAGAGCGAACATTCCTTTAAAAATGTTTAATATATAATAGATTTATGAAATTAATGATATATACCAACTCAGTTTCGACGTCAAAATATATATAAAATTATAATATATAATATACCGTAAATTCATCGATACAACACATATATCGATAGCCGTTTAACCGATATGCCGGCATACGGCTTCCTGGTGGCTGGTCACACTATTCCATTTCACACACACATTCAACGCGTTAGTTTATTGGCACACTTGGCGCCAAATTTAAAATAAAATGAAATTGGTTTTTTAGTAAACACCCGTTTAGCACCCTTAAATAGGGATTCAAATTAATTGTAAGCGACCCACCAAGCCAACTCCATCTGCCACCCTGCCAAAGCATCGTTGACGGCCACTACCAAGGGTCCCAAAAACGGACTAGAAATAATCCTAAAATCCACAAAATCTACTCAAATTACACTCATATGATGTTACAATAAAAACTATAAAGCAGAATTTGGCGCCACCCACAATTTTGAGACCCACTCAACCTATTAGGCGCAGGCGCTCCAACGCCCGGTGCTCAGGCGAAAGCTTTCACTCGAACCGAGCGGCAGAGCTTTCACTCGAGCGATTAGATTTTAGATTCAATTTGTTCAAATGAATCGTTTTTCTTGATATTTTGCAATTGTTTTGACAGACTGCATTCTGGGCATCTGGTGGAGGGTGGTGTCCTGTTTCAAGGAAGCCTGAATCCGCATTATTGCTGAGGTGCTAGGTGTTTTCTAGGTCAACTGAAGAGAGCTATCAGCAGATATCGGTTGCATGTTCAAGATCCCTATGCCCTTTTTGCCCTATGGAGATGCCAAATGATCCAGTCAGAAGGGATCCACAGTCCACATTCTAGTCAGCCATAGAATCATCTTCTGCTTGCTCTGTTGATTATCTTCCTAAGTGACTTACAGGACAGAAGAGACCCATTAAAAAGAAGAAATCCATCCAGTGATGCAGATCGTATATGTAGTTGCAGTTGCAAGAGGTTCGCAAGAGGTTTTCTTGTGTGGGGAGATGGAATGCCAACGTCTCAGCTGTGCTGAATCCAGATTTAGAATAGTTTAAAACACGCCAAGATGAGCGCTGACTAAGATACTGAATTGTCGCCGATGCAACATTACAACCGCCAAGCCCTTCAGCTCAGCTTAGCTGCAACCGATGCACCGATGCCATGCCACTGCAGCGGTAGTGGGCCAGCCGTCATTACCTGTCACAAACTACAAACAACACAAAGAAAAGTGCGGGCCAGAGCTTAAAGAACTGAATGCTTGGGAACTGGGGGAATGCCTAAAAGTCAAATGAGCTCCTGCAGGGGTGGCAGGTGGCAGCAGAGGGGATCCGCTTTAAGTAATTCACGCGAATGGCTCATTTCCCTAGCAGAAGGCAGTAAGGGGGGGGAGGGCTGCCCTTGGCGAAGGATACCGTTGGTAGGGCTGATAGGGCTACTGGGGGATGGGTAGGTGAAGGGGAAGGAATGGTAAGACAATAGACAGGAACCACAACAGAAATTATAGACTGTGCCCAGGACGGGCTTGACTTGGAGTCGGAGTTGGAGTTGAGTTTGGCGCTCGCTGTGCGCTTGAATGCCGGCGTTGCATCGTCTCCTGTCTCCTGTCCTTTGCGACTGTGTGTCTGTGTCTGTTACTGTGTGTGTGTTTTTGTTGGTTGTGTTTTGTGGATTGCACTTTGGCCGTTTAAATCCGTATCCGTGGGGCACACAGCACAGGCAGGGGCACAGGCAGAGGCACATGCAGAGGCACAGCCGCATCTTGGCGCGCCACACGCAGACGTAATCGACTCGCTCTAGCTTTGACTTCGTCTCCGTCTCTGGTTCTGCCAGCAAACGCTTCCTGCCTCAGTCAGACCCATAGCCAAGTCCTGCCCGACCCAACCCGACCCGACCCGATCCGCTCCTCCCTTCACATTAAAATGAATTCCCTTTGTAAAGACAACAGTGGAGGAAAGAAGGAGCACCAAGGACTGAGAGTCGAGAGTTGAGAGTCGAGAGCTGAAAGTCGATTTGAATGAATGCACGTCCTGGCTGCTCCTCAGACCCGATGTTGATGCTGAAGCTGAGGCTGAGGCTGATGCCAGGTCTGACGACTCCAAGGAAATGGAAGAGGTCCCTCGTCATGGTCCGCTCAGCCCCTCTCTACCCGATGATGGAGCCGGTGGAGTCGATGGGACACCTGCCGCCGCCGCCAACGCCGCCGCGTCTTTAAGTGTTTGCCATCCTTAGGTGTTGAGTTTGCATTGTCTTTTTGTTTTCGCCGTCTGCCGCAGTTGTTTTGCTTAGACCTTCTCTTCGCCTTCCCCTTCCCCTTCCTCAGGCCCGGGCTTTCCATGGTGCTGTCCCTTTTATTTTTTATTGTGTTTTGGCATTACGCCAAATGTGCAAAGCCAACAAAATACCAAAAGATTGCACATTGCACTGTCCTTGGAACCGGCGTTTTGGCCTAGGACTTCGGGTGCGGGGACCCGGAGTATCCTTTGGCTGCTTGGTTTTGGGGCGAATTGCAGAGTCGTCCTTGCTGGGTCTTCTGTTGCACATGGCCATCGCTTATTGATGCTGATGCCTCAGGGCTGATGTCCTAGGCTGATGCCCATCCTGATGCTGATGGAGACCTCTCTCTTTCTCTTTGATGATCATTTAAGTGCTCGAGAGTCTCAAAAGTGCTCTTCGGAGACAGCCAGTAGATCGTTGGTCAGTCGAAAATGCACCTGTTATTTTGAGAGCTATTGCGAGGCTGTCTCGAGAGTGCCACAAGCGGCTTTTACTTTGAGTACGGAACGTAGATTTGCCTCGCAGTCTGCGACGGCTGCAGCAGCCCAGAGACCACGATAATTGGAATCCGTGCATGTCCAGCAGCGCCGACAATTAGGTGGCAGTCCATTGTCCGTTTGTCCCCGGACCCCCTCCCCTGTTCCGCTGTCTATTGACATTATTATAATTATCGAGCAGGCAGAATGGAAATGGAAATGGGAGTGGGAATGGGAATAGAAATGGCCATATGCCCGAGTGGTTCACTGACTGAACAGATGGTCCGTCTAAGTGGAGTCTTAGGTGGACGGCAATCAAAGGCGGCGCACCTGAAGCGGAGACGAGACGAGCGAGACGAGAGACGAGTCCTGCAGGTCGGCAATGGCAATGGCAATGGCTACCAGCTACCGGCTACAGGACAGCAGGACAGCAGTATCAGTATAGGTGGCTGGGTCTGTGGTACTATGGCTGTGGCATGAGTCTGGGGCAGCGGTAAGTAGAAATTTGCGTCAATAGGATTGTTAAAGAGGCTTAAGTTAAATGGGAAAACTTCCGAATCAATGAACTGCAAATTGCATGCGAAATGCCAAAACGAAAATGTCGCCGGCCCCGGCCCAGCCGTGTCCTTGTGTGGGTGTCGGTATGGGTGTGTGTGTGTTGCACGCACGCCCATGTATGTATGTATGTATGTATGTGGCTGTGGCTGGCTGTGGGGAAGAGTCCCGTCTGCCTGGTGGCCGGAGTGAAGTCGCCGAATAAACAAGCGCGGCACAAAAATGTATTTATACACAGAGCCATATGTGAATGCCACAAATGACACACCGTGAATGTGTCGTCCTTTCGTCGCCAAGTATGTATCCGTGACCACAGCCTGGACCTAGTGCAATGGCAATAAATATCCTTTTTGGGCCACTTGCGAGACGCTTGTAAATTCATCCTTCCGTGCCGGAATCGTAGTCTTCGAGCAGCAGCAGCTCTCACTGCTCTCCGAGGAGGAGAAAAACAGAGTTTATTTCATAAATTTCAGATTGTTTTTGTGTCTCCTTCTCAACTGCAACAGTCTGAGTCACAATCCCAGACTTAGTCCCCAGTCCCAGCCCTAGTCCCTGACTCAGTTAATGGCAATTTCATTTTCTTCGGCAACTTACATACGAGAGAGATACATATATGTACATACGTAAGAGACGATGACAGGATATTCAATTTCGCGCATTGTCTTTTTGCTCAATCCGTTTTTGGGGCACAAACACCCGGTCTTTTTTGGTGGAGACTCTGCTCGTAAACTTCCGAAATATGTTCCATGATGGCAGGAGCCAGGGTAGAGACGGGTCTGGGCCTATACTATACTCTACTACAGTCTACGGCAAGAGTTCGTCCTCCGACTGCATGTGCGCTCCACATGTGCGTGTGTGTGTCTACTAATCTGGACGAAGGATACGTGCTTGTGTGTATGTGAGAAGAGATGGAGTACTGGTGGCAGGAGTGGGAACTGGTCCTGTGACGTTTGTCTGTGTATTATCCTCGGTAATGCATGCAAAGATGCTGCAAAGTAGCTTAATACTTTATGCTCGCAATGAAAAGCCTTTTTACGATCGCATTATGCTTGTACCTACTTATATTTCTGTAGTTATATCGTGCGTTTATTCGATACACACACTCCCCAATCCACTAACACCACCACCACCGACCCACCCAACCCCATCCAATACATGAGGGTTTGTGTGTGTGGCATTTACTTGCACGAGTCTGCCCTCGTCTGCCTCCTCCAGGATGAGAGTTCGAGTTCTCTCGCTCCCTTCGCAACTTTAGCCGTATCGCATTTTACACAAGGGTGGGTGCATCTTAAATGTGCGACACCCATGTCGTATGAGTGATATCTTCAGTGCATAAACTATGCAATAAATAAGTTTATTATCACTCCTGCTCCTGGCCCGCTCCTCCAGTTGGTCGGGATTCAATATTGGACCCCCCAGTGAGATTCTTAGGTGCCACTGGTACGTACCACGGACCTGCATTTGGTGCATGGGTATCCGTCAGCTCTACTCCATTGCCGGCAAGTCTTTCTGCTCGTGTTTCGTTTGCCCCAACGCTAGCTAATTGGCCTTGGCTTTTCCGCTGGCCAGTTGTCCCTGTCCCCCGTTTCCCCTTTCACTTTGCACTTGGCGACAGTTTGGCGACAGTCCTGCAATCGGCCTGCAAGGGTCGCACACACACACACATTTACATGTCCAGTGGGAGTCTCGGTTTACCGTTTTTCCCGCCAGTAGTAGTAGTCCGAGGCAATTGTTTTGCTGCTGTCGTTCCTGTTCCCTTTCCCGTTCCCTTTCCAGTGCCAGTGCCACTGCCCGTTCCCCCATTTGTTGGTCGTCGTTTTTCGGTTTCTCGCTGTGTGTGTACTTTGGTTTCGTTTTGCATTGTTGTAATTATTTTGCTGCCGCTGCCGCTTCTAATTAATACAAATGGTTTGATACACAATAAAGATTTTTCAACTTGGCTCGTTACTGGCATTCGCATCCATCCGCCCCGTTGCCCCGTTGCTCCGCTGCCCCGTTCGAGGCACGGTTTTGGTCCTGCAGGTCCGATGCTTCTGCTGGTTGTCCTGCGTTGTCCTCGTTGAAGAAAAAAGTTTTCCCATTTCGGAAAGTTTTTATTTTGTGCTGCCTCCTTCCACACCCTCATACTGTGCATCCCCGTACGTACCCTACCCAGCTGCTGCCCAAACCCCGCATTTACTTCTGCGACTCCTTATGGCCTGCAGTTGCACTGACACACATACACATCTACCCCCAGCACCCCTGGCACCACACCCCGCCCACATTCCCTGCACCGTTATCTCTCTTTTGTTTTGGAGCTTTTGCTTTTGGTTTTGGTTTTGCTTTTGCCTCTTCGACATCTCGCCAGCGTCATCATCGGAGGAAGGCTAGGCTGCTTCTTGCTTCTCTCGCAGCGTCTGCTGCCGTCTTCATCAACGTGCATTGTTTTTGTGTAATTTTGCAATAAACAGCAAAACAATTTACACGACAAAAAAAAAAAAAAAGGCACAGAAAGGCAAGGAAAGGCAAGGCAAGCAAAGAAAAAGAGCCGGCAGGAACAACGACAAAGCAAAGGATGTAACGTTTTGCCAAGTGGAGCAACACTGAGCCAACCGCCGTGCAAACGGGGGTCGGGGAGATGGTCGGTCTCCCAGGCAAAGCGAAGGCAATGCTAAAAACCCAGTTAAAAAGTTGCCCTACGCTGCTGTCCCCCCCTTCCTGCCGCCCAGCGGCACTGCCATGCCATGCACTTTTAAGTGCGACCAACCAACTGTTCATCCGCCATTTTCGCAATGTTCTCTCCAGCAGCAGCAGCAAGCAGTGTGGCAGAAATACTTTTGGTGGCGTTTGTGGAGGGCAAATTTTATGCCTTCATTTAATATGTGAACTGCTGGACGTCGCAGTGGCCGGTTTCTGTGACCATGGCAGGGAGGTCGAGTCGAGCATTCGCATCCGTGGAAGCAAATTGAGACTTTGGATGCGCATGGAATGGCTTCTGGGGGGGATGGCCGAGCCTAGTTTGCATGTGGAGCAGTTAATTTGTTATTGTTAGCGATTGCTCATTTCTGCTCTGACTAATTGAAATATATTTGGTAAAGTTTGCGTACAATTTGCATTAAATTCTGTTTAAACATTGGTCTGCACATGTCCCTTGGGGCCGCTTGGACAAACTTGTAATGAGAATTCTGAACTCCGCTCCACTCGGCTCCACTCTGCTCAATTCATTTCCATTCAACTCCCATCCAAAGTGGAGTTCCGCATTAGCATTGGCCAAGTGCCACGAGAGGAAATGAACTGACGCGCTGGCTGGAAAAGGGATGGGGGAAGGACGATGAGCACTAAGCCAGCTTAATGACCACTCATTACCGCTAATTGATTTCAATTAAATCACGCTCGAAAACGGCAGCTAAGACGCTGCGCACACACACAGCGGAAGTCCGCCAATGTAGCCGCAACAACTTAAACAACAATTACAGAAATAACCAGGAAACGGAACAACCAGCACCAACAGTTCTCCCAGGAGCACGAACCAGTAGCCAAGTCAAGACAAGCCAAGCCAACCCGCAGCAGCAGCGACAGGCTGTACTGGAGGAATGGGCGAATTTTCTGAAAGTAAAACAAGCAAAAGCAAACACAGAGAAGGGGTGGCAGAAGGAGGTGTTGGGTAGGAGGTTCAAGTGTGTCCGCCACGTAAAACTCGCATACATCAAGTGACCGACCAACCGACCGACCGACCGACCACGCACTGTCGCTCAGCTCTGAGGCGTTCATACGGCAGTGGCAATGGCAATGGAATTTGGTCCGTATCGTGGCTTATCCCACGAACCAATTCGGGGACGGTGGGCATCAACACGAACCAGCGGTCATAAATTAGGGCATCTTTGCATAACTTCAGCTTCTTAACTCAATAAAAACGCCAACACTTGGACAGTGTGAACAGACAAGACGAGACGAGATGCGACGCAACGAGACTCGGATCCGGCCTAACGAGCCATCAGCAGGCTTCCTCAGGCCCTCAGTCTACTTTCCCTGTCCCGTACAGCACTCGACCGTTGCGGCGGCAAAGATTTTCGGATAAAGTTAATTACAACTCATTGGGCATGCGGCATGCGGGATGAGAGAGAAGGGAAAAGTTAAGTTCTTACGATGAAGTGTGTTCCCATCCTCCCCTCTTCTCCCCTTCAGTCCCGTCTCCAGTCCCGTCCACAGATGCTCTGATGGAGCAATTAACAATGAAACTACACTTTCTAATTGGATGAAAAGCTTTGCAAGTTTTCCTTGCGTTTTCCATTCTTTCTTGGCGGCTATCCGATGTGCTTCGCTTAACAGCCGCCGCGCTCGAAAGGCGGAGACAGGATGATGGCCCGTCCCTCCGTCCGTCCGTCCGTCCGTCCACGATACTTAAAAAGGCCACTGATGAACTGAATGCTACTTGGATCTGACACAACTAAAGTAGGAAGAAAATATCGCGTCCATTCAAACCTTTATCTTTCGATGTCAGCGTGTGGATTCTTTGGAGTGCAAAATTGTTTGTAGAATCATTAAATCGTTAGTATATATTACCGGTTAATCTTAATGCTCATGAAAGGAAGGAAGTTTGAAATAAACTCGTGCTGGTTTGATATCACAGAAGTTTGGATAGAACGTTTGGTTGCTCTAGCTCTTATAGTCTCTGAGACTATAAGAATACGAATGGGCAAAGCAATGGGGTCGCGTGTGAGAGAGAGCGAGAGGGAATAATGACTTTCGAATTGGTTTTCTTCATTGTAGCTATAATAATGATCCGATCTGATCCAGATTCAACACTCTGATAAAAATGGTCTTTCTCTATGATTCTGCATATTTAGTTTTCTGGTATCTTCAAAATTGTGTATGCCACAGACTTTCGTCCTTTGTGGGGGCGGAAGGGGGCAGGGCGAAATTTTAAAATTCACTTTGAGTAGTGTGATAACACAGGAGACTGAATACAAAATTTGGTTGCTCTAGCTTTAATAGTCTCTGAGATATAGGCGCTAATGAAGACGGACGGACGGACAGACAGACATGGCTATATCGACTCGGCTATTGATGCTGATCAAGAATATATATACTTTATGGGGTCGGAAACGCTTCCTTCTGGGCGTTACACACAACCGTTATCACCACAAATCTATACTCTTAGAGTACCGGGTATAAAAATATAAAAGTTACAATATAAAAATAAATTAAAATTAAAGAAAAAAAGTGGTTGCATCGGCCGGGAATCGAACCCGGGCCGCCCGCGTGGCAGGCGAGCATTCTACCACTGAACCACCGATGCTATGTGTGTAGGCGGCGAAAGATCAGTATTCGGCTTCCCCTCAGGCACATGGAATAGGGAATTCCTCTGACTTATCTCTAGTTGTATGGCACGACGGAAGAGATCAAGGCGTTTCCGTGGTGTAGCGGTTATCACATCTGCCTAACACGCAGAAGGCCCCCGGTTCGATCCCGGGCGGAAACATTTTTTTTTCCCATTCGCGTAATCTTTTGTTTGGACAACATAAAATATTTCGAAGAATAAAAACGTCCCAATTTGTTTGTTAATTCAAAACGATTAAGCTCGGCATTCGAGTTGGCTTTGACTCCAGCGGAACTCTATCGATCCCCGACGCTGGAGAAGCAGCAACAAGGGTGTAGGTAGAGGTGGAGTGTGATGCACCACTAGAAAAGGAGACCAGGAGCCAGCTGCTTCCCAAACCGGCTCTTTTAGGAACTTTCTCAGCATTCTTTATGTGGAGTCCTGCACAGGCAGGGGCAGAGACAAATTCCTGGGCATTTTCGAGGCTGCAGCTCCGTGGACGCTTCATATTCAATAGCAGCGAAGGCGCCGCCGACAACAAAGTCGCCAACAACAAATTAATACAAATAGCCTGCAGTGGTCTGGGCCATAGATTACACTTTCGCAGACAGATTCGCCCTTTGCCGGCGCTTTCTCGGTCGCCTGCGAAGTCCGTTGGCTACTTCTTGCTGGGTAGCCCGGGGTGATCCCAACGACTAGCCACTAAGACCACACTACGTCTGGGGCGGCATCTTTCGATATGTGTGCCGTTACACTGTTTAGAGGGTATGTTAAGGTCTCGTCCTCTGGCCGGTTCTTTTGTGTGCTCTACCGAATCCCATCCTCCCACGCCTACCAAACTTAGTCTAAGCGTTCTCTCATCGGCGGCTATCATCTCCAATGCAGCCGCTGCCTTGCCTCTTTCCCAAAAGGTTCTTTCTTTTGCTTGGCTCTCGGACTTGGAGTCCGAGACTCCAAGCAGGCTAATGCGCTTTAAATATGCGGGATAGAGACGCGCTGTGGCACAGTGTGGGGGCCACACTCTGTACGTGTATATAGTAAATTATTTATTGGCATATTTGGCTTTTGAATCAAACACTTACGGATAGAACAGGGACAGAGACAGGGACGAGCACATTGAAGGCGAAAAAGTGAAAAAGTTTTAATAGAATTTCTTGTTTGATATCCTTTTTTCCATTGTGTTTGCTGAGCTGTGGCCCCAACCACAACCACAACAACAACCACAAACCAAGCTCCAGCTCCATCTTCGCCTCCATTTCCGTCTCCAATACCAAGCCCAAGCCCAAGCCCAATCCCAATCAAACTGAATCCCACCATTTCGAGGCGTTAGTTACATTGTATCTCCTGCTTTGTTCGAGCTCCTGGCATGTTTGTCTATTTGCTGGGTCGTTTTGTTCGCACCTAATGTTTTGTTATTATTGCCCTTGGAAGTGTTTTGTTATATTGTGTCGTGAGCCCTCTGCTTGCTCCTTCGCTTTCTTTACTTTTTTGCTGCTCCTCCTACTTCTCCTGCACATTCTGATCCTCCTGCTTATCCTGTTCCTTCTGCTACTCCTGCTCCTTCTGTCTGCCACGTTTTAAAGCAAAAATCGAGGCAAAAGTCAAAGAGCATACCGGCTTGGTGTAGCCTGATTTGGACCTGCCACCAATTACTGAGCATACGTGATGCGGATGAGAAGTTCGCCTGCATTCCTCTCCCCTCCTAGAGGGCGACTAGCGCTTAATCCAATTACATAATTAGCCCAACAATGCGGCCAATAAAAACGAGAGTCCGTGCCGTCTGCTAATCAAATGCAGTTCAAATCAGGTTTTTGTTACGATTCTTGTTTGTCAAACATTTGATTTGATTTGGCCAAAAGCACTACATGTCGGTACCACGGACAGGGGGCGGTGAGGGGGGAATATGGCCAAAATATGGCGCTATAATAATTTTCAATGCAAAATTTACACATGCATAATTAATTAGTATCAAAAATTTAATACTCACACTTTGTATCTGCTTAAATATTTACACTTCGTGCCAAATTTGTATGCAAATCGCTTTGCTACAGACTGACAATAACGGGAATATTCACACACACACACAGCCAGACGCACACACCCATACACAGACAGACACACAAAGAGACAGAGGGACAGAGGGACAGAGAGAGAGAAAAAGAGACACACAAGCACCCACTCCTTCAACAGACACACACACACAGCCGCACGCGAAATGTCAGACAATTAAAAAAGCATACACCACAGGGCACTTGTCTAGATCCTAGGTCTGGTGCTATTGGCCTCCTGTTCGTGACGGTTCTGCGCGAACGGCCACTGCTGTGGCCCGCCAGTGTGTTGGGCAAACAGAATCGAAACGGGTTGCCTGCCGCTGGCGTTCCTATCGCCCCCCACCCCTGCCTCACCCGTCGCTCTAGCCTGGCCCGGAGTGTGGGCGGATTGGACGGGACTGTGGAGTGAAGCCAAATGAATGGGTGGGGTGGGTGCGGGGGTCGTTGTGTTGGTCTGTTGGTCGGTCGGACGGACGGACGGACGGACGGTCGGTCGGTCGGTTGCTGCTGGCGTTGATTGTTGTTTTTGAAAACCCTTTTGGTGTTTGCATTTAACGAACAGCGCCACAACGACACAGCAACAGAAACAACAATAGAGCCAATATAGCAGGCACATGGATGGATGTAGATGTGGATGTGGATGTGGGATGGGATAGAATGGGAGCATGAGGGAGTTGGCGTGGCTGGGAGGATGGGCAAAGGAAAAGAAAGGAAAGGAAAGAGGACGAATGGTCTGGGCACAGGGGCTAATAAAAGGCTCGTTACAATGAAAACAAATCAAATCGCAGGCCAAGCCATCATCCGTCAGACCAAAAGCAAATCCAAACGAAAATGAAACACGACTAACGAATGCCACCGACAAACAGGAAGTAGTTTGAATTTCCGGTGTCATTCGGATCTGCCTATGCCCAGGCATAGAACGAACCCACCCACAGCCACAGCCACACCCACATCCACTCCAGAGGATGCTCCTGCTCCGGCTTTTGCTCTTACTCTTTCCCGACTCACCGCTCAACACACGACCGCGACTATTGCGCCTAAATTTCCAAATTGATTACCGCCGGAGAACGGCGGAGAACGGTTGGGCCGGGCAGAGGTGGAGTTGGAGTTGGATGGGGTCAACTCGGCTTCACTTTGAAATGCCATTAAAATGTATTTACAAACGCAAATTGATAGTGATTTTGGTTTGGTTTGGTCGGTTCCAGCTGCAGCTCCAACTCCAGCTCCAGCTCCGGGCATTGCCATGTCGGTGGCCATGGGTCCATGGTCGGCTTGTGGTTCCAGTGTCTCTGCTTGAGCTTCGGATTGGTTTGGATTCGGTCTCCCGCTCCAGCTATCGCCAGCTATCGTGTTGACGTTTCGGCTTAGCCGTTGATTTGTCAGCACGCATCGCGAGTAAACCGCTCGTACGGTTCCACGTCCACATCCCGGTCCAGGTCTGTGTTCTGGTCCTGGTCCTGGTTCACCTCCGCTCTGGTGTGTGCTTGGGCTGCACATAAACCGAGCAGCGCTAACCAATGCCGGCTCATCTCATCGCCTGCCCTTTGTAGCTTTTCAGCGATTGTTTCGTCCTCTTTGTCCTGCGTGTGGATGGGGCATGGATATGGGCATGGGGATGAATGTGCCTGTGCCTGTGCCTGAGTATCTTGTGGAATGTAAAGAGTAGGTTTTGGCACCTAGCACGTCGGCAGGGTGGCGTTTAGCCTTACGCACTGGGTGACCTGTATGCCAGTCGAGAAGGGGGCGGGGGGGATACATTTGGCTACAGGATTTGGATACTCTCTGGCTAATGTTAAGCAGGTGATGGAGATGGAGTGAAAGTCCCTTCTGTGTGCTTGATTGTAAAGTATTGTTTTAGAAGCCTGGGTCTCGGTCTCATCCACATGTGGTGTGTGGAGAAACTGGCTGAACTCAGCAAGGATCAGACAGAGACAAACGACAACAAGGACAACAACTTTAACTGCAATTATTTTCGAATGAAATGTAAGTTCATTTGAAATGCAATTTCTGGCATGTGTCTAATATATGCAAACAATTTGCTTTGCTTCCTGGGCAAAAAGGGACGCGGATCAGTCTATTGAATGTTTACGTGTGCGTGCGCGTGTGCGTGTGCACAGGCAGAGCCCAGTACAATAGCAACAACAATGATAAATCAATATGCAAAAGAACGAGACCGCTCACGAGCCAACTTGGTAAACAAGAAGCGTGACAAAATGATAAAGTGTCGACTCCACCATGGCGATGGCGATGGCTTAGAACTGTATGTGTGGGGCACACAGAGTGTTTTCTGTGACACTCAGTGACAGAGGAGGAGCAGGCGGCACGACAGAGAAAGGCAGGACAGGACAGAGCAGGGCAGGGCAGGATAGGGCAGAGAGTCTGCCATAGTAAAGTGAGCAATAAACATACGCGATTAAATTCATTATGAACACTTGAACAACACACAATACGAATGCGAAATGACAGACCTGATTGCATGTGTGTGTTTGCCTCTGGGTTGCCTCCCCGACACACACACACACGGGGGTCGAGTCGGAGTCGGTCCCACATCAATTTAACATTGTTTTGCCGCCTTCCACCGTCTCTCGCTGGCCCTGGCCCTGGCCACCCACATTGGGGCCCTGTTCGTGACTTGTGTGCATGAGGGCTACGGGCTAAGGCCTGGGGTTGGGGCATCGCACTTGTTATTCTTTGGTTTTTCTAATTGTATGTGCAAGTGATTGGAGTGTGCGTGTGCGATTACTAATTGCATTGCTGATATTAAATCAACATGCTTCCGCACTGATTTCTCACAGAGTACCAGAAGAGTCCTCATCCCCTAACACATTCCGGAACTGCTATGAATTGTTGCATTTGTCACACTCGGACTGGGATCGGGAAGGGTCGCCCTTCAATTACCTTCAAACAAAACTTGAGATTGCGAACATTTTTTGCAATTTTTTTTTAGATAGTCTAATATATTTGACTGCTCTTGTGGTATAACTTTTATCAAGAACCATATTTTTTATAGGAAATAATAATGAAGGCAAATATGTCCATAAAAATACCAAAACGTAACCAAACATATAGCTATTGCGGATTTGAAGAAGTCTTCACATCGAAGGTAATGAAATGAAATGTCAACTGGTTACATTTATGCAGACTTTTAATGTTTTATAGTGGATATTTGGTCGGAAATGCTTCATGGGGAGGATCCGAGGTTCTGCCTCAGCGACTTGTGCTACGAAAAGCTATGCGGTAGAATCATATGCATCATAGTTCCTCCTAGTTGGCTGCCTCCTCTTCCTCCTTTATTGATCTCCAGTCCATTCGAACTCAAGTCTCTGACGCTCGAGGACGGGGACGAGAACTGTTGCCTCTAATTGGTCTAATCAACAGTTGGTGAGTGCTCGAAATTAACCATTGCCATTTATTGCATAATGTCCATGCTTGAACGTAGCGGCATGTGGAATGGGGCACGAGGCATGGGGTAGGTGTTTGCACCTGATGCGATAATTGCTGTCACAAACAGTGCACCTGCGTATCCGCCTGCAGCGAAACCATAAACCGTTGTCCCCACGATCCACACATACACATGCGTATGCGCATGTGGCGGTATGCACCTCATTTCGAAATTGGCTCCCAGCTGCACTCATCCACCCACACGGGCACAGGCACGGGCACGGCCACGGCCACGGACACCTCTTCCACGTCCTCCATGTCCGCGGGAGCCTGACAGGCCGTGCCCGTTGGTTTTAGTCAATTTTGGTTTGTCGTTTGCAGGTTGCAGGCTGGCTGGCCGGCTGACTGGCTTGTAGGTTGCATGTTGCAGGTTCACAGGTACACCGCGATGAGCAGCGAACGGTGATTACTTAGTAGCTGCTAGCTGGCCACGGCCACCTCCACATCCACATCCACATCCTCCTGTTGAATACTCAGAGTAGAATGAACGGAATGTGGAATCTAATAAACATTTATTGACGGGTGGATCAAAAGCATCAACAACGGAATGAAGAGGAATGGCAGGGTGATGGCGAACCCGTTTCGAGGGCTGCTGTTTGCCCTTATCCAATCAGCAAAGAAGGAAACATCTGTGTAGACGCCGGCCGAGTTGGGCTCCCCGCAGCCGGCACCAAACGAGACGACGCCCACTAAAATGTTGTCACACATGAGGGGACCACCGGAGTCACCCTGGCAACTATCCACCTCGTAGTCGTTCTGGTCCGAGGCACAAATCATGCCCTTGCCGAAGCTCTCCAGCGAGGAGCAGTAGGATTTTTCATTGATCGACACATCACCGTTGACGGCCTCATCGGGAGTTGGACCAAACTGGAGGAAAATATATGAAAGGCAGAATTAGAATTGGCGAGCGGCAAGTAGGGAAACCTGGGGGTAACCTGTATGACCGTGCCCCAGCCCACGACGGTGCACTTCAGTCCCGCCTGCGGCGACTCGTTTGATATGGAAATAACTTCGACGAACTCGCCATCGGGGCTCAGCGCTTCCTTCAACAATAGTAGGCCTATGTCGTTCTTGAGCTTCTTTGGCGAGTACTTGGGATGGGGCTTCACCGCAGCCACGTCTCGGACCTGCGTTTTGCCTGTGCGTTGCAACCGTCGCGGCGTACCGGCCACAACCTTGATCCTGCTGGCCTTTATCTTGGTGCCTCTGCATGGGGGGAGATGCAAGAGCAAGGGCATGAAATCAGATGGATGCAGAAGCAGAGCTACTGGTAGCTAACCGGTACACACCCCACGTAGAGGCAATGGCCAGCCGTTAGAATGACCTTCGGGGAAATGACTACTCCGCCGCAGAAATGATTGTCGCCGAAAAATTTGCGTTCTCTATTTGTGCGCATAGAGACCGCATATTTGACCAAGTTATTTTTGGCCGGCCGATATCCGCCTGTGATCAGAAAGTGAAACTCGGACATATTGCCATAGTACCCATCTGTTCGCAACCGGTTCTCCACGTCCGGACCCAGAACACTGGACTGCGACCCATGTCCTGGTGCAGAGCTGTAGACGCCAGTAGAACCGGACCCGGACGCGGACACCTGCTGGCCGAGATCCCTGCCGCTGGACGGAGGCCAGTTGCCAGTTGGTTGTGGCGGCGAGGCTCCGCTGGTTGGCAATACCGTCCACATCACCATCACGATACAAACAACAAATTTAGACGGTCTCATTTTTATGTTGCTTGTCAGTAATAACTGACTGGAAAGTCGCCAGTCGAGGCGACCGTATCGTATCCCCGTATACGGATCCCGAGTGTTGTAGTGTCGTCTAATTTCCCAGTCATCGCAGTCATTGGGAGACGATCTGATAGGCATATGAAAAATTTCCGCTCATAAATAACTGAAACGCGTAGATGGATATTGTATGTGTGGGACAGTGGAGTGTGTGTGTGTGCGTGTGTGTGTGGAGTGTGTGGCAACAGGAAGCATTTACTTACGTGGTCTACTGCGCTCTGCAGTTAGACAAATTCCGGGTGCACTTTGTCAAGTCAAAGGCTGAACCCCCGCAGCCAACCAACCGCCGACAGGGGGTGCAGGTTCTGTCAAGTTTTGTATCCCTCACTCTCCCTCCTTCTCCACAGGCACGAGTTCTCGGGCCCGTTCTCTAGTCCTGCCGTCAAGTAAGTAGTTGGTTGTTTCATGTCACTTACGAGTAAGTCGTTGCCTTTCCATGCTCTTGCTTTTGCCTTTGCCTTTGCCGGCTAGCCCGGGTGTCTGCCGAGTTGAAGGTGTTGGTCGGGGCCGTTATCATTAATTTGCAGGCTGCTTTTTACAATATTTTACAAGATATTCCTTTTCCCCCACGCTCTGATGTCAGGCCAAACGCGGTCGGGGTACCTCTGGTTCCAGGGCGGACCGTAGACTCCCAGAGCATACATAGTTCTCGTGAGAGAGGGCTTTTGGGGGTGGGGTTTTGCCTCGACCAAGTTTTTAAGTTGACTTGTCATTTTGTCCGCTTACTAAAGACAAATTTGTGCGAAACGAACAAAAAATGGCCTCCATATTTCACCAGGCGGCCCACATTCATTCATATTCACCTACAGAATCAGATTCAGATTCACACTGAGACCCACCACCCACAGTGCAGCAGCAGCTTTAACATTTCCTGCAGGCTACAGGAAACCCGTTAACAGAAAACAGTACCATTAGGCAAGAGAGAGAGAGAGAGAGGGGCAATCCTATTTGTGCGTCTGTGGCCACACAAGCTTTTAATTGTCCTTCAACAATTAACAACTTTAGCAAATTTTGATCAGCCCTTTGGGTTTTTGAGAGCGAGAAAATGTCAAAGCACTGCCAAATTTATGTGAGGTGAGAAGTAAGAGCAGTCGGAAGTAGGAAGCAGCTGTGAAAATTCCCGTAGGAGCAGGGCATCCACACAATCCACAATTATGGCACCTGACTGCCCCCAGATAGCAGACAGTTCACATGGACTGCCATACATATTACTTATCGGTCATGGACTGCGATTCCAAGCATTGATTATTGTTGCCTTTTGCAGTTTTAACTAAAACGCATTCAGGCACCAGCCAAAAACCAGTCTGACAACTCACGATTGTCGAGAGTTCGGACGGAGAAGCTGCAGCTTCCAAAATGCCAGAGATAGAGACAGAGCCGTTGTAAGAGCCGTAAATTCCGCATACAGCTCTGCCCCTCAGGACATTTTGGCTACGCTCCTGCTCTGTTTTTGTTTGCATACATTGATTGAATTTGTTCACGCCATTAAATTTGCAAATTGCTATCGGCAATTTTGCATAAACTGCAGTGTAAGATTTTACGGCACAACTTCCAGTCAGTGTCTACTATTGCCCTGCACCAGCACCAGCACCAGCACCTGCATTGCTAATATCCCTGCCCCATGCCCCGTGCCCCATGCCCCGTACCCCTACATCTGCTTTGGCCTAAGCTATGGCTATGGCTTGGTCCATTGTTCGTGTGTATGTGTGTGTGTGGATGTTTCTGGCAAGGACAAGGGCATGCCGACGACCAAGACTAGGGCCAGGACCAGAACCGGGTCCGGCACTCGCATACGAGTCATTAAATATTCATACGGCAAACCAGGCAAAGCAACCCCAGAGTGCTGGCACTTGATGACACATTTGATTCCCGCTCGTCATCGCATCGGCCAAGTGCAAGGCCGAGCGTGGTAATTACACGACAGGAGTCTCGCTTCAGATGCAGACTCCAGCTGGCAGCTGCCATCAGTCCGGGATAAGTTCGGGTAGGCATAGGGATGGTTGGGATCCGGTTAAGGACCGATACAGGCTTAAGACCCAGCTGACCTTTGTCTGATTCGCATATGGGAGACACAAGCACTGTCTAACAGAGAGCTGAAAGAGCCGAAAAATTGAAATTATCTGTCCTGTGGGAGCAGGAGAGCAAAGCTTTTCCGCGCTAACAGGTCGGATTGCACGGGGATTCGGCTCGAGGTTGACTCTGATTCACGGATCGGGATCGAGATCGGTCCAAGGGCCGGGTGGAAAAGTCCCAAAAGTCGTAAGTATCAAGATATTTACAACAATACTTTAACTTTAAGACGACTGTTGCCTCCGCTCCAACAAGTACTACATTCAGGCATTGTCTTTGGGAGATTGTGGCAGAGGGTCTCCCAGGCGGGTTCAGTGCTGGGGCACTGGTAATATATTCACATTACCCCACTCAGCAACTCCTCCGCATTCCGCACTCGCAGCATTGCCCCCATTTATTTCAGTTGCGGGCCTCTCAAATTTATGATAAAAGTTGTGCCCCCTTAAACGAATGTGTGAGTGGTGGATGGCGGATGGTGAATAGTGGATAGTGGATGGGGGATGCCACAGCCACTGCCCCTTCGCGTTCCGTGGCAACATTTCAACAATTCTCATTTCGATGCAGCTCAGCCTTGGTGAAGGTCAATGGTGGCCTGGGGCAGCCTCGGTTATTTCCCAGATAACCGATGGATCCCATGAAGGAAACACCCACTACAACTGATGCACATAAATATGGTTGAAGTACGAGTATGTACGCTTGAGGAAAATGTATCTATCAACAAGGCTCCGGCTAACGCAAAGCCGCACAAATTGGCAAAGTGACTGTCAAATCACAAAATATCGTGATCCGGTATTCGCAAATCGTACGAATCTTATGATTTAAGACCGGTTACTATTAAGTTCCTGATTTCAAATATGAATAAACATTTTTATTGGCAGAGAGCAACTATGAAAATATTTGCTGATGTTTTCAGCTTAAATTTTTAAATACGCCAAAGATATACTTTGGGTGTGAGGTCACGACCTGCAACTTTTCATCACTTGCTTTCTCTTGCACTTGCAATTTATCGCCAGCTTTCAAGGCAGGTTCTGCCATTGGATATCCTGATGAGTAGTTCCGTGTCTAGCGACTCGGCGCCTCTTCTCCAGCAAGTGGTTTGTTGCCTCAGAGAACGGAAAGATTTTCGTCTCTGGTACGCGGCATTACGCTCGTCGGCAGAGACCCAATTTGTTGTTCTCGCTGCCGCGCTGTCATTTTCGGACAGTATACAAAAGCAGGAAGCCTTCGTGCGGCTTCGGCAACGCGACTTCGGCTCTTGTTATCGCGCTTTTCCAGTGTAAAACAATTCACCGATTTCACTCACAGGCATGTTCGGGTTTTTGCTACACACACCAGCGCACTTGAGTGTATGCGTGTGTATGCCTGGCTAGCATGGGCGTAGGTTGGTTATACTATTTTCTGTCACTCCAGAAGGCGCTTCGCTGACAGAACAGTGCATTCGATGCCAGCAGCGATGACAGAACGCGGCCAAGCACACCTTACCTCACCCATAACGCACCCATACTGGCTGGTATTTTATAACCTGTACTGAAACGGGATGCTATCAACATAATCAGCAACGCTAATCTGACCTAAATAGCCTTCCAATGATGATATTCCTGGCCATACGAAACTCGAAGGTCTTTGGTGAGTTACGGGAGGGAAAGATGTCTGGGAACGTCTCCTATTACCAGTCACCTGTGGGCCTGGACTGGGATTGTTTGGCAGATTGAACTAGTGAGTGGCAGGGGCCCACTCAGTTCTGCTGCAAATTACTTTTCCGCTCGGCGAGAGTTACGTAATGAGCATAATCCCAATTATCTCTGGCATTTGTCGTGCTGTTGGGCCTGTTGCCTCCTCTGGAAGTGGAATGGAGTGGATTGCGGTCCATATCCATGTCCATTCCCATGTGCAAGGCCATGTCCATGCTCATGTCCATGCCATCTATACAACTATTCGAGTGACCGCATTCGGGGTGGACATCCATTGGTGCTCCTTTGCAGCTCGGTGTCTACCAAGCTGAGGGCTTAATTGCATTTTTTTTCAGCGCACCGCTCCACCGTTCCACGGTTGGGTACTGACCCAACAGTATGCTCTCTGAGGCAGTTTTCCACGGTTGATTGAATTTGGAAATGCTGTCGGCTGCACTCGCAAGTTGTCGACGGCTCAGTCCGTACAAATTACATTAGTTGCAATGAGGCCGCGGCTTATCTTATTAAGTGCAGTCATAGATATCCCCGGCCCATAGACACTCCACTCGATGTCCTGCGTTGAGAAATTCCCTGTGCGAGCAATCTGAGTCTCTCCTCCTGGCCTCTGGCTGGCATCGCATGCACTGCTCCATTTTTAAGCACTACTATGAGTAGCTGTGCCAGCAGAGACCATCGAAATCCTGGCAGTCGCTGCTAAAGAGTGCCTGTCGACGACGAGGACGGTGCACAGAAAGTTATGTGTCGGACATACCTCTGTACCGGGACATGCATAGAGCAGTCGTCAGACGGCACGTTCAATCTGGAATAACTTTTGGCAAACACACACACACAACAATCCGATTCCCATGACGCCGATGGATGAGGCGGCGGCGGTGGTGGTGGCGCCACAAAGTGGCTTATTATAATTTCCAAAATAAACTAACTGTATGCTTTGGTTACGCTCTCGTCCCTGTCTGTCTAAAAGTGAAAATAATATTGTAGTTGAAATATCAACATTGACGCTCGTCCAATGTGTGTGTGTGTGTGTGTGTGTGTCGGGCTGTGGCTGTGGCTGCTGCTGCTGCTGTGATGTGTGGCATGCCGCTTGGTCCCTGTTTTTGGAGCACTTTAAAATGGCAAGCGAAAAGGGTTCAATACGACTGTCTGTCTGTTTCTTTGTGTGTGTGTGGGCCACCCAGGCAGCCAGGCTGCTGGCCAGCCATTCAACATAAGCATATTAGGCGTCGCCCCTGTCATTCGGGAGTGGAGTAGAGTGGAGGCTGGGCTGGGCTGTTGTCGCGGGTGCGGGTGTGGGTGTGGAGGTGTGGGGGTGCTCCGACACTAAAACGTGACGTTGAATCCAATGTGATGCTCAAGCGTGTGAAAATACCAGAAAGACGTTAGCTATTAAATGGTCTGAATGCCGGGCGCCGCCATCGCCGGATCGCTTGGCGCGTGTGCTCTTGGCCGCCGACCGTATTTATGACCGTACTCGTAAGTTAACAGACAGCGGAAGTGATACATCAAGGACACGTACACGTACACGTACACACACACAGAGGAGAGACCAGACCAGAGCACATTTCCATATGTGATTCGTCTTTACACACGTTTGGAATTAATCCAGCAGTTACTTAACCAACAGTTTTCAAAATTTTGTTTAGTTTTTACCAACTGGTGCCCCCTGGGCACCCGAAATGACCAGGTCAAATCCTGGTCAAATCCTATTGCGCGAATTGGTGGCCAGTGGCTTTTGCCTGACACTGCACTTGACCGCTTTGCATGCATTTGACACGCTCGATGGGCCATGAATCGGGCCTAGTTTTTGACAAGCCATCAACGTCAGTGGTGCTGGGGCTGTTGCTGTTGATGGTGCTGGCCCAGACCGAAGGCCGTAGCCGAAGGCTGGCTGTGCTGCCCTGCTAATGCTGACTCATCGAATCAGTCTCAATGTTTGCAGCTTCGTTGGGTAAGGGTTTATGATCCCCTGCTCAATTAAATCTCTCGCTGGTATGGAGACCCCAACTCCAACCCAGACACAAGCCCAAAAAAAATTCATGGCTGCCGGTGGAACCCTGTCATGTGTCATGTGTGTGGCTGTGGGGCGTGGCTGTGGATGTGGCTGTGACTGGGACTAAAACTGGGACTTGTTGTTGGGTTTTGCTGTTGTTTCAATTGCTTAACCTTGGGTGGTGCTTCTTGTCACTGCCAGATGACACGGGACGCTGCCTTTTTTGTGCCTGTCCGGCTGTCCGCCTGTCTGGCTGTCCGTCTCATGGAATATCAAGATTAGCGCCTAATGTGGGACCTTCTCCTCCATAGCCTGCTCCATGTGTGCGTGTGCGGCGGTGTGTTTGGGGTGGTGACATGCAATTCGACAAGTCTGTAGCTTGGCTTTGAGCTCTGGACCAGGACCTTGGACTACCTTCTCGCTGTGTCCTTTGTACGGAATATTGTTGCTATGTCTGCTGCTGCTGCTGTTTCTGGTAGTGCTGCTGCCGGCAAAAGGCAAAATAAATTACCACTCATGGTGTTCCCCAGTTGTCAGGGAGGGGCTGGGCCTGAGCTTGGGCATGGTCTGGGGTCTAGGGTCTGGGGTCTGGGGATTTGGGGGGCGGTCATTGTCGTCAACAAACATTTTGACACTTGCTCCGTAACCATAAAAGTCAGTCAGAGTTGGGGCTTAGCCAACTTTAAATACCTTTGGACAGATTAAAAGTCTCGTTAACCAAAATGTTTGCAGCTTTTGCTTGAATCTCTCTCCGTGTGTAGGTGTTTTGGGTGCTTGGATGCTTGGGTGCTTGGGTCGGGCGAGTGTGGTCTTGCTTGTATGTATGTATGTGTGTTTTGTCATGGGTCACACCGTGTGCGAAAACTATCGCCATGCATAAATTGCTTACTGAAATGGCTTTCAGCCCTCGGGATGGGATGGGAAAGGGCGTTAGCGATGGCTGCTCGGATTTGTGGCCACTTTCGCAGTCTGCAGTGGATGGTCTGTTCTGCTCTACATATTGAAAAATTACTGAACATTATACTTGAGGGTCACTTTTAATTACTTTCAAGAAGGTCAACATTAATGAGTGTCAATGAGTGGCCCCACCCCCCTTTTCGTCTGAATGTGGGCTGAATTTGGATCTTTGTACGAATATGTGTAGTGTCCTATATTGATCGGGGGGCCATTTCGAGTCGGTAGTGTCGGAAATTAAAGCAAAAACTTTTCACATTTGTCGCCCATTTTGCGGTTAGCCATTTGCAACTTTTTGCCCGGACCCGGGCCCAGGCCCAGCCCTAGCCTAGCCTTTAGTTTCTGCTTTTGTTTGCTGCTGCTGCTCTGCTTGCTGCTCTCCTTGTTGCTGTTGCTGTGGCTGTGGCTGTTGCCTGCCTGTCAGCATGTGTTGTTTTAAAATTTGCATGCGTTTCTTTCCGTCTGACTGCGTGCAAACAAGCATCAAGCAGCAAGGAACCACCCGGGGTGCACCCCCGAAGGTAAGCCAATAAGTATGCAACACTTTTGAAGTTTGTCCAACGCTCCTTCAGAGCTCAGCCCCAGCCCCAGCCTCAGCCGCAGACCCAGCCTGGCCACCCAACAACAGCGCTAACTAGACATAATGCGTGAGTAATTGGCAACGTGGCTGTGTGTCCCCATTTCTGTGTGCCACACGACCAGGTTAAGCCGTTCATGTCATTAAATCGCGTTGCTGGCATGCGCCGAGGATGTGGATGTGGATGTGAATGTGGATATGGATGGGTGGCAATAATTTATGCGCGTTATATTCTAAGCGATTGACTTGTCCACAGGCAGCTGTTAGCCGCATCAGTGGGCGGGCATCGGACATCGGGCATTGGGGAGTAGTAATGGAGCTGGTGCGGCGTTGGTATTTCTGGTTCTAGGCTTGGGGCAAGGACCGGGGGAGCACGTTTTGTGGCATGGGTATTTGCTTTGGCTTTGGCTTTCGCATACGAGTTTGCCCGAATTGGCTTTATTGCAATTGGCTTTTTTCGTTTGTGTTTTTGCTTTTGTTTTTGTTTTTGCTTTTGTTTGTGTTTTTGTTGCTGTTGTGTCGAAGCGTTGTTATTGTAATTTAATAAGCGGCTAATTGTTGTTAATCAATTGTTTAACAGTTTACAACATGTTGTTGCCTCCGTTGCTGTTGCTGTTGTTGTTGCTGGTGGCGTGAATTATTTGCATTATTTTTTATTGGTTGACTGTTAAATGTTGATATTGTTGCTGCTGTTGCATGTTGTTTTTGCACACGCATTTTAATTGCAATTGTTATTGCAGTGGCAGTGGCAGTTGCATGTGTTTTGTTATTGCAATTCATTGTTGCTGCTGCTGCTGCTGCCGCTGCTGCCGCTGTTTATCGAGTGTCTGTCCGGCCGTACCCGCTGTCTGGCGTATTTTTGTGGTTATTGTTGCGCCCCTTACCGCCCCACCCTCCCAAAAGCTTACTCTTGTTGGGGCAGTCAGAAGCAGCAGCAAGCAGCAGCAGCAAGGGACATTCCTGGCAGCAGCATCAATGACAGAGCAGAGCCCTTGCAACTGCAGTTACTGGCCGCAATTATTCTGTTGCTTTATTGTCTGTTATAATTAAATCATTTGATTTCATTGTTTGGATTTAACATTTGCACGAGTATGTGTGCTACACATACTTACCTACACATAAATATATGTATGTATGTGTGTATACATTGCACATATAATAAGCCCTCGCTGGCATATGTGGCGGCTGTTTGGTGTCTGCTTGTTTGAAACTTTCACTATCTGGCTTTGCAGCACTAATTGAATTTTTTAGTATGTACATAGATGCTAGGCATGGGGGCATGCCCCCTCTGCTTGGGTGTTGCCATATAATTACTTATTAAAGAACTCATAAATGTTAATATCGATATGCACAAATTATGTTTACCCACTGCCTCGCATGTACTTGCCCCTTCCGAGATTGATACAGAACTGAGTATCTAATTCCGCCTTGGACATCGCCCACCGTTCGCATCCTGCGGCTCTCCACTCAAAGAAGGTCTCCAGTCGAGGTTGGGGGAGGGGGGGTTGCTCTGGTAATTGCACCAGAACATGGAAATTATTCTCTACTTTGGTTGGCCCACGCGGGAATCAAACAGCAGAGCCCAGGGTTCGCGAGGACTGTCTCGACGTATTCTTAATTTGCTGATGAAAAATTTTCATGTACTTAGAGAAAATGGCAAAGTTTTGGCCCCAGCATTACCGTACCTCCTCCACTTTTCCTCCACATTTCCTCCTCCTTGGCTTAGACACTAATGAAATAACGTTTTGGGTGCCGCAAAAGGTGTGATGTGGCAACGGGGGATATGGCTCTGCTCTCTCTCTCTCTCTCTCTCTCTGAGTGTGTGTGTGTGTGTGTTCTGTGTTATCTTGAGCGATAACAATCCATCTTTTGTCTAGCAGCGCTACGTGTCGTTGTCGTTTCATTTCGGTGTTCTTTTGCCGGTGGACGGTGCTGGCTGGGGGATAAAGCAAATTTATTTATGTACCCAAATGAAGCAGTCCGCAAGAGCTGCAGCCCCAGAGCTCTGTGTGTGTGTGTGTGTGTGTGTGGGGGGCCTAAGTCCGAGCAGACATGAGTTACCGTTGCCAAATTAAACATCACCGACATAAAATTTATGAAGCCAGACATTAAGTCGGGGGCCCACAAGCACAAGGAACTCAAAACATATTTCCTTGGGTCCTTGGTCCTGGCTTGGGTCTTGGCTCCCAGGTCTCACTGTGTCTAAGTGTGTGTGTGTGTATGTGTGTGCTTGTGCTATGTTTAAAGCGAATTAAGGACATTACATTTTTACCGGCACTAATTCCAACAGCCCCTGATGTTTATCCTTGCTACAAATTACATTTCCGCATCAGAGTACGAGTGTGCGTGTGTGTGTGTGCAGCTTAACCCTTTGCTGATCTTCGCTGTGGGAAGCAGTCCACGTGAATCGGGATCATCGTGTAACCCCTAACAGCGACTGTCTTCAGCTTCCCCAGTCTTTCCGCTCGTGCCGCGTCACACCCTATGACTTGTCGGTGTCAATGGGTTAAGTGGTCGTTTTTGGGCTAACAAATTTGACACGGGCAATCCCAGCCCCAACAAAAAGAGCCCAAGGGAATGGGAAAGGTCTGGTGCTGGGGGACTGGGGCTGCATCACACACATACAGACACAGACACATACACAAACACATATATAAGTGAAGAGGACGAGTAGAAGCCGCAATGCTTAACGTAATTACAAGTAGTTTTACGGTTGAGCTCGGCAGCACAAGAGGCTGGTCGGACCGACTGAAATTTTGGCCACAGCCGCCTGCTGGCAGCAAACCAGCAGGAAGAGGAACCACATGTACCGCCAGACAACAGAACTGACGACGACGGGGACGACGAGACGACGAGGACACTGGGACAGAGGAAGACAATGGCAGGAGTAGCAGCAGCAGCAGCAGCAAAGAAGGAGCAGCAGCAGTAGCAGCAGCAGCGCGAGAACAATGGAAATTACGAGTTTCAATTTGTAGAAAAATTTATTATATCCATTAAGTAAATGGGTTTCGAACAATCTAGCGGCGTAGCATGAGCATGCTCTCGGGTGCTGCTGTTGTGGGTGGCTTTCAAGATGCCAACCTGTGACTCATTTCCTCGGCTGGCCATCCCCATCCCCACACCCATCCCCATGCCCGTCCACTTGTTTACGTAGGAGCAGCAGCAGCAGCTCCGGCGGAGACGCAACGGCAAACGCAGACGCAGACGCAAGGCAATGGAAAATATCAAAAATTTTTGAATGGTTCTACTGCAGCTGTGACTGTGCCATCAGCCAGCCAGGATGCCATCAGCCGGTTCCTGTTCGAGGTCGAACCAAAGCCGACCGCAAAGGGCCCATGTCTCTGTGAGAACTCCTCCCCCTCCCCCCAGTCACAGGGGAAGGGCGCTGTGCGAGAGAGTGAATCATAGACCGCAATATAAACTTTTATGCTTGGCTTATTTGTTTTGTCTGTCTGTCTGGCTGTTTGCCCCTTGCGATGTTCCGATGCTCTGATGCTCTGATGCTCCGATGTTTCCAGTGTGTCTCTCCGATTCTATGTGTTAGCTGCGGCTGTTTTCTTTTCCATGACTTTGTCATTGTACCTTTCCCACATTTCTCTCGCCCCCAACCAAGAGACTGCTGGCAGTCGCCAGTCGCTTGTTGACTGTCGACTGTCGACCGTCGACCGTTGACTGTGGGCTGTCATCACTGCCAAATTGTGTTGTCTGTAGCCGACATGTTAATACGTTTTGTGGCCAACATTTTAATCAGTTATTGTTGGATACTGCCGCAGCATCTCCTGCCAGCCACCTCTGGACACGAAATCAACTTAGGCTGAAAGCCCTAGACACTGCAAGCGATCAATAGATGGCTGCTGGCCGGCCTTTCTAATTGCAATCGGAAATGTTTACAAGCCGATCCCTCGATGCCCTCCATGGCAAGGCTCATCCATGGCATCCATAAAACTGAACCCCAGCCTGGGTTCTGGAGGTGGTGGAGGAGGTCTGTGCATGCTCGTACTCGTAAAGCTTTATCGATACATCTGCACAATTTAATTTAACCGCAACTTTATTACTTTTCGCTGGGATGGCACTGGGATGGCGGCTCGGTGCACTCGTGCCAGGTCCTCCTCCTACTCCTGCTCCGACTCCTTCAGCTTCAGCTTCAGCCGTTTGATCTCGCTCTCTCATTAATATGCACGGCACCAGAATCAGTTTCGACTTTCGACACAATTTTGACTTTATCTGTGTGCTCTAGGAGTTCTGTTCTGCCACTGCGATGCCACTGCCAAGGAAGACGACGATGAAGAGGCAAGGGAAAAGGGGCAAGAGACAAGAGACAAGAGGATGATGGCACCATCGACGACCACAAAAAGCCAAAGACAAAGACACTCGCAATCGCAATGGCAATGGCACTGGCAACATCTTTTGGAGGGAGTCAAAACAAAACTGGAACAAAACAAAACAAAACATTGACAGTTGACTTAAATGAAAGCAGAGCACACGTGGCTCACAGTCTAAACAGCTGCTGGAAATAAAGTTTGGGCTCATTCTGATTGCTATTGGTTGGGCTTTGGGCCTCGACTGCGGGTATTGCTGGATGAAGTGCTTTGCTCCTTGGCCCTGCTCCTGCCTCTGCCCCTGCTCGTGCCTATGGCACCCTGGCACACGCCCCAGCCATGACCCGATTACCGTTTTCAATATGGCAGAGCTTAAGATTTTCAATTTTCCGTTTGTAATCAGCAGTTTCGTATTTGTTGTATTCCTTCCCTTCGAATCTGTCCCCCCTTCCGCTCCCCCAGAAACCTATTTTCAGACCCAGCCACGTCTCACGAACACACCGCAGGTGTGGCAGAAGTCAATGCAAGGTGAGAGAAATCCAGAAGAACAAGTACAAGAACAACACGGATATGGATAAGTGCAGGAAGGAGCCGGTAGACGGTAGACGGTAGAATGAGCTCGAGCTGCAGCTCCAGCTACAGCACTAGCGAGGAATAAGATGAAGGTGGGATGCAAATGCAAATGCAAATGTTACCCATACGCCACGTTGTCGCTGCTTGAATTTTAATTTGCATTGCCACCAACTTTCTTTGCCACACTGTGAAAGTGCGATTGGGTGCGGGAGATGGAGTGGAAGGATGACATCCATTTCGCATCTTGCAGCCACCATTCGCCCATCCCTAGATCCCGTGATCCCGTGGCACGTTCAAAGACATGTTCGTTGGCTGCTCATTGCGAAATAATTTGCATAAGCTTTGCACCCGCCTATACTCGTGCCTCGTACTCTCTCCGCTTTGAAAAGTTTTATTTGCTATCCTTCGCCTCCATTCCTGCCACTTGGGTCAGTGATGGACACGTGACACGCTCTCGAGAGGGGCGTGAGTGGAGCGCAAATTAGCAGAGCACAAGGAAAACTCAACTCCCATCATTATGGTCGGAAATCTTGCTGTCGATTTCGCTATTCTGCTATTCTGCTATTCCCTATTCCCTATCCCCTATTCATTCGTTATTCGTTTATTCGTTTGTTTGCAACCAGACAATTGAAGTGCAATTTGCACATTTCATAGCTGCCGTCCCTCCGTCGATTTCCGTCCGCAATTAACAAGGACTGAGAACAGTCGAATCGTAGCCACGCCGCTGTATCCGGACTTTGATGCTAATTTGCGTGG
Source organism: Drosophila algonquin (assembly GCA_035041765.1). Taxonomy (NCBI): domain Eukaryota; kingdom Metazoa; phylum Arthropoda; class Insecta; order Diptera; family Drosophilidae; genus Drosophila; species Drosophila algonquin. Next base: position 1,032,588 of record JAWNKY010000238.1, on the reverse strand, counting down.
TGCTCATGCTCATGCTGCTTGATGGTCAGTCCCCGTCGCTGCCGCCGCCGCAGTCGCAGTTGGAGACATGGAAAACTTCATTAAGCACGAAGGCAAAAATATTTATTGAATGTAGCCGCCAGAGACTGGCGACCAGCGTCCATCCACAGGACAGACAGATGCGGAGACGGATACGGATAAGGATACGGAGATTGAGACTGAGACTGAGACACACACATAATCATGGCCCAATCGAGATGACAAACAATACGTGCCGAATGCGCCTCAGCCTTTTTCAAGATATCCTCCTATGGATGGAGCAACAGATACAACAGATAGAAAAGCAGACGGGATAGAGATAGAGCGCTGCTGGGCCATCAGTAAATGGCTACAAATTGCTGCAGACAGCCAGCCGGGTGGACCTGGCTTAGACGGAACTTCGACAACTGTTGCCATTGTTGGATCGTGGAAGCTGAGAGAGTGGAAACAGTAGGTGCTCACAAATGAACCTTTAAAAGTCAGCCAAAGATGTTGGACTAGGGTCGCACTCGGGCACCGCGCCATGGAGGGACTTCTTCCCATCCTCCCATCTTCCCATGGGGACATAGTAGGCACACACACAAACACATACAAATATAGTATATGTATGTATGTATACGTTTCGATGCAATGTATACATATCACGTACGCGCTCACACCATAAGCCATTACACTTTCACGAGGCAGACCGTTGTCGTTGTCGTTGTGCTCCTCCTTGTGCTCCTGTGCTTCGTCCTGCTGGTGTCCCGGTGTCAGTTTACTGTTTACTTTCCGCCGTCTGCTGTTTTGACTCCAGCCAGCTCAAGGCCTTATTGGGTTTTACCCAAAAACCCATTTAATAATCTCATTCTGCCACAATAACAGAAAATATGATTTCCTCTCGAACAATCCGCAGTCCGGAGTAAGTCCGGTGTATACGGGTGGCCACACACTACACATCAAGACGACAGGACAGACAGACAGGGCAGAGAGACAGGATGATGGCTCTGAGGTGGGTGTCGTCTCTCTGGGGTGGGGTTGGGTGGGGACCACGACCACCAGTTCAACAAGTAATTGAATACATATGTACGTGAGGGCATTTCCAATAATAAATATTCCGATGTCATTATTTATTGCGTGTTATCCTTTTTATGATTCCTATTAGTGGAATTAGTTTTCCTATTGTGTGACGCTCTTCTCTGCTCTCGCTCTCTCTCTCCCCTTCTCTCTCTCTCCAGCTGTCTTGATCAGCAGACGATTGTCTCTTTTGGTTCTGGTTTTGGATTTTTTTGTTTCTTTAATAAAACACCCATTCTCCTGCCTTAGATCCCATTCTGGGACTGGGGTTGGGGCTAGACTCACGTAATTATCTGTGTGAGGCGTGTCAGGGCGGTGTGATTGATGCCACTTCGGAAACGGGCAGCATCAGGTGTGCCGAAAATGGAGGCTCTCAAATTTGTTAGCTAATTATGCGGAAATTAATGCTCCTTCAGGCACTTAAAAGCCCTGTTGTTTCCCCTCCCCGTATCCTGCATCCTGGACATACCGCACACACACTGCATAAGGAGGGGGATAGGATGGACCATTAGGCTGCTGCTGCCGGAGCACGTAGCTCATACTCGCAGGCTCGCAGTTTGCACAATTTTCATGAGGGATTTAATTAATTTGTTTTTAATTCAATTTAACTTATTGCCCCTCGTCCTTTGGTCCAGGTTCAGCTATGGCTCTGGCACAAGACGTTAGCCTACTTTGCACTCTTGTTGCAGAGCTGCGCATTTCGTACTTTGCTTCTCGTTTTCGTTTTCGTTTCTCGTTTCCCGTATTACGTATTACCCGTACACACAATACAATACTTACGTTATTTTGTTTTTCGTATTTCGCATTTATTAAATGGCACATTTACTCTCTGTTTATTGGCCTTAATGCCGGCTTGCCAGCGAAATTTACATTTTAAAACAGTTTCCCGTTCATTCCCATTCCCATTCCCATTCCAGCCCCACCCCTCCCCACCTACCCCTCAGTCACTCAGTAACTCTTGTCGCTGCCTGCCACTTGGCCAGGGCATTATTTCAACATTTTCATTGGACTTAAGTGGAAATTCATGTGTACAATAATTTGTTTGCGGCAGTACGTAAAAGTAAACCGTATACGGTCAATGAGCTCTCTCGCCCCATCCCTCTTGCCCTCTTGCAGGCAGTCGTAAAATCTGCGTTTGGTCTTAGCCATTTTCATCTGTTTCTGTTTCTGTTTTTGTTACTTTTCCTGTTCCTGTTTCTCACTCTCTATCGGTTTCTCCTGTCCGGTCGTCTGGGAAGCGGAGACCGCTTATTGATTTTTTTGGCCACAGACACACAGTTGGTGTCGTGTTTCAATGTCGCGCCACTTGCAAAATTGATAGCTGTCGCCGCCAGATTTGTCCTCCGCCCACCCACACCCACACCCACACTCACGCTTACAGCCAAGGACACCCCAGCCCAAACCCGAACCCGATCCCGATCCCGCACCCGAACCCAGGCCCACTCCACAGTGGAGAAGCAGCCGCATGTAAACACATTAACCCGTGCATTCATTAATACGACAAATATTTGCCGGGGCCAGACGAGGCGGCGACGGATTTGCACCTGCCGCTGCCGTTGCCGCTGCCCCGGAGTTGGGAATTTTAAAGTAAACAGAATTAACAACAAAAGCCGCGTTTCACGGGCACGCACATAATCACAACCCCATTCACTCCGCCGCACTGTCCCTTTCACCTGCACTGCAGTCCGACCACAATCGCAGGCACGATCACAATAAAAAAGCGAACGAATGAACGGGAAGCGGGAAGCGGGAGGCGGGAAGCGGGAAAATGGGAACCCAACCTGAAACCAAAATGAAACTGGCCAACTTTGGCCAAAGTGCTGGCCAAACTCCAGCTGTCCAAATGGCAGCGCGAGGCTAAGCCGCAACTTTTGCTGCTTTAACGAGCGTGACAAAATACTTTTGGCCTGCTTGCCCGCCGGGCGGGGGGGCAACCCAGCGGAAGTGGGAAGAGAGTCAGTGGAGAGTCCACTTTTCACTCGACGTTTGCATTTGCAGCTGAACGGACGTCAGTTAGCTGGATAGTTGGCCTTTTTTTTGCTTCGGTTTGCCAGTCTCCTGGTTCTGGTTTCATTCGCTTTGGAGCCCCAGCCTTCCTGCGTGACTTGTTGCTCTGCCTTGAGGCATTTCCAGGGGGGAGGGGGGAGCGGGCAAGAATCTTATACAGGTGTAGTCAACGCTAAATAAAAGGCGATATGTCGGGGTTCTTTTACATCTCTTATCAGCAGCATCAGTTATCGAACACCAGGCAACAGAAGAACCAACAAGAGCTCTCAGTGGCTTCTTCTTGCTTCCCTCTGGAGGAGTCTCTCTCTCACAGTCATTGGGGCGGGGTGTGGTTGGGGTCGAAACACGAGGCTAGACAGGTGCATTAAATTTATTTGTGCTGCGTCTTATTGTTGGCCAACCGCCACCGGACACCCGTCAGTCAACACCCGAACCGCCACGGTGGTCGGGTGACCCATCATCACCCACCTGTGAGGACCCCGAACGCCCCCCTATGTCGTCGTCCTGTGTCGATGGGCATTTTTCAAGAGACTTATTTGCGTTTGTTGTGGTCAGCGCTGTTGCTGCTGTTGCTGCCATCAGTGCTTGACTTTTTATACATACATACACATATTAATGGCGTGGGCCAGCCTCGGCAGGAGCAAGGGCAGCAACCACGGTGGACAGGACAGGACCAACATCAAACAGCAGAGAACCTATCTGAGTACCACACCCTCACACCCACACACAAATACACACACACACACCCCACTTTGTTGCTGCAGTGAGGTTTAATCCCTTTTCGCCCAACGTCAGTCAGTCAGTGGTTCTGGTGGTGGCGGTGGTGGTGCTGCTGCTGCTGTTGTTGCTTGAATGCCGAGGCAGCGGGCTCGGACTCGGACTCGAACTCGGACAGGAGGCAGTTTCTTTGGCATTCGTTGCCTGCTGCTGCTCTTTGTGCTCTTTCTGCTGCTGCTGCTGCTGCTGCTGCTGCTCCTGCCCTTCTCTGCTTCTGCTGCTGCTGCCCTTTATTGCGCCGTTTGGCGCTGGTCGTCGCTGTTATCATCGTTGTTGTCTTCATTCATCAGAATGGAACCTTGAATAATTAAAAGCAGTTTCTGATTACCTACCACATCGTTATACGCTCGCAGTCCACGCTCACCCACACTCACACCTACACCCACACCCACACCCACACCGACACATACACTGACAGGAGCCATGGCGTAACGCAAGGAGGTTGTACCTCTCGTTCTGGTGTGTGTGTCTGTCTGTATGCATCTATCTCTCTCTGTGTGTGTGTGTGTCTCTAATTAAACGGCAAACAGGATTCGAGTTGAGTTGAAAGCACAACGAAACAGGAAACGGAAGCCAGTCGCCATGCAGGGCGGAACTCCCACCCACCCACAGGCATAGTCGGTGTATATGTGTGTGTGTTTGTTTGTTGGGGCTAAGCATCAGCATTGTTTGCCGCAGACGTGGCATCCCAGCACCATCCATGACCCTTGCTACGTTAGCGGCACTTGCCCTCCTCTCCTGTACGGCCTTTGTCGGTGGTGAGGTTGTTGTTTATGCACTGAGCACGCTCTGCTCATTTTGCCATCATTGTTACCCCCCCCCCACACACACACCTCTGGCACTAACATTACACCTGCAACTATTTCCACCCATTCCCCATCCCTATACCCATTCCTATTCCCATCTGATTATATGTGTACTCTTGCAACCATGTCTCCAATTTCTATCCGGCATGGTCTCTCATTTTTTCTCATTTCAATTATTTTAATAGCGCGTTTGTCGTTTTGGCCACTGCGGGGTTCGGCTCTGGTGTCCTTATTTGCGCTGCTGTTACTCATTTCTATGAATACGAGTATTTTGCACTGCATTTTTCTGCAGTTTTAACTATTATTTATATCGTAGTGGCCATGGTTCGCGGCTTGCTTTACGCTGTACTGGAAAAAAATTGTATTGACATCTCTAATAAAGCAGTCAGGCCGTTGCAAGGTGTCGTCGCAAGAGCCGCGGCTATACTTTTATGCCCGACACTCAATCAACATACTATATGAGAGCTTATAATTTATGTTACTTTTATACGTAAAACATTAAGCGAAAGCGACTCGCTCTCTCTCTCTCTCTCTCTCTCTCTCGCTGTTAATGCATGCAGGTGGGATCTCTCTGCCATTTTGCTTGCTCTTGTCATGAGAGACGGGAAATCGAAAGAAATAGGAAATAATTATTGCACTTCGTTTATCCCCTTTTCACATAATGAACTATTTGATTGGATTTTTAAAATATTTAATCTGTTTTAATATTTCCAGCACTGTTTTGAGTTCCGCTGCATCTGTCTCCGTCTCTCTTTTTCTCTCACTCTTCCCACAGCAATACCAGGCGTTATATCTAGCTCCTTTCCACCAGGGGTCGTACACAGTACGAGGAAGACTGTGTGTGAGAGGGAGATGTAAGGAGGTACCGTTGCCACTGCAAATGGGTTTGTTCCTTCTGACTATATACAATGATCCGATCTGATTCAGATTCGGCCATCTGAAGGATATGGTAATTTTATATGATTCTGTTTCCTCGGAGCATGCCGCTTTTTGTGGGGGAGCTCTAGCTCTAATAGTCTCTGAGAACCAGGCATCGAAAAAGACGGACATGGCTATATCTAGTCGGCTATTGATGCTGATCTAGAATATATACCTTTCTTTATATTCCCAACATCTTTGAGTACCGATTAGTATTTACTGTCCCTGGTTGCAATGCGTTTTGATAGATTTATCGTAAGTCTTTCATTGCTCTGCCAATAAAAATATATGATTAATAATTATCAAAAGTTAATAGTAATTTTTATTGACTATAATTATAGTTATAAAATCTTAAAGATACTTTTTATTGAGTGATTTTGAAAATATGTTGAACTCCCTGCTTGAAGTTTGTGTTCATGAGGTGCATTAATCAAGATGGGATTAACGTGTCCACCGCTCAACCCACGAAGCACTACTCAGTCCCCCCTGTGGCTTGAAGGTAGTTCCGTGGGTAGTTATCGGTCTTGGTTTCGGTCTGGAGAGTGGACAGGTTAGTCTGTGGCTTATAAAGTGATATAATTTTGATTCCTTCAGGCCGGGACTTCGTTGTGGTTGCAGGGCGGTAATGAGTGGGTATTAAATGCTTAAAGGCTGGCTGGGCCTGGGCCTGGGCCTGGATCCCTCTGACGACTTGCTGACAGTGCCGCCAGTCGCCGGATGTAATTATGCAGCTCCGAGCCATTCAAGTGGCCAACCAACCAACCAACCGACCAACCAACCAACCAACCAACCAACCAACCAACAACAATACAGTAAAAAGTAAAAGACTAAAAAGACTAATAATAATGAAATCCTTTCACTTTCATTTTCATTTTCACTTGCGCTGAGCACTGAGCACTGAGCGCTGCCTCAGCGATTATTTCGCATTATACTAATCAAGGTGGTTAGCAAGATGGAAAGGTAGAAAGGTTTTTGGTGCGGTGTGGCGGCTGCCGGAGATCTAAGGAGGCGGAGGAATTCCACCTAATCCGTGCCAAGGACTTTGGCTTTCGTTTCGTTTCGTTTCGCTTCTGCTGTTGCTGCTGCTGCTGCTCCATGGTGCCGCCTGCCCAGCAGTAGGAACAGAGCATAATGTCGCATTCATTAAGCCGAACAGCAGGTGATGCACACCTGCGGCTCCCCCAGCGCCCAGTTGGGAGCTCAGGGACAACCCCCATCCGTCCACCCGTCCACCCGTCCACTGCCTGCTGCTATCGCGAAATTGTTATTTAAACCAGCTTGAGGGCTTTTCCCGCCTTCAAACCCTCCTTCAGTGGATTCAGCGGATCCAGTGGTGCTCCAGTGGAAGCATCTGCCCCATTCCATCCCCATACCATTCCATCCTTTGCTTGGTTTGCGTATTCTTTTAATTCTCTTATGGTTGCCTTTCCCTGGGTAGGGCTCTGGCACTGGCACTGGCACTGACTCTGACGCTGGCAACGGCTCCTGCTCCTGCTCCGGCACAGGCACAGGCGGCGGAAGCGGAAGGCGCTGAAATGCGCGCTAAAAATTTCAAAATAATGAATACTCCTTGCCTGATCCTGCCCCTGGCCCTTGGCTCTGGTTTTGGCTTTGGATTTTGGCATGGGTCGTGGATGGCCACTAAAAAAAGGTCTCCAGTGCTCCAGTGCGCGGCCCACTTTACGACTTATTGTCCTCGGCTGTCCTCGTAGTTGGTGTTGGTGTTGGTGTTGCTGTTGCTTTTGTTGCTGTTGCTGTTTGCGCAATGCGATGCAACGTCGCGAATGATTTTGATTAAGCGTCGCTTGTTTGCGCAAGTAATGCGAAAGCAAAAGCACAAATGGGTCCTGTGGCACCTCGAGCAGCGCGGTGCAACGAGCTTCTTCGGGATACAGAGAGGCGCAGCTCCTCAGTGCAATGCGAAATTAAAAATGGCACAAAAGCGACTCCTGAATGAAATGCAAAAGAACTGCTGAAGCGAACTCTAGCATGTGGCATATACATATTTGTATGTGTATGTGTATGTGTATGTGGATGTGAGTTTGCTTCTGTTGCGGCAGCTTTTAGCGAATGATTTGCTCATCCCCCTGTGACGCCCCACAGCGTGCTTGGGGTCGGAGACTGGAACTTGGACTGTTCGTAGGGCTGGACAATGTCCAACGACTTCCGCTTCAATGGACTGAAACGGCAAAGAACCGGAGAGGGGTGGGAAATCTCATAAAAAGATATGTTACCAGCTTGTCAGATGGCGGCGTGTGGCATGTGGCATGAGGAAAGGGCAAATGGAATGAGTTTTGATAGCGAGAGCGAGAGCGAAGGGGAAAATGGGTTGCTAATCCCTTTTGCTCGTCTGAATGCTCAGCAGTCAATAATTTGTCAATATTCAAATAATCGAACAGTCAATGTCAATGGAGATGGAGATTGTGTGCGCTCGTGTGAGTGTATCTGTGTGTAACTGAGTATCTGCGTATGTGCTTGTGGGTATTTACGACCCAACCGAGCCAGACCAGACCTGACCAGGCCAGGCCCGGCCAGACCAGACCAGAGCAATCCCTGTCAATCATTTAACTAAATATTTAAGCACTTTGCCCCTTCGGCAAATTCAATTTTGTGTGTGCACGCGGCCACTTCCATTGCGGCAGGCAGGCGGAGTCAGGCAGGCGGAGGCAGGCAGGCACGCAGGCAGCCACGGCTGCCCACCTTTCGATAAACAAACCACAAATGTGGTACACACACGCGTCAGATTGAAGCCCTACACCCCCCCAATCCCATTCCATGTCCTGTAACCACCCACTTCCGCTCTCTCTCTCTCTCTCGCTACCAATTTCCAAGCAGCAGCCAGTATCTGCCCGCCCGTTCTTATGTGCCGCACACAAACACACACACACATACATCCTACATACAACCCATAAACACCTACACACACACACACACACGCACACGCACACGCACAGACAGTCAATGTCATATTTGCGAAAGTGCAATAAATTTCATATGAAGTTCGTAATCGATTTTGACTTATTGAAACATTATGATTGAAAGACATTTATGAGTGTACGAAAAGGTCTCCGGAGGGTCAATGCCAACAGAAACGCTGACAGCCACTAGCAGGGGCCCTGCCTGCCACATGGCTGGGCGGCACGCAACACGTCGAAATGCGGTGGGCATGGACTGGGGAAATCGCACAATCAGCAGTTATTAGGGTTACCTCGGATGTCGTGAGACGAGCTGGCGGCAGTAAACATACACTACATAAAAAAGAAAGAAATGGAACGCAATGTAACCATTGGAAAGGGTATGGCACTGGCACTGGCACTGGGATAGATCTGGGGATCTGGATCTGAAGTGGTCGGAGTGGGTTCCTGCTTGCCTGTTTGCCTGTTTCTGTGGATTGGCTGTAAGTGACTAAGCTCGCAGGATACAGGAAACACGACGATGTCGAACGGAAATCGAAAAGGAGCCACCAAAGCCAACGCGCCATGAGTCTGTCCGGGGGAGCGGTAGAGGGAGGGGAAGGGGAGTGGTGGTCGACCTGGTTCCAACAAATCTTTCAAAACAAAACAAAAAGGAAAACCGACAGCGGCAAAGGCAAAGACAGGAGCAAGAGCAGGAGCAGAGGCAGAGGCATCTCTTCTGTGGGAGTGGCATGGGCAGGGGCACTGCCAAAGGACAGGGCAATCATCGGGGAATCAAATTGGGATGTAAACACGTAGATAATGTGCTCATACGTTTCAATATACGCACACAGCTCACACACAGCACACCCTCGGCCCCCAGTCCCAGTCCCACTCCCAGTCCCAGTCCCACTCCAGCCTCGATCTAAGCCACGTAAGTGGCTGCCATTCGATGGGCGACCTTTGGCTGCGTTCGATGTTCGATTGGGGCTGGGGCTGGGCCTGGGCTCCACCCACAAGTCACCCTGCCATCATCATTATTATATTCGTTCGGTGTGCTGTCAAGCTTTTCTTTCTTTCTACTTCGTTTTGTTTGCGTGCCCGCTGCTGTCCTGCCCAGGAGCCGCACGGAGTGCTTGGATTGGATTGGCATTTGTGTTCCCGTGTCATGTTTGCCTCTCTTTGGTGTTGTCTTGTTTGCGGTTCCTAAAAATTGGACACTTAAATGTTTACCCGCATGGGTCTTGGCTCTTGTTTATTTGGCTCCATGTTTGCCAGCCCAACTGACATTTTTATTCGCTGTCAATTGATACAACATCCTGTGGTTGACTGCGAGTCGAGTCGAGTCGAGTGGAGTCGTGTTGGGCCAAGGAAAAATCATTTCGATGCGAACTTGGGCTTGGGTTTCCTTGCGTGTTTGCTTGGGGGAAAGCCTTTTTGGGGTTGGGGGGCCTTGCGCCACGAATAGTTTGTGGCAATTAATTGTGGCAATTGGCCAAAACGATTGAATTTTCAATGAAATTATTGTATTGAAATATGCATAAATTGTATTGGCGAAAGGCAATTACTTATTTATATTCAGCATATGCAAATAAACAGACATTTTTGCCGGTAAATGCGTTTGGCAAATAAGCGTCCTGTCCAGACAGCACAGGACAGGACAGGGCCGCCAGGACAGCCAGCAAACAGCAGCTAAATGACGACAATGGCAATGGCATGGCAAAACCAATTTATTTTCCACATAAAACAACTTTAGTGGATCTCTCTCTCTCTCTCTCTCGCTCTCGCTCTCTATGTTGTGTGTGTTTGTGTAAATATGTGTTAGTCCGAGATGGAGAGCCTCATGCGCATATGAGTGCTCCTAAGGGTCTATTAATTGTAATAGCCATAGTCTGAATCCAAATCCTTACTCTTCCTGGCCTTGCATGTCCTTGCAAAGTGTAAGCAATGTGTAATTTTTACCAGTGATGGTTTTGGTCCATCCAGAGATCTGCCCATGAGAGGAGCAGATGCCATGGACTCTGATTCTGTTAGATAAATATTCGAACGACCTGATAAGGGTATCGCCCGATTCGTATCGCTGTTTGGCCCTTGTAGCTGAGGGGGCGTGGGGTTGACGAGTGATTGGTTAAGTGCTGAAGAGGGTGGGGGCTAGCTGGTTAATTGTCAGCCGTAAAGAGTGAATAGGATGTGGGAGCACGCACTGGGCAAATCCTTGAAACGTATAATTCACAAAGTAAATTTTAATTAAAAATCCTCATGCAATCCTCAGCTATTTTAATTGAAGACAAATGACGTCACAGCATACTTTTTGGGCTGTCGGTTATCCCTCGTGGCAATGGGCTGCCAAGTGGGCGAGGGCGTGGGCGTTGGTGTGGGCAGAGGAGCACGGCCAAAAGGGTCCTCAGGACAAGGGGAAACGGTAATTAAGCGTGCCAGCGAACTTGACTCGGAATCGGAGATAACGCGCCGAAGCCACGCCAAAGAGTTCATAAAAAGAAACGCACTGAAGAAGGGCCGCCTTCGGAATGGGGCGTGCGGCTTGGGGCATGGGGCATTGTTGGCACAGACGAGAGTAACGGAGAGTAGCGGGTAGCGGGTAGCGGGCGCCGGTTGTGGCAGCTGAAAGAGGGAAAACAGCTTGGCACGCTTTGTGCAAATTCTTGAGAAACAAATTAAACGCTTTTTCCCAGACATGACGTCGACCCCGACATCGACGTCATTAAGCTCCCATCATCCCATCTCATTTCATTTCATCTCATCTCATAAATGAGTTCAACTGCTTCAGAATGAAGACGAAGACAATTTGCATCATTCCTAGGTATCCTACTCCTTCTGCCGGCATACCCAATCATCTCTGATCCTTTGATACATTCCCGATCAATCAAATGGACTCTTAGATTTCAAAAAGAAAATTTCATTTTTTAAATATATATTTTTTGTATTATTCAGAATTGTATGCTTTAATAAAAAAATCAAAAATTAGCTTTTCAGGTCAAAGTTTGTTTTTGTTAATATTTTCTTTTGGTTTTTAGCCATACAAAAATGGTAATTTGTATCAATCAATGGAATAAAATAAAGGAAAAGCTTTGTTTTATTTAATATTTTAATGATGTTTAAAGCCTTACCAATAATATGTGCAAATTAATTTTTTTTTGAAATTTTGGTTTTTAATCCACTTCTTAATCAGCCGGACGGCTGTGAAAAAAATGCCGAAAAAATGTTGGGAAAGCCCCCTGCGCACTCGCTTCACTCTCGGCGCGACCCCTGGCTCACCGCTGGCGCCATTCATTTCATAATGGACTTCGCCTGATTTGGTACCATAATTATATATTTATATATATGTATATATATATATATATATATATATATATACCATATACCATATATATATATATATTTCATTGATCGGCAGTGTACATCCATTATGAGCAATAGTAAATAATTTGAAATACATATCTGAAGATCTAAAAGTTGCCAAAAACCAAGGTTTTCCCAGATGGCCCAGAACAGTCCACGGTCAAGTTTTGGGAGCTGATATTTGAAGCTAAATTCCGAGAATCCATTGACTTGTTGGTCATCCCTTGCTCCACCTTTCCCTCTGCCTCTCCCTTAAATTTATTTAGTTAGAACGAAATTTGCCATTACATTGGACACAATTAAGTGTTATCTTCCGTGCCCCATAAGAACTGCTCACGTCCCTTATCACTGTCCCACAAACAAAACTTATTTTTGGATCCCCCGGATGTGCAACCGCTGTCCACTGCCACCCCAGGATCTCTGGGATCCGGTGCTCAGTGAACCGTGCAACACTTGCACCCTACCCGATAAGATCTCCTGCGAGTAACCTTCTGTCCTCTGGCGAGGGAGCGAGTGCCAGTGCCACAGCCCGAGCAGGCGACTGTGTTAATGTTAATGTTTGCGTGGCAAATTATTCGCCAGTTGTTATCACAGTTGCTGTTTCTGTCTCTTTGATACTCGCACGGGGATGGGGATGGGGATGTGCGAGTGGGTGGCACGGTGGCAAAAATTATCGTGCATTGCGTAAGCTGATTAGCAAGCGGAATAATGGCGACCCCAATTGATGGGGTTTTCCGAACTAATGAGCGCTCGTTTTATGTTTTCAATTAAGTGATAACAGCACTGTGCAGCAGTGCTGTCGCCCATAGGGAGCTGTAAATGATACGGCGACTGACCAACTGACCAAAATTTTGCGGTTAATAAACCACCGCCTGTGCCTTGTTTTGGCAACGAAAAATAAGTACGTACGGGAGTTTTGTTTTAGTTTTTGTCGTAGACCCGAAAACGTATACTTGATGCCGCTAGAGAATATTAAGTATACGACAAACGTTTCGAAGAGATGGCTCTCATCCAGCGGAACGGCTGCATTGGGAGGTTGCACCCACAAGTGCAGCTGCTACCCAATTTTCTATTGTCCTTCGCACCCATCACCGCCCTTACGCGCCCATCCGCCCATCCGCCCACCACCCACCGCCCGCAAGTCACTGCTGTTTGACCCAAGAACGCAACGCCTGTCGACTGTTTATGGGACTGGCGGCTGCTTTGTTTAAACTTGTGTGCACAAAACTTTAACAAAAACAGCAAAAACAACAGCAACAACAACAATAACAGCAGCAACAGGAGCAGCAATGCCAAAATGCCATCATTACCAAGCGACAAAAGTTTGTCCTTTTACTGCCACTTCTCCTGCCCGTTGCCTGCTGCCTGCTGCTTGCTGCCTTCTGCCAGTGGCAGTCATAGTCACAATCGCAGTGGCAGTGGGGGGGCAGTGGGTGGCCAGTGGTAGTGGCAGTAGGAGGAACCGCAGTAACGATGCCTGCAACCGCCTCTCTCTGCCTCAACCATGTAAAGTGCTCCTTGACTTGGTCGTGTAGGCAAATGAAGTGAACGCTTTCGGCTGCTACTGCTGCTGCTGCTAAAAAATAAAATACGTAATAAAGAACAAAAAGAAAACAAACGCTCTTACAGCAGGGAGAGAGAGCTGCAAACAAAAGGCGACCCGCACGCCGCCACAGTGGCCCAGGAAAGTTTTTGTACCTACCCAAAAGCCACGACGACTGTGACTGTGACTGCGACTGGCGATGGCGACTGGCGAAGACTGTGTGTGCCGCTGACAATAGAAATGCGTTCGAAAAAGTTTACTTTATTTTGTTTTACGTTATATTATTTTTCTGCTGTTTTGGTGCACGACGCACGAGTTTTTTATTTGATTTCCGTTTGCCACACTTTTTGTGTGTCCCTTTCCTCCACTCGCCCTAGTCAGAAACAGAACAGAAAACAGACCCCTGGCACGGTCAGCGGCAGCCAGAGAGAGCGTATGTTTGCTCACAAAAGGATTAAGTTTGCCCCCCCGACCCCATGCAACCCCATTACCATACCATACCATACCCCGATTCGCAGCCTCACGCTGCCACTCTGCTGTAGTGGCAGCAGTGGCACTAGTTCGTGCCACCGAATGGTGTGAAATGGCTTCATTTCGCCCTTGGTAATGATATGGGGGACTCACTTTTTGGCACGCCTGCAAATGGCCTTTATATATACATATGTACATATATTTATGCTGATATTCTACACTGAGCATTATTTAAGGGGCCTATGGCAAAGACCAAGTGCCACAACTACGAGCACAACTACGAGCAAGAGATTTTTCTGGGTGCCTTTGGTGCTGGTCACAAAACCCACTTGGCTCGCTCGAATAGGGGAATACGTGTCCTTCGCTCCATATGGTTATGCTCCTTTCCATTCCATTACATTATATTCGAGTTCGAGTGAAATTCAATTGGGATAACTTTTTGGGGTTTAGCGCCTTTGACATTCTGATGCAAATGCTGACTCTTGAACATTTTCGCAAATTCTATTATTGGGCAGCCGCAGGGATCGAAGGGATTGCAGGGATCGGCATTGGTATGGGCATGGGTATGGGCCTGTGGGCCTGTGGGAAGGTGGATTCAATTCAATTAAAGCCAGTAGATAAACGAAACCGATTGGGTTTGGTTAATGACTCCAACATAAATCTCCATTGTGGGGCGGCAATTAAAATTTATCTTTAATTGGCACGTGTATCCAGTTGACTCATGGACGGGGACGGAGACGGAGACAGTGAGGCACGGCAGCTCCGCTGCAGATAAAGCAACTCCTGCCAACTGGCTTCTTGAACTTTGCAAGCCTTATCGCCCCGTATGTACTCGGGTATTGGGTTGGAGGATGGGGGACTGGGAGCGAACTTGGATTGGGGATCGGAGTCCAAATCGTGCCACGCAGTGTGGCGCTTGGCACACCTGCCGTTTAACTTTTGAAAGGCAACACACACACACCCACATACACACACAGTGGTACAGAGGTGCAGGGCACATGCTGAGCCCCTCTGATGGGGCGACGATGGGGCAGCAAAAGGAGCAAAATGTAATTCGGATTTAATTGCCTGTTAACACGCACTCGCGCATAGCGGGGCACGACCGGTAACAGCTCGTAAAAAACGCACAAAAAGGTAAAAAAAAATTTAAAAAAGAGACAGGAAGCTAGCGAGCGGGAAAAACCGACCATCATATGCTCTCTTCGAATTTTGAATTTTTTTTTAAGGATAGAATACAACGCCCTACAGGTGTACCTTCAAAGCTCCGGGTATATGTTCTATGGATGTTGGCTCCCCAATTGGAAGGAGTGTTCCGACGATAGAGTACTCTAAGAGGAGCCCCTTGTCGTATTCACATTCGTATTCGTATTCCCCAAGTTCCCACAGTGGAAGTACGGCAAATGAGTTAAAACAAAAGGAAACAGTTAAGCTCGAAGTGAGCAGCTCGTAATTTTAAGCGGCAATTGTAGAGAGTCTCAGGACTCGCCCACTGTCGGGGCCTTGCCTTGGGGCTCAGGTACGCTATTCCGATTTAGTTGTGGCTTCTTTGGTTCTTTTGGTTTTTTTGGTTTTTGGGCAGAATAGTAGGGCAACTAATCAACTTTTCAAAACTCCACGGGGAGATAAGCTGCCAGCGAAAATGCGGAAAATTTATACAGAGCTGCTTTCACTGCCGAATGTTTTGAATAACTATTAAATGTTTGCAAATTGCAAACGGAACGAAACGGAATGGAAAAATGGCTGCACAAACGAAGAGAGATCCCGGCGGATATACAAACGGACTCGTGCGAGTACTCGCATGCATAGTATGTCCTGTGGCAGAGATAGAGTCGGAGACGGAGAAGGAGACGGAGAAGGAGACGGAGAAGGAGGAGGACGGAACGAGAAAAGAAGTGCTGAGCTGTGCATAAGGCGCAGATAGACACGGAGATATCCGGCAACTGACATTCATTACGACATAAATTCGTTTAGTTGCTTGGACTGGGCTGGCGCACAGGGAAAGTCGGAGATAAGACGACTACGTTTCCTCCTGATTTTGCTTACGGCTTACACAGTCGGCCGTAGCAGTGCCGTGTGCTGCACTGCACGCATTACGCCGCAGAACGCCGTAAAGTAAGTGCGGTCCTGGGGAGCACAAACCCAGCTATACGATTTCGAGATACATAGTTTCTTTGAGTTCAGATTGTCTTTTTGCATGCAAATAAATTAGCCAGCCCATCTGGAGGTTGCAGGTTGCAGGTTGGATTCTATCTGCTGGCAGACCATGATGCAGTGACATATGTTGTCTAATAATTTAAGGACAAGAAGTCGCCAGCTCTATTTCGAATTATATTTGGGTGGATAAGTTCTGTTATGGTTCAAACTGCTCTACAAACTGCTCCTGCCATTTCCTCTGCGATTGATGTTCCTGATTGAGCATCGAAGCAAGTCCAAGTCCAAGTCCAAAAGGTAACCAGAGGCCGATTACTATTTTCCAAGGTATTTCGAGTTGTTGGGGAGGGGGAGGGGGAGGGATCGGATTTGAGACGCAACCAAATTGCTCGAGCAGGGACCCACGTATGTGCTTACGTCCTTAACGATGAAAACATTACACAGTTTTGCTTAATTGCCCACTTAAACGTCAGTTAAGACATGCACATGTTCATGCACACACGTGCATACATACATATGTATGTATGTGTATAGACGACGCACTTGACGCTCTCTCGTGCGCCTCCTTGAATCGTTCTACGTTGCTTCATTGCCTGCCCACCACTCGCTCTCGCACTCGCACTCGCACTCGCACTCGTGTTGGAGTATTGCAACACAGCAATGACTTGAGCATTTTGTAAACAAATGAAACAATTAATTTGATCCCACTCTGTTTCAGCCAAATCCTATTAACTGCAACGTTAAAGAAATGTTTCTCTTTCCCTTTTTCATGCTTTTGGGGTGCTGAGAGGGTGCCGAGAGGGGGTTGGTCGTATTCGCACTCGTATGTGGCGCTGTGTGTGTCGCTGCCACTTTCATGCATACTTAATTTGTCAGCTTGGCGCTGGTTTACACCCATTTTAGATACCGTTAACTAACTAACTGTTGCGTCCACCCCCTCCTTTCAGGGCAAGGGCTTTGAGGTCCTGAGGGGACCGGCAGGCAGTGGCGTGGGTCGAAGCAAGAGGTGGAGACACTAAGTCTGGGCCAAGGGATGGCATTGGCGTTGGCGTTGGAGTTGGGCCCTGCTGAATTTATGGTCGCTCACATATGGCGCCCGCAAGGTGTGTTCATTTAAATTTTAGGACGGCTTAAGACAGGTCGAACCGTACCCTCACCCTCCTCTCTCACTACCCCCAAACACTACAGGTGAGTTATGCATTGAAATTTAAACTATGCATGTGCTAGCAGCTATAACGCACAAGGCACGGGGCAGGGGCAGGAGGGTCTCGAAGGGACCACCTCGCGAGACTCCAATGTCAAAATGAAAGGAGGACTCTCGCGAAAGTTACTTCCTAGCTGACAGTACAGCACCGTGTTCGTCTTTGTGTGTGTGTGTGTGTGCGTTTTGTTAGTGTGGTAATTAGAAAATTTTATGTGATTACTCTTTGTACACACACAAACACACACACATTGTCATAGTCGTAGAAGTCGTAGAAGTGGAGGGACGCTACAGACGGGTTGACAAAAAGAGCGACTCCATACAGTAGCCAACAGCGCCAATGAGGAGAAGCAAAGTACAAAAGCGCCTATTAGAATATTAATGGAATACTAAATACACGTATAACGTCAACGTGTGTGCCATCCTGCCGAACCAGAGCCATACCCAGACCCATACCCAGACCCAGACCGCATCCCAATTCCTGTACTTGACATTTGACTCACCCTTCGAGAGATCCTTGCCACTCAGCATCTGGATGGAAATAGAGCTGACTAGATTTAACAAATTCTATCTATCTGTTTGGAAGTAAAAGGGATAGGCGGGGACAGTGTTCAATGTAACAGTTGGCGAGTCATAAATGGTGGGTCAATGACCCATCAAGTGCTACCGACGACATAGGCAAATATACATAGATACGCTTTCTTTCGAACCGTGAAATATGGAGAATGGAGAAGCTTTCAAATCAAATTGGCAGAGCGCGCGCGGTTACTTTCACTGCAGGCAAAGCTCTTCGGCCTGGCTGCCAAGCTCGTTTTTCAGCTCAAAGCAATTCCTGTAGCATGGAACTTGGCTCACAGAATAACTCAATTTACTTGCACGAACGCCGAGGCGAAGAGTCGTCGGCTACAGTCGTCGTTCTTGTCGGCAACTCCCACAACGACGACGAGACTACGACTACGACTACGATGATGACGATGACGAGGACCACGACCACATCGTTTGTCCTGGCTGGGTATGCGGCGACTGTGTCCGCGTTGGCGTTGGCGTTGGCGTCCCTGTCCGTGTCCGTGTCGGTGTCCCCGTCACTGCCATAGTACTCGTAGCCGTAGTCGTACTCGTTGTAGTCTTCGCTTAGACGCACCCACAAAGCACTTCAAACGCTATTCAGTTCAATTGAAGTGGTGCTAGAAGGCGTTAACCAACGAGCACTCGGCTTGAGTCTTCGTTTGAGCGCTTTGCTGTAAAAAGTGCGCACAATCCCAGCCGTCGAATAAAAAATCCGTATGTCCAACCAATTGCAGGGGCAAGAATTTTTGCCAGCCCAACCGCTCGTCCGTTCGTCCGACGTCCGACGTCCCGTCTCCCGTTCTTGAATTACTTCACATAGATATATCTAATAAATTCATATAATCCGCGAATATTTGTTATTTACTCATCATATATTTCTCTTTAAGTATCTTGCAGTGTTACAATACTATATAAAGTATTATATTCATGTTTTTCTCTTATATTCTCTAGCTTATCATTTCTCTATAAGTATGTATAAACATTACGTTTCCTAATCGTGCTAAAAAAAATAGAATAACAAATTAAATTTAATGCCTTTCTAAAAGCATACCATACACATTTATTTGTTTTATATATCTATTATGTATATATATATTTATCAGTATATCAGTGTAGTCTCACACTTGACAAATTCAACGGCAATTTCATATTTCAACTCTGTTCATATTCATATTTATATTTATATTCATTTTATCTATATATGTATATTTCATATTCATATTCAAACCCAGATTTATTCTTCATATTCATATGTATATTCTGTATATTCGTATTCGTATCTTTAATGTTACATACACATGTATTGATACATATATGTAGATATAATATAGCTCTTGCGATTCATTGGATGATATTTCATTGTCTTCGTATTGTGTGTTAATGCCAGTTTTGGTTGTCTTGGATAATTGCCATATAAACATACATATTCTTATTTGCTTATTTGCTTAGTCGTTGTTAGTCGGGGTATTAGCTACTTGAGTGTCTCCAATTTCGATCTATTTAGAATGATATAGCCAGGAAGGAAACGCAGAACAGTTGGACAGATTTCTAACTATGTACACATACTCGTATTGTGGGCTGAGTGCAGGGGAAAGGATAGGCTTCCGTTCATCGCAATGGACCTGTACAAACTAACAAAGTGAAGCGGATATTCCGAGCTGATATACATGTATGTATCTGGTTATAGTCACAACGGTCTAGGACCCATAACTAAAGGAACACAACGGAGCCTTTGACTACGACGGAGTATGACACCAGAGTTGCATGGGTAGGCACACATTTACAGGGGAAAAGCACATTTACACTGATCGTGTTATTGCTGTGAGTGGGGGCTTGGGAGGCGGGGCTCCTAACCTTCATTGACATTGACATTGACATTCACATTCACATTACACACTACTACTACACATATATAAATACAATTCTATCATATTCCTTACTAGATCCGATGACTGTGATGGGATGGCTCTTGTGTGCATATGTTCTACCTAGTATATTTCATGTATATTTACTGCCATAATAGTTTAATATATTTATATGTATATGCATTATCATATTTATAAGTATGTAGGATATGCCTGTGTCTCTGAATTTGCTGTTCTATATACTAATACACAACATCCAAGTGTCTAAGAAGCTCTTGATTTTGTTCTTCGAATACAGGTTCAATACTATCTTTAGTTGGTATGAACGATTATGAATGCAGGATCGTATGTATCGTATGTTCTGTAGGATTTTTCCAATGTATATATATATATGTATGTATGTATATGGGTATACTTCACTTCCCTATCAGTTAGCTTTCAGTTAGCATAAGCAAATATTTGATGTACATATGCCTGTGGTTTTCCATCTGCCATCTTTCGCTTCGATTTTCCGCTCTCTGGTTTACGATTCGCCATCGGTATGGGTGGGCGATAGCCAGCGCTTGCTGCTGTGAGATCACCTGCAAACAGTGGAATCATCACCGGCGCATATCGAGTGCGGGGCGGCCAGAAAAAGCTTGCCATTGGAGCAGGCGCAGAGCTGGAAGACGCGATGCATATGCTCCCGACTCTGGGCAGAGCCCATTATGGGTGGTTGGGCCGTGCGCAGATTGGGCATGAGGATTTTCGATGACTCCAGTCGCACCTGGGTCGCAGTAAAATAGGACATAGAGAGGGACAAGGTAATATATGAATTGTAGTACTCCAGTCGACTCCAGTCTGCCACTAGTGTACGAGAATTGTCCAATGAACCATTGAATCATTAATCATACTTACGCTTCCATCAAGTGATCGCAACTTCACGTCGTTCAGAGCCACGAGATCGATGGCTCCGGCACGCGATTGCAAATTGATGTCCTTGGCTGCGGCCATCTTCAATTGACGTGTGGGTGACTCAAGTCTGTAATTAGATCAAATCAAGCCATGAACCACAATGCCCCAACTAAAGGTCAGAGGTAAAGTTTGGCAAAGGTCCTGCCCGCCCGGGACGGGGACGTGCATCTGCCTAATGGAGCGGAAAGTCGCCCGCAATTGCGGCGGCATCCAGCGGTCCGTGTAAATGGTGCTTTAAAAATATTGCAATTTCAATTTGGATCCGCCAGCCAGCCCTCCCCCTCCCCCACTCCCCTCCCGCCCACTCTGCATGGTCAAATGCAAAATAAACTCATACTCCGGTGTGTACCCGGCGCCAGACAATTTTAATTTTCATGAACCAACAGGCAGCTATCACCAAACTTGTCAATGAAAATGTTATTACAAGCGGCCGATCCTGTTAATGGCCCATATGTACATATGCACACACACACACACACGCACACGGTTGTGTGTCATAGATGGATGGATGGGCCGCTTGTCGCATAATACGGCAAACAGGCAGACAGCCATGCAGGCAGGCAGGCAGGCAGGTTTCCATACCCCGTTCCCCAATCGAATTCCCAATCCCAATCCCAAACCAGACCGAAGGCATGGGGCAGCACTGCCCTGTCCAAATAGGACCAGGAAAAAAAAACTCAGTTGGGAACCCTTTAGCGCTTTTTAATTCAGTGCAAACGTTTGTATACATTCATACAAATGTGTATAAATATTTTCGCAACCGACTCCTTGCTTCGTGAGCTGCATGCCGACACCTTGCGGAAGGTGGTAAGGTGAGGGGGAGCAGGTGGTGTTGCAGGCTGGTGTTGCAAGTGCAGGTTCAGGTGCAATGCATTGCGAAAACCAAACAACCCGAACACAAACACCAACACCAACAGAAACAGAAACACCAACACCGAACACTCCTGTCCCCCCCCCAGCAGGCCCCACACTTGGCTCCTCCGATTTGTGGGTGGGGGAGGGGATGACTGTTTTTGTTGTTGTTACCGCAAAGGTGACGTTGACAGAGGCGCACGAGCGCAGCTGAGTGTTTGCTTATAATTTTTTATTTCTCAGATTTCTTTCAACCCCATGGCCGCCGACTAATATGGCACAGCGTGCCCCATGCCGCGTGGGTCTCAGGGCTGGGGGCTGGGGGCTGAGGTCTAAGGGCTGAGAGCTCATGGCTCCCCTGCCGGGCTATGAATTCCTGAAAATTTATTACAGTCATTGAATTTCAACACAGGACAGGACTGCGAATGGCTGCAGTAGATTGGCTTTCGATTTAATTTACTTTAATTGGTCCTGCTCCTGTTCCTTGTGCCAGGCCAAAGCCACCAAAGTGCACCCCTTAGCCCCGTGTCGAGATCGGTACATGTTCGCACCCCACCCTATGCAGGACTCTGGCAGGTCCTGCACTGACACTTACCTTAGATCCCTTCCCGGCTCGGCACGCACATGCGGCGTCTGCACAGAGGCCCTGAAGACGGCGCCACCCTCGCCGTCGATCCGTAGTGAGTGCGCACCGACTGTGACTTCTTTTCGATTTACGGAAAATAGGTTTCGTCCATTCGTATCGTTGATGCGAAATGTCGCCGCCAGGCACTCGAACTTATCGTGTCCCAGAAATAAATGATTCTCAATCATACCATTCGCATCACGTGTATTGATTGAAAAATTACGTGATGATTCTGTTGATGGTGGCGACGATGGGGCCAGTGGAGGCGGCGCATAGGAGAAAATGAAATGAGAAACAGAGAGATGTGACAAGAGATGAGACACAGAGTCTAAGGTTGGTTGGATGAATGATGTTGTTTGCAAGATTTTTGGAGAAGGAGCAATTAATCTAAAGGTATGTATGACAAATGCTGGTAATTTGATCCGTATTTGCAATATAAATAAGCTAACACGAAGACAGACTATTTTGCATTAAATACACATTCACACAACCACCCATCCACATAGACATAGACATGGACATGGAAGTGCGTTGTGCGTTGTGCGTTGTTAAGATAGCACGTAATAAGATAGCGGAAACGGAAATCAAATTTCAGACCTCTCCCTCCACGCCATTGTCTCAGGTCGCGGTTGCCCAGCCATTGCCATTGCTATCAGCAATCAGGCTACCAGCCAGCAGGCACCAGCCATCAGGCACCTACCTGGCCGGCTATCTTCTTCTATCATGACCCATTCGCCATCCGCCATTCGCCATTTCGCCATCTACAAACTATGTAGCATTCAGTGTCTCCACTTCCGTGTGCGTGTCTGCGGTTGTTGCTTATCGCTGCGGGAAATGCTTTGCCTTGCCTTTACGTCTCTCTTCTTTTTGAAAGCATTTCGCTCGTCGACACATGGACATGGACACGGAGGTCCCTTAGAAATCGCATCCGTCTTCTTTGGTCTGGTCGTGCTTTCATATGGGTTATCTGTAATTGTACATCTTGGTCCCATCAGCTGCTCCTGCTGCTTGAGCTGCTTGAGCTCCTTGAGATGGGGGAACTACCAGAACCCGGACCCGGACCAGTAGCCCCGATCTCATTTGTGGACGCTTACTCGTACAACTACTCGTGCAAGCAACATTGTTGATATCTGTTGATTTATGCCTTGCCAGGCAGCGGCACACATTTGTCGTAGTCCGCACTCTGGCTCCGTACCAGTCACACATCTCAGTCCTCTCTAATGGCCGCATCCATGTTTAATCTCAACGCAGTTGCCGTTGCCCTTAAGCAGAGGTAAACACACTTCCACCTCCACCTCGACCTCCTTCTCCTCCTGAGTCTGCATAAAAGCGATGAGAGCTCAGTTCATTAAACTTGCGCCAAATGCCATTCAGCCAGTCATCGGAGAAACCAGTGCAACATACACAGCCGCAGACAACAACAAAGCGCAACAAAGCGCGGTCACTTTCATGACTTTGACATTTGCAGCGGGAAGGTCAGTCCAGTCAGTGGCAGTGCTGGTGCTGAAAACGCGACATCGGTGACCCCCATCGGTGTGCTCCCAACAGACGTGTCTATGGTAAAGATAACACGTTTGTATGGCCTATATGCCTAATGGAGTAGGAGGTTGCATGAAATGTTAAAATGTATGAAATGAATATTAATAGGGTTCGGTGTCCCACTGAGCGGATGATGGAAGGATGCGAATGGGAATGGGAATGGGAACGGGTGCTGGTTCTGTTGTGTGTGTCCATTTATGACAACGTTGGATGTTTGCATCTAATCGCTCAACAATCAATGCCCCAAAGGCGGGGTAGGTTCACACTCACCTATGGATATGGGATGGCCAGGCCTCGAACGGATTGTTGATGTGCGTAGCATGTCCATAATTATCGCTGTACCCGACAGCTGTATGCCACTGGGCAAGATTTTGAGCTGGCCCATGCCCTCCTGAAACCGAATTTGATCAATGAATAGTGCGGAGGGAGGGGAGGGAGTGTGGCGTGTGGCATGTGGCCGCATGCCGCACTTACCAATGAGAACTGCATCACTTTGATTATCCAGAGGGTGAGCACAAGATTAGTGACAATAAGCAGCATCAACAGCAGCAACAGCGTGTACAGGCACTTCTTGCGCCATCCGATGAGGCCCAAGTATGTCTCAATTCCGCCCGCGAAACCGTCAACGTTGCACTGGCCCGCTGCTCTCGTTCCACCGCTGGCACCAGCTACAGCACCGCCCCGACTACTTCTGCCTCCCCGTCCATGGCCATGCCCATGCCCCCGGCCATGTCCATGGCTATGGCTATGGCTATGGACGTGACTGAGCGTGGCTTTGCCTGGCGTCGCTGTCACTGTCGTCATGGTGCCTACCTTTGCGGACGATTGGATGTTTGCAGCTCCAATCCCACTTCCACTTCCGCTTCCGCTTGCCCGGCTGCTGCTGTTGCCAGCTGTCATTAGGCCAAGATTGTTGCCACCTTTGTTCGGCTTCTTGGGCGTTGTACCAGTCGATAATCGCTTCTGCCGCTTCTGTTGCTGTTGCTGTTGCTGTTGCTGTTGCTGCTGCTGCTGCTGTCTGCTACCTTCACCGGAACCGGAAGCCGCTTTAAGGTGCCGCGTAGTTGTCTCCACGCTGCCGTCACCCGACATTGCTGATCGTTTGCACCGCCACTACTGCGATATGCTAAGCTTGGCTCTGGATTCGTGCATCATTTGTACGTTTTCCTTTCGATTTTCACTGTTCGCGCTTCTTTTCTCACCCAGCAGAACGCTTTCGGGGCATCAATATCTGCAAAATGCTCGTGATCTGCATTCAGAAAGTGAAAGAGAGAGAAAAGGTTTGAAAGGTTTGATTCACTTCCCTCACTACGACCTACACATGAGACCCATGAGACCTTCCTGTGAAGCCTGTAAACCTTTGGCAACTGACTGTTCTAAGGATCTAGGGAAGTCCATGCCTCTCCTATAATGGACATGGGCATTTTTCGTATGGATAACCATAAATCTGCAATTGCAAGAGTAATATGTGGCCATTCCTTTATGGAGTCCGGGCAGATGAGCCGCGAGAGGCAGAGGTTGGGGAGGAGGAGCATTAAAATATGTAACAGGCTGTTGCAACCTGCAACCGCCTTCACTGTTGCACTCGAGCTCCATTTACAGCTGCAACTGCATCAGTTGATGACTTTAGTGGTGCCAGCTGTTGGCAACTTCACACGTGCAGCTTCTTAATTATGCATGTCTGCAGCTGCAGCTGCAGTGTACACCTGTATATGTGTATGCACCTGCAACAGTGCCACACAGTGCCACATAGTGTGTGTGTGTGTGTGTGTGTGTGTGTGGATTGTGGGTGTGCATGATGCATTTACATGCATGAGCTGTGGAGAGCTATGGAGCTGACGCCACGCACGGTCTGGATCTGGGTCCAGGGTACATACTCGTACATATGTATGTATTTATTAAACCATTCTGTCAAAAGAAATCATAATAAATACAATAAAAAGTCATAAATGAATAAATTATACTCTTTTTTGCTCATGAGGCTTATAAATAAATAAATAAGTAATTCTAGAGTTGCGAGTAAATTATTTTCCTGCCCTCAAACGGCATGGCATATGGCATATGTACATGTATGTACATACCAATACCATACCATGCCACATGCAGCCAACCTGATTATGTCAAAGGTAACCAGTTGAAATCACACCCTGCGGCCGCGTACCTACCAGTCAGAGTGCAACTGAGATTGCCGGATACTAGCCAGGTGCGTTCCCAATCCCAGTCCCCAGTCCCCAGACCGAGACCCAGGTGCGTTTGCTCGCACTGATCATGGAATTGTCGGAATTGTCAACTATCTAAAAATAGAACTGTCTTCTCTCAGTTCCCATCTGTCTTAGCCTCTCAGCCTCTCTGCTCCCCTGTCTGGTCTTTCGCAATGCCATTTTGACAATCAAGCCGAATGGAGGCGGAAGAGGAATGGCCAATGAAATACATTTTGCGCGCGCTCAATAAAAGTTTATAAATAAATGTATAGATAATTCTTGTTTCAGCAAAACTTATTTTTACTCATTTCGTAAGTACATGAAGCGGTCTCCGGCATGAATGATGATGGTCTCAGCCAGTTCCATATTATTTTGGGTCGAAGGCCTATCGAAGGCGTACATCACTGGGAATTTCCCTGCCCGTGAGTATTTTTTACGATCTATTCTCTTGTGGAAAATGTAAAATGTAGAACCTCTGTACACGGGAACACAATCTCTCAGTCTATCCATGACCATGGTCTGCTATTTGTTTATGTTTATCATAATGTTTATACAGTCTGCGGCGGCAATTACTTCAATTGTTTATGGACCATTTTAGTGCATTCTAAGTGGTAAACAGAACGGGCCGAATTGATAATTATAATCGAGGCAATTAAATTTGGGGATTTGTGATCTTTAGAGCTGTGCCAATGGGAGTCGATAGATACGATGGAGTCAGTGCAAAATGTGTTCTCGTATGTGGTTTGAATCGGTTCCAAAATGTTCAATCTTCCAGTTAAGAACAAAGGGATTAAGAGAGTCAGTCTGAACAGTAGAGTGTCCGGTGGTGTGGTGAGGTGTGGTGTGGTGTAGTGGGTGGGTGGGAATATCCGCCAATCAAATAAAAATAAATTCATTTAAATTGCGAATCACAAAGAACACACAGAACAACTAAAGGGGAATTTTTGGGGTTTTTCTGACCAAAGAGCAAAGGGAAAATAAAAATTGAAAGGTTACAACATGCGAGGCAGCAAGGGAATGGATTAATTTAAATGCATTTGATACATGTTCCGCCATCAAGTGATTCTACCCCATCCTATTCCCATCTACAACGCCATCCGCCGAGCAATTAAGATGAGAAACATATTTCAAAAATGATTTCCTGTTTAAAGTTTCTTGTAATTTAATACAGCCATCCCAAGCTGAAGCCTAAGCCCAAGCCCAAGCCACAGATGCAAATAGTAGTTGTTGGGAAGAGAACAAATCCATTTCCATTTCCATTCCCGTTCCGCATGCGGCCTACAATCTGGAAAAGTCCACAGACCCCAATGTTGGACAGGGGGCAGAGAAAGAGAGTACCAGGGTACCAAGGATCGTGCTCCGTGAATTGTTCAAAGGAGTTGAAGTTGATTTAGTATCTGCAGACAGTTGGTCGGTTATTACACGCACCCAAATGGCGGGATCAGAATATGCCCCATGCCGCATGCCGCATCCCGTATGCTCGCATGGAGATGGTGACGACGATGGAATTACGAGAGTGAAGAGTGCGATATAAACTCCATTGGAGTTGCAGGGGCACCAGCATCACGTACGCCACGTTACAGTTACAACTACAGCTACAGCTACAGCAAAAGTTACACATACAGTTGCCGCTTACAGTTACTTAATTTGGATGCATCCGCTTTTGCTTTTTGCGTTTTGCATTTTGCGCTGGAACAGCTTGGAAGTTTCTTTTCCCTGCTATTTTTTTACGGGTGCACATTTGTCCGTTTACATTGTGTAAGTCATAGGAAATTACTGCCCAAGTCGTGCGTACTCAAGATATTCTACGAAAATATATGATCCTACGAGTGTGTGTAAGTGTGCCAGAGTGCCCCAGAAGAAGTGATCATATCTGATCATATACTTGTAACATATGTATGTGCATTGACAAATCGAACTGCCCAGCATGCCCCGGGCAAACGCAGTTAATCCAGGCACAAGGACATCTGGCTAAAGTGCCATCTGTACGCGTACAGTGGATTTATTTAGTGTGTGGACGTGTGGACCCCCTCGAAAATGGCAACTTATGGAGTTGCTTAAAAGTCCTTGGCAGTGGGTAATTAAAAGCGAAGTGGGCTTATTTCGAGCCATGCCCTGACGACAGCCTTTCCAGCCTTCCCACTCCCAGACACTGTCTCTGTTCACAGTCAGACCAGAACCGACCAGACCATACCGAGCCGGCCAAGCCGCTGGAGTCGGATTCGCTGTCGGCAAGGATGTCAGAGATGGAAACAGGTGCGGGCCGGCCCCCAGACCGAGACCGAGACGGAGACAGAGACAGTCACGGTCAGAGCCTTGGTTTGACTCGTTTATAGAAATAAACTCGTAAATGGAAAGTATTGCATTGTCCTGCTATTAAGTTATCAACAACGACGGGGACCCAAAACATAGACGCAGAATGAGACATGGACACAGATGTCCCACATACATACATACATACATATAGTATGCATATGTGACCAGCCAAAGGGTTGGACTCTCGAGTCTCGCTCGACTCCATTGAGGTTGAGCCGGCTGTGCTGTGTCACGTACCGGACTGGGGCATGGGCATGGGCACTAATACTGGCCGAGGACCTAGTCCCAGTCCTAGTCGTAGTCGTGGTCGTGGTTTTGGAATAATGCTCCAGCTCTGACTCCAGCTCGGAGTCCAGGCTAACAGCAGTTTCATATTTTGTTACAATTTCATGTTGTGTTTCGGGTGGAAGGTGGTTGTAGTTGCCACATTTAATGGCGCTCGTACGTTTTTGGTAAGCACTGGCACGGCACAGCAGACAACACTTGTTGTCATTGCTGTACGAATGTATATTGTTATGTCCTTGTTGCCGCCTGCAGGACATTTTTATTCCAATCATGCGTAAGTGCCGTAGGGACGCTAAAACCTTAAATTTTCAACCACACCTCACCCATGTAAAGGTCCATAAACTAATATCTTTTACTCCTCTACCTAGCCCTGGGCTGTTCCTATGGACAAGCCATTACAGTGGTATACAACTTAAGGTGAAAACTATTGTAGATCACTGTAGATCACTGCAGTCTATGTGATGATTATGGATCTTATGACGATCTAACGTATTCACAACTCGCTTGTCTGCAGATTTGGTTAGGATGTATGGCTAGCCTCTTTACAAGAACTTATAGCATTTTGTAGATCAGTTATCAGTGATATCTGTGTTTCTGTACACATTTCGAAAGCATAAAACGCAGCTAACATAAATACGAAAATAAATGTTTCACCTAATATCAATGTGGAATAGAAGCAAAGAGTAATTACTCTGTTTTCTTTTTTGAGGCCCCTCAGTGGGGATTATGACATACATAATACTTATATACTCAAGGAGAGCCCCGATCTTCGATCTCTGACCTTCACAATTTCAAAGCGAAACACTGCTGATCAGCACTACTCACAATGGAAAAACTCAGATCTCTCGAAACGTCACAGATAGCGGCACCGAAGCACAGAACATAAAACACAGAAAAAGAGCACAGACAAACAAAATGTTTTGTTTTTTTTGAATCCGCTGTGGGCAGTCTTGAAAATCAATCTTTTAGAAACTAGAAATTGTTCTTAGGTGATTTTTACGCCAAAATGCCGATGCCGTATGCGCGTACGGGGTACCGTACCGTACTCGTACACGCTTGCACAATAACTGATGGCGGAATCACTTTGCCGGAATGTTAACCATTCCGTCCGTTTAAGATACAGTGTAGTGTAGCAGCGGCAGCCAGTCGCCGCTGTTTCTGCTGCTGCCGGTGGCTGATGTTCGGGTCCATAAAGCTTTTCCCGAACACCAGTCCAAAGTTTCACTCAAACATGGGTTGGCTGTGGCAAGTAGCTCGTTTCTCGTGTCTTGGATGTTCGCTCGGCTGCTCGATTGCTCGTCCCCGGCCACGGCCTCGTCTTTGCTCGGGTCCACTCGACTCGACTCGACCGAGTGGCACGGCCCTCGACCCTCTCAGGTTTGTTTACGTTTTCAGTCCCGAGCACATGGCTCAGGTGCCCGATGGATGCATGCAACACGTGGGTGGCACTACAATGCCCACGTGTTGCTATTTATAATACGCCACTTTGGCAGGTCCCCTCTGGCTGGACTCGATTATATCTCTACATATATCTCTACATATATCTCTACATATATCTCTAGATATCCCTTCATCGAGAATCGGTATTCCTTGACCGAAAACAAACCTACGGGAATACAGGAATCTGGATCTGGATCAGGATGGTTACTCCTTCCCCTTTCCGAAATGGAATTTAAATATGTACGGTCTGGTGCACCGATTTCCCATGATGTTGCCATCCATTGGCATCTCTGCTTATCTGCTTGCGCTATGTCGTTAACTCCTTAAGCTCCATTTGTGTGGGCCCAGATATACATATGTACGTATGCCTCGCACTCCACTCTTCTCCACTCCACGCCGGACGGGTGGACGGGTGGACGGGTGTATGGGTATGAGGAAAACTTGATTAAAGTTTCGCCAGAATGCGTAAATTATTCATTGTACTCGTATGCTCGTATGTGTCGTATGAGAGAGGGAGAGAGAGAGTGGGTGGGTGTAATAAGCAGTTGGTTTGTACACTCAGCCATGGGATTCAAAAAAGTGGGGGTGGTGTGCCTGGTATGGCCTTTGCTCTTTTCTAACTTGGACTGCCCGTCCCCCCGTCCGCTTTCATTCCCTTTCCTATGCCCCTGCGCCTGCCCCTGCCCATGCCCATGTGTATTTATAAATTAAAAGCGTGTTCATCTTTGGCCAAAGTTCATAATTTTTGCGCCTTCATTAGGAACATGCTCGCAGGGCAGAGACCGCCTGCCATGACAGCCACACACACACACCCTCCTACCCAGACTCCTTACACACATACACAGATACGTATATGCACACTTGTGCATGGGGTCCTGGTCTTTCTAATTGTCTTTGCCAACAGCTGCTGCTCGCAGGCGCGCTGGGCGTCGTCAGCGTTCCCGTCGAGAAGGAGGTGGGTCAGGTACGGAACAGCGTCCAGGCGGGTCTCGGGCTACGGGCCTAGAATTGTTCCCAACGGATCTGGCGACGCAACTTCTGCCACAAATGTATTTGGGCGATCTGAGGACACACATCCCAAGTACGCTCCTCGCTCGCTCCTGCTTTCCGACCTCAATGCATGGCAACAAACATTGGGCGCAAAAACAAAAAACGCTGGACGTATTCGTACCGCCCAGCCCTACCACTTGTCTTTGACGTTGTGTATTGTTAAAAGCTGCGGCCACTTTTTCCAGCTGCTCTGCACGTCCCTTCACATGTGGTAAGTGTAAGTGTGTGTGTGTGTGTGTGTGTAGAATGGGCGTGGGTGGTGCCCCAGAATGCTCTTGTAGTGCTCTCTATACGTATCCAAGAAGGAACATCGCAGTCAAAGTCACAGTCACAGTCGAAGTCGCACCCGCTGGCAGTCATTGTGGAAATTTAAGTTGGCACGCCCCAAATGCCGTCGAACCTCTCCACCCCATACCCCATTCTCCATTCGCCACTCCCCACCACACCCACATCCTATGCCTTATAACGCTGCAACCACTGTAAACCCACTACCTTACCCCGATCCCACACCACCCACACATGTTAATTGTTCTCCGCAACGGGGGCACGGGTGCCAGGTTTCTGGTTCGTTGGAACAGTTGTCGTCCTCCTAACTATGTCGCCTGTCCTTTTATGAATTTATAATTTTAAAACTTGTTTTCAACTGGATTTGGCTCTTGGATTTGGCAGCAGAATGCCCCAACTGGAAAAATAATGAGGCAGCCTCTGCCAAACACCCAAAGTATTTACGGCAGACTTCTATTGTTAATCATACTCTATTTTGGATTGTGGACTGTGGACCAACACCCCAGTATTCTTGATGTATTCTTACCATTTCTGACTACTTCCAAAACCAGCAGGGTGGAGTTCCTCGATATCTTTGCCAATTTCGGTTTAAAATAGTGTCTAAACATGAATTAAGCATGAATTAAATGTGCGAATTGCTTTGTGGAATAAGTTTGAATCTGGATCTATGGTAAGTACACATTTCTTGATGTGCAACACATTGCACAACTTGACTCATTTTTGAATTTGACAAGACAATGTGGGATATTCTTGTTCATAGCACAAATCTGCACTTTCGAATGAGCGGAGGATTCAATATATGGCTCGTAAGCAGCTATAAGTACTCGATGTACATATTTACCTTTTGGCGATGTCTTCCATTTTCTCTGCAAGTGTCAATTCTAATACTCGTTGTTCATTTCGTTCCTCTAGTCATGAAGCTTATCGCGACAAACGGACAGATATGGCTACGAGCTAGAACAACCAAATTTTACATACAGACTCCTGTGATATCACACTGTTAGAAGTGTATTTTGCAAATTTCCCCCGACCACTTCCGCCCCCCATCCACGGCATCCATAATTTTGGAGTTACGATGCTATACCTTTTTGGATGCAAATTCTGCAGTAGTGCAGATCCTTCTTTAATATTAAATCAAAGACATTTCATCATTCAATGGATATTAACTAGAATATTCCCTTGCAACGTTCAGCAACTTCTGAAACACATTTTTTTTTGTTAATATTTGATGATCTTGGCAAGGGCTGCGGCTCTACTTTTATACCCGTAACTCAATGTACCCGTAAATGTAATATTATGTGTAATGTAACCTGTAAAGTGTATTTTATTCGTAAATATTCCGGGGGCGCACGCTGCACGGGGAAGAGTGTGGAAAAAGAGAGAGAGAGAGAGAAGGAGTAATACTGAAATTCAATTTCTTCTATATATACTCTATATGGTATATATATGTATATATACTCTATATGGTCGGTAATTATTACTTCTGGGCGTTAAAAGGTATGCTTTCTTTTAAAGCTAATAATTGATAATATCTTCTTAACAAGTTATAGTAATCAGTATCAGGACGATGAACCCAGCTGTTGATGTGTGTAGCTGTTAAAACTGCGACATGGATACTTTTAATTTAAGAGCACCGCGCCTTTGATCCTCATATGGAAGAGCCAAAAAAGAGTTCAATCCTCGAATGCAGAGTACATAGCTTCTGCCAAAAACTATTGTCTGCCGCAGGTATAATCCTGATTGGACACATATGAATACATACACACACATGTATGTATGTTCATAGGTGTTCGAAGGACCGAATGCACAGCGCGTCACTTGTGTCTGCATATTCACACGCAGCATATAGTGGTATCTGCGTGAGTACTCGTATCTGAATGTGTCGTAGCTGGAATAGGGTCTCCTGTCTCCGGTTGCCCGTGTGGACGTGGGCGCCGGCAACGAGACCGGATACACGATGTTGTGGCTGGCGTGGCTCGGAGTTGTGCAAACAACCATAAATAAAGCAAGCAATCAAACATACTGTTGTCCTCTGATTATCCTAATTTGTATGCCAGAATTTGACACATGACAATTGACACTGGTTACAACAGTAACAACATCAACAGCAACACCAACAGCAACAGCAACAACGGCAACAGGAACAGCAACAGCAACAGCAAACTTGCGCACACATTTGGCAATCATTTATTTTAGAGCCAATTGAATTTTAAGTAGTCAAACATGCATATGACATACCAGCGAAGGACCAAAATGGTACGTACTGTACGTACATACATACATTTACGCATGACAATGCATTTCAACATACAAGCATACACATACACAAGTATTTATGTGCATGTGGTTGTGTGCATACATTTCAATGTCTGTGTATGCGCCCTCTCGATAAAAATGCTTCACTGGCTCTAGTCCCCTGTCTCCCTTCCCCGTCCCCTGTCCCACAATAATTCGTTCAAAACACAGCCATAAATATGACTACTAGAATCCATTGAATGGTTCTCTTTCATTGTTCCTTGCTAGCGGGAAATGAAAATTAATTGGTTAAAGTATTTGGCTTTAATGTCGAGTCAAAGTAGAGCTGGGACATGGTCAGGAGTGGGCGAGTGTCGTGCGAGTGTCATCGCAGATTAATACTTGAATTGATGGGGAAGACTTCGGCAGTTTTATTATCATGGCCACTAGTCACGAAGGTGCTCGCTCACTGGTTGTTGCCTCCTACTGGAGGTTTTTGCTGAAATTTCAACTGTCTAGCTGCAGTCCAAGAGCCCTGTCAACGGCACGGCAAAGAGCTTCAGAGGTGAATCACATCATAAAATAGACATCCAGCCAGATTGATTGAGAGGTAGAATATCTCCGATGCGGCGTCGAGCTATGCACTAGTGACTAGTACGCCCGCCCGCCCGTCCATACGTCCGTCCATCAATTGTTTCAATCTGAGTGCGAATGCAAAGTTATTGTTGTCGCAGTTGTTGTTTTCGATGGCTTCAGTTAAACGGCTTTGGCAGGAGCATCAGCAGCAGCATCAGCAGCAGCATCAGCACCAGCGACAGCATCAACATCCACGTCCACATCAGAGCCAGGCACCTGCACCAGCAGACGTCGTCATCCTCATCATGATGCGAAGCGTTGGTCTCTCCTTCCTGTTCCTGTTGCTCTTCCTGCCGCACAGCCGGTACATGCCGGAGGGCACCAAAAATCAACCAACTAACAATGGCAAAGCGTCGACGCGAAGTATTGCGACCCATCTACGTTGGCTTTCTTTTTCTGCAGCAGCATCAGCAACAGCAGCATCAGCATCAGTAGGTCCTGCTTCCATTGCATCGACTGGGGTCTGAGGCTGGGCTGACACGGGCACGGGCACGGGCATGCCCAGGCAAAGCGAGAGGCCATGAATAATTCCACTTTGTATTTTTCATTTTTGCTGCCAGTGTAACATACATACATCACGGTAACAGCGTCAACGACAGACGACGACAGCACACAGCAATTGGCTTTGATAGAGTTTGCTGGCGGTCGGACAGCCGGTACGGTCCGGTCCGGTCCGGGCCAGGACAATGACGATGACGATTCGGACAAAACATTTTGGGGCTTGTGTTATCCACTTATTAATTAATAACAATTCATAGGCCACGCCCATTTGCCTGGCACAGTTAATCTGGCCACACATACATGCATAGCCGCAGCCCTAGCCGCAGCCCTAGCCGCAGCCCCAGCCCCAGCCCCTTGGCCCTTGCCACTTGGCCCTTGAGTAACGACACAATGCTTTCGTGCAGATTTATTCGCGGATACGTTTTAAGCACAATATATCCCTAATATACCCATGGTATGAACAGTTTATCTCTCCTGAGTAACGGGTGAATCATAGTCGAATCCATCGCCTGTCCTTGTCCCTGTCCCTGTCCCCGAGCCTGCCCCTGCGCCTGTGCTTGTTTTGGTCTGTTTATGGGATGGCGTCTCTCTACACTTAAATAAACTTTTGTGTCAAAATTTTATCAATAATTCAGTTAAAATGCATTGCAAATCCCGTTAAAACACAGCCACAGTAGAAGCGGCAGCAATTTCAGGCAGCGACGACAATGACAATGACAATCACAACGGAGGACGGGAAGCTGGGAGCTGGACAAATAAAAGATGAGCAAGAAACCATGTCACTGGCCACACATATGGCCATTTGTCAATTGAATGATGGGAATATGAATTTATGGCATTAAAATCTTTTGGTTTTTTGGCCGTTTGGACGGACTCTGAAAGCAAAATGAAACCAAAAAAAAAAACAACAAAAAAACGAACAAAAAAAAGAGCAAGCCGGAAAACAAAAGAGTCCGACACGATACGATTCGATTCCATTCGGAGGAGTAGGTCTCCCCCGAACATTCATAGTTGGTAGTTGGTGTGAAAGCGGACAAAAGCTGACTAGGATCAGAGAGGGTCAACAGCAAAAGCGGCTTATTTGTAAAAACAAAAGCCAATCAAAAATAAAAAAACAACAAAAAATAAAAGTGGTGGTTCAATCCGACACACAGTGAATATAGTCAGCGATATGAACAAATGGCATTGTCCCATACAAGTCAACTGAAAATACACACGATTGGCACACATTGTGCCACATTTGCCACCGCACAGAGCAGAGCAGAAGAGAGCAGCGCAGCGCTCTGGATGCTTTTTTTGATGCCTGCCCTACCCTGCCCCACCCTGCCCCACCTTGCCCCATTGATGTCACATTGTGGCAGTACTCAATTCACTCAATGCACTTGATTCACATTTTTCTTTATGCACATAGAGACGTACATATACATATGTATAATGCATGCACATATACACATAAAGACTAAGAGAGATTCCGATTAAAATACATATGAATAAGAAATTGAGTACGACCTTTTGAGCTGTGCTTTTCTCTAATTAAACTTACATACATTAAAGCTCTGTATTTTTTATATTTTTATAGTTTCTTTTGTTTTATTGCTATTGAATAGAAGGTCTCTGGACGAAATTTCACTTTTCATTTGTACATATGTACACTAAAGTATCTTTAAAGTATCTATGTACTCGAATGGACTTATGTACATATGAATGCATTTGTGTGAGAGGGCGTGTGTGTGGGTAGGTCTGTGTCTGTGTCTGTGCTTGTGCTTTTGCTGTGGCTGTGTGCATGTGCGACAGACAAGAGAACTTGTCTAAGCGATTTTTGATTACACTTCCGACGGAAATTATCATATATCCTTCTGCTTGAATAATTTTCATGGAAATTCGCGACAAGGCGTCGAAAACGGTAACCAACTTTACCATCAATACCGGCCTAGCCCCCTCCCAGCCGTTCCCTAACCATCCGGCACTCCTCCTGCACCTGATCCTGGCACTTGTCGCAGTTGCGAGTGTCATTTAACTGACAAACAGACGAACTTCAAATTAGAAGCGCTGTCTGATTGAAGTGCCAGATGTATGTATGTACATATATAAAATACATACATATATAAAATGTACATATACATAGAGAAGTCGATGCGAAGGCGTGCACCAAACATCGAAGAACACAGAAAGTCAGTTGTCAGTGGTAGGAAGAGGTCAGAGGAGCAGAGGAACAGAGGGACAGCTGGACAGATGGACAGATGGGCAAGGAGCACGAAACCAGACACTAATTAAAGGCATTTGTTGTAGCATTTTCATTCAATTAATTATTTCGACTATCAACGCTGTCAATCTTTTTATCAAGAAATCTGCCAAGCAGCAGCGGCAGCAGCAGCAGCAGCAGCCGAAGCCTGGCAGTCGCACCCGCAGCCGTCTCCAAAGTATCCCTCCAGTGTACTCGAATTTGGTGGGAGAGTGTTTGGTGTTGGCGCAAAAACTTATTTGTTTTGGCAGGCAGGCAGGAGATACTAGCGGCTCGCCAGCCGATACTAGAGAGCAGACAACAGACAGCAGTGGCCCACAGTCTGTAGTCTGTAGTCCGTAGTCTGCAGTCTGCAGTCTGAAGTCTGAAGTCTACAGTCAAAGAATGAGCCCCGTTGTGGGCGGATGGAAATAGCAGCGGGAACAATGCTTTTGTACTACGCTTTGTAATGCGTTGATCCCCCACTACTGCGGCTGAGCCACTGCGGAGCCCTGAGAATATCTTCCCTTTCGACGCCTGGTTACTCTTAGTTACTCTTTCTGTTCTGTTCTGTTCGCTGTCCATCATCCGTCAGCCCTTTTCCATAGTTTCTGTTCGAGCAAATTGCCTTTTGTTGTTAATGGCCGGGGAATTTGAGCGGAAAAGAGTGCTGCACGGATACACAACTCCATTCCCATTCCCATTCACGTTTTCCCACTTCAGTCCATTGGTATTACTTATATTGAGTGTTGAGTGCCCTGCCCTGGTATTTGCAATATAAATTACCAATTCTGGCTTTAAGGGAACATCGATGCTATTTGCCTAATATTGTAGCTACATCATTGGATAATCTGCTTATGATGATGCAGCTGCAGGTACGAATATCAGGATCATTTTGCAGCACACTTTTGTCTGCCTAACCATATCCAGATGGAGCCCATCTATTCACCGCTCCACAACCAAAACGAAAGACTTTACTTCCTCAATGAGATGACCCACACAGGCTCGCAAAAAACAAGCATTTAAATTCCTTTACCCCCCCACTCACCCACACACAAACACACAAACACACACACAGACAAGGTGCCAGTGACCTTTTTATGCAAATATTTTTTTATAAAGGTAGCTGGGGCTAAGCAAGCACATAAACGTTCACTGCGGCGTCCCTCAACACAGTCCCTCAACGGTGTTTTTCCAACAGTTTGCAAGGGCCATCGCCGTTGCCAACCTGTCCCACGTACAACCTCAGCTTTATCCTTATCTTTATCTTTGAGCGGCCATGGAATCCCTGTCGAATCATGTACAATGTCCTCACACGGTGCTTGCCGGGGGTGAAGAGGCTTTTAAAGGCGACATTTTAAAGCTGAACACGGGCCACATTTCCATACAAAACACGAGTATGGTTACACACACGGGCAATTTTGCTTAGCTCATGTGGTTTTTGGATGCCCCGTAGGTGTTGGAACCACAAGGTATTGTCCTGTCAATAGGATCTGTTGCCTAAAACCCCATATCATGCTATATATTCCCTGGATACCTAGTGACGATTTGATCGCCGATTCACCGCCGTCCTTCGACTCAGCAGCAGCACACATACACATACACTTACACAGACATGAGACAGCAGCATGATCTCTGCCGACGTGTCTACGAGTATGTGTGAAATGGGGTGTTGTGTGGGGTGGGGGTGGGTGTGGATGTGTGTGTTTGTGTTGTGCAGTGCAGTGACGCCAACACGGTGAACGATGAACGCCGCTATTGCAATCTAGATTTGAGATGGGAATCGTAAAACCGGAAATAAAACAGGAAAATTAAAAACGTACAAAAGGTGCAAAATAGACAGCCAGCCAGCCAGCCACCAAGGAAGTGTGCGCAAACAGAGAGCAAAATGGCACACACAGACAGTCGGACATTCTGGCGGATTCTAAGAGCAGCATTCAACGCCAGCACCCAGCACCCAGCACCCAGCCCAACACCAACACCAACACAGTCATTCCTCCTCTTCACCCACCAACCAGGTACAGCAGTTGGGTAAACAGCAGAGGTAAAAAGTAAAAAAAACAAAATATGCAACTCCGAGGGCAATATGTAAAATGAAAATTGCAAAGAGAGTCCGCAGGGGTCCCAATTCCCACGGGGCCACCCGACACGAGTCCAGCTGGTTCTGATTAAAGGGTGATACCCCACTGCTCGGATGTCCAGTTCCAGTTCCGTATTATTCCGTTCCGCATATTGGCTTCGATTCATGCGAGTCATTTTGCACTCCATGCCCAGGCGTAAGTAGTAGGCTCCATGCCCTAGACTGCATCCAGTTTTTTATCAAGGGAAACAACACAAACGATTGAATGGCTGAAAGGAAGGAAGTTCCAACTTCAATTTCAATTCAGAGTGTGTATGTGAAGACACCTGACCGAACGAACGAACGAACACCTCTTCAATCTGCAATCGTGGCCAAGAATAAAGAGGAGTATCCTGACATTATTAAAATAATTTCAAATGGATCAAATTCATTCGGAAACCGGAATCCGAAATCCGTGTGTATGCCCGAATATGCAGAGCAAGGCCAAGGGCACCGCACCCCCATCGACTTAAACAACAGCAACAAGGAGAACGTGAAAAGACAGAAAAAAAAGCAAGACACAATACTTTTTAGAGGGCAGGAGGCGAAAACAATTACTTAAAGCAATTCTTCCGAACCATTTGTACAAAATCCACAAATTAAGGCACTTGCTCCTGCTCCACACAGACGCAGACACAGCCACAGACACAGTCGCAGAGGCACAGTCAAAGTCGCAGACCCACAGTGAAAAAGGGCATGGAGGAGGGCGTCATGACAGCTGTCGAATGTCGACTCCCCACCGCCAGCTTGCTGTCGACTGCCGCGCTGACTGCTGCTCCCTGCTGCTCCCTGCTGCTCTCTGCTGCTGCCTGCTGGTTTCGGTAGCTGTGCTGTGTGCTTTGCTCTGGTCGTCTATCCCACATCCAACTGTTAGCTAAAAGCCGTTAAATCGCGGTGGAGGAGCCACAAAGCCAATGCCGAAAGTAAAATCAAAGTCAATAACGTAGAAGAGGAAAAGAAATGAACAAAAAAAATACAGCAATCAAATGCAATAAAATTCAGTGGCCAAATGGAGACAAAAATTTGCAAAAAGTCGCTGGAGAAGCGCCAGAACCTATGAAACGCGGTTCAAACTGGGGACAACAAGTGGCCAAGATCAAACCGTTTCAACGGGCGCTGCTCCTGTAGAATTAGGGAAATCAATACAGTTCCCTGCATATGGCAATGGCGGAGTGAAGGTGGAGGTGAAGCCATTCCAGATGCCCATCAGTATCGGCATCAGACGCATCGTTAGACATCACATCATGGCTGAAATCACCGATTGAGCGAGAGAAAAGTTTCCCGCCGTCAACACCAAACAATTCATTGCAATGAGTACAATGTTGCAATCGTTGTTGGCTCTTTTTGTTGCATATTTTCAGCGTTGGCGGCACAAAAGTTGAATCTCCAGTCGAATGCGGTCTTCGGTGTTATATTATCTGGACCTGTGTGAGATAAATAAGTATTGATTCTGCTTTATCTAGTTGGGCTTTTTCAATTGTTTTCTTATAAGTTATAACAAATCCGACTTGAGCCGTCAGCAACTCTGCAATTCTGCATACATTCGAATAGCTTATAAACACTGAAATCTGCCCACGTTTCCACTCAATTAGCTGCCTCCCATGGTGCCAATGGAAAAGTTTGGCGTCGCGCCGCAATTGATGCGTGGTAACCTTCCAAGCCGTTGCTCCGGATGTCACCAGAAGAGCGGCACAGTGTCATATTTTTCACTGAATAACACATAACCACCTTCAATGGCGACCAAAAACAGAGGCACCATCGATTGGCTTGGTTGATTCTACTTGGTGATACGATTAATTTTTAAAAGCCAAGACTTCTTGAGAGCCGGCCACAAACGAGAGTGTGGTCTGTGTGATTGTAACACGGGGACAAGGGCACGGTCGTCCATCAAGCCTTTGCTGCCATAGCGCATAGCGCATAGCGCTCTCATTTATTTATGACAATTTGTGCGTTCGGAAAAGAAAAAGAAAACATCGCGAAAAGTCGCTGAAAGGCGGCCAGAGCAGAATCTTTATTCATTGATTATTTAACGACTTCTTAAGTGGTTTCTTAAGTACACAAAAAACTCACCGCTTATGTGCGATTAAGCCAAAGTAGTCGCAAGTAAAATTGAACGTGTGAGCGTTTTTGGGTGCGGTTGTGCCGGTCTGGATGTGTGTGAACTGGCACGAGAGTATGTGTGTCCGTGGAGATCCCTTCTGTCTAGGCCAGGCAAGGGCGGCGGTGGCGGCGGCGGTGGCTCACAAAGGCAGTCTCTCATAGTCAAAGTGAATTGATGAAGCGCTGTAGGAAAACTTTTACCGCAGTGCTGAAAGACTGAGGGGACAGTGGAACGGTGGGGCGTGGACCCAAAGACAAGCAAACCGTCGACTTAGACCGTCACATTTGCAAGCTAAATCGTACGGAGCGAATAATAAGAGTCAGCTCGTTGATTCCGCTGCCCTTTCCGGCCCCTCCTGCCATTCCTGCCCCTCCTTCTGTTCTGTTACATCTACTTTTACTGCCACCCGTTTCCATGCAAAGTTGCGCCGCACGCAGAAACTAACGAAAAAACTGGGCAAGAAAAAAAGGTCAAAGCAACTAAGACGGGATAAACTGGCGTGCTTAAGTTACTCAAATAGCATACGCCTAAAAGTTTGCTGGCCACTTCCTACTCCCGGAATACAGAGCGAACTCGCTGCTCCATTCAAGTTGACTCAAGAAGTTGAAACCAAAGCCGGCAGCAAGCATGCGGATGTTGCTTGCAAACTCTCGTATCGGTACGAGTGGATCTGTGACCAGGGGCTATTTCATTCTCTCGCGTTGAGTGATTTTGTCATATTGATATCGGTTAAAGTTGTTTTTGGTTATTCACAGGCATTGTACCTTTGCTGCATCCATGGTCCTCGTGAGAATCTATAGGTTGCAAATTATTTTCTCGAGAGGAAAGTTGTAGCATACTTTTGCGGGCAGCCGTCCGCTTTTGATAGATCTCAAATC
The DNA here is from genome assembly GCA_035041765.1 of Drosophila algonquin. NCBI lineage: Eukaryota > Metazoa > Arthropoda > Insecta > Diptera > Drosophilidae > Drosophila > Drosophila algonquin. The sequence continues at coordinate 990,716 of JAWNKY010000238.1, read as the reverse complement.
TTGTTTAGCCTCATGGCCAGAAAATTACAAAAAATCTCTAAAATATACTTGCAAATTAAATAAGGTGCCATGCCACTCTCTCGCTCTCCTTTAGGGGGAGCCGTAGCTCCGCATACCATCGCACTGCGTGCTCTCTTCACCACTCTGCCTGGCAACATTGCTAATTGCGCGCATTAAACCCAGACAACAGAGCGAGCGTTTTGGAGTAGGTCTTTGTGTGTTTATTGGTGTGCTTTTTGCTGCTGGTGCTGGTATTCATGATGGTGTTGGTGTAGCACCAAACAGCGTTGCGTTGAAATAGAACTTCCGGCGGGGCAACGGAAAAAACCTCTAACGAAAATCCCAACGTAATGCAATATTCATTTTTCTGGTCACGTACGTAAAGTAAATCAATTAAGTTGTCATAAATTGTACCACTGCAGCCGACGACACCTACCGTCCGGGACACCACCGCTCACCCCCCACCCCGTTCCTCTTTCCGCTAACGTAGTCGGTGTCGCATCTCCATTTTCCATCTCCATCTCCATACCCTCAGTGCCCTGTGTCCTCTGTCCTATGGCTCAGTCGGAGCGTTTACTTCGTGCTCCCCGTACTACTCCAACTCCTTCTGCTTCCTTTCCTCTGCTTTCTCTTGCTGCTTTTTTGTTGCCAGGCTCTTATTTGATTTGAGTTCTGTTTGTGCTGCAAATTGAGCGGCATTTGTTTTTTATATATTTCATTTTTTTCACTTTACTTCTATGATTCTGGGGCGAGGCTGAGGGATGGGCTGGAGGCTACATAAAGTGTCGCATCTAATCTTCAAATATACATTTAAACACAAGTAGGATATGTAAATAGAAGAAATTTGAAGTGGCAAGCGAACCAGAAACCACCGAATTGCTTGCGAAATTCTTTTGTTATTAAACCAATTTTGTTTTTTTGTGTTATTCATGCACTTTTTATAGCATGAGGCTTGGGGCTAAGACTGACGCCGTCGGGATGAATGAATGGCTGGATGGGTGGGTGGATAGATGGATGGATGGCTAAATGTCTGGGCAGGCGAGGAGTCAAGTGTGTCAAGTACTGTGACAGTCATAAAATGCTTCACATGCCCTTTACTTATTTTGTGTTGTTTTATCCGCGTTTTTTTTTGGACCGATAGCGGGGAAAGCTTTTAAGCAGAATAAACGTTAATTTTATAAAACGCGTTTCCACGCTTGCTCTTCGAGCATGATGTCTCTTTCAGCGGGGCTCTTAATCCGAAAGTCTTCACTTTCCATAGAGGCGATTAGAGAGGCAAAAGAACCTCGGCCAGGGACATATATTGCTGGCTGCCCAATATACGTACAATAGCCCGTTTAATATGAAGGTATAAATTTGAAAGGACAAACAATTTACGATGACACATTGTCATCGTATTTTTTGGTAGCTGGAGCAAGAGCTGAAGCATTCCGAGTAACCAATTCGCTTGTTGTCTGAAGCGAAACCCCTATTTCTCTTCTCCTTACCTCTCCTCTCCTCTCTTCCCATGTAGCCCTGTCGAGTCCTACTCCATGGATTTGCCATCTTCTTTCTTCGCTTGGCTGCAGACTTGCCGCACTTTAGTTAAGCTCAAAATGATTGCGTATAATTTGGCAGCATTTAGTGGGCGCCACCACGCAGAGTTTGGGGTGGAGTTCGGGCGAAATGACAAGGGCAAAAGCTGTGGCTGCTGCTGCTGCTGCTGCTTGGGGGGTGAGTCCCAGAGCGACACTGCGAGTACGTACGGTGTACGCTCAGTCTGGGCCTGGGGTCTGGGGTCTGGGGTCTGCAGTCTGGGGGTAGCCACTTGCGGCCGCAATGGGATTTCTCGTTCATTTCAACAAGGATTATTTACTTCGCCAAAGATTCAATAACAATTTTGAAATGAGCGTAATTTCGTTGAGCTTTCTTCCCGTCTTGGCATAAGCCCTGAAATAATGTGGCATAAAGCACAAAGTGGTCGTCGCACGCCCCTCGCCCATCAAGGATCCCTCCTTAGCTGGTGGCTTTACTTCAGGAAGTCCAAGTCCAAGGGTATTCAGTGGAACCATAACTAGCTTCGATGCTCGATGACCGTTTTGACAAAGTTTGAATTGTCTCCACCGCCCATTGGGCATGTATTGCCATGCTAGCCGCCACAGGGGGCAGATATCGATAGCTATAAGTCGCAGTGGCAGTGGCCATGGCAGACGCCGTGAGTCACGGATAGTCAGCACACTTATCAATTAAAAGCTTTGCACAGAAGCCGCCCATAAACCCCTGTCACTTGCGCTCGGAGTTAATGGCGTTTTATCAAGTCGTTTTCGGGTTTTGTGTGCAATTTTAATTAAAGCTTATTAAAAGCCTGGCCGGATCCGGGTGTGGTGCGGGTTACATGCATTATGACTTGCTGGCAGGCAATCAGCACGCCAGCCGCAAAACAATCAGACCTCAACTCTACTACATAACGAGTATGGGGCCCCTGTTGTTGTCTGTCATGACGTATGTACATATGTATATGGCAATATCAGTATCCATCAGTGCGGTAGAGAGAGAGAGAGAGCCAGAGAGAGAGAGAGAGAGAGACCCCCTGCCTGGGGTCAGAGATAGGCACAGAGACAGATTCGTGAACAGCTCTTCTGGGCAGTCAATCAATGTCTCGATTTAGATTTGACCGATTTAAGGAAATTAAACATCATGATTTTTGAACACCTACCCACTGCACACCGAATCACCCCATCGACCATATACCATCGGGCATCGGGCATCGGGCATCGAACATCGGTCAGATATCCATGTAATTGTTAGAAAATATTAAGGAAATAAGCTCTCACATACATAGCATTGCCCCAACGTCGTTGTTCTTTCGAGTTGGGGGGCAATCACGTTTTGCATTCCACCAATCCCATTCCCTTTAAATTCTATTCTCGCTCTCACTCTGATTCCGATTCCGATTCGCATTTCCATTTCATTCCAAACCCTATCCCGGTTACCCAGTTCGCACCCAACCCAAAAACTCTCAGTTCATGGGACGGGGCAGGACGGGGAGGGGCGGGGCGGGGCGAGGCGAGTACGTTCTTAATGCAGTATGCAGTAGCAGTATGCATGTGCAAATCTAATAATTCTTTGCCAACTGTCACTCCATTAGCGGCAAATCCAGCGGAATGAAGCACTGACGTGGGTGGGAGGTACCGACCAGTGGAGAGGACATTAGCGTGGGCGTCGAAGTGGGCTGGACAGCGGCCGGAGCCAGAGCCAGAGCCTGAGCCCGAACCCAGGCACTTCCTGCGCTCACTTTTCTTTGCTTGGGCTAGGAAGAACCTTACTACCAGCTTATGGGTGTGATTTTTTTTATTTTTTCGTTGCAAGGGTCAGGAAACGGGTAAGGAAAAAGGGCAGATTTGGGGCATTATGTGTAAGCATGCGTCTACCCCGGGACCAAGTACGAGTATGCCAAATGCCCCTTGAACTGCTAATGTTTGTGCGATATTGTGTGGAGTACATCGATCTTTCAATGTCTCTTCTCCATGTCCCCTGTCCGCTTCGTTCTGTCTGCACAGGCTTGTGTCTGTCCGTCCATCTGTGTGTCTGCGTGTCTGTCTGTGTGTCTGTGTGTGTTCTATTTCGAGGTTTGGCGATTTATTTTGCACAAGTTTTAATTTCCGGCAAATTTCCTAGTACAATTTCCCTTCTCAGAGCTGGCATTGCGCTTTTCCCGCACTGCACTCACAGTGGCGCATTTCCAAGTTTACTTCTGCGTTGGCTCCACCCCCGACACCCACACCACCATATGAAAATTACCCTAAAAGAGCGACATGGCTTCATTTGAATCATGGTCTGTGTGAATGTGTGCGTATGTGCGAAGGATAGAGACAGAGATTATCTGTGCGATTGTATGTGTGCTTGGGTGGGACGAAGGACACTTCGGGTCAGAATACTCATATTTTTTACATTTGTGCTATTTAATGTAAATTAGGCAAGCGACCTGTCCGTACATTTTACGACTACAATTTCATTCATTTTGCTTGCCAAATCTGTGTCTCGTTTCTCGGAAAGAGACTCTCGTCTCGTGCCAATCGAATTTGCATCACCATCTTCTCTGCTTCTACGTGATTTTGGAAGCCAACAACTGCATCTGTTACAAGATTATTGCCCACCATTCGGAAGCGTGCCAGAGAGAGCTCAAAGGCCAGTCCACGCCATGGCTATTGTTTCTTGCCAGACGGGGCTTTCCATGGTCCTTCCTGCACTTGGCCAGGTGTACTTGGTCGGACTCTGTATCGCGGATAATCGCTGCGGATTTTCAGCCTGCACTTCCGTTCGGCACATCCCTGAACCCCATCCCTGGGCCAGCACAAACAGAGCCAGCACAGAGCCAGAGCACTGACACAGACACAGGCACAGACACAGAAATAGTAACTGAATCGGCGGGTCGAGAGCCCAGGCGCAAAAAACCTGAATGCCAATCATAGGCAATAAAGATTGTAAAATTTGTTTCTATTTTCAGTGTGGGCCAAAGTCACTTTGCCACTCTGCAACATGACTTTCTACTCTCTGCCCCCCGTCCGCTGCACTCCACCTCCACCTCCACTCTTCCCGGTTCTGCTCTACTCAGTTCAGCGGTTTTACAGCTACAGACATTTTGTCCCAGGACGCCCCTTAAAATGAAAATGCCTTTGCTGCTAAGCCAGCAACTGGCGAAACGGCAAGCGGCAAACGGCCAACGGAAAACGGGAACTTGATCTGGCCCAAAAATCGTTTGATTTCGCCGCTCGCACAGAAGGCTGAAACCCAGCGAATGGGATGATTGCTATGCTAAACAAAACGTGGCCAAAAAAATGCAACAAAAGAAAAACGAAACGAGAAGAAGAAAAACAATTGGCATTCAATTGACGGCAATCATCGGCTGACCGTGATTCCACTGATGGCGTAGTACCTACAACTAGTTAGAACAACAACTCTGACTATTTCTGCCAGTCTCTCCGGTTGAAGTCATCTGCTCCATCGGTTCCATCTGGTTCTCCCCAAATACTAGAAGGATATTGACCTACCATTTGCCAGTAACAAATGAAATGTATTCTTATCTCTAAATGAATACAGCAAATCAATTTTCATACATTTGAAAAGCAACGTTCTCATTCAAAATTGAATCTTGCTGCTAGGCTTAATCCTCACTCCGTGGGTTCACTCGCTTCGTCGCGGTTTCGGGCCATTTAAATTCAAGCTAAGATTGTGCGACATCCACACGTGCACCGACCCATTTTAGTCGTGCTTATCAGGGAACACCACTGACCATTATCAAAGACTGTGCAATGCGGGGTTCCAGACCTGCTAAACAATGGCCCCGCTGGGGCTGACCACAGGTTGTGAGCTGTACAGATGCTAGAGTTAACAGGTTGACATGTTGCCATGGAAGAAGTAATACTATGCAACAGAAATGATAAATGTATAACTGTGCATACAAATATAGTTACATCATGCATATACTGCATATATTTCTGAGCTCATTTGGGAAACGCCCCTTTACAGTCAGAGACTTCTCAGAGGAAAGTGCAATCAAAATTGAACAAAGAAACAAGAGATGCAAGAGGAAAATGGAATGAGTGCTGGGAAGACAAGAGTTGACCAAAGGTCAACCGTAGACAGTGAAATGACCAACACTTATTTCCGATTCGAGCAATTAAGCTTATTTAACTTGGCCCACACTCCATTACGTCATTTCCACCGTTCGTCCTGCTCTAGCTCCTGCTACTGACCCAAGCCCAACTCCTTGTTTAGTGGACTTCCGTTGGTAACTGTAGCTTGGGCTTGGGCCTGCCTCGGGGGCAAGTGCTGCTCGCGGTCAGGACTGCGCCTGTCCGATGGTAAGTATATCTTATTATCAGTGGTTGCCATACACTATAACAAAACATTGCAAAAAGAGAACATCACCGACCAGCCTATGCCCAAGCCCCTGCCCCTGCCCAAGACCATGCCACAGCAAAGCCCTGCAACCGGCAACACCCGCCGATAACTTTGGCCATAATTCATCAGTTGTGCGCGCTGTAAAGTCCTTTCAACTGCTGCTCAGTTGCCAAATATGGTTTTTGTGCTTGCCTTTGCAACTATATATTTTTGCGAGGAATTGAGCAGGTTCTGTGGGGTCAGCGGTGTGGCGGAGGGGCGGAGGAGCGGAGCGGGTTGGAGCTGCGCCTGGTCTTTATAAGTTTATATTTCTGTCTTTCCCATGTCTAAATATGATACATGCCCTTGCCGCAAGTTGGTAGTTGCCAGTGCCAGTGCCAGTGCCAGTGGCAAGTGCAGCAAACAAGGCAGCCTACTGCACCCCCCAACCATACCCGAGCTGACAGCAACATTGCCTCCCTCCCTCCCTTCCTCCCTCACTAATATTCTTCTGTTCTAGATGACTGCCGCCGCTGTTCAGCTTGTTTCAATTTTTCTAGCAAAGTTGATGCCGGGAAACAGATTGTTTGCAGCAAACAGGAGCAGCACCAGCACCAGCAACAACAACAGGAGCAACGGAAAAAGTGCCAACACTGCAAATTTTCCTTACCAGTTTGAACTTCTTGCCATCCAGTTCCAGTTCCAGTACCAGGCCCGATCCCTATCCCTATCCCAAGCCCTCCGTCCTGGTTGCATCATACTCTGTGATCTGGAGGCGCCACCGCCATTGCCACTCGCCTAGTGGGCATGCACTCGTATCTGCTGATGGTGTAAATTTCTTAAAGTTCCCAACTTCTCCATTGTTTTTGCCCCCGCCTAAGTTCCGTTTCTCGAAGCTCAATTTTTGCTTTTCGCTTTCGTTATTCTTAGCGTCGTCTGCCGCCGGATTCAGTGGCAGGCTGTTGCCCGTAGCCGTAGCCGTTGCCGTTGCCGTTGCCCCTTTCCGATCCCATCGCTGCTGTTGTTGTTGAGCCGTTTGTTGTTACTGTTTAACATTGTGGCAGCATTTTCGAGCATTATCCCTGCCCATGCAGTCGATGCAGGCTGTCTTCCTGCCTCCCGCTCTTCCACTCTTCCACCCACCCACTCAACCGGGATATTCATGGATATTCCACCACAACCGTTTGTCTGGTCTTCCTCCTCTGCCTTTCTGACTGCTGTCTGCCTGCCAGGACTGGCATAAATAATATTGCAGCTAAATTAGTTAATAAATCATTGGAAAACGCTTTCTAGGCGTTGACTAAGGCATGGTGGCTAGTGGCTGGTGGCCAGTAGCAAGCAGTTCCGTTCACACGATTTGAATTGAGTTGGAAGTGTTGGGTTGCATCGATTCACTATCCCGTATCCAGTATCCCAACACCCCTTGCTCTTACCACGTTGAACCCTTGACAGTGCTACGGCTTCGGAATGGATGCTCCACTCTGCTCTGCGATGTATCAAACTGTTGATTCGGACATTACTGGCTGACAGTAAGGGCCGGTAATTATCAGCTCGATTAAACCTGGATAGCCGGTAGATCTGTTACTGATGAGTGACGAGTGACGTGTGCGGGCTAATCCACTTGGATTCAATAATTGGATTGCCATCATCCAGTCCAGTGTTGAGCCAAAGAAATAGACACCGACCAGCGACCAGCGACCAACTACCAGTGACCACCGACCCTGGTGCTGCTGGTGCTCAAGGCCCATCGAACCCACAGCCCACTCGCTGGCATGGACCAGGCCGTAAACCACTTTGTAAATGAGCCCATCCTTTGCCCTTCCCTTGCCACGATGCGTGCATACTCGTATTTGTCGATTTACATTGAAAAATCCTTTTTTAAACATGCACGGAGATCAATCGCTCCCCCGCATCGCTACCCATATTAACACACACTCGCACTCGTATGTTTGTACACGCATACACGTTCAGGGCATTCGCTGCTTTCCCCAGTTCGCTTACATTGCCAATGCATTGGCACGCTTTTGACGAATTTTGCCGTTACTTTGGTATTTTCCTTTTTTCTCGCATATACATGTGTACACTCGTATGTGTTTGTAAAAAATATTTCACATTCAAACGGAATGAAACGCACAAATGCAAACATTTGCTTACTTTACTCGTTTCTCTGAATTTAATTGAACTGCCTGCCGCTTCATTTTCGCAGGCCCTGCTAGTGCTCCTGCCCTGGCCAAAGGATATAAGTATTCGTTTATTCGTATACACACATACCCCCCCACCCCCCACTGAATTCGCCATGGGACACTCTCTCTGGTCCCGGCTTGTCTTTAACTCGTTCCCACCAATTTTGAAATATTTGATATGATTGAAAAATGGATTTTGAGATAGAGGCCCGATTCGGTGAGGGCCACGGGAGTAGGGTTGTGGTTCAGTTATGCCACTGCCGAGAGTGGGAGGGGTGGTGGGGAGGGTGAAATAATTATTATTTCCATAAGATGCATTTTTCCGCCAAATCGAAAGAATTGCATCAAAGGAAACTTTGTCATGCTCCTCCTCGACGTCGCCGACGACGCTCACACTCAACCGATTTGCGGCCAAGTAGATAGCAAATATTCTGTCCTTACACAAATACGCATTTTTGTGCTCCGCTTCTCAAAAAAGTTTCAGGCCGCACCACACAAGGAGCACGGCCACGGCCATCCCGCAGAACACGCAGGGGGGACCGAGCAAAGACCCGGTAAAACATTTTCATACCCTTCCAGAGGAAGGAAGCATTTTTGAGAATTTCCATAAAATATATTCTTCAGACTATCAGGTTCCCTTCTACTTGCTGCCAGATCAGATCACCATATAATATAGCTTATATAGGAATTATCGCTCTACAACAATGTCCGCTTTTGGAGATAGTTCCAGCTAAAATTGGCTGCTGTCATTGGGGTATAGAAAATGTATGCAAGGGTATTAAAAACATCGATCACCGACTCTTTCCATCCGTTCTTGTTTAAGGTTCTAAAGGAATTTTTAATATTTTAATGTGCAGCATGGGGCAAGATGCCGGCGAAGATGTAAGTAGACAAGAATCAAGAAAGGCGGTAAGCCACAAACCCATACTCGCTGGGCCTCCTCCGGAGCCCAATAAATGATGCGTGGAGTGCCATTGCCATGGATGTTGCTGCCATTGGCATGGATGCTCGTGAATGGCGAGTCGTGAGTTCTCGTGAATAATCGTACATAATCGCCTCTCACGTGGACATTAGCCGGGTCCGGAGGCGGCCCAAGAAGGCGGCAAGGAATTACAGGGCACACTTCAGCACAGGTAAAATTATTTTGCAATAAATTTTGTGACATATTTCCATGAATGTGAAAAACGAAGAAAGAAAACGCGTGGGTGGGACAGAGACAGAGGCAGAGGCAGAGACAGAGATAGAGGAGCAATGGAGCAGACAGGTAACATCTGGGGGGTTGTTGTTGGTGGTTCGGAGATTGTCTGTCTGTGTGCCACACATACTCTCAAGCACACACACATACAGACGGACACATATTAAATGCACATCAGTGTTACACAATGGCAACTTAAATTGTCTAAGAAAATGTCAACCGAAAAAGGGGATTTTTGACGTTTACTCGTAAAGTAAAAGCAAATAAAATGTGTAGCTATTCGCGGACCAGAACCAACAGCAGGACCAGGACCAGGAGCAGATCCAAGGACCTAGGACAAGCCTCCGCCGGACGTGGCGGGGAAGGTTATTCGTGGCAATCTGGGACTGTGACTTTATGACAGTTTGATTTATATATTATTGAAAAAGTTTTGTCACAGGCAGAACAATCAGTAGCCTGCACCGACAATCACGTACCCGATGCGCGACACCAACAGCCCCCGACTGACAGCGACAGCGACAGCGACACTTAGAGCGCTCGCTCCCCACTACCGACTTATAGACTCCGATGCCAGGGACACGTTACGCATCGTAAGCCCATAAATAATTTTTACGCCCAAAAATGTTGTCTTTGAGCAGCCCAGCAGCCGGCAATGAATTGAAATTCATTTTTAATGCGCTCTCGATGGAATCAGTAAAAGTTACCGAAAGGAAGCTGCAGTCACACCGATCCCTATGACCCCGCTAAGTATCAGTTCCAGCAGCGTAGCCCCTTAGTTCCTTCTAAGAGTAAATGTGTGCGTGTGTGTGTATGGCCTAGCCAAAGTTTTTGTTCAATATTCGTAGAACTGAGGATGCCTTCGCTCGTTAACAGTCGTGCTGCTGCCCCGCTTCCTTCCCCCACCAATTGCCGAGTCACTTTTTGGCATGGAAATTAATTAAAAAAGTTTTCAATCAGTCTTCGAATGTGTCAGTGGCGTGAAAAGGAGAGCTGGAGTAGGTATTTTGTTTGATATGATGTGATGGCTATGTGCGGAGGAAAACTTCAATCAATTACAGTACCATAAAATATAGTTAAAAAAAGAATCAGATTCAGATTCAGTTTGGGCGTGAAATGACCATCTTCTTGGCAGCACTTTTGTCCGGATACCCCGACATCTGTCTCTGGCACGGGTCTCGGCCTAGGCACTCATCTTACACAAACAATCCTTGAAAACAAAGGCTTCACCTCGCCTCGCTCTTCGCAGGTGGCTGGATTTTTAATACGCTCATATGAAAATGTGTATATACATATAGTATACATGTGCATAACTGTGTTTGTGTGCGTACCTACGTACATACATTGATAAAAAGTTTTAATTTATGTCAAAAGCTTTCACCAAGAATTTTAATATGCGCACCATTTTTGCAAAGTTCTCGCTCCCGTAGCTGGCGCCCCTTTGGCTCCCAGTTCCCTTCGTCCCTTCGTCGTTTCACGTGTGCACGGTCACTGCCTTTTTAGGATTCTAACTTATCGAATTCCTTGGAACAACGAAAAGCCATGCTGCACTTGGCAGAATATGGCAACGATGCTGATGCTGCTGCTGCTGCTGCTGAAGCGGATTTTCAATATTCAATGAATGTTGCCCAATGTCTGGAATAACAATTTGGAGAAAAATAATCGCCGTGCTGGAGGTCCCATCGTGTACGGCTGCATGTTCGTTCTGTAATCTGTAACTGTCGATGTTGTTTCGCACTTGTACTCACAAATATTTTCCAAGCTCTTCAGCCTCAAATGTGACACTGCTATCAACCACAGACCCCCACCAAAGAGTGCCCTCCCATGCCATGCGCTTTCCATGCATCCGGACCAGTGGACGCCCTTAGGGGGGTGCCACTTTGTAACTCGTAGTCATTCCCTTGTGAAGGGTCCCCCGTGGCTAGCCTTCAATTCCACGACCCTCTCTTTTCCTTTGGACTTGATTCAGTTTGCATTTTGATTTTCTACATTTCCATGCGCCCCCCTCCCCACTCAGTGAAAACAAGAATGCATCCATCCATCTCATTGTATATTGAGCATATGCAAACACTGAGGCTGTGTCATCTCTCCATCTCCATCTACATCTCCATCTACATCTCCATCTCATCGAAAATGCATAGAAAGACCACTTTCCTCCGTTCTCATAGGGCACGAATCCGATTTCCCCAAATGACAAGGGCCTCGAGCATTGTTCCTGTTGCCAGAAGCTGTCACAAAACACTCGGTGACCCGTTTGAGGATGGCCACAAAACATCAGAAAATGATGTACGTCCCCTCTCGTCACCGTCCAAGGCAGCTGCCGAAAGTAAAGTTCCTCCAAAGATACTTTAAAGTCAGAGCTTAGCGCAAGCTTTGGAAGTCTAATCAGAGAAAAGGTCCATTAACACCGAAGCTTTGGTAAATGTGAGCTTTTTGGATCCGTTTCATGAACTACGGTAAGCTCTGCTACTGGTTTATGGACCCGATAAGCTTCAGGACATCAGTACTGAGCTTTCGAATGTAGCTTTATGCCAGGGCTTTTGAATTACAGACATCCTTATTTGGGCACACCACTCCAAAGCTGTACAACTTTCATGGGAAAAAGCTGGCACCGAAAGCTGAGGTATATTCTTCAGCTAAAAGTGTTTTCCCAAAAAGTAGCTTAAAAGCGCAAAAATGTCCTTGGACTGGAACACCAAAAATGAACAAAAAAAGAGCTTTTTTCATGCGAAACGATAGCATGCTCACACCCATATGGGTGAACAGGACTTGAAGCTATCCTCTGTCTACTCCCCCTATCCCCTATACTCTATCCACTCCCCCTATCGACTATCCAGTCGCATATGTAGTAAATCCAGCGGAACACAAAACACCACGAGCTATGAGCTATGAGGAACGGAACGTGTTCATGTTCATCCATTCAACATGAATATCCTCTCATTCAATATGCAGAAGCTCCATCCCATATCTGCATACGAGTATGTACCAGTATGTATGTCCGGCAGAGTGTCCGGGATGTCCAGCAGCCAGGAGTTATCCGATTTGAAGTAATTGAATTTAAGGAAGCTTCGCTCACTTGACAATTCTATGGTCAGCTACTTCGGCCTGATTGCATTGTTCGCTGCATTGATTGACAGCCGTTTGATGGGCGCTGCTCTGCTGCTCCGCTGTTGCTCAATGCGCGACATGTGGGATGTGTTCGTTGTGTGAAAAACTTGTTTGGAAAGTGACATCTGTATGACGGAATTAACACCATTCTCGTACATGTAGGAAGCGAAGCTTATCTCCGAGCTGAATTGGCAGTGGCAGTGGCTTTGATTTGCACTCGCCCTGAAATCAATCCTACTCTACGAGCATCCTTGCCATGCTTTGCTATGCTATGCATATGGCACTTCTAAATAGATTTATAAGAGCGGATATTTGGGGCGATGGATGTCCAAGAGGACATCTTTTGTGCCTGCCTATAACCTTCGTCCAGAGTTCTATCTCTCTGACTTGCACAGGAAGTGTATGCGACTCGAATTGTAGTTCAGTGACGTGCAACTGCCAACTGGTATGGCCTCCTCCACGCCCAATTCAAATTCCAATTCCAGTGGCAGCAGCAGCAACAGCTCCACTACTACATGCATATGTATGTGAGTACCAATATGTATGTATGTATGTATGTATGTATATGTACGTACGTCTGCCACCACTCTGGTTACATCCAATCAATGTTGATATGTGGTTCATCGCTTGTGTTCCTTTTGCATGTGTATGTTTGGACAGCAATGAGTCGGAAACCGAAGAGTTTCCCGGCAATTGAACACAGTTTTATCCTCATCACAGACGTCAGCAGCATCAGCATCACCATCACCATCTCATATTGCCCTCGGCAGCATTGCCACCAGCCTTTCCAACCAGCAGCAAGAAGACACCCGGAGCGAAGGAGGAAGCAACTGTTTGTTTGCTTTCTCTGCGGATTGGTGGATTCGAGAGTTTGTGCACACAACTAACTGAATTTCGACTTGACAGCGATCAGTTGAATTAAACAATTTTCGTTTGAGACTTGACCAAGAACACTGAGAGAGAGAGAGAGAGACATTTCCAAGAGTTGGCTTGTCTGATAAAACTCAATCGAATTAGATATTTTGCAGTTCAATGAAAACGCCTCAGGGTACAACGGCTGCTCTAGCGATGATTGGGCCGATAAGGGTTGATTAGCGTTACCGTTACCCTTGCCGTTACTTATGGGAACCGTTACCACATCCAAACGTTCTGTCCTCCCGCATCCTGGCTATTTTTCTTTGGTTACATTCAAGTATTTGGGACCTTCAGTTGTTGTTGCTAAACAAACTGTCGCTCTGGCTCTTGCTCTCCCTCTCGCTGTCGCTGTCATCGAACAGTTTGCATTTTGGCTTAGTTAAGTTGCTAATAAACGAATCGATTCATTTATTTTTCTTTCGATTCGTTTGTTTTTCAAGGGCTCTGCCGCTACCTCTACTCTACTCTACTCTACTCTACTCTACCACTCCTTCGAACCTCTTTAGTGTATGTTTAGACCAGGATATGAGGGCAATAGGAGCGACGGCGACAGCGACTCGACCGATCAAATGAACAAATGAGTTGTGCTTATTCAGGTATCAAAAATTCATTTGTTCTGCCTGTCGTTCATGTTTGTGTTGCTGTTGTTGGCCAGTGTTTTATGCATGAGGTCTTGCTTACCCATCGCACCCACTTGTTATGGACCATATTGAGGCATTCAAGTGTCAAATGAGCCTCACAGATGGCTAAGGCTACGTCCTCTGAGGCTTTGTTGGGTCCCTCCATCCGCGCCATCCCCACCGTCCCCACCAACCCCCCGACCCGTTCATCTGCTACACTGAACTCACCTTATCCCAGCCCTAATCTAATGCCGAGAACGAACCCTTGCAAGCAAGCAGGCAGCCTTTGGATACAATATGTGTCAATTATGAAAAAATGACACCACCTATGTTTTGAGTAATTACTTGCCTTGAACATTAGCACGTCCTAGCCTTCCCAGCAGACCTCCTTTGGGATGCGGTGCATCCAATTGCAAGGTGAACGTGCACGGAGAAAGGACGGTGCTGATGCCTGTAACCAGATATCCCAAGTTTTTCCACATCACAGCTGCAGGCTGTGTTATGTCACGGCATTGAGCACACTGGCACTGGACTAGAATTGATGGATCGACCAGTCTCTCCACCCGGAATGAATGCAGATGCATATGCATACCAATTGCAAGGCAACGTGGACCCAAAACCAAACCCGAACCCAAACCCAACGACCTGCAACCAAATACGCAAGTCATTGCTTTGACTGGTGGATGATAGGCAAGAGGCAGCATCCAAAGTGGCCAGCATCCTGCATCCAGCACCCAGCATCCCATCTTGTAGTAGGAGTAGGCCGATACTTTCCGTGCGCTGTGCAGGAACAAATTGTTACATAGCATTCTCTTGAAGTTCGAATCCATGGACAAACAATAGCCAATGTCTAGCACAAGGAGCACCGAACCATTTCTCGCATTTGCTGCCCCTTTCTTGGCCTAGGTGCCCCCGATGGTGACCTCTGCGCGGTATGGCAACAAAAGAAGTAGCGCTGGCGATGTATGCGGCTGCAGCCAAAGGTGGCCAGGAAATACTAGAATATGACAATATTGCTCTTGATTTATGATGCCATAAATTCACTTTTTCGTTTTTGCGCTTACATTTCATTGGGTCCGCTTAGCGCCTGGTTACCAGGACCAGCCAGTTTCTGGCTCAGATCCTGCTGCTGCTGCTGTTGCTACTGCTGCTGCTCCAGTGCTCCCTTTGCTTTTTGTTACATATTCAACCATGTGTCTGTGGGTGCGGTGCATCTTTTGTGGCTACTGTTTATGCCCGCCCTTGGCCGAGTCGTTCAACACAATCGCCGGAGCGAGCCACTTCATTCACCAAATCTAAACTAAGCCCCCAACAAAGGACATAAGAGCACTGTCAGGTAAAAGGCAACGTTCATTTAATCGGGGATAAGAGAGGATGGCAATTGAGACCTTAGATTTTACTTAGTAATTGCTACCATTCGACTCTTAAAATTGGCAAAAAAAAAATGTAGTTCTAGTAACTATTTCGTGCTCTTTCAAAGTCCCCTTTTCATCTGTTCAAGCCACAGGCATTCATAAAAGCACAAAGTGTAATCCAATAAAAGAATTTGATTGCGTTCTAGATTGGTGCTGATTGACAAAGCATTTATGAACATACTCGCATAGATAAAGCCACAATACACCATAGAAGCCACGAAAATATTTGTCATATTAAGCAATAATTGATTTCTAAGCAGAGTTTGAACACGTGTCCGCCCATTTGTGCCCCAGCACTAGGGACTCGAGCTAGGAGTAGGCGTAGTCAGAGGCCTGTGGGCCTCGGGCAAGGACACAATTACTGTCATCTCTGCTCGGAAATTGACACCTAACCATTACTAGGGTCGTCATAAATTTCTACAGCCAATTATGTATTTAAAATCCCTATAGCTGCTAGTCGTTGCAATGCGGCAGCTTGTGTTTCATGATGCCCCAACAAAAAGTGCTCTATGGCCGTCGCTGATGTAGCAGGCCTGCATTTTCCAAGATCCCGCATTTGTATAGGGACGGACTGTAAGTGGTACGAGTACGCTCTGTAGATTGTGCCATGGCCACACTCTGGCCGTTCTCTGCGGGCGCGGTGCGGCGCGGCGCGGCGCTTACCCCACTAAATGGTGCAGGGGCCGCCGTGGGTACGGTTTGATCGACGCCCCTGGCGCATTTGAACAATGCAAGAGAAAACAGAATTGAAATGAAATGAATCAAATTGAAAAGCCAGCGCGACAGTTGTTGTGTAAACACACACTGGCACAGGCTCTGGGCACAGGGACAGACACAGGCACGCGCAGACGTGTGCAGATAGTAGGTGTCGTCCGTTCCTGAATGAGTGTACGAGACTGTGTGTGCATTTATGTATGTTTGCATGTATGAATGTATGCCGCTCGAGCGATGAATGACTTGTAGCCTGCCCAATTGAAAAAACGCTCCCGGCAAGGACGGAATGGGCTTTAGCTGGAATGTGCCCCATCAGCCGCGATTTGAGCTGTGAACAATGGTGCCGCTGGCTACCTGGCCACATCCCAATCCCAATCCCAGTTCCAATTTCCATTGCCAACCTCAATCGGCCAGTACGAGATACAGATACACTGCCAATGCGAATAGATGTGCCCAATTCTGAATCGTTTTGGTATGCTACAACTTTCGTCATACCAATTGGGCTCTCAATGTCTCTATTCTCATTTTGAACTGACTAATCCTTAGCTTACATATCTCTTGCCCAAGCAAGCTCTATTTTCAAGAATGTTTGTCGCTCTCGTTGAAATAACTTTGAATGCCATACTCGTAGTATCCATCGTAGCTATCCCTATGTTTAATGTGAAACAGTCAAAATGGAGAGTATGCAGTCGTCGGAGGATCAAGCGGACTTTTCCTTTTTGTTCCTTTGGTCATTCTTGAAGCGCATTGTCCTGGAGTTGGTGTGCGCATTTTTCAATTTATATAAACAAAACATTTTAATTTCAGAAATTTAATTAAACAACACCCCGATGACGATATGAGAGCATACGTGTCGTTGCCCATTGCCCATTGCCCGTTGCCTGTTGTCATTGTCCGAGTGTTGATGTTGATGTTGCTGTTGCTCCTGCTGTTGAAGCCTGTAGTCGTTCGTAGTCCTTTTGCTGTCGTCGTCGGCATTGACGACCACTGACCAATGCACAATCAGCTCCAAATACAGGCCATAATGGTGCCAATAGAGAATTAGCTGGGCTGGCTGTCAGCCTTAAGCCCAGCCCTGGGCCGATGACCAATTTTCGATGAGCGTTATCACCGCAGGAGATCCTGTCCACTGAAAGGACACCAGATAGCCCAAATACTAGCAGGGGATGCATATTGGGACGGGACACAGCAGGTGGTCTTTAATATCCTCATTAGATGCGCCAAATCGCTGTCAACCGGAGTCAAACCGGTTTTCAGGAGATCCCTAATCACTAATCCGTGCTGTGTCCAGTAAGGATGTTCAGTTCACGTATGAGTATTACCTGCAATACGCAAGTGTTTGGCCAACCCCTCTGCAGGGTAGTGTACGTACATACATATATATTCCTGCTTTGACAATCACACCGGGAAAAACTAATTAATCGGAAAATACTTTGGTCGAGTCTTTGGGCTCGTGTTAAAGCGGAGAGAGAACCTGGCTAGAAGTGGCGCGGTGCGGGGTAGCGGCACGGGGCAACCCTTTTGGGATGCCATGCCACATCTTTTGAATGCATATTAGTGCATGAATACAGAGAACCTTTCGCTTAATTAATTACCAAATGGGAATATAAAGATCAAAGCGATTAAAATGTCCACACATTTACGTATGGTTACTATTTATGTCATCTTCCGCTCAAGTGGGCACGGACACGGACACGGACACACGGGCACTCAGGGGCACACAGGGACACACAGAGACACACAGGGGACACAGCAGGAGCACCCAACGGTGGTGCTGTTGTCGTTGTCGTTGTATTTGTGCCGATGAGTTTGTCGGTCCAAAGGTGTTGCTCAGATTCACAAGAGTGAAACAAATCCCTTTACTCATAATTCATTAATTTCTGTATTTAGATTTGTGCACGAGGTTTTTTGTGCCGGAGGTTGCCGAACCCAACCTTTTACCGTCTCACTCCACTCCACTCGACTCCACTCTCTCACATCCATTCTCCCGGATTCTCAGCAGGATATGTCGAAGGATACCACCGAGCACAGTGATTCCCGCACGTGAGCATGTCGGGTCAGGATGATGCTTCAACCGTCCGGTACGGTACGGTACGGTACGTGGGTTTCAATGTATTAAGGATAGAACAGTTTAAGATTTCAAATCTTTTGGGGCTTATTTACATTTGTGGCATTCTAGTCGTCGACGGTGGCCCAGAAATTTAATTTTGAATGTTTTGGAATAAGCTGTTGTGTGAGTGGGAGGGGAGGTTTAAGAAACGCCCAATAGTCCCAATATCCAAATCAATGTGAACGAGAAATGCGTTGAAGATCATCACTATGCTATGATCATCCAAACATCCCTACCCAAAGCCTCATACGAGGTGCTTAACTTCTATGATAGGACTCTCCGAGAACTTTAATATTGGATATTCATTGAAAATCAAATTAGCATTGCACTGCAATGGGTTTCAATTTTTCACGTCCCCAGAACTAAGGAAAAAATGTGAAAAACATGCAAGCGCAATGAAGTCCATCAGGCGAAAACGGTCCTGCCAAAGTTACGATGGCTATTGGGCGAAGGACTGCGGGTACACGAACGGCAACATCGGTGGCATCACTTGATGACTTTATTGCATGTAGTTGGACAGTACGGGCTGAACACTGGCCCTGCCCAAACCCCATCCTGGCCTGGCCTGCTGACAAAGTAAAAGCGGCAGAAACTACAAAAGCAACAACGTTTGCTTTTAACGTTAATTTATGCAACTTTTGTCAAACGCATCAGGTTTGTCTCTGTGTGCGCTCACTTGTTGAAGCGTTACATTTACAACAGCCGCCAGGCGGTAGCTTCAACGCTGTGGCAGGAGGTGGACAGGAGGTGGGTGGCCCCAGTGACTGGCTGTGGGTGCGGGTGTGGGGTGCTGCTGTGGCTGGGATTGAAGCTGTGTGGACCGTTTGCTGTTGTTGGGCTGGGAGATTGGGAGACATTGGGGCACAAACCCATGCCTGCCAAAAACCCAAGCCCCTTTGAAGCAACTGATTGGCTCTGAGGCAACTCTGGCGTACACTCTGCCCCATTGTTTCAAGGGGAATGAATGTGGTGCGTTGGTATAGGTGACGTCGTTTTTGTTTGCATGTAACCGGATGCACTTCCGCTCACTGACGACAACAGTAACGTCAACAACATCAACAAGAACAATAAGACCTGTAATGCCAGAGAAATTCAATAAAGTTTCACCCACTCAGATGGTTTGTGATCAGATCCAGCTGCAGCTCCAGCTCCAACCACAAGCATCCCCTTGTACACCACCGCACTATTAATTTTCCTCGAAAGTAATTACCTCTTTAGTCGAAATAAAAACGATGTATAAGTTTCAGGAGAGTCATTAGGAGGAATGTACATATGTAGAATATTTCATCATATTTCTGCACACTAAAACCCAACATTTCATCGTATACCCGTATAATTCCTGTTTGATCGTCTCTAAAAAATGTATTCCTAATGTTTCTACTATCCTGTTCATGTTGATATCTATTTTGGTATACTTCCAAAAATTAACTAAAGCAACAAAGGTACAAACATTTTGCGTACAGTCTACAGTTACCTTCCTCAAGTAAAATTCGAATATTCAGCCAAAAAATTGAATTACTATTTCGTTTACGGCCTTCTGCCGCAAATTATGTACATTACTTGTAGACAGGATGTGGATGCAGTTTGGAAAACATTTTGTGTTTGTTCTGAAAACGAGTTGTAATGCAATCTACCTAGTTCGGAAATTTGCAAATCCTTGGCCTGTGAGTCCTTTCCTCAAACACAAAATGTTGAGCATAAAAGTCATTTGCACGACCGCAAGTCATGAAATTACAGTAGTGACATTCGCCTTCGTATAGCATTCGCATTTGGATTCGGATTCGCCTTCGTCTGCCGCAATAATGAGTGAAACGGATGTAATTTTCTGGACGACCGCAATGGCAATCGGCTAAGGACAGAGGCGCAACGCCTGACGGGCTCAGTATACAGCACATATGAAGCTCCCGTCCACCATACCCATGAAGCAGATGCTGTTCCCCTGCAATCGGAAACGGATCCTGATAGGTGCGTCAAGGTGGAACCACTTCGTGCAGCTGCAACGACTGCCCAAAGAGGGGAAACACGCTAGCGAGCTGGTGGCACGGAGGCACGGCGGCACGGTGGCACGGCGGCACGGCGGCACGAGAGGCTCTAAGCTAGCTCGGGCGCAGTGCGCATGACAGCAGTGGCCTGCGGAGGGGCTGTGTTTGCGAATGCGAACGCTAATGCGATTCACGATTCCCGATTCCCGATGTAGGCTCCCGATGTAGGTTCGGGGCCGATTTGCTGAGCGAACTCCGCTCGCCTTGCCTTGGTACCTGTTGCTAGAGAGCGAGCAACAGTTGAGAGCTTAGAAGTGTGCCTGTGTGCGAGTGGGGTTTCGTGCAAGTGTGCGTGCATTTGAAAGTGTGTTGGTGTATGTATTTGTGCATGTAGTAGTGAGGGGGCTCCGGCTGTTGCTGCGGCTGCTGCTGCTGCTGCTGCAGCAACAGGCTGCGACGCTGAGAGCTTGGAGCGTAGATGGGAGCCGAGAGTTGGACCCAATAATCGGTTTGTCACACTGTGTTATGCTCTGATGGTTAAAGTTGTGTAAACTTTAGTAGACTTTTGCAAGCAGGGACAGCGCCCTTGGGCAACAATCTTATATCCGTATGTCTCCACTGTATCTGTCTCTGGCTCTGCCTATGCCTATGCCTCGGACTCTGCCACACCCTACAGCGCGGAGAGGCCAAGGCAAGGAAGGGCAAATTCAGATTTGTCGCTGCAAAGAAAAATAGGGCAGAGTCGAGTTCTCTCTGATCCATCTCTGTGTCGCTTAATGGAGGAGCCAAAGACCGAAGGCGAATTACAGTATTGTGCAAGCAGCAAGGGCGACGCTAAGCCATCATCAACTCTCGCCCTGCTAAGTATAGGGAGAGAGTATATTGGAGGTTTTGCATCGCATCCTCCTCCACGACACTGCCAATGATGGCGTCAGCCTCGACGCCGAAGTCGACTGCGAAAGGAAGCAGGTGCGAGCCGGGGAGCCGCCTAGTCCGTATACATGTGTGTGCGTGCGTGTGTGTATGTGTGTGTTGCCAGCTTCTATTTGCATTTGTATGCTGTGTTGTTTCGTCAACATTATGAACAACACTCTCTTTCTCTCCTCCACAAAGGAATTCCGCCTGTTGCGGAAGCGGATGTGTCATACATGCATCTCTATATGCCAGGGCAGGGTTTGTGGTGTAAGTGTGGGTGCGATTGCAAGAGTATAAGTAAGAGTGCCAGAGTGTGGGTGTGTCAGACTGCATACATGCGCATGCCTTTCGGTTTGCGTGTGTGTGTGTGCTCGTGTGCGTCTCTTGCCTGCCGCCTGCCTGTTGCATATGGCTTCTGCATTTGATAACGCGCAGCAACAGGCTGACACTGACCACACCACCTGCATCGTGTGGTACGTGTACGCCACCGCAGACTGCGAACTGTATACTGCAGACTTCAGCCCCGATGCCGATGCCGCTGCCGATGCCACTGGCACTGCCGCTGCCGATGTCGTGGGGCAGCAGTCAGGGCATAATTGTCGACCAAATTAAATGCTTTTAAAGCAATAAATGAATGTATACCGTAAACCACTCACATAAAGTAATTGGCCATCCTCGCTCCCCCCCACTATGCATTTATGTGCATACATATGTATGTGTATGCAGTCGCATTAATTGCTCAACTTTTATTTCGGAATCCGATTTTGCCCTGAAAGTGTGCAGATCCCTGGGCTGTGTCTGTGCCTGTCTCTGTGTCTGCCTCTGTGTCTGCCTCTGTGCCTCCTTTGGGTGTGTCGGGTCGCGCTCATTGTTTCTCATTGTTACTATCTTCGTATTTTTTCGCAGTCTTTCCCTTGCGTCTTTGTTTTTATTCACACACTTGGCTGCAAAAGCAAACACCAACACATACAGTCGGTAGTGATAGCTTTAGCAGCGGCTGCGGCTTCAGCTTCAGCTTCGGCTGTGGCTGTGGCTGCAGCTGCGACAGTGCTGTTGCTGTTGCTGTTGCCAGTTGCCTGTTGCCTGTTGCGCGATTTCCAGGCCCACCAGGCCAGGCCAGACCAGACTAGACCAAGCCAACGCCAATATATATATATATACATATATATATTTCTAGATATATATTCATATATATATATATGTATGTATATATGTATATAGGACGTACATTTTGTATGTGTGTAAAAGAGAATCGCGCGAGAATCGTGCGACGAGTCTGCGTGTCTATCGTTGCAACGTGCAAGGATTCAGTCGTTCAACTGCCGCGTCCCAAGGCAGTTTAGTGTGCTCCCAGCTCCCACCAGTATAGACATGTATTGTACATACATAGGCAATATAGCCTAGTCATCGGCGCACTTAACAGCTAAATGTTACACAACAATCGATGGAAGTTACGCCTGCATTCCTGCATTTCTGCTTTCCTGCCTGCTCTTCGCCATACGAGTACGAGTACGAGTACTCGCCCAGCGGCCAATGAACACCTAATATTTTTTTAATCACTTTTTTTTTTGGTGCAGTGAGCCACTTACCAGCCACTTACCATCTGCCAGAATGTGTGCGTTTCGCGGCTGTTTATCAAACAGAATGCAGGTAAATATATAGTAAGAAGTGCTTGTAGAACAAACTATTCTTAGCCATATATACAATATTCCATACTCGTACACATTAGCATACATAATCTGATTTATGTATGTATGTATGTGTTTGTGTGCTTCTCCCTGCTGCATTTAATTTCCGTGTAATCTAATTAGAGCTTGTTGCTGGTATGACACATACGCGTGTGTGGCCTCTCCCCTCCGTTCACATGGACACACAGACTGCTCCTCTGGATTCAAGTGTAAACAAATATGCATACACCATGTGCCATATGCCATATGCCATATACCATAAGCCATATGCCATGAGCCATCTGTGCGTAGGTGCTGAGATATGTGTGTATGTACAGAGCTGGCAGACAGATCCTTGAGCTGCAGGATATACCGTTTTACTTAACTGCTTGCAAATGATTAAGTTACACATAATGTCTGTGCTTTTGTGACATCGCTTAGAACTCAATAACATTCTGCCACATATGCAATATTGAATTCCCTACGGACTGGCAATAAATTCACGGCAATAATTCATGGCAATTCCAGGCTGTGCTGCTCTGCTTTTGCATTCGTTCAGCTCTGAAATGTAGGCCATGCTTCTTGAATACTTCAAAGCCAAGCCATAACCTGGGAAAACCTCTTTCAGCCTCTTGTGCTGGATCTCTCCTGACGCGATCAAAGATAAGCTCTCGCCTCTCAGCATCAAATCTAGGATCCTAGAGGATTCGAAGGAATGCTGTAAGCGGAAAGGCCATGTGGGATTCACGACTTGAGCGGCATAAAAACAAAAGGAACGCAAAAGAAGCAACAGGGGGCCGACCGTTGTGTACCCTTTTTGCAGGTCGAATTTACCGCTTGAAATTTCAATTTTTCGTCGTCTGCGCAGTGCTCCTCTGCCTGCTCTGCTCCTCTGTGGAACGAGCTGGGGCACACTCGCATAATCATGATTAATTGCAGTGTAAATGACTCCGCACTGTAGTGGTGCCGTGCCATTGTCCTTACATACCACAATCGGAGACGCCACAGCCAGGAGCCGGACGGACCGTGAGCACCTCAGGACAGAGCCGAAGCCTGGGCAAAGGTTGGACTGTGGCACGTGGCAGGATATGTTGGCGCACAAATTAAAACGCCAACTCTAGCAATGCGAACTCGTGCAGCGCAAACTGGCAAACGGGCAAACTGCACAAAGTCAAAACAAAGACAAGCGTCGGATTCCAGTTCGGTCCTAGACCTGGACCTGGGACCTGTTGTGCTGTATTTGTTCATCGTGATAAATAATTTAGTTGAAACCCACTTGGAACGCAGATACGAACGTTGAGTTGGCGTTTAAAATGTACGGCTGCAAATTGTTTGTGTCCTGCTTTTTTCCCAAAGAAGCGTCACCCCGTCGCAAAAGCACCAAAAGACGCTTAACCTGGCCCAACCCAACTATCGCTAATGAAGACATACGATGCTACAAGTGCACAGATTTTGACTTCACCTAGATCCTGATCAAATCCATGTACATTTCATACAGGTACATAGATATCAGATCATATACGGACATGTCAGTCCCGGACAGGCTTATAATGCCAATACCAATACCATTGCCTTGGCCTTCTCCCTCTCGCTCTCTCTCTCTGTCGCTCGGCCATTCTGCCGTTGCGTAAAAGTTTCAAAATGAGGAATAGGTTTTTTGCCATTTCGGACAGCAGAGCAGAGCACCGTCAAAAAGCGGAGGGGGCAGCGGGTGCCCGCCAACGCAATGCGCTCGGGAGCGGGCGCTGGCAGAGCTGGCATTGTTCAACTTTGCAAATGCTGACAACAGGAAATGTTATCTTCATTACTACAGCCCCGTTTCGCTCTGGCAGTCGAGCTAGCACTTCACTCTGCATCCAGCTCGATGCCAGCCAGCTCTCTCTCTCTCTCTCTCTCCCTCTCTAGAGAAACTTTTGCACTCCACCTGATGACGCATCCGCGACAGCCCCAGCAGCTAGTGGGATGTAGAAGCAAGATTGAGACCGACGGACCGACCGACCGACCGACCGGGCTCTGCTCTGCAGGTGCTGCTGGTGTAGTGTCCAGGCCCAGGCCCAGGACCAGGTCCAGGGCTAAACGATGCGCCAGGGGCGGCCCAAGAAGACCAGCAAACAGCAGCAACCCTTGTCAGCAGGATTGGCTATTCCACGCAAGGCTTTGCTGCCCTTTTTAGCGCCATACTTATCCGCGCTTCAACCGCCATTCCCGTTCCCACGTCGCGTCGCTCCACCGAACATTCATCTTCATCTTTGCAACGTTCGCAAACATTTTTAGCTAATTTACTTCGCGGTACAGCCGCCCGAACGCCCGAACGCCCCAACGCCCTAACGCCCCTCCGCACATTATCCCAGCTTTAACGCGCATTTCGTTCGCTTCGGCACTTTCAAAGAAGTTTCTGCGCAAAAAAAACAAAACCGAAAGAATCCGCTTCACCCATCATCGAAGTAAAGAAAGGAAGATTAATTAGGAAAAATATGAGAGATGTTCGGATTCAATGCAATGCGAGGAGATGGCCAGGCCGAAACCCATGCCCTTGCCCTTGCCCTTGCCCTTGCCCCTGCCCTTGCTGCAGTCAACTCTCATCCATGTCAGCGTTTTACGAATGTCTGTGCTGCGCTCTAGCAAACGACCCTTTTACGAGTATGTATGTATGTATGTATGTATATGGACCTCAGGTGGAAAGCGATCTCAAAGCTTGAAGCTGGAAGTGCTAAGCGACTCTAAGCATTTCGCTGTGAACTGCAAAGAACGTAATAAAGAAAAAGTCTGGAACAAAACCATGAGCGAGAATACAAAGTATAACAACAAAAAAAAACAAAAAATAACCCAAAAGAAAGAAAAAGTCAAACACAATTTGACCACAAATTGTCTTCAATCCGCAGTCCGCCTAAAAGTATGTAAATAAAATGGCAGCCTGGCAACAGCGCGTGCCGCGTGCCGAGTGCCGAGTGCCGCCGTCCGCAGGTCCCCGCCATTCTTCAGAGTCCTTTCGTGGCGACTCCTTCTAGTGCGCATTAAATCCCATCCCCTTCGTCTTTGCTCATTTATTTCAATTGTTATTTTTATCTGCAGCCCCGCTAGTTATGCCACACCATTTGTATACGTATACAGAATACAGACATACACACACACACACACATACATACATATACCCACTCGCATATATATTGTATGTACAATACCTACTCGTATAGCAGAAGCTTTCAACAAGTTTATGGGCCGTGGTCGGAGCTAAGCCAAAACACAATCTTTGTTCCCGTTGCCACTGCCTCTGCCACTGCCTCTGCCTTTGCCACTACCACTGCCACTGCCACAGCCACTTCCCCAGCCAATGTCTGTGCCTGTGTGCCTTGTTATTGTGGCACAGAATGCTTACTCGGTTGCTTTTCTTCCCTCCACTTGCCTTTTTGGTCTCTGGCCTTTCGTCACCAATTTAAGTTCATTTTGTTCTGATTTTTGGTGTCATATTTTTCGATGTTGTTGTTGCCCTGAAACCCTTATTCCTGGACCTTTTGCGCTGAGCAAATTGTATATCGTTTGGTCCCAGGCTTTGCCCTTGACTGAGAATCGCCTAAGATAATGGGCCTCATGGATGGCTAGTGCCCATCACATCATTGCCTTTGGTAAAGCCACCGGAACCAGCTCTGGCAACTAATTAGGACAAAGCCCCTGAATCATTTTTGGGAACTGCCCAGAGGCCTCCGATAAAACAACAATAAATTGCCACTTGCCTGAGTCCCCAACTAAATGCAACAATTGTACTGAAATGCTGTAACGGGATACAGGACCAAATGATACGAATATGGATACGAGTGTCGCTGCAGATTGGCCCCGCGCCATTGGGAACCCATACATAATGGCTGGGCTGGTCAGCAGCATAGTGTAAAAGAATAAAAGCGTTTCCTTTTGCACGTTCGGACTTAAATGTCAGCACGTGACTTAATTCAGCGTCCGCGATTCAGCACCAGCTCCTGTGTCCTGTGTCCATGGGCCTTTAAAAGCAGTATCCGTTTGAAGCAGTACATCAGTTTGGACGGCCAAGAGCTTACCACACTGGTATACTCGTACTCGTACTGGTATGTTGTTTTTTGAGCAGTTTCATCAGCCATTTCCAACAAGTTTCAAAGCTCTGCTCAGATCATCAATTGTAATCAAAAATTGGCCAAGGCCTCGGGCAAGGATAGGCACACTTTGAAATGGTGTTGTTTAGCAACTTAACTCGACACCACACTTTCCCAGTGTGGTGGCAATGGGAGCATAGCAGTTGCACTCAACTGTAGAGCAATATGAAATGCCACAATGAAAAACTGTTAGACAGTGGAAGTCATAAAGTCAAGCACTTATACGGCTATCGGTCATTGGCTGAAGGCTTCTTGTTCGTTTTTTCGTTCTCCGGCTATGTCGGAATGTTGTGGTTGATGGTGAAACCTATGAACCATGAACTATGCACTCTGCACTTTCCCCACATGGCTATGTATTATCGGAAGTGATCCTGCATTAATGACAATAATGTTGATCCTGCCAAAACAGAGGTGCTCACTGAAGTACGAGCATTTCTCTTTCGCTCCTGGGGGGGATTGCCACAATTTGCACAATTTGACTGCCTCTGCCCCCGCCATCGCATCGCATCGCATCACATCGCATCGCTCCTGCCACCACAACCTGCAACCCAGCAACCGCGAAGTTGCAAGAGCTCTAATGTTACACATAATTTGTTAAGCCAATTCATGCCAACGGCAGCATGTTGTTGCTCTGTGACTCTGTCATCTGACGATGGGGGTGCCCTGTGCACGGTGCTCGGTGCACGGTGCACGGTGCACGGTGCACGGTGCTCGGTGCTCCTGCTGTCGACGATAGTATTTTGCGTTCGAGCAAGCCGCACAATTTTGGTTTCATATTTGTTGCTGCTGTTGCCGTTGCTGTTGCTGTTGCCGTTGCTGCTGCTGTTGACGATGCTTTTGTTTTTGCATAGTAACGCGGAGCAACAAGCTCTGTTGTCGAAGTCGAACCAAGAACACAGAGCGGCAAAAATACGAAACACAATTCTGTGCAAATGTTTCACAATCAATTTTAAATCGCACATTCCATGGATGCGGCGTCAGCCGCTTATCGCCCGCATCGGCCCCCTCTGACCCACCCTGACCCCCATGGAACCATGGTCTTCCTGTGGCAGGCGTACGGCCACTGCGTTGGTTGTTGCTTCTGCTTCTGCTTTTGCTCTTGCTTCTGCTGTTGCCTGTTGCCAGTTGCCCTGTTGCTGTTGCCTGTTCTGTTCTGTTCTGTTCTGTTGCCAATCCGTGCCAAAATCGATTGGCAACCATTCTAAAAGCATTTTATGCAGCAATCACAATTTCCTTTTAGCGCCGCGACACACAGATACAGAAACGTGTTGGAACACAGGCACACCCACACACACACCCATGCATTCGTATTAAATGGGCAGTGGCATAGAGGCAACAGGAAGGAGAGGAGAGGAGAAATAGGAGGGCAAGCGCCGACGGCGTCAGATTGCGTCCTGGCTAGCCACCCAGCCATTTGCACAATATGGCAACGATCATTCGCACCATGTGACGCTGTGCTTATGCTTTCGCCCTGGCCCTGGACCTTGCCGTGGTCCTGCAGGACTGTTGCTGCTGGTCCTGACTCTGACTCTGATACTGACCTCCTGCTGCTAACAGCTAGACCCATGGCCAAGGGAGCCTTCTCTCCACTCCTCTTCTCTTCTCTCCACTCCACTCCTCTCAAACATAGAGCCCAAAAAAGCAGAATCTCCGCCTGCGTTCAATGCAATTATACGGCGGGAGCGGGTACGGGCAAAGCAAGCTGTGCTCGTCGCTCGGAATCCACTTCATCCATGATTTAGCATTCTTTTTGGTTGTAGCTGATTTTTTCCGTCCTGCCTCCTGCCTGTCTGCTTGCCTTGCTGGCTTTCTGGCTTGCTGGCTTGCTGGCTTGCCAGGCATAGTCTTCTCAACACAAAGATACATACCATACCATACCATACCATACCCTCTTATACACACAGAAACCCCTACACATTTATATGCATATCTATATACTGCTATTTATATATACAAACATATACTGCTTTAGATTGTCCTTTTAACTTTGCGCTTGTTAGCTGCTGCTGCCGCCGCCGCTGCTGGTGCTGCTGCTGGTGCTGCTGCTGCGCCGGGCGTGGGCCGGGAGTTGGTGATTGCTGTGGCTGCGGCTGCTATGGCTGCTATGACTGCTACGGCTATGGCTATGGCTAGGACCAACCAGCATGCACTCCGGAGCACAGGAAAAAATTCAAGAAGAAAATGTATACGAAATGCGTTTTCATTGCGTTTTCCGCTGGCCCTTGCCTTGCCTTGCCTTGGCTCAAAGTTAACGCCGTCTCTTTCTTCATCACCGCCTGCTTTTCCCTTTCCCTTTCCCGTTCCAATTCCCCCCATCCGTCGCATCGCACTCCGCACTACATTCAGGGATGAATGGCCCCGCAAGTCATGAATGTTGCAATTTAAATGGATTTATTCATTTGGCATAGCTCTGGGTATCCAATCCCCATCCCAATCCCAGTCCAGGCCTGTGTCGGTTTCTATTCTTGTTCTTATTGCGCTTTTCCCTTTTCTGGCACTGCCCTTTTGTTGGGCTTCTTGGCCTAGCAGTTTAGCCTCCGTTTAGGTTTCCTCCTCATTATACCAGAGCATGGATACAATACGGCATTGAAATCGCTGCAGCAGCCATCCATCCATCCACTATCCACTACCAACGCGATGATCAGGAATCAAAGTGTCAAACCCAAAAGAGTTTACGGGATCTGCATTGAAGGATCCTTTAAAATATTCCTTTAAGTTTGGCCTCTCTCCCTCTGTGCTCCAACGCTAAGTTTAATTATGCAAATGTTCGGTCTCTCTCTTTCTCTGCACTCCGAAAGTGATTTAATCTTGAGGTTCAGGAACGAAATCGAAAATTCATTTATGCAAATTTACATAACTACGTTGCTAATAGACATGGCCCCATGCCTTGGCTTGTTCCTTTTTTTCTCTTTTCGTTTTTTGCTGTACGACAATGAATGACAATCAGAATCACAAGCGTTTTGGGTATTAAATAAATTAATATTCCGTGCCAAATATATGTACATATGACCCAGCCACATGAGGGGCTTTATTTCGCAGTCAAAATATTCCTTTGATTGATTCGTTTTCGTTCTCATCAACGCAGTTGCAGGTGACGGCGGCTTATTCTGTTATAGGACCTCTTACCCATTCGTTTGTCATTGTCAGACGGGCTCAATGGGGACAGACAATCTGAATGACACAATTCCAGGGGTTCATTTGGTTCATTCCCTTTCCCATAACTCCCCCTGTATCTGTGTACCCAACCAATTCCCAATCTCATCTCATGCAACACCCAAGCCCTAGCCCACGCCCACGCCCACGCCCACACCCACACCCAAACGCCCGCCTCTCCATCCGCAATATCCCCCCAATCTGATAACCGGAAATCGTCACACAAATTGAGTTTCATACTCATTTCCCTTTTACATTACAAACTCTTCTTCCGATGGCTTCCAAAATTCTAAAATTCATTTGCTCTTTAAGTATATGTACAACACGCTGCATCCCTTATCCATGCATAGGCAGGATACTTGAACCACGTACTTTGGAGAATTGTTAGCAGGACAGAGGAAAACGTTCAATAACTGTATACCACATGGGTCTTTGTCGCTCTTTAAACAGTTTCGATGCTGAATGCTGTCTGTCTAAGGCCTTCTCCTCCAAGTCCCACCGAGTCCCTCCGTTTTTCCCTAATCAACTGTGCTATCGACGGACATTCCTTAGAATCAACAGCACAGCACCATGGCCCTGTTTTTACTCCACTCCCGCCTCCCCGTTGGCTGTGAAGTTCATTAAAATAGGTGGAAATCATTTTGCAACTTCATTTAACTCATTTGATGGCGTCAGCAGCTAATTACGATGACGCTTCACGATAAAAAGGCCGCCCACAGCCTCTCCTCGAGGACATGAAGTCCTCCCTCCCGCCCCCTGCATCGCCATACTGTTTGTCCTGTGATAAAATTTACGAGCGCGCCATAGATTCTCGTTGGAGCTGGAAAATGTTGGCGCGCGTACTCCAAATTCCAACTGGTCGCGCGTCCTGCGTGCCATCGGAGCCTCTCTGCCATTGGCTGCCATTCGCTGTCGACGTCAGATATTCAATCAGTTGACTGCATAACATTGCAGCCCTTTACTCTGGACCACTGCTCGTCAAAATGGGCAATAAGCAAATACTTCAGAGTGCTACAGAATGCCTACTTTCATTCTTTGAGTGTAGCCACAAGAACTGTTTGTCGAATCAGGCCGCCTAATTTCCGAGCGGCAAATTGCCCTTGGGGATAACAAATGAAATTAGCACTAACCGAAGACAACATCAAATTAGTTGGCAATAGACGGAGCCACAATTCCCTGCCCAGCCGCCAGCCGCCAGTCACCAGCTACAGGTGTGCCAATCACGTCACGGTTGTACGGGTACGCCAGTCATCGTCTATGCAACATGTACGTACGTACATACACCCACCGTGGCTGAGAATCAAGCCGGAGAAATACAATGGAAATTCGAATATGTGGCTAGCAGGGAGCACGCTCGCCAAGTGTCTTCAAACGTTAATCTCTGTGCATCGGTGTTTCAAAGGCTTTCACTTTTCGCATCGCACACGATACCCAAGCAACATAATCGATAATTATCGATACGTACATACATATAGCCACAGACATCAATGGGAACGAGCTGGATGGATTGCTTAAACACGATGTTCTGTCAGTTGCGCATCCGTGTACTGGGAATTCATATGGACACCTAATACAAGCTCAGTTCGTACGTATTTCATTTACATTTTTTTCCGAACAAAGAGGAGACCGATGAAAAACTGCCACTCCACCCAACCGACTATTGAATATTCTAAAAACCCACCGAGAGGGACCGCAGCTCAGCTTGGAATGCCCCGAAAAGGAACCACATCTAAGAGGGAACTCCGGTCGGATGTACACATATGTACATGTACATACATACATACATATGTATGTGCATAGAGCATCTTTCACCATTGAGTTGAATATTTTCTCTCTACTGTCCTTCATTCGATGGCAAGACTTAGGCTAAAGGAATGGTACTGCCTGCAAGTAGTATACATGGGATCCTTGTTTTTGTTTGTTTTTTCTTGTAGCCAACATTGAAATTCAACAAATGGGATTTGTTTTGATTTATCGCAGGAAAACAGCGAGGACAAGGACAGTCAGTCGTGAATTCCCGTTCCCCTTATACCCCGAGCACAGAGTCGTATCTGTGTATCTCTGTATCTGTGTATCTCTGTATTTTTGTAAAGGTGCCACAGCGAATTAAGCTTATAGTTGTCACGGCGAAAATAATTGAAATTTAAATTTCTTTGGCCGCTCGCGCACTGATAAAGTCGAACGACACCATCCCTCCCAAAAATAACCAAAAAATACAACAAAAAAAGTATACAGACAAGCCTATGTGGCTTTAAGCGATTGAGCGATGCTCTGGGTCGCTTTTTAGGATGTATTTGGTTGGCGTGACAGAAGAAACCTCAGTTCCGCATCCCGCATCCCCATCCCCATAGCCATCCCCACTTTATGCTTCTGTTCTTGGTCTCGCCTGCGGCTCATCAGTGTCTGGATGAGAGGTAAGAAAGTGAAGACATACTCGTAACAAGAAGCAGGCAAGGCAAACGGCAGGGGGCAGGGGGCAGGAGGCGCACGACAAACATGCCTAACAGGCGCCATTAGGCAGTCAGCCAGTCAGTCAGGGTCGAGGCTGGGGCTCAGACAGGGTTGGGGGTTGTGCTAGAAGGTGGATGGTTAGGTTAGCTCACTGGCACTTTGGCATAATAGCGCTTATCTGCATAAATCAATATCTTGGCTTTTAACAATCTTAATAAAGCGAAGGACCGACGCGTCGACTGCCTGAATGATAAACTGACAAACTGATAAACTGACAAACAGGCTCATGACTGACTGACTGGTCTGAATCGAATTGGCTGCAGCTCCGCGCTGTTTGATTTTTGTCCGTGCTCACGCGATTTGCTTTTGATTTCACCTGTCATGAACTGTAGGGCCAATGACAGCAGTTCATTTACATAACATTACGTTACGTTCCCAAAGTGAAGCACTTGGGTGTCGTGTCCGTCCACACCATCCGCGGATACAGCGCGCACCTTCGCATAGAATTTTAAAGTTTTTGGCGAGCCAAACAATTGGTTCGCAGCATTTGGTTTTCCTTTGTGCCGTCTGCTTGCTGCTGCTTGCTGCTGTTTGCTGCTGCGGCAATCCGCTTTCCTTCTTTCCTTCCCAGATCAAAATTATATTCAAATTCCTGTGCAGTATATTATTTAAGCGTATTGATTTCGACTTGCTGAATAACAACAATAAAATATACTCGTCTATGCGGAAATAAATACATATAGCGCTTATTGTCATTGTCCTTGTGCAGGAAGGACATAGGAGAAGAGTCCATGTGCTTGGCACGATCTTGGGCTTCTACTAGCCTGGAATGAAGAGGAGTGCTAAGATGCCTGTGAAGCTACTCTGTGAGAGAATCTCCAGCCTGATTCTGGCATCTGCCAAGTGTTACTAAAAATAGTATGTCTGTCTTGGAAGAGTATTGCGAGTACTATATGTTAAGCCCTGCTAAAGCGCAAATAAAAATTTGTCGCTCGAAACAAGTGGCAATATAATTTTGTGTCAACGATTTGTGGCAGCCACATCCAGCAATTGAGCGGCAGAAATGCACTTTAACAGTAATTGAGTCGGCAGCAAAGCCGGCTAAAATATAGTCGCATAAAACGCCAGTCCATTTTGTGAATGTCTGTCACGTGTAGAACGCACAAATCAAGTACTCGCCCATTCTCCGCCATTCTCCAAAAATAATGGGAACAGAATGCGATGTGCACCGGTGGGCTGGGCTGGGCTGGGGGGCTGGGACTGAGGCTGAGGGAAGAAATTATGACATTTATTGAAAACAAAATGGCTGCACAAAAACTGCACCAGCATCTACATCTACATCTACATCTACTTCTGCCCAGCGAGGCGTCGGCAAGAAATGAAATCTGTAAAATTTAGTTTATTATGCAAGTCCAATTCAATAAAAAGCAGCCATTACACGGGGCAAACTTAGAGCTGGCAACAAGGCAGGGAAACGGGAAAACAGGGAAACAGCCAACAGCCAAGGCAGCAGTAAAAGTTGAAATTCATATTTGTTTGTTTACTGCGCAACAGTCGGCAAGGGCACGGACACGGACACGGACACGGACACTAGCACGGGCATTGGCCACGTTTGGGGAGCCTGTGATCCAGGATGGGGCGCTTGGACTGCGGTTAGAATGGGGCTTCAGCGTGGCCGAAGTGGAACCAGGAGCTGCCTGAAAGATGTAGATACAAAACGCTGGCACTTTGGCTCCACTCCGACGACTTCTGCAGTAACAATTCGTGCGCTCGGAGAAAAGCCTTTGATGCATTTTATTACAACACAGTCCCAATTTTGTTTTTTGTGGAAATGGAAATGGTGAAGCCGTAAAGACGATTAATCATAAATAAAAGTAATAAATAAAGACGAGCAGGAAAATTGAATCTTGTCCGTACGGCTGCACACTCCCATCCTGGGCATCCTTTCCAGGATGTCTGTCTGGGCATTGGCAATTGGCAGGAAAAGTGTAAAATGATACAGGAAAGTGCATCTCAAATACCACATTTATATGACTTAACCATCATCCTTAATCATCCTTATTTGGACCAGTATGTATGCAAACCAGAAAGAAAGGCTAACCGTGGTATTCCTCTTTCCAAGGGCATGGCAAAGTAGTTGATTCTGGAGTGAATGAAGTACAGTCCCAGTACGAGCACAGTAGTCAAAATTAAGCCACTTTCGGCTCGCTTGGCGCTTACAACAGAGCGACAGCGACGGAGTGACGGAGCGTATATATGTATGTATGTATGTACTCGTCTCGTACATATTGCTCAACCGCATCAAACACTAGCCAGTAGCCAGTAGCCAGTCACTTCATACAAACTCAGTGGACCAGCCGAATTTTTGACTGCGGCCAGCTCGAATTATCAATGCGGAAAGACGTTCCATGGCCATGACTATGGCCAGGCTCCATCCATTCTGGATCTGCTGGAATGGGTGGGAATGGGCTGGAATGGGCAGATAGACGGCTCTGGCAATGTGGATGCGGGGCTTGTGGGTAGCCTCCGACCCTTTGTGTTGTTTTCTGTGAACTTTAGGACCGACCCGACCGGCATTAAAGCAGCCTAAGACAGCTAAGAAGTGACAAAGTCCATTTCACCCGTCGACACGCCAAACACCAAAACCAAACGAAACAAAACAGAACAAAACTAAACCTTCTGATTTCGTGAAAAGCCACAACTGCATCGGTCCTCGGGGTGAGATAAGGTAGAGAAGTTTCCTCCTTGGAGCTTTGCTGCGGTTCGTTTCGACTCGCCTCGACTCCAATTGTACACCAAATGCAAAACTTTGCTTGCGCGCCAAGTGAGTCGAAGAAATTAGCGTTAATTTTCAGTTATTTACTGTTTAACAACGGCCATAGTTAATCTGAAATTGAGCTGTTCCTTACGGCCCGGCCCGGGCCGTGTCAGATTTATTCGCTTAACATTGATGCTGCGGAAACTATGGCAATTAAGTAGCACATAGTACCAACTCCAAGCGCAGCCTTGCGCAATAAAATTAACCAAACCTTAATATAACTTTCACTGCACTATAAAGAAAGGCGACGGCGACGGCGACGGCAACAGCAGCAGCAGCAGCAACAGATCAAGCAGCTTCTCCACGGCAGTGTGCCCGCCCCTACTACAAAATTGTAAATTAACTCAACTCTGGCAGGCGAACCCCAACCCATAGCCAAGATTCCAAGATAATATCAAAATTGGCAACGCCAGGTAGTTGACATCGTCACAACAACTGTGCGTCTGGGCACAGTGGGTTGCGATTGCTCGTGCCCGAAGTATAAAGTGGAGTCGAGCAGAATCCAGCATGAGGTATCCACTGTGCGTACTACATACATATATCTGACTTATGTCCACGAGATACTAAAGTATCTGCAACTTCACTTAGCACAAATGGTTAGGGTGATGGTCTCGTCGCGGCCTGCCCTGCCCTGTCCTGTCCTGTCCTCTACTGTCCGTCCTCTCCTGTCCTTCCCCTCTCCTCTCATCGCCGTGAACGTACATTTTCAACGAAGGTCAGAACGGAACCGAACGGAACGGAACGGAACAGAACAGCACCACCTCACCTCTGTTGACATTCCGTCATAGCATTAAAAGTAATTAACATTTTCCCCGTCACGATGTCCGGCTGTCTGGCTGTCCGGCTGTCCTTTAGTCTTTTAGTTGGAATTCAGTTAAAGTTAACGGTGGCAGAGCCAAAAAGACTTTTGTTTTTGCTTCAAAGGTGCCCAAAGGTGTCCGACATAAAATGCAATTAATTTTATCTTTTCTCCAGCAGTTGCTTACATTTTTCGAATCTTCATTACAAATTTAAGGTCATTATCCGATGTCTAATAGTATCCCATACCGATTTTCCATGCTATGTGTGTGTGAGTGTACTGATGCGAATGCGGATGCGAATGCGGATGCTGATGCTGATACTGGAGGTCTTATCACATGAAGTACACCTGTAAACAAGCCACTATGTACACTCCATGGGGTACAGTGGAGCACGAAAGAGATTGTGTCCAGACATTTGATTGTATTCGAAGGCAATCGAGAACAAATGTATCGTATGTTTGTGTGAATCGAGGAGCACTTTTCAGCAAAAGTCCCCATTGTACAAGGGAGCATCCAATCCAAGTGCAAGCCTCCACTCCACTCCACTATACACAACACCTTCCCTAGTTTCCCCATTTACGTTGAGCCATGGATCCCATGCAATCCAAATCCAGTTCACGGTTCTGCTGCTTCCTCATCGCCTCTAGTCGCTGAGCCCTGAGTCCTGAGCCCTGAGTCCTGAACGCTCGCTGCTGAGTGCTCGTCCTGAGCCCTGAGCCCTGAGCCTTCTTCATGCCATAAACGCGGGCGTGCTCCGTGCGTCAGTTTTAAGCAAAAACTAATTAAAAGTTGTGAGACATTTTTTGCCTGGTTTTGTTGCGTTTTGTTTTCGATAGCGGCACCTGCCTGTAAGTGGTGGGAAGAGCGCCAGGAGAGAGCCGACATAAACAAAAAAAAACGAAAAAAACAAAGTGAAAAAGTGACAACGCACCCAACAGCCCGAGCTCGATCCAAACACCACTGCGTTTTGTTTATAATTTTCCATTTTACTATGACACCAACACAGCAGTCGCATGTGACTGGAGCTCCTCCGGAATGGACAGCTCCTCCAGAAGGAAGCGTAACAACAGTTGAACAGTAGAACAGCAAGAGAGAAAAGAGAATACTTTAATTTTATCATCAAATCCGATTCGTACTCGTCTTCGTCTTCGTCCTCGTCGACTTAATATGCAAAAGTTGCCTGTTGTCGTTGTCGTTCTACCACTTCTTGGTCCATTACTTGGACCTGCAGTTGGTATTAAAGATGGAGACTATATGTACATATGTATGTACTAGGCAGCATTTGATACCATGTGCGAATGCTTCCTACAACAGAACTCTGTAGAGAGGAAGTACTCTTACAAAGGATACTCTCATCTCCCCAGAACAGGCTCCAGAAAGTTTTTACAGAGTACTGTGCATCCGGGAGACATCTTCAGACTCGAATCATTCGATTCCTCAGCATCCTCCTGCACATTCACTTCATTTATGGTTTTTGTATGTATGATATCAGCGAACAGTTTGGTTAATCTGCAAGAGTATTATTAACTTCGGGGTGCACATCCGTTAGAACTTTTTCATGTTTTTTTTTTGTTTTATTTCACTAACTTTAGCCGTCAAGCCAAAGAGTGGTCGCCTCCGTGACGCAGGTGGTAAATGAAATTGAAAATTTTTCTTTGTTCCCAGCCAGCCAGCCAGCCAGCCCACCTATAGAGGGCTCCTCTAGCTATCCAGCTATCTTTTTGCATAAGCTGTCAGATTGTTTTAACGAGCAGCAGAGCCGGTTCAAGTTCAATTCTGGAATAGTAGATTCCAGCTGAAAATATCGGTCAATATATTAAGCAAACACACCCCTGCTCCTGCTCCTGGTCCTGCTCCTGGTCCTGCTCCTACTCGTCGTGTGTATGCATTCATTCGGCCGCACTGTGAATGCAGAGAGTGACCAAAGTCACAGTTCCATTGGCGAAGGTATTAGGAAGGAAAAACAAAAATCCCACTCCAACCCAACCCAACCCAACCCTCCCTTCCCTTACTAAAAATGGGCTTAGGTGAGGCTGAGGCTGAGGCTGAGGCATGCAAAATGATTTGGGGCCCTAAAAGGATTTACGCATAGCTTTGGGGAAGATTTGCGTAATGAGTTTCCTGTGCAAATAAACACGCTACACAGATAAAAACATTCAACATGTGTCTGTATATGTGCCTGTCTGTGTCTCTGTATGTGTGTACTTCCCTTCCTCCCAATACACACAATGCGTATACGCATATGGTTTATCCCAAAGGCAAGACGGGATAGGCAGTTGCCGAATCAAAGGATATAAAACACTCATTTTTGAACATTCATTTCGAATCTGTCAGCGATGGACGAATATTCATCGAAAAGTTTATTTGCCATAGGTAAATAAAGAGATGTTTTTTGGAGATATGCGATTGGTTGATTCTATGCTTCTTGTTACAAAAAACTGACCATTCGTGGAAACGAATCTCATCAGAAAACTTTAAACTTTATTGCAAATATTGAATTCAATCCGATGTCAAGCCGGGAGCCATGCAACAGGAAAATGAGTCCCAAGAAGACACAATAATGGAAAATAGCCTATCAATGGATATGGCTATGGAATGGCTTTTCCAGTCCCAAGACTTGTAAATACTATTATTATTAATGCAGCTGAATGGCGCGGAATGTACATCTATTCATCATATATATATATATATATATATATATATATATATATATATATATATACATATATATGTATATTTGTGTGTGTGTACATTAATGTGCACTTTCATAGTACTCTCGCTCATGGTCAAATAAATATAAATGCGATTTACACTTTGCTAGAGGAGTAAATTCAATTTATATTCATGCGCATTCTTACTCCATTATTCGTAGATTTTTCATAGCTCATCACACCATACCATACATCGCCATCGCATATCACACAAGCGAACAAACGTGAATGCGAGCATGTACAATACATATTCATATTCATATTCATACCCGTAGCCTTGGTCTTGGTCTTCGTCTCGCCTAGACATTTATGATTTTGAACTTGTGATGCCTTTTCGTTTTCAATTTGTCACGAGCAGTGTGAAAGGTGTGCAACCACCATTGCCTGGTGCTTCTGGTGCCACTGCCGTCACCATTGCCGCTTCCAAGGGCTTCATGCTCCACAGATACAGCAGGACGGAGCGACATGGGACGGTACGGGGCGGGCGACCATAGAATATTTCGATATTTTGAATATAAAGCGGAAAGAATATACTGCACAGACACTGCACAGCTTTTTAAAGCCGAATGTTGTATACCCTGCCGCATGGTGGCATTACTATTGAGCTTCGTACTTCTACAATCTTTTGGTTTAATTTAGTCACAACGGACAACGGAGTATTAGAAAATTCTCTGGGGACACCGGGTCACAATCTACTGCCAATCCAATCAAACAATCAAAATCGGTGTGTCCTTTGGAAGGATATCATTCGAAAACGAAAAGGAATCACTACACACAGCCCACCATTGCCAACACCCACAGCACCCAGCACACACCACCCTTTTTGTATTCACATTCACTCGATTGTGTGCTGCTCGTGTGCGTACGTGTTGCTAAATAAAATCATGAATTTGCGTCTATAAATATTTGTATGTATGTGCGATATGTAAGTTGATATGTAAAGATATATGCATTTTTATGAGTGAATATTAAGCAGTAAAATGTAGAATGTAAGGACGAAGATGATGAATCAATGAATGTAAATCATGATAGGAACGTAGCTAACACACAGAGCATTTTTAAGGATACCGTAGGTCAAACCTGAATCGGAATCGAAATCGAAATCGAAATACTGTTCAACAGCTTATCGTTTATACAAAAAATACAATCCCTAAAAACAATCAAAAATCAAATACTAATATTCATTCCCGTTTTCTGATTACTGGCTGAGTAGCCATGGTGCAGATGTGAAAGTGTTTTCCGTACTCCAGCATCACTGGCACTCGCTCCCCTTTTCCACTCACAGTTTTGTTATCATTTGGAAATGGCATTTTCGCTTGGCCAGACGGCGAGACATTGCCACGGAAGTCACTTAATTTCTGTTCATTTTCCGCGTTCACAATTCATATCCGCTCGGGTTTCAGGCTTGGGATTCCAGGGCTGTCGAAGGACGATGGGTCCATGATGGCACAGACTGTTTAAGAGGAAATGAGTTAAGGTAGAGTGCATGCCCGCCCGGGCATCCCAGCAGCAGGTCGTGTTGTACGTACATGCAGATGTACATACATACAAACATACATATGTTTGTATGTTGAGCGAAACATTCGCCGAGGCAAGCAAATATTGAGATACAAAATTGAGACAGAGAGAGAGAGAGAGAGAGAGCGGGAGCGGGAGACACAAGTCAACAGAAGGGGTCAGCTACCGGATCGAATGGAATACTCGTAATTTCAAGAGCAAAGCACGGATGTTGTCTTGGGCTGCATCTAGGACTTTATTTGCTCGATATTTACATTAATGTGCGGCGGCCGCATCCCGTCCACATCCCGTCCGCATCCCGTCAGAGCATGTCAGACACTTAACATAAGCTGTTACCGTACATGCATTCATTCCGATCCATTCTGGCACTTCTAGCACAACGTACCAGAACGTAGACACATTCACATACATACTACATACATACATACGTATACATATACATATGGTATACTCGGGCCACAGCCACAGCCGTAATAGTTACTGGCGGCGGCAGGAGCTGCTGAAAAACAAGTACGAGTTATAGAATTTTGCGAACCTAATGAAAATACAAATTGCTTCCACACATTGGCACGTTCTGGTCTCCCTCACAATGCTAACACTGTTAAGCGAAAATGGCAGCAAAATGCATGTCCCCCTTTGGGTCCTTACGCCTCCTATGTTCACACATATGTACATACGTATATACATATGCATGGATGTGTGTCTGTGATGTAGCCGCGCACACGTTCACGCATTCATGTATGACAGTCGATTGGCAAATGCAATGAGCATTCTGTTAGGTCTCAGGGCACATGGAAAATACAATTATAAAAATGTTCCCATTACTCGAAAATGAGACTTAATTCAGCTTGGAGCACTAGCGGTACCGTTGATTGTGTCCTGATATCTATTAATTTCCCGAATACGAATGCAATCCACCTGTAAACATTACTGCCTGGAACACATACACACACAAGTGTCAAACTCTTAACTAACAAATATAGATCCGACAACAAGTAACAGCAGTGATCCCCTGGAGCCCTAAGATCAATATGAATGAGGGATCGGAGTAGTCCTCTTCTACTATACCCTATACACATTGGATGGATCTGCTCACTGCAAGGAAATGGCAGTAAGCCGAAAAGAAGATTATAAGTGAAGCATAAATAAATTTACGAGACGAGTACGATTACGATTACGAGTACGAGTATTACCCCCTTTGCCTTCTGTGCAATTCAAATTCATCCTGCTTGCACCCGCGAGGATTCGCAGTTGTGGAGTGAGTGGACATTCATGGCTCGTCTGAATGACGACCGACTGAATGCACGCTTTCCATTTACTCCCATTGCCACATCCAGGGTACACACTGTCATTTACGCTTCTTTTTTGTCAATCCCAAGCTCCCATTGGCAATGGGCTGCGCCCTAGTCAAGGTGAGACGACCTTTATCTTCATCATTATAAGCATCTGGAAGTGGCATAATGGTGTGATAATAACATTTTTATAACGCATTTTGGCAACCGAACCGCACGACATTTTTAGTCACGACAAAACGCACACCATGAAGCGACTCCTCCGACGCGTCGGATGGATACAAGCTTGCATTCGCATTCATACAAAAAAAGCGCACATACACAGACATTCACATTCATACGATTACCATGGCTGCGGAACTGCGTGAAATTATAGAACTTATAAAGATACTCACACACACACACGCAAACACACTCGCATTCATAAACGAGCATATTTATAAATGTATCTATTGCTGTGTATGCTAGCACTCATACATGGCATGGCGCCCATGTCGTATGACGCACATCTTCACGTGGCTCGTGGTCGTGATTGTACGTACTACATATGTATGTGTGTATGTATATATGTATATGCTGTGCACCCATGTCTGACGCCGCTCTCTCTGTTTCTCTCTCTCTCTCTGTCTCAGTACAATTAAGGTGTTTTCGTTTAATTTCGCATTAAGCGCCGTCTGCTTGACATATTAGAACGAGCTGAGCTCGAGAAAATAAGCCAAGGGCCAAGGGCCAAGGGCTGGGCTATAAAGGCGTCCATGCTCGTCTCTTACTCGAATGCTTTGATGTGTGCCCCGCAAGACAGTGATATTTAAAGTCATTTTACACAAGATTTCGATGCAGCATTTGGGGACTAAGGAAGCATTTAGAATTATTTAATTTTGCGGGAATTTCAATAAGCATTCAGTAGATCTGACTTGCGGCACGGCCGGAATGGGCCACCCCAATGAGGGATACAAATATAAATGGAAATGCTGCCAACTACTATTCAAATTAATTATCTTGTCTATGTTTAATCAAACCAAAATTAATCACAACTGTAATGCAACACAAATATTCTCTCAACATTATTATACCGACTACACAGACATCACGGTTTCGACACTTCGGTTGATCCTAATTGAAAACCACAATCTGATCTGCCACAGATGTGCTGGAAAAACTGTCATCCACTACACAAGGGTAAAGTATCAATGAACGATAGCTGAGAATTTCACAGCATTTTCCATAATTTTCAATTAAACAAGTTTTGGGGCTCAAAATTATCGCCACATGTATGGATGGCATCGCTGTACTCGCATGTTGCACGCATGCAGTTTCATGATAATCTCATTTTAATGAAAACTACTTTGGAAACTTTTTAATCCTCTCGAAAATTAAAGCGAGATTAAGCAGCATATTAGATGGAGAGCAACCACTGAGCCCCTTCAGCTGTCATTACGAGGCATCCTTGCAAGGAAATATATCTGAAAATTTAACTATCTATTGATATGCATAGAGCAGTAGTGCATTGTGCAAATGCCTCTACTGGAGCTTCAACTTTCGGCTAAAGCTTAAGTTTCCTATGCTGGGCCCCCAATTTAAAATGAAATGTGGCAGGCAATTAAGCAGGCGGAATTGTTAAATTATTGCAACTTTATACCGTGGGAGGCCCACCCCCACACACACGTCTCAGCCGTTTCTGCAGTTACGTCCCCGAGCCGTATCTCCGTGCACCCAAACAGCGCAGCACGTCTGCCGCTCAAGTTAATGAGATGTTAAAATGGAATCTCCACCAACCAACCAACCAACCAACCAACCAACCAACCAACCAGCCAACCATCCGACCAACCATCCGTTCGCCGTGCTGTGTACTTTTTAGCTTGGCTCTCGCTTCGCCGCCATCTACCTGTGTTTGCCAACAACACAACACAGCACAGCAGAGCAGAGCACAGCGCACAGCATAACGCCAAAGCCAACGCCAACGCCAAAGCCAAAGCCAACTCCTTCAGTATGTTTGTCTTTACTTTTTGCTGCGTTGTAACGTCAACTGCTGCTGGCTCTGTCCTGGCTGTCGTTTGCCGCCTTGGCTCGCTGCTATTGTTGCTGTTGCTATTGCTGATTTAATTTTTTCTTGCTGTTGCTGTTGTTGCTGCTGCTGCTGCTACTCCTGTCTGCACCTGGGCTGTTGGTAGCCCCCTAATGACGAAGCCATTATTAATATGCGTGAAAGATAAGGCCGCCGCGTTGAAACCAAAGTGCAGACCCAATAAAATTGGTTTTTGTATACCCTCCCAAATGTACATACATACAGTATATATTTCACCCGATATAATCACATTTGCCAGGCAAAAAACAAACAGGCTTTAGCGGGTAGCTGCTACACAGAATAAGATTATATCTCTCCGGCAGGGGCAGGGACAGGGACAGGAGCAGGGGCGGACCCTGAGCCCTGTACGCTACTCGAAATTCGAATTTCTTCAGAAATTCTTCGTCAAAAGATCATTGAATATTTGCCAGAGTTTCAGGAAACTGAAGATTTCTATGGTTGTCAGATATTAAATCGTATCCTCAAGCTTAATTATCTGTTCATTTTATGCAAATATGTAATTATTAAGGGAAAGAGAACAATGGGCATTATCCAGTAGAGCAATAAACTGGAAATAATTTAGACAG
Organism: Drosophila algonquin; assembly: GCA_035041765.1. Lineage (NCBI taxonomy): Eukaryota > Metazoa > Arthropoda > Insecta > Diptera > Drosophilidae > Drosophila > Drosophila algonquin. Next base: position 946,517 of record JAWNKY010000238.1, on the reverse strand, counting down.
GCCAGGAAACCAGCCTCAAATTTCCAACGGGAACCCGTTTTGGTACCCATCCCGACCAGAGTTTGCCACACGCCACAAAAAGGTATTCAACTATGAATGCGCACTTAATGTGTGAGGTTGTTGCCACCCCCTTGGGTGGCGGCCGGCACGCCTGTACCCATCCATCCCATCCGCCAGACACCGCTTGAACGTACAAACGTCCAGCATCGGCTTCTAATTATGATACATGTGTTAAAGGGTGTGCCATATACTGCTACTCGTGTTGAACAGAAGGCTCTTCATAACGTGCATCACTTTTGTGGTTCTTTCCAAATCCAGTGGTCTCCCCAAATGTTGAGATCTCCATTTCACAGAATCTTCAGGTACTTAGCTCAATTAGTTTCAATTTCTTGTGGTTATATCTCAGGTGACAATGCCCTGTAAGATAATCCGTGAATGCGTAGAACATTCTTGAAGGCTAGCATATACGAAACGATTCACCCAAGACTCGTACCATTTGAGCACAATTACCTAGTGGTTGAGTGAACTTCATTTGATTTTGTAAGGTAACACGAATCCCTGAATCTGAATCAAGTTCGACTCTCAGGTTGGCACCGCATACAAAAACCTACAAAGAACGATTGGCTATATCAGAAACATTTGCATTATATCTGCGTATGTACATAACATACATATGTACATCCAGAGAAAATGCCATGAAATTCGAATAGTTAGACTTCGATTTAAAAATGTATACCAATAAATTTGAGTAAAGATTGAAATGCTTAAGCATTTCATTCAAATATATTACTAAATAAAATCAATATTTTCAATTCAATATTAGATGAAATATATTTCCAAAACAATTATTATAGTTATTATATTTTTTGAAGGTGTTTTATATTTAGAATAAATATGGACCGTTGTAAAAATAATTTCATAACTAAATTAAATATATTTACTGCAAATTTAACATTTTATAATATTTGCATACTTAATGTGAATCAAATTAAATGTAAAGGAAATAGAACAATTTCATTATGTTTTTAAAATCGGATATATCATTTTAACATGGATGACTTTCTTTCTACTATGCTGATTTTCTCTCACTGCAGATGAAGTTCGATGAAAACCCATTCACCCGGGGTCTCCCATTTGTCCCCTAACCGTGTGGTTGAATCATTGAGTGAATATCTTTAAAGGTACGTACATATGTAAATATTTATACATATTTAAGCCTTAAAGTCCTGCAATAAACAATGCAGAATTGTTATTCAATTATAGTTGGTCTGTTCCAAGTATGTTGGTATGTCTCAAAGTAATTTTTTGCTTTTTAAAATGTTTGATTATAATTAGCAATCGCAAAAAAAAAAAGGCGCTTAAATTTTATTTTATTTACGTATTTATTTTGTATTGTTAATGTACTAGTTTTTCCTCGTGCAACGCATCTGACGTATTAAAGTAGATGGAAATGTTCCATCAACGGAATACAAAATGTATTTCTCTTTCGATCTGTGTTTAATCGTTCTGTCTGCGTTGCTCCTTGATGTTTTTATAAACGCATTCACGCATCTGTACGACAAATGTAATCCTTTGGAAAATTGTTTGGCCTTTCAGCTTTCGTTGCCGTTGAGCTGCCCCATGTCCTCGATTTCTTGGCCATCGCCATCGCCAACGCCAGCCCAGTCCTGTCCTGCTTGTGTCAACAATATCAAAGGGTCCGTCCTCATGTACTGTACGACTCCCTCTAACTTTGACACAGACTGATTGCCTTCTGTGCCTGCCGACTGCCGACAGCCGACAGCCAACTACCGACTACCGGTCGACCGGTCGGTCGCTTGCCTTCGGTTATCATCTGCCGGGCACACACACACCTGTATAAATATGCAAAAAATCTTCAGCCCGACAATGACAGCCCACCCATAGCCAATTGTTCTATTGTCATCATAGCAAAGGCAACTTGTTGGTGCCTAACACCTTTGTCGCAACACGCAAAAGGCGTCAAGCGCTGCCTGCCACCACAACCTGCCACTTCAACATCCGTGGTTTTAAACACACATACATACATACATACACACAAACATAGGAGTATTTACGTGTATATGCACACAGATACAGACATATGTATGTACGTACATACGTGCATAAGTTCATTGGAAGTATGCACAAACACTAAATTAACTGTCTCCATTGCAGGTTGCATACGAAACATGAATACACACTTCGTCCATACATACACACATACAGATGTACACACATACATACATACATACATACATACATACGTGTAGATATCCACGCAATTCCATTTTGCAATAGGAAAAAGCCCAGCAAATTTACAGCACACACATCGAGACAAGGTTTTGAATTGAGTGAATAGAGAACTCGGAGCTCGCAGCTCGCAGCTCGCACCTGCATCTCCTTCTTGCTTTTTTAGAGCTGGAAATGTATCTGCAGTAAATTAAGCACATATGCACGCCTACATGTGTCGTTACTGTTGAGAAGGTGTTACGCAAATCAAGCCACGCAGAGGGCAGAGAATGAAACCGATGGCAAATTTATTTCCCCTCCGATCAGGGTATTATGGTTCTGATCAGGTGTTTGCAAGTAAATAATCAGTCGATGGGAGGCCTATCATAGAATCGAATTGAATCGTCTTAGAGGCGAATAAAGAAAAGGCCATTGGCCCCAATAAGTATGCCCCAAGACAACAACAAAAAAGACAACCATTATTTGGGTGGACAGGTGCTTCATATTTGAAAATTCTCTTAATTGTAAAATCCGCACATAATCACGCAGAGCGCTTTGTTATTATGCTTATATCTCTGGGCGAAATTCTAATTAAACTGACGAAAATAATATACTTTACTTCTTCTTCTGCTGCTGCTGCTGCTTGCCATTGCCATTGCCTTTGCCTGTGCCTGAGTAAGGTATAAATTACGTGTGGCCACAGCCAAGATCCCAGCTCCAAGCTCCAAGACCCAAGACCCAAGGAACAGCGCAGATAAGGCAAATTAAAAACCACGTCCAATGTGCCAACAATATGTCTGGGCAGGACCCGCCGCCGCCGCCGCCGCCAGCCAGCCAGCCAGTCAGCCAGCCAGCCAGCAACCTGGAGTGCGATGCAACCTAGCAAAGGAGCCATTTGTTAGTCTGCAGCGACCACAAAATGTTTCTTTAACTCACCCAAAGTCAAATCATAATTAATTTTGTGGTCCTTGTTCATAGTTCCTGCATTGGCTTAGCGAAATCGCTAACGCTTTCCCATACAAATGCATTCAATTAATTAAAGCTGCGACTCTTTAATTGGAACTGCAATGCAATCAACCATCTATTTAGTTCTCCATGTGAAATTTAAGACCTTCTTCTTGCCTCATTGTGGCAGATTCTTTCGGCTAGGCATCTGTCCAACAGTATCGCAAGCTGTGAGTGGTACACGTACTCACAGACACGTAAATAAGTGCGATGAGCCGATGCGCCTTAGTAATAGGAACTACAATATAATACGTATAAAGCGGTGGGGTGCTAGGATCCGTATTGCAACCAAATAAATACAATACTGCACCCGAATTGCCCTGCGTGAAGTAAATGAAGCGTTGTCCAGGGAATATACTCCGCACATGCATACGGACACTATGTGTATGTATGCAAAGCTGTCTCTTTTTTTATAGTTATAGCTGTAGCTTAATGTGGCTCTGCGACTGCCACTGCCACTGCCACTGCCATTGGCATTGGCCATGCCACCACCTCTGCTTCGATTTCAGAAACCGTGCCAGGGGGCGCGCTTTGAAATTTTGTTAGCCGGATGGCCACGAACGCAACGCACTTTGAAATCCACACACAGAAACAGACCCAGAGACAGACACAGATACAGCAACAGCAACAGCAACAGACCGTTTTTATTGTCATGTGCTTCTGGGTCCATTGATTCCATTCCATTCGCATGACCGTCTATGTCCAACTGTCCATTTGTCCGTCTGCTTCTCCCATAGTACATATAAAAAGGTAAAAATGCCTCAATTTCGTTTCGTTTTTTGTTGTTTTTTTTTTGCAGGCGAGTCAGCCAACCGATTGTGGGTGATGTTGGGGAATAAATGGGCTTGGGCACCGATTTTTTTCGGGCTTGTGTTTGTTTTTGTTTTTGTTTTTACCCTTGCTCGAGCAAAGAGTATGAAAATTTTGGTCAAACGTATGCGCCATAAGTCAGATCCAGAAAAATAATAGAAAACAAACAAACGATGGTGTGCATACTCTATACAGACAGACATCTCTTTTTCTGGTGTTACTTTTTGATCTCGCAATCATGCAGATTATATATTTGTATTCTCTAATACCAACTTCCTATCTGGCTATCTTTATGAACCATGATTTATACGGTATTTACGTATATATTCCCTCAAAAGCTCAGTAGATCGGTAATCAAATATGTAGAAATATGCCCGGTAACTACTACTTTTCGATTAGAGAGAAACATTCATCTTTTCTATGCTTCCCATACACGAAATGTCGCCACAAATGTTTGCAAATTTACGCCTGAGCTAATGATTTATACCAACAAATCTGGCCATTTGACATTGTTCGGGTGTTTAGGGCCAATAGCTTTGGGAGCATCATACACTTCAAAACTTGAACCACCTATCGACCGCTGCTGGGTGCCTATCTAGGGAAAAACAACGATGCACACCGATAGAGTCGCCTGCAGCAACAGCTACAAAAGATTTATGTCGTCTACGCCGAGCCGAGCCGTCCAGCCATCCAGCCATCCAGCCGTTCATTCCCCGTCCAGGAGAGACGGGTTGTCTGCCACACGGGTAAAAATACGTTGAACAGCAAAAAAAGGAAGAAAATGATGAATTTCCATACTTTCACGTATTGCTGCTTCCTGGCCGCTGGAGCTGGAGCTGGAGCTGGAGCTGTACCTGGAACTGGAGCTGGTGCTCGTTCTGTCCAGCCAATGGCTCTGACAGCACTAGCAACAGTTCAAAGGTGCGCACTCTATGTGGCAGTCGCCGCCGCAGCAGCAGCAACAGCAGCAACAGCAGGGCGAGCAGAGCAGAGCAGAGCAGCGCTCTCGACATCGTCGTCATCGTGCATCGCATCGTCATGCCCCAGCGCAGCAAGAAACTAGCAGCAAGAGTTCCGTTTCCCCTCCAGCAAGGCACGTCGCAACACGGCACGACACGGCCCGGCACGAAACGGCACGGCACGGCACGAGTCGCGTGGCTCGTGTCAGTGATTTTCCCGACGACGACGACGACGACGATATGGACGAAGACTGATGCTGCTGCTGCAGTGCCATTGTGATGCGGATGCGTTGTGTTGCTTCGCTCCTCTCCCACACACACATACACGCACAAACACACACATACACATGCGCAACTCACACAGAACGTATACGTATACATATACGTATAGGCGGCTGTGTACATATGTATACGTATACACAACAAACCGTATACGTATACGTACATCGTATACCGTATACCGTATTCCGTATAGGTGACTCGCCCACTCGATTTTGGGGGTTGGAAAAGCATCGCGTCGTGGTGCTGGTTCTGGCTCTGGCTCTGGCTATGGCCTGGCCTTTCTCTTGCCCTGCAAAAAGTTTTCATTATAAACGAGGAAACAGTTGATGGTTCATTCGGTTCGGGACGTTCGAAGCGGAAGTATATGCCAAACGGCTAAAATATCAAATTTTTTTCAACGCTTGGATCGCGTCAATCCATTGCTTCAGTGTTATTCTACATTATTTCAAAAAATGTTAATGTTAATGTTGGTTTTTGTTTTTGTTTTGTAAATTGCTATTTTGGTTTTAATATTTTTTAAAAGTGCTACAACTTGGTGCTCAAACGAAGAATCAGTTCTGTTCTTTCTTTGGAGAATAAACCCATGTGCATAAATAAGTTGAGTTCTCAGAATAAAATCGTTTGAGACTGCGATGCGACCACCAGCTGTTTGACAATAAGTGGGTGTAGGACCTTCTCTGACAATAAGCGCTGTAACTTGCATTCGAAGTAAACGTATAATCGAGGAGACGAACCGGTAAGAACCCGAGAACCCTCAATTAGAAAAATATACGAGTAAACAAGATTGTTTACCTACTATTATATTCATACTGTGTTTACAAGTAAGTACTGCAAACAGTTTTTTAATCCGTGGCATCCATAATCCATGTTTTAAACGGAATGGCTATGATAAAGCATTTGGCTCTCTATTCAGTTCTACTAATCAAACACCCATCCGTACGTGAATTGAGCTGGTAACAGGTGTCCGTAAGAAATTTGGACTTTTGTTGTTAAATCCGCCGGTATATTTTCCTGCATCCGTACCCATACTTCGTTCCACTTGTGGCAACTGTTTGGAAAAACATTCTTGCAGTTTTTCACTATTATGTTTCAATCCGAATACTAAGAATTCGTAATCTTTTAAAGACTACCAAATACTAAAAACTAAAACAATAACAAAATCAGAAGCCCTTGTGGAAGATAGATCTCTGTACACACGAGTATCTGTGTATATACAGATGTATGCCTGTACCACTTAACAGTAATCTTGTTTGACTATCTCGCAAGTCAGCGGATTTCAATTCAGCCACGAATCCTTCAGGTGACAGGCTCCCCCGAGCAGAGTCAAGAGTAAAACTCACCGTCTGCTCACGGCTACGGGTGACTTATACGAGACTTAGAGCCCCATGTAAGTGTATATGTACTTACGTGCACCCATCCCATCGCATCCGATCCCTTCCCATCCGCTCACGTGTGTGTGTGCATGTAAATGCAAATTACTCACTTAAGCTAATCCCAGAGCTATCGTTTAACTGTCGGATCCCCTATATGGGACACACGGGGAATTTAGCAATTTAGCTATGGTTCTTAGAGTAACGAAGCAATCTTTGTTATTTTCTGTTAGTTTTCCGTTGAAACCGAAACGATATTCGATTCTTCAGTGTATATAAATATCAGTATCAAGTTTTAACCCGATGTTCATATCGCTTTGGGGGCAAGAGTATGACCATTCATGACCGTTCGTCGGGCAACTAAGTGGGTGTGTTATTCAACGAGCACAATGAGCAGCAGCGCAGCAGGGCAGCGCTTTCAAATGTTACCGCTCTTGGCCTTTGTTCTTGCCATTGAGGCACAATTAAGTCGCGTTTGGTCGACACCACCAGCAGCAGCAGCAGCAGCCGAAACCAGCCCAACCAGCCAACCAAGCAGACCAAGCCGCCACTCAAACAAACAGTCAACCAGCCCAGCCAGCCATCCAGCCCAGCCATCCAGCCATCCCGTCCATCGAACTATATCTTTGTCCACTGTCACGGTCTATTGCCTTCGCAATACACTTGCACCGCATTTAAATTGCAACTTTTTGTGTCCATAGGCAAGCGCAGGGCAATTTGTATAAAAAAGTATCTATACGCTTGAACATACATAAACATGTACATACATACATATGTATATGTATGTACTATATATAGATACCTATATTTATTTACATATGTATGTTGTATGTGAAAGTGTGGGAAAAAAGAGGTGGGAGATTGTTGCAAAGGGTGAGGTTTTAGCTTTGCATGACTTTGATAATGGGATACATACGGTATAGACAATGTATGTTACGGCTTAGGTTTACTAACTAAAATATTAGTCAGTCAGTCTTTGATATGACATAAAAATATTATACTTTCAAGCGGTACATTCCCTTCCAGTATCCATCAAGAACAGAGTTTGAACAGCCAGAACAGTAATTCGAATTCCCAAAATCGGGAAACCCCTAGGTGTTCCGTATGCCTTAATTCAGAAAAGCAGGTATAATGATGTTTATGACTATACATAGTTGACAAAAAAAGCTGGCGGTATAAACAAAACAAAAGTTTCAGACAGACAGACAGACAGACAGACGGACAGATAGACGCAGACATTTTCGTCTGTCTGTCAAGCCAGCGGTAAACTTGACTATTGATACAAAAGCGAGTGATAAATGTACAACAAGATGGCAAGTAGTTGTTGGTGGGTGGATGGTGTGGTGCCGGAAATGTGCGTGTTACAATACAGCATGCACACTCGCACACACACACACACACACACACTCGCAGACTGTGACAGTGCGACAGTGGTCGCTACGGTTGCTTCAACTTCCGCTTCATATGCTGGGTGTTGGGTGTTGTGGTGTGGCGTGGTGTGGTGTGGTGTGTGCGTGTAAGTGTTTGGCCGCAACAAAGAGGTTTTCACAACATCCGCCGTCACATCCGAATCGGCATCCGCCAGCAGCAGCAGCAGCAGCAGTACTTGCTTCCAGTACAACCGCCAGTAGTCGGTTGCACTTTATCAAATGAAGCAGAATAAACTTTCAGCAATTTTAACTCCTATTCTTGTTGCTTCAACAGTACTCTCATGCCTGTGCAGCAGCAGCACTTGTCACATATCCTTGCAATCACTTCAGAACCGGAGTAGTCGTGGATTATACAAATATGCTTGCATATTATTAGTTAGCATCAGTTTATAATTCATTCTGCCCTATCCTTAAGAAAACCCCTCTATAGACTAGACCCTATTCGAGACCACACTTGTTGCTTTACTCAAGACCAAATTGTCCATCAGTATTTTGTAAAACTATATAGCACACATATCGACAAGCCCACTCCCCCAGAAATTAGTCGTAAAATGAGTATACCTCCATTCTTCATTCTGCATCCGCATACGCCACCCTAAACATAATTATTTTTGAATATTGTGGGGGGGTCGGGGGAGGGCTTTCAGTGGTTCAAAGGCCAGCACGTCTTCCGCTCCATCTACATACATACATATTGTAAAATCATCACTACTTTCCGGCGTTGCCTCTAAGCCGGCGGCGGCAAGGGGCTGTGGCTACATGGCTACCTGGCTACCGTGTGGCCCTGCGACTGCGGTCGAGGCTCGACCTGGAGTCTGGGGGAGCGTTCGTTTGTGTCGTTTTTAATATAATTAGGTACTGTAAATTGCATTATTTAATTTTTGTATTGGAAAACAACAAACAACGAACAAAAAATAACAACAAGAACAGCGGCAAATTGGATGTCACTGCAACATCATTGTTGTAGCTGACTTTACGTCCAATAATTCGATTTATACACTGGGCTTTTTACCGAGCAAAAGGCAAAGGCATCGGCAGCGGCATCGGCATCGGCAACGGAAGCGGCAACGGGGGCAACTGCAACCCGATCTCAATGGGGAAGTACGTCGACCACCCTTTTATGGCACTTTGAGTGCATTAGATCCAAATTGGCTGGCAGCAAACTTTATTATTGCGGTTGAGTACGGGTATGTATATACATATATATATACACATACATACATACATCCCTTTTGCCACAGCTGCGAATATACATATGTACATATGTATGCATATGTATGGTATTTATAAGACAGAAAAAACCGTTTGGAAACCATCGCAAAGAGAAGGTCCCTCCTACGCTAATGTACGTGCAGGGCTTTGTGCAAAAAAACAGAGAGGAAAACCATCACAAACCAGGGGAACAGCCCATGTTTGATAGCACCCATAATTCGAGAGATGTTAACAAAGCTGTTAAAATCGGAATACCGTGAATAATTCTCGAATAACAATAGCAAGCAAACAAAATATGATGAAGGCGTAGAATTTATGTAGAATTTATACTCCTAGTTTCTCCTTAGTCCAGCAACATTTTAACGGATTTTTAATATTGAAATTTTGTTCATTTTAAACCCACTCGATCTGAAAACCATTGAAGGCCCCGAGGCCAGTATATGTATTACGCCCCGCAGACATGCACCAAAGTGGAATAAAATGTTATCACTTTGCAAAATTGGTCATTGGCAAGTGCTAATATGGGTCTAACCCAAAACACACAATATTTATATGTGTATATGAGTACGTACATGCATATACATATATATTTTATATTTACATCAGACAGGTCTCGCTCGGTAAGGTAAAATCCTGACAGAAACAACCCTCTGGTAACCCGCCTCCGTGTAAATGTAATGTGATTTTGCTCCTCGCACAACTGACGCCCAAGAAAGTGGAAAGACAAATACCCCGAAACCAAAAGTCGTGTCCTGCAAACATCGTTTTCGGTTTGATTGCCCCACCACTGCAGTGGTAGCTGTTAACAACATTTCTATACCTATGCCCCCCCCCCCCCCAAGCCATCGTTCCTGAATCCTGAGTCCTGAATCCTGGTGTCTGATTCTCTCGCCTGCCACTGCCTTTGCCTTTGCGTTTGCCTCTGGCCCGGTCCGGACCGCCTTTAGGACTCTGACTGGTTGGATGCTGCTTCTTCGTGTGACTTCGAAAACTTCCTGGGCTTTTCATTTTACGGTTGAATTATGGAAAGATTTCAAGTTTAAAATGTACAGAAGTGCACAAAAGTGTAGGGTTCGCACCTGCCTATGTAAATATGTATACACAATTACATAAATTTGTTTCCTGGTCGCCTCTCCGCAACGCGTCTAAAAATTTGACTGGTCCAATAAATTACATCTGTTTGTTACAACATTCTTTAATACGGTTTAAAACAAATACATGGGATGTAAGCTCACTTAAAGAATTTAGCTATCAGAATTTTCACCTTGAAGAGCATCTAGCATGATGATATTAAACTAAAACAGTCCTCGAAGACTGGCAATCACAAAAGCCAAGTGAGCGAGACTAATCATATTACATAGAAGCTTATTTTGATGCGGATTGCCTTCGGGTTCCTCAACAGAATCTGTCAAGTATTTTACCGACGACATCATGGTCGAAGCGCGCTCAAGCTCCATTTTGTTGACGGCTATGGAGTACATCGTATCGAACAGATAGCCCTCTGAATGCGTCAATGATTCACAGTCATAGTCGCTGTCACTGTCTCTGTCACTGTCATCAATGTCAACTTCATGGATAGAGAACATCCGATCCTTCGAGCGTACCCTCATCACTGATGACTCTGGCAGGTTGTACGATCGCGAATGTTCATTGTGGACGTCATCGGCAGAGCTTGTACGGCACATCCAGTCAGTTTTCGGTATCTGAGGATATTCCATTTCCTATGAAAACCAAAATGGTGCAAATGGAACTTTACCAAATATTTAGCCCAGCTCTTACCAAGAAGCGTCCCATGTTAGCTTTGAACTGGGATTGAGCAACCTTAGCTTCCGACTGTGGTATTTGGGTCTTACTATCATCTGGCTTAACTATAATACGTTTGCCCGTAAGATTTGCGGCTTGAACGGCTTTCAGCAGCTGGACCATGGACGGATTGGTCAAGTTGATAACACTATCGTTCGGTGTGCTCTCAACACATTCTGGGACCACTTCCAATGGACCACTTTTCTTCTCCATGTGACAATATTTATGAGCATTTATTGAAGATGATTTGAATGAGCTTACATCCGTGCTCCGGAAGTGTTTATTGTCTTTTCTTTCATCATTTCGTGTTTTTCGTAGTTTTTGGTTGAAGCCAATAAATGCAACCTTACTGCATCTATAAAGAAAACGATGAATGTGGATCGAATTGCAAGAAGTATACTCGCCAATTTGATGCTTACAAACTCAACCACATGATGGCTTATTGGCGTTTATCGTCTTGTTAATTTGGCTTTTATTTTTGATGTGATTTGTTAGTTTTGTGAGCCGGTTGAGAGTTGAATACTGTCAGTTCTGTTATTAGAAGGTTAATGCCGAACATACTAGGAATATAAAACGAAAATTTACATTGTAGTCATCTCATCTCACACTTTGAGAAAGCTTAAAAGTCGGCAGATCAATAGAAAATGATTCTTAAATAATTATTATAATCGGTAAGATTTCCTCGAAACCTTAAACCTAACTGAACAATTCATTTGCTGCTGATGTTATTGTTATACCCTTGATGAGGGTACATACAGTTTTTGTGAGGATATATACATGATAGCCGTTGACTCCTTTATAGAGATAAGTAATTGCATATACTGAGCATACAAACTGGCTTAAGGATATCTTGATGTAAATTATACATATATCTGAACAGATGCGTTCCGATGGTAAACGCTAATCTATCAGTTTCTCCCAGAAGATAGATTTTTCCCATGGTCTTCTTTCATGAAGTGGATCCCCTACGAAACATAGATGGGTATGTAAATGAATTTTTTAGATATAATTTAGGGCATATAAGCTTCGGTCCTCCGGAGCTAGCTTCCTTCCGGTTTTTAGCAAATTCCCTTTTTCAATTTTTTTTTCCTGTTTTGCTGTTAGTCGCTTGATTCACGCTATCCTGTCCTCCGCCCGCAGGATGAACTGTCTGCATTTTATAAGCAGTAAAACAGACAGAACAGAACAGAAGCCTGGCCGTGCCACGGCTGACGGCTTAAGTGCCACCCCTCGCGTACTGTGCGCACAGAATTTCCTTCCGTTGAAAGTAAATTACATTTTATTTGATTTTAAGTGAATTATTTACTTGCTTGTTTTTGTCTCCGTTTCTCAACCAGCGACAGTATCTATATTTCAATACTCTTGCAAATTCACATAGTAGATACTTACATAGTATTTGAATTTATCCAAAACTCATAATAATTTTCGCTTTCAGCCTACGCTCCTCAGTGGTCTGATGAGTGCATCCTGCATCCTGCGTGCATTCTTCAAGGAGAAATTCGATTTTAAAAAAATCACTTCAAAACATACGTATACAAAGTAACTGCAAATCTGCAGTATTATTGAAATATGTGGAGGATAACATTACACACATCTTATTCGTATGCTTTCACTTTTTTACTTTCAGGAAACCCGGAAAACTGCCTGCAACACTCATTTTTCTACACAGTCTAAATATTGGAAGGAAAACTTCAGCACTTCCACATAAGTGCAACGCATTTAAATCTTTTTTTACCGTTATTTCCGACCTGATTACAATCGATAATCGAGATACTATATTTATCTTTTCTGTTCGCGTACCGGAAAATACGCCATTTGCCTATGCGAAACACATAGTCGAAAATCGGAAGCCAAAGAAATCGAATTAAATGCATTTTAGAATGTATTCATGTCTCTGTTCTGGTTACATTCGCGTTTAGATCCAAGTTTGATATAAAAATTAAATATTTAAATCCACATTGAAATCGGGTTTCGTTAGCAGCGGGCTGTTATGAACAAATCCGCAAGTTCGTTGTCGACGAAACCTGCATGCTGTGTGGAGGAACAACAAGTGCAACAAAAAACAGTGCAAAAAAAATATCTAGCCACTTAAATACTTTTACCCATTAAGGCTTATAATTTAAAGAAATACCAAAAAAAGCACAATCTAATACAATCTTAATTTTTATGGAAAATATATTTATTCAGTCAGGCAAAAATTGGTGCACCCGTTAGGGTGCTCAGGAGTGGTTGAACTTTCTCCAAAATCATTTTGTTCGTCGATCCGAAATGGCATAACGAATCTGAAAGTTTGACCACTTGCAATTTAATTTGTAATTCCCAGGCCGTTACTCACAGTTCGTCATACACAGGTGTTTCATCGAAGATGTCTTGATCTTGAACCAGAGCCTGCCTGATCATTTTATGATTTGGGACTTTTTCAACCGTATACCTGTAAGTAAATAGGTAATGGGCATCGCTCGGTCAAGGCACAGTCCAGCCAAAGACAATATAAACACTAAGATGTCTCACGCTCAATTAATTCTGTTTTGTAGGGAGCGACGTTTTTTACAAAGAGAGAAAATACACGCTGTCTCGCTCGCACGAACTCCTGTGCGCTCGAAGATTTAAAAATGGAATGCGCTTGCTTGTGTGCGTACACACAGAACTGCAAGTACACATGTGTGTGTACGTGTGCAGCGCTGCCGAAATTGCCAGCTAAATACATTTGCGAAGATTTCTTGAGCCACAAATTTATTTCCGGAGTGTTGCTTATTGACGCGACGCACGAATACCCTATAGACAATTAATATCCTTTGAAGTCATATCTGATATATGTAAATTTTGCATTTACATTCGTTCATTATATTCATTTATAGTACATTAAACATAATAAGCATATAAAGGATATACAAAATATAAAATTTGTTTGTATTATGGGCAAGCGCCATCATAAAATCATAATTTCCATTCAATTCTAAAGTAATGGGTGTTTTTTTGATCGACAGCGGCGTCGTCAACAACCAATACAAGCAAGCAGACCTAAAATATGTGCAGCAAAATAAAGCTCAGCCACACGTACAGAGCGTTTGCGTTTCTTTAAAATTCCTGACCGAAAAAATCGAGCTGGAAATTTCGTATGGCGCGGCACATCTTAGTGTTTGTATTGTCTTTGGTCCAGCGGATATGAGCTTGGTTTTCGGATTGGTTTTCGAAATATTTTCGAATTTTAGGATAACACATGTTATCGTTTAATATGATCTCCTATAAGAGAGATGATTCGTAATAAATATTATTCCAAAAAGTCTCTTTCACATATTGAACCATCTTAAAAAAATCATAGAACATTGGGTCATTCTCTGGCTTGTGGAGATCAGAGAGGATCCTACTATCGGGCGAGAGTTGATTGAACATTGTCCTGCACAGTGCTGGTGAACAGAGTGAGGCTGAACAGCAGCAGCAGCAGCAACACAGGTAGAGGTGCAGCAACAGCATCAGTGTTACAGTTGAGACAGAATACAGGCTCAAATCAAGAGGTTGGAACAACTTTAAGCAGAAACTTATACCTGGGAAGTTTCTTACAATACAAGTTCATAGAAAAATTTGATAATTGTTTAGCTTTAAAAGTGATTTTGTAATGGGAAAACATAGCGGGCCAATAATGATGTGATAACTTCCATAAACCTGGAGCCGCTAAGAATTATTGCAAAGTCTTTCATAGGAAGGAAAATGCAGAAACAGGGAAATATAAATATTTACATATTTCTACTTACAAGTGTGTACTCTTTTGCAGTACCGCACTTGGGCTCAGTCGGAAGATACCATGAGAGCATCAACAGGAGGCAAGGAGCTACTCACACCACGTAAAATTCGAGAGCAAACCAATTTTGTTTTCCATACGGATTTTCTTGATGTGAAAAAACAATACCGTTGAACAGCGGCGTTGAAAACAATAAAACAGGATGAGGTGTCTTAAAGCAAGACAGGACCTTACCAAATCTCCAGCAAGTTTTGGATATTATGTGAAACCATTCATACATATATGTTCATACATATGTAAGCTCGTAAAGCATCTACTAAATGTGTTTAAATTTTTCTCGTATTTTTAAAATGGTGGATGCAACAGATTTTCGTTTTTTGTGGGGGCTGAAACGCACCTATAACATTGTGAAGGTGCCCGAAACGGCAAGACCCAGGAAGCTGCTTTCCAAGCAGCCTACCATACAGAGTCAGCTCAAGCTCAACAATGGACAATGGTCAGCGAAGAAGCCCTGACAGCACTAATGGAGGCGCACTTCCCAGGATGCACCGAGGTCACTGATGCCACAACGCAACATGACCTAGCAACAGAGGAACAAACTTCCAGAGTTGTCTTCCTCCCGAAGGCAGGAAAGTGCAGCCATGTTAGTCCCAAGGATTATAGACCGATAAGCCTCAACTCCTTTTTACTAAAAACGCTGGAAAAGCTGCTGGAGCTACACATCAGGAAGGAAGTAGGGGAACTGATGTCAAGCAATGCCAGCATGCCTACACGAAAGGAAAATCGGTGGAAACAGCACTACACTCGCTAGTAGCTACCGTCGAGAAAGCAGTCAATACCAAGAAATATGCACTAGGAGTATTTGTAGATATATCCGGAGCATTCAACAACGTGGCCACAAGCGCAATAATGGGTCGCTTAGAAGCAGCCAACACACACCCAGCAATCAACCACTGGATAAAGAATCTCCTCAGTTGTAGACGGGTTCAATCGGAATGGGGTACCGCCTCCATAGCCAAGGGGGCACACAGAGGCACACCGCAAGGTGGAGTACTGTCGCCCCTCCTGTGTAATCTGGTGGTCGACGACCTAATCAAGAGATTCGAAAGGAAAGCCCCAAAAATAACAGCCTATGCAGACGACATAAGCATACTTATTACGGGTGTATATCCATCGACACTCAGCTCCATAATGGAAAGCACACTCAGGGAGATATGTGAGTGGGCGGACGAAGTAGGACTCAGTATCAACATGGACAAGACGGACCTCATCCTCTTCACCAAGAGGTACAAGGTACCGTCATGGATCCCCCCGAAAATCAATCAAACAAGGCTAACCCCAAAAACACAAGTCAAATACCTTGGCACAGTATTGGATAGCAAGCTGGCATGGAGACCCAATGTAGTGGAAAGGGTGAAGAAGGCCACCATTGCGCTATACGCATTAAAGAAGATGCTCAGCAGCACATGGGGCTTGTCACCTGCTCTAATGCACTGGATCTACATATCGGTGGTGCGACCAACTCTGCTGTATAGAGTCTTAGTTTGGTGGCAAGCTACCAGGAAGAAGACGTACCACAAGCTTATGGAAAAGACTCAGCGACAGGCACTGCTCTGTATCACGGGGGCACTGAGATCTACCCCAACAAAAGCACTCGAGACCACACTCGGAATTGACCCCCTGGACATCCAAGCTCATCTGACGGCTGGAAAGGCCGCACAGCGCCTCATTACGTCGGGAAACATGCGGCCTCAAGTATTACGGCACAGTTCAATCGGCAGGGACATGATCAGGTATACTGACTACATGACCCCTCGAACGTGCCTCGACATCAATACAAACGCATTTCTGGGACCTGAAGAATGGAAAAAAGGCCAGATCCAACATCTCAACATACACACAGACGGCTCCAAGATGGAAGGAGGAGTAGGAGCTGCCATATACTGCACAGACCCCGAAATAGGGCTGTCATACAAGCTACCAGACCACTGCAGCATATTCCAGGCGGAAGTCTTTGCCTCGATAAAATCCATGCAGTCGTCCACGATCAGTTCTAGAAGTGTCCTGGCGAGCAGGGAATCATCACTATGCACGACCAAGTCAGTGCGGATCTATTGGGTTCCCAGCCATCAGGGCATCGAAGGAAATAAGGCGGCGGACGTTCTGGCAAAGGAAGGCGTCGGGTTGGCGACAGAAAGAGCAGAAAATGTGCCTGTCTCACTCAAAACGCTACAGGGCGATCTAGAAAAGCTGGCTAGGCTAGAAAACGAGAGCAGGTGGCGGAGCACGACCAACTGCAGAGTCTCGAAAATCATGTGCAAAAAACGTAGCGAGAAACTCAGCCACTATCTGCTGCACCTTCCACGGAAAGACTGCAGACTGCAGACTAGTGGGAATACTGACAGGTCACTGCCTGGCCGCATCACACGCAGCCAGACTAAACATCACCGACAGGAACAGCTGCAGGAAATGTGATGACCTCGGGGCTATCGAAACCCTGGAACATCTAATCTGCAGCTGCCCGGCTCTCTAACGGGCAAGCAGAAGATACCTGGGCGCACCGACGCTGACATCGCTAGAAGATGCCTCCAAGGGGTCGCCAAAGAAACTGCTGGCCTTCGCCAAAAACACCTCAATCTTAGATGATATCAAAACCTCACTAGCACCCACGTAAAGGTCATAACCATCCGGATAACTAAGGGCCATACTGGCCTATGGGAGACCCCAGGAGGGTCGTCCGGGTTAACCTAACCAAACCTAACATTGTGATATCAGAGGAGTCTGGATACAACTTTTTGTTGCTCTAGCTCGTATATAGTCTGAGATCTAGGAGCTAGGAGAGATCTAGACAACAGACAGACATGTCATTTTCGACTCGTCTATTGATGATGACTAATAATATATATGTATTTATGCATTTTGGGACCAGAAACGCTTCCTTCTGGGCCTTTACTCTTCGACTATCGGGTATAACAAATGTGATGCAATCTTAATATTTATTTGCAATATACATATTTACCTATGGAATGTTGCGTGTACAGCTATCAGCTTTATTTATCTTGCGTATCTCATCTCAGCTCATCTGGAATAGCCAGTTTTTTTTTCGATTTCCGCCTTGCGTCTGCGCATCCGCATGGCATTTAAGGTGATGCACATGTGATTTAGCTCACAGATGAGACTATCATAGCGCTTCTGTGCCTTGTTTAAGTGGCCAACGCGATCCTGCTCCGCGCGCTCGCATTATGATACTCTCGCCTTTCAATTCCAGCGAAGCAGCAACACAGGAAAAGAAAGCAATCATGCAGCAGCTTTGACGAGTTAGACCAGATGCCATGTACTTCTGGATCATCCATAAACCTGCCACCACCGACTAAACGGCGAGACATGATAGTGTGGAAATCCACTTTCTCTCTTGTGTGCAGGTCTTGCTTAATGCTGATACGCCAACGCTGATTCCATTGAGCCCTGTAGGATGTGAAGAAGCTGGATCAATATGAATCAATATACATATGTCACATTCGGAGCAAGTACATGGAGACCCTCGTAAGGCGGGTGATGGTCGTCTTTGAATACTTCTCTGCCACGTCTATGCACGACTCGCTGCTCGGGTGAGCAAAGTGGAATCGGGAATCGGGCGACGTGGGTTTGTTGGACATATTCAGATCACACCAAGTACAGTACGGAAATATGTATAGTATAAAAAAATAATAAGTACTTGGGAGCAGTTATTCGAGGTATGCATAGTTGAATGAATGATGATAGTTTTTGATGTTCGATGACAAATAACAAAGAGTCGTCAATTCTCAAAAGACAAACTTTGGCGTCCAGTAATGTCAGGTAAGGTCATATGTGGCTTATATCTTCAAGACCTTGTATCTTCAATATAGGTCTACTTGGATACTATGCAAATAAGAATCTCGTTCTCTTTCGTGGTGACTTGATGTGTTTTTGTTTTGTGCTCCGCTTATCTTTCCTTTTTTTGCCTAAACAACCGGTTTTTCTTTTAAATAAACCTTAATAAACTCCCAAGTTAACCTGCTATCGTAATATCTATCCTTAATCGCGAGTGCATGCCTATTGATTGTGTAAAAACATAATTTAATAATTCTTTTTTGCGTCGGTTAACAGTGTCTTTTTGTTGTCCCTTTTCGTATGTAGACATAACGTTATAAGTTAGCCGCTCTCATCTAGTAGATTTGTTCTTCTATTACTCCCTCCCTATTACCCAAACTTAAAAAGCTATTCTTCCTCTCTCACTCTGGTTTGCATTATATGTAGTTGTGAGGCATGCCGTCTGGTTGAGAAGGAAATGGCAGTATTTATGATACAGCCCCGGAAGGACTTTAAGGAGCTGACCGTGGGCTTTAAACAGCAATACGATCGGCTCCTAGCCATGGAGTCTCAATTTAGTGGTTTGCAACTACTGAATGAGTCTCCCATGCGAAAAGGGTCACTCTGCGGGATCTGCATAAGATCTGCATCTGCGTCCTTTAAGATAGGCGTCTCCCCAACTCCCCAACCCCCCACAACCCTCACTAAAAATCAGGCCAGTGCTCCATCCTCACCTTCCCGCCCTACCTCCACCCGTGCATCCGTGTCTACTGAGACCTGGTTAAAGCCGGAATTTCTCAGTTCTGAAGTTTCGGCAGGACGGTACATAACTTTTAGAAACGGTCATGCGTCTCGACGTGCAGGCTGGGTTCTGATTGCAGTGGACGTCGGAACATTTCACAGTTCGGATTCAACAAAAACAGGAATTTATTTGATTGGTGTTTGTTGCTTGGTTTTAAAGAGGTGGTTAAAGGAATTTGACGACCCCTATACAACAAAGACTCTATATCTATATTTCGCTTGTTCGTCCGATTTTAGAATACGGGTCTTATGTATGGTGCCCTAAGTACAAAGTTCACCACGACCGTATAGAATGAGCATAGAAAAACTTCTTACTTTTTGTTCTGCGCTGCCTCGACTGGATGCAACTGTGAGAGTTCCGTCTTACCCTTATAGATTGGTTTGAATGAACCTTCCGTCCTTAGTTAATCGTAGATCTTTGTGCACAACTTGATCAAGGATGACGTAGATAGCCCTGACTTTTTGAGCCGCTTAAACTTCACGATTCCTAATAGAAGCACTAGAAACTACACACCGTTGTTTCTTTCGTTGTTGCTTTGTGGATCGAATTATTCCAGATTTTGATACTTTCCATGTCTAATATATGAAATATACATATGGAGTATTAGCATATGAATCTCATATTTGGGCTGTTTTTCATCTTTGACTTAACTGTACAAAAATATATACCGTAATTTTCCGGTATTTTTTCTATGTATTCTTTGAATATTCCTTTCCCTAAGCTTAAAAGGACATTCTGCTGTTTTGAGTCGTTTGATTTCTAGATCGATTAGATTTAATGCCCCAGATCTATTAGGTAAAATCGGGTTGGTTCACAGCTCTGTTGTGGTTTCTCTATTTCGTTCAATGTTTCCCGTCTTTCATAAAAGGTGCGAGCAAAATTGAGAGGAAACCTACTCCTGATATTAACCAAAAAATAAACTAGTTCTTTTTGCGAACAGCTATACCAAAAGAGAGAGAGAGAGAGCTTATTAGTGCTTATTGTATAAGTTACATACATAAATCAGCTCACATCAAAGATAACAGCTCAATAAAATTATTATTTTTAGTAAGTAGATACGAAAAATTAAAGAACTTGGATCATTTTAATTGACACTAGTCAACAAATTTATCCTTTTTCCCGCTGTGAGCCAAACTGACTTTTTCTGATAGATTTGGGTGTTTTAAAAATACTATGTGTTTGGGTTTGAATTGCAATTGCTTCATCTAGCCCATCTTCTTTAGACGACGCTATGTACATAGTTCGAGCTGAAATTTCTTTAGCAAATCGTTGCTGCACATTTTGAGACATTTTGTTCAGCCGAGGCAATAATTTTTGACTTTTCAGTCACCGTCATCTGTTTTCCTTTAGGCATACTTCTTAAAGACTCCTAAGTAAAATGTTTTGCAAAAAAATGTTTCCAGAAACTGAGATGACAGAAAACGCGCGCAAAAAAAAAAAAACATTCACAGGCAATAACAAAAAAAAATTAGACGAATTAAATAACATTTCGATATATCCCACGATAGAGAAGTCAAAAATTCATGAAATTTCGGAGTGCGGCTTTTTTTGTCGCTGGGTGTATGCATATATAAATGTTTAATTATTATTATTTCATTAATTTTAATTAATTTTTAATTAGCTGCTCCTCCTTGGTCCTTTTTACGCTCTTCTTTTTAAATACTCTTTTTTTAATTCTTTGCATCGCTTTTCGAAGCAGTGACTCCCCGGCTTCGTCTCCAGGCGGAATACATTCTGTAATTAATTTTTGGTAAATTAAATTATTATTATTAATTAGGAGTGTAAATGGTATTTTACCTAGCAAAGCTTCGTAAAATTCCTTATGGGACCTCAGGGACTTCTTCCCTTGCACTCCATCGACATTATGCGATAACACGATTTCCTCGCTTATAATGAAGCCTAAGTTATTCATAATGCCTCCCGGCTGTATTATCGATTTCAATGCAGATATCTGTAAATAAAAATCATATAAAAGGATAAGACAGAGAAAAAGGTCATAATTTACAGTTTAGATTTACTTACATAAATGCTTTTATTTAATTTAATTTTTTCGTTTATTACCGTTCCGTTTTGATTGGGAATAGTTCCCGAATTGGATTTAAATCTTCCTTCTCTTTGATTAATGCTTTTATTAAAACCGTTTGGATAGATAGTATTTCCACCATTGCTTTTAATTTATCTAAAAAAACATTGTTGATTGGTTTGAAAATGAAAATTATGTTCTATTAATCTTAATAGTCTTACCACGTATTAGCACATTTTCTTGTTTCAACGATTCTGCAAATGTTTATATATTAATTTGTATATTTTGATTCCAATATTTATAGCAAAATTATTATTTACCAGTCGTTTTCTTTATCTCCTCCAATACCTCCAATATATCTCCCCGATTGGGCAGTCTCATTGGCTCACTGTCTGGAAAATCGTATATATTATTTTTGTTTTTATTATAAAATAAAAACACTTACCATTCATTGGCATTGCTAGTCGGATAGTTTTTCTTGTAGACGACATTCTGAAATATATATTTACATATTTGTATATACATTTTTTTTTTTTTTGGTTTGCTGACCAAGGTAGGTGAGTCTTCTAAAGATACCCTTTAACACCGTCGCCAAAGGGCATGCCCGATTCGTGTCGAAAAACACGCCTACGGACTAAACACCTCTCAGTGAAATGTGTGCAAATTTTCGGTAATGAAAACATATTCGATTTTAAATACAATGATGAAGCAATGGAATGACTAAAATGTTTCCCTCATATGGCAAACCTACAGTTTTACTTTGCAAATCTATAAATTTAAATCTCTCCTTTACTGCTACGGTTTCACAATTTACTAAAACAATTCCTAATCCGATTGAGGCTATAGGTACCTCATAAAAGCTTCTGATATTTATCAGTCTTTTCCCTATAAGTGCCCCTCCGTCTTCTTCCGTAAATACTAAATACTCACAATAATTGGAATATTTCCATTAATAAACAAAAAATTATCAGGTTCCTTAACTGACAAAATAAAATTATTAAAAAAGCACTTACTTCCTACTATCTTAGGATTTTTCTGAATTTTGTTTTCTATCCGGTCTTCACTAATTTTTCTAAATATTTGTTCGAGAATTTTAGAAGGCTTTCGGACACATTTTTTTAAAGTTTGTAAATAATTTTAAATGAATACGATGAGCCGGAAATCGGATCTCCGATTTGTTCTACGGTCTCTTTTACGTGCAATAAGCTGTGTTCATAGTAAGACACGCTGTTTTCTCCGAATACAATTGGAAAATTGTGAACGAAGAGATCTAAAATGCGTTGACAATTTTCTTTATTGTATTCACGCAGTTTAGAGGCTGCGTAGCATTCTATATGAGCAATGAAGTAAAAGAAATTCAAAGGTCGTCACTGACTTCGTCTTTGAAGGCAATAATTCCCGTATACAGCAAAAATTGTCTAAACTCCGTGGCCTTCCAATTATACAATTCATCCAAAGGTCTAGGCTTACGCGCAAACTCTCTTGGAATATATTTTTTTAGGAACACTAGCTTATCTGAAATGCGTTTCCTGACATCTGATGAACTTTTTACTACTAACTTATTACTTACAAGCCTTAACAAAATCTTGCGCATCACTCCTAACTCTACCAAATGCATACAGTCTAAGGGAATCTGTCACCATGGAAATGTTCATTTTTTCTAATATTGACCTACAATTTAAATATTGACTACTATGATGACATGGATATCTTCTAAGTGTAAAATCTTCATTAGTAATTAAAACTTCTGAGGTCGTACTATAGGTCAAAATTCTGTCTACCTTTCTGGCTATCTGTGTACATTTTGCACAACCATTACAAGATGTGTGTCCAGGTGTGCCGCTAATAAATGCTCTTGCTGGAGCATCGCAAACCACTGCCCTAATAACTATATTTATATGTCTGCCACAAATGGTGAAACCGCCATTCTCTAACTCGTTAAATTCTAAGCAAAATTTTGCTAAGCTATAGGGGTTACTTTTTCCTAAAAATATATCTACTGGAAATACTGGAACATTCGGATAATTGTTTACTCTCACTAATATTGGCCATAGCTGTGCCCTTGAACTTCTGAATAATGGAAGTCCGTCAACATTTAAATCAATGTTTAGTTCTTCCATTATATTAATGTTTTGAAAATGTCGTTCTAGCTGCCAGACAAGATCATGTGAAGATAAGATCCTCCACCAATTACCTGAATATCACCTCTGGGCTGGCGTTTTGATTTATAAAACGGACAAACATCTATATTTTCTTCTTTTAAAATACCCACTAAATCGAGTGCACATTCACGCGTTGGCCTATGTTTAATAAACCACTGCCTAAGTTTGTCATTCAATGACGATTTATTTGGCGGAATTTCCGCATTTCTATAAGTATTTCTTTCACTTCTTCCACTTTTTCTTCTACTTTTTCTGCACTGCACAACGCTAACTTTGCAAGGTTCGATTCCCTTTCACTCTTTTGCAGTCTATGCAAATGCCTTTTGCTTATCATTTTATTTAAAATATGGAATATGCCTGCACGTACCTGTTTGTAAGTTTTTTTATTTTTTGTTTTATTGTTTCTCACTTTTTAAACGGGCTTAACAAAAATGTGTTAGAAATCAACGCTTCCAGCAACTAGATCATGCATAGAAGTGAAAAAAATCAACGCAGAAAGAGAAACACACGAAGAACAAATGCATTTTGTTTGTGTACTTTTTTGTCTCTTGCATTCCACGAGCGCAAGTACAGTAGAATATCACGATTAACTTACCATTTTGGTCCATTTTGCATGGCGTGCCACCGGCCAAAAATCACAGAGTCCGCACTGTATTGTAACTCTTTTTCGGGGTTTCATCATATTTCCACGAGCTTACGGTTATTTGTCGACTTCGAAAACAAAACGAAGCCAGCTTAGTATTTTGGATCTGTTTAGACTGGTCGACGTTCGCTTCCCCCGTTACTAGTCGCTGAACTAGTACTTTGCTTCCCCCGTTACTAGTTGCGTAGCTAGTTGCGCGGTAACCAAAGAGGAACTAATTCGAGTTGGGTCAATTGACCCCTTTGGTTCTACAGGGTGGCGCAAGTTTCGTCGATTCCAAAAACCAAGCTGCAGTTTGCCTTTGAAATGTACATATGTATGGGGGTTACTCATCATATTATTAATATTGTCTTTGCTCCCATATATGTATGTATGTATGTAGTATGTATACTGCCTAGATACCGGGTATAAAACAACGCTTCCCGCTCGTTTTTTTGACGTTTGCAACTCACAGCAGGAATAATCTGTAAGACTAAGCATCCAGTAAACCTGAAAGGAGCCCTTAAGTTTTCTTCTGGCATGTTTCCATCCATACGAGTATTATAATTACCGCACGAACTTGATTCTGTTCTGGGATTTTAGCTCAAACTACATCTCATGACATCTACATCTGCAGATATGTACATAGTACATATGTGTGATATAGATGTGGGGCTAGAATTTATGTATATGTCCTTGTACATAAAAATACAAGAGAGGAATGGATTGTATTCTATTTTCAGATCGAAATTCGTACACAGTGTTGTTATTGTTGCTATATCATATTGGTAGTTTATTTAATTGTCATTTACAATAGTTGGAGACCGAACGATTTGTTTTCCAAGTATTCATAAGCTTATAAAGTTTAATTTCGGCTTTATGTATCATGGTTAATTTATTGGCAGACAGTCGATTATAGAATCGCCTAATACAAATCTTTCCATTGAACAAAGGCAATCATAAAATTCATTCTAATTGTTTGAGAGTGATTTTCGTTTCGATAATCTTTAATGTTTTTAAGGTCTTTAAAGTATTTTGCTTGTGTTGCTTGCAAATCTTAACAATATTGTTGTTTTGTTCACTGTTATTCCAGTTGTGTTTTGTTGTTATTCTCTTCTTTATTCTTCGGGTACAAAGACAGACTAATGTCGACAAACAACATAACTTTACGTATATGCTTGTATTCATAGATGTATGTATGTATGTATGTGTATGTATGTTTAGGTATGTAGTATATATGTATGTTTGTGGGTATGTAAGCTTTAAATGTTCAAACGTAAAAATAGTGATTGTATATGTATACAAATATGTCTATACGCTCATACATCGCTTAACGGCCTAATTGTTCAACGAAAGCTAGCCTTGCAGACTTCATTGAAAGTAATTTGGATTGGAATTAGAATTAGAATAATAAAAATAAGTAAATAAATAAAAATAAAAAACAATAACATAAATCTAGCCATTACAACATAAGAAAGGAAAGGAAGGAAGCAAGCCATAACCTCTAAGATCGATCGTCCCTATGACTGGCTTATCCAATGTTCAATATCTGGCAGTAAAATTAGATATCTACTTTTCAACTTTATACGATATATATTCAAACATTACAATAGCCAAAGTAACGGTAAATAAAACTAAACTAAAGCTTCAATAAGAGATTTCATGTATGTATCATAGGAAGTGTTTTTTGATATGACTAGAATATTAAACATCTACGTATTGCAGTTAAGCCAGGTATGAGTGCATGAACGAGCATACAGACACATTGAAGTGCAAATATATCTGTTTATATAATGTATGTATGTATGTATGTATGTTTACATGCCTGTATGAAAATGAACTTGGTGTTTGTTTGTTTAGCTTATACCAAATCGTTTTTTGTTTTTCATAATAAGAAGTTGATATATTGTGGTATTATATTTATGAATACAACTGCATTTAGATAACATGTTTTTGGGGGGATCTTGAAAATGAGAAATTATCACTGATCATCTATGTAAATTTTACCATGGTTTCCCCTTCTCATATCGGCACTAAGTTTCGCAGTTTGTCTTAGATTTCTTATTGATTATAGTCCTTCAACATACTAACTTAAAATCATATACATAATATAAATTTTGGTTTGACTTTTGATGTTTAATTGATGTATTTTAAAATAAAATAATAATACGTTTGCAAATCGGTTTAAGTTTTCTTCAAACATCAAACAGTTTTAGATTCACATTTTGATCTGATAGTTCTTGGTTTAATTGGGAAGAGACAGTAGTGACGTTTTTGTATCCCTTGGCATTTATCTATACGTATATGTATCTCAGCAGTGCTGCATCACTCGATATCTAAAGCAAATGATAGTAATGAGATCTGAAATTGTTAGATATTTTTTTGAGCAACTCTTCTTTCCGCTTTTTCCTTTTTTTTAGATGCTATATACTATGTACGCTATAGTGCTGTTATTTCATCAAATTTGTTTAGATGGAGGATAGAACTTTTTAAAATCTATGGGTGTTTAATTTAAAGGTAAGTATTCTAGCAGTGACGGTCGTTTCTGATAAGAACTACGTATATCGATCAATCTGCTTCGACTAATTGTAGCGCATAAACGCAGTAAATAAGAATGCATTTCATAGAAGAAAAAAATCCGGCTTATGGGTTAAAATTGTATAAGAACACACGAACAGGAAAATTATATGTATATTCCGTCCGCTCGTTACTTTAATTAAGAACAAATTTTAAATACTATGATCGGAAGGAAAGGTGTCTCTTCGCGATCACAAAAAAATTCAATCATAATTTTTCACTGGGGATTGACTTTTCTGCATATGATAATTAACAAAATGGAAAAAGGCTCAACTATGAGTTGATATGAAAAATATATATCTATTCAATATTGAACAATAATAAGCTTATTTCGTTTAATAGATCTGTCTTTTAGCTAACATAACCACTTGAGCTTCTGTATTATATATTTCTTTTTGAATATACATATCTATATTCTAGTTAAAGAATCAAGTGTTGAACAGAATTTGTTTTGGTCTTGTTTCCATCTACAGCAAGAGTGAAGTTTATCTATGGTTTATATTGTTTAGCTCCGTGGCGTGGTGCCTATGCTATTGGATTTGGATTGCAATTTTTGTTTCAAATTTCAAAATGATATTTTAGAAACCCGAGTTATACCTACTCTTTACTCTTTACTATTAATAAGTATTTTGTAAAATTTCTTATTTGGAAATCTAATGTAGACAAGCTTTGTTAAATTTGTTATATATGTATATATGGTATATTATTTTAAAAAATGTTTTTGTTTTTGTTTTTCGTCTATATATTTTTCCTGATTATATTAGCTGTTGCTGTTTTTAATAACATAGAATATTTAAGAATGGATAAAATGCAGCTATGCTGGAAGTACTAGTAAAATTTAGTATCACAGTATTTTATATAAGATCAACTTTTGTTTTATAAGGTTTATCCATTATATGCTGTATTTTATGCAAATATTACTTATTTAATATATAAGTATGTATGTCGCCACATAGGCATATATATATATATATACTATATATATATGTATATAAACAAGTAATGCAGAAAATCGAACGGAGCGTTTTGCTATCGCGGTTACCAAAAGTTACAAAACAAACTATGTAAACCTATCGGAAAATACTCCCAGATTATACATGAATCGAATCACTTTAAAGTACGTAAAGAACAAAAATGTATATATGGTATTGCGGTAACATGGAAATACTCACATAATAGAAGGCAAGTCGAGGAAACACAAAACTATAACATATTCATATACACATTTTCTTTAATTACTCATACTAATTCATACTATTCACACATGCAAGAGAGTTGTTTAAAAATTTGAGTTGTGGTGGAAGAATCGAGGAGGAAAGCAGAGTGTTTTACTATGTTACTGTTGTGTTAGATTGAGTGTTCTGTCCTGCTCTAATCATCATGTGATACTCTTCTCTTTTGTGTATAGTGTAGGTATTTGTATTTGTTAAGTAATAAGTTGTTGTTCAAGCCTACTGGAGGATATCTATTTGGGCCTATTTGGGCACGGCCATTTAAGATTATTTCAAGCTATTTGTAGTTTAAAAATACGTGTAAATTACGTTTTTGAATGTCAATTGCGCCTATTGAAATTCCTGAAGTACATTTTTACAATGTACTCATACTATATGTATAAACGGTATGGCTATATATGGTATGGTTATGCACATGCACATGCACATGCACATCGCACTGTCATCAGACTGCAAATTTTCAAACTGTGTGTTTACGAATTTGTTCAGCAATAAGTATCTCAGTAATATGTAGTTTGCGGGGCCCATAAACGAAACCCTCTGAGAAATATAATCAGCAACTACTGATGGGAAGATTCAAAGTAGAAATATATAGCTTACAAATTGTAATTATTGAATTTCTAGAGACGCATGAGTGTGAGTCTACATATACTGGAAGATTTTTCGGAAGCAGTGAGGCTCAAAAAAAAATCACAAGTTGTCGTAATTGCATTGCATTGCACTTAGCAATACTTACATTGCGTAAATAAAGTGTCCCTATGGCTGGAGGAAATGAGATTAAAAGCTTCATGCTTAGAATATAATAATAAAGAAAGAGTTGTCTTTTTAATATATTTTGTAAAACTTTTAACCAATCTATTCATTAGTTTCTTAATTCATATTCATAAGATAAGTATTTGAACTAATTTTGTAACTATAAAAAAATCTACATAACTTTGGATAAACTGGGATAATTGTTTTGCTTGTCATTAAAATTCTATTTCTAACCCAAAATATAGATAGTACTGTTCCATTTTCAAAAATTATGAAAGCTTAGTTAGTGAATGATCGATCTGAAGTAAGATACGTGGAAATGATGCTTCTGTTTCTCCCTAAAGGCTACTGAAGGTTTTATTAGTAATTAATTTCATTAATTTTATTCGTTTATGTCGTTGTAACATTACTTTACAACATACATTACTCATTCATGTAATCATAAACAGATTCATTTCTAGATCCATGTATAGTTTATTGTTATTTTCGCGTTGTTTCTTTGTTTGTTTGCTTATGGTAGTTTCAAATATTGTGTAACATTATGTTTTTCCCCATATGGACACTTCCATTCTGGCGTTACGTTATTTCTGGGCTTTTTTTAGATAGTTATGGAAGAAATCAAGGAAAAGGAATCTGCTCCAAATTTCATATTTTAACAGTGTTTATTAGTCTATTGACTAGACTCTAGTCGCTTTTTCGCTCTATGTGAGTGAGAGTTGCATAGAATGCAACGAAGGGTATATTTTAGGTGAGAAAAAAGTGTGTGTTTGTGTGTTTGTTGGTGTGTTGATTATAAAAGGAATTGATTTAAAAAAAACGCCATAATACTCCTTTACTCAGTTCCAGCATAAAGACTACATTCTATTCTATAAATATTCTAGAGTCGTCGTTATCAATTATCATATTTCTAGCATTAGCATCATCGTGCTTGCCGTTTCTTATTTTGGGACACATTGGTTTCAGGTTCTCGTTCTCAATCTCATTTTCATTCTCATTGAGATGAAATTTGTTTCGCTGTTTTTGCACCAAACTTGTATCCTTATTACAATTTGTCTTTAAAGCTATTTGATCTAATTCTATTAATTGCTTGCCGTTTCTTTTGTCTTTTTTTAACATTAATAGCATTGATGAATGCAGTCATTCGTTCATAACAAACTCATCTTGTTCTATCGGTTTCTTGAGCCAGCTGCCAAGATCCTCTCGCTTGAAGGCGCTAAACAATTCTAGTTTAGCCGTCTGAAATTAAAAATGTATTGTATATATTTATAGTTATTCGTAATATCTGATTGAATCGGTGCATACCTGATAATCCTTCACGTTGGCTTTTGTTTGGCCGTAGTCTGTGGTTACGCTGCGGTTCAAAATACCTGGTAAGTTTTTCATTAAAAATCCATATTTATCAAAAACGCTTGCTTGGTGATGCGCGATACTTGGCCACCGATTGTTCGGCCAGTCAGTGAGTTGACCACTTCTAATTCTACATCTCCGATGGTCCAATTGATACCAAAATTCGGAGCCTTGGCCTGATTACGCGGCTCAGCCGATGTGACCAATGCCAGTCGAGGCTTATTCAAATGGTAGTGGTGGCGGCAGTCCTTGGATAGACTTTTCTATTCGTCCGCACACCGCACGATACATATGCTCTGGGTGCAACAAACTCCCCAATACAATGGAATGCAGGTACACTGGTTCAATTATGGAAGACAATAAGGAACCCTGTATACCCACAATGTTCCATCGTGCAATTTTATCCGAGCATGACATTGTAAGCAATCGTTGACCCTGTGTATTATAGGCCAATTGAAGTTATTTCAAATACACACTGAACAATATAATATTTGCCATTACCTGTAGTACACCATCCCAGGTTTGTATGCCATCGCTACTTTTAACGGGTATTGTACCTTCTCCAGACTCGATCTTCGTACGCAATTGACCACGAGCTTTTCTGTTTTTTTTTGTTTTGTTTGGATTCAAGGATGATATCAAAGACGTTACGTTGCAATGATTTAAGCCACAGAAACAGAGGTGAACAAATGGCAGCATAGTAAAATGTAAAAATTGACACGAAAAATATAAATAAAATACAATTTCTTTGTAAGCGTATTTCAAAACATGGCAACATTATACTGCGAACAAAATATGGTCAGAGGTTATTAAGTTATTTTTTTTTTTTTTTGGTTTATCGTACAATGGCTGTGCATGATGGGCATTTTTGTTTACAGATCTCCAAAAAACAAAGCAAAGAGATGGTTTACTAAAGTAACTGTTGCAGCTTGTAGTTGAGTTATATCTGGCATTAAAATTATGATAAAGACCATGAAAGTCTGAATACAAATGCCACCACAGACAGACAGTATAACATACTGACAGAAAACAAAGTATGTTATAAGGTTCCATTACGTAAGCTCAGCCTCTCTGGCTGATAAATATAAAATAAGTATTATATTTTGCGTTTATTTGGTATGACCCCGGACCAATGTTTGTACACAGTAGAATAGTACAAAGTAAATACCCTAAATAGTTCCTACATTTCATAAATTGGGTCTATACAATCATGCTTCTGTTCAGATTGGCAATATATTCCATTCACATGTATTGTATATAGTAGTATAAAGTATGTATATGTATATAGAGTCGAACTTTTTTGACTGAAACCAGCTTACCAAACAAAAAAATTCGATTTATATAGATTTTAAGCTACATATTTGTAAATATATTTATTTATTACAATAGTCGACGCGCGAAATGATTCAAATAACGGACAATGATATTCTTATAGGATTTTCATCGCTGAACATGAATCTGACCTCCATCACTTCGCAAAAAATCCTATTGTTCGACGCAGAGCCCTGCCGATGAACTGCTCTGTAAACAGCAGCCAATTACGGGCCTCAAACCGCATATTGTAGTTGGTACAAATTTCTATGTAATTCCTATGTTTGTTAAAGCTTTTTGGAGGTAAGATTAGTGTTCAGCTATGAAAAACCTATAAGAATATCCTTGTCGGATCTTTGAATCCGAAAAAAAGTTATTCCTTGGCGACCAGTGCTATTTACCGCATTCCTTTTACAGAATAACTCAGACTTAAGCTTGGATTCGGTTTGGCCTTAACTAATAAAAGCTCGACTGTATATATGCATACAAATTAAGAGTTTTCGTTCCGTCTTTACTGTATTTTTTCAGTCAATTTTAGCCAACAAATAATTGTTAAGTTATTCATAACATACATACATAAATTATTTTGGTTCTACTTTCTCTTTACAATTTGTTTTTAGTATACTTTTAACATGTAAATTTATGTTGTTTTTGCTATTATGCATTATTATGCATAATACAATGCATATTATATGATAACAGTAGCAAGAGTATTTAGAAAGATCTTTTGTACCAACCTATTTGGATGTTTATCAACACCTGTGTCGTTTTCGTGAGGACTAAATATCCGTGCATCCCCACAAGGTGCTGTATTAATATACAAATGGAAATGTACCCCGGATTTTAGTTTATAAGGGTATTGCCCATCAGTATTCCTCACGAAAATCGACTGATATGCTGTGGCTAAAATTAAGAGAAAATTGAATAAGAGTTGAATAATTAAATATAAATAAAAGTAAAAACGATTTTAGATTTGTAATGTTCCTAGGAGAAATTCTTTCATGTCGCCTAATTTCAGCAAATACAATAACGAGAGCATATTGTTGATTATGTACTATTCTAATAGGTATACAATAAAGTATCGTAAAGTCATGTTATTTTTTACCAATACACAAGTGTATGTTAAATGATATTCTATACCGAAATAATGACAAAAAACGATTTTAAGACTGATTTTTGAATACGATAAGAAACTTCTAAGATGGTGATAGCACCTTAAGTACCTCCTAAAACTAATATCACAAGAAATTCCTATTTTTTAATATATGGAAAAATATTTGTATGTTTATATCATAATGTATTTGTATTCTTTGAATAAGGGTTCCTAAGTTCATAGGTATATTATTCATGTGTATCACCAAAACTTGGCCTTGAAGCATAAAACAAAAAGTATAGCAGAAACTGAACAGAATAACAAATAAGAAATAGATCAAGTTTTCGATCATTTGTAATGTTTTTTTGTTTTTTCAATTCTCTAAACAATTTGTATGCTAATGCGAATATAAATTGTCAAGTGCCAGCCATAAATATTATTCATGAAGTACTTTGTTGAAACAAAAGAAGGTTCCAATTTTTGGGGAGTCAAAATACATACATAAGTTATTCATTAGATAACTTATTCTATATCAAATCTAAGTATTTTTGTATATGCATTTGTGAATTGTATTCATAACTAAAGCTTGAGAGTAATACTGAGAGCCGGTCAAGAGTCGTGATGGGTCTACAAAATGTAGGACTCGGCCTGAGTGCATTCGCTTTTTGAAATCATATCTGAAGTGCTTACAAAAAATGACCCTGTCACCGATTACCTATCTTCTTTGACTGGTTTGAATATACATTTGGAAAGATACATACATATGTATACGTACTTACTAAGAGAAACAATTTCAAGCTTAAGGTCTAGTATTAGGTATTCGTTAGAGTGAGTAAAATTCCCTGATTCTGATATATACAATTCAATAATTATACCCTGATTGCACTGAAGATCCAGCTGTGCGTACAAGTACTTGAGAAGGCACCGCCTTGATACTATCTCAGCATGAGAATCGTTTAGTACTGCGCCATTAACGCTCATATGCTCGCCGCTGACACATTTTGTGCCTGTTGAAACGGATATTACCTATTTTTGAAATGGATAAATTAATGTTTAGTGTGTCTAATCAGTTATAGATCAGAACGATATATCGAATACGCTTTCGACTTACTTTTGCTTCAAAAAAATTCATATTCTCCGTCATCACTATACCAGCCAACACCTTTCGACGAGAGTACGCCTCCTGGCCCTTAATGACCTCCATAAACTTTTCTAAAACCAGTCTTCCAATCGCATCTGCATGTATCTGCGGCAACTCCATGGACGAGGACTTATCATCAATTGGTAGCGGCACATTCTTTTGTGGCACCACCATCGGGCTGTAAGAGATGTTACACAACGAGGCGAGCGCTGCCTTAGCGGCGGCATTCTTCGCCAACTTTTTCGATGGACCTACAGAAAAAAGTCTATGGATTAGACAACTTGTCAATAGCCATATGGCATTAGACTTTGCCAGCTGTAATTGTAATTTTTCGCCGTTTAGCCGGGTGTGACCCATTGGAAAACACCATTCTTTCACAACTAGTGCCTCAGTTCTTTGACGTGTCTTTAGGTGGCTCTGACCATTCATTTGGCGTGTCGGAAAGTCTTGTGTCATATGGCTATAAACGATTTAAATTCCATTTTGTACATACCTGTGCCATCGAATTTCTTTTCGTTAATTGTTACAGTCATTTTGAAGCGACAGTTGTTCTGTGCACTGTCAATGTTGATACACTCAAAATTAACGTCGTTAAAGAGCTCGTAGAGAAGCATGACGGGACCTTTATCCGGCACCTTCTTTTGTCCATCGACGGTAATGGCATTCTTACTGACATCTAGCAATATGAAATGGCAATTAGTAAAAATATTTGAGTGCTTTTCCCAGTATAGAAGAAAACCTAGCTTAGCCATCTATGCTTATTACACACGCGATTACACAGTGGTCTCCAACCATACAAAAAAAACATATGCGGGGGAAAAAGATACAGATTAAATTGAACAAAATAAATAATGAAAATATATGTAGTCTTCATCTCACAAATAAGTGTAATAAGTGTCTCTTAGACCCGGTACTCAAGGTGATAACAGCCACAAGGCTACGTTCTCGACCCCATATGGCATATATGTATGTACATATATGTATATGTAGTATATATTTCTTTGGATCAGCATCAATAGTCATGTCCGTCTTGATGAGCGCCTAGCTTTTAGAGACTAGAGCCAGAGCAACCGAATTTTGGGTACGAACAAGAAAACCGAAAATGCAGAATCATACAGATTGCAGAAATACGTTGTGATCGGTTTATAGCTAAAGCCAGAATGGGAGATGTAACGGCCGGATGTTACTGCGTTGGTTCGTATAGCAAGAATATTGTTCATTGGGTGGAAAGA
This sequence comes from Drosophila algonquin, assembly GCA_035041765.1. Classification (NCBI taxonomy): domain Eukaryota; kingdom Metazoa; phylum Arthropoda; class Insecta; order Diptera; family Drosophilidae; genus Drosophila; species Drosophila algonquin. The sequence goes on along the minus strand of JAWNKY010000238.1, from coordinate 911,552 downwards.
ATAAAGACGTTTTTCAGGAATATACTATTATATAGTGTACGTTAAATACGTATACTCTTTGAGTACCGGTTATTGTAGTGTCGTGGCTGACTCCTGAATCACGTTAGCATTCGTTTCATACACAGTGCTATGATCGTTCGCATATGCATATGTATTGTCTCAAAGTAATATAATATTAATAAAAATAGACGAATACAAAAGTGTGGAATGGAGTTCACAGAATAGAGTACACATTGAAGCAGACCAGATTTTCCTAGTTTTTCGAAACTTTTCATCATATGTATACGTATAAGTCGCTTCAGCAACTGTTCTAATCCGTACTTTTAATGGATAACATACAAAAACAATTAATTAGCAAATTAGCAAATGTCATATCTGTGTATACATAAGTTGTATACATACTCTTGAGTTCTTCTCGATCTGTGTACAGGTCCAACCAATAACAAAATAATAAACAAACAATATGAAATAAAGAAAAATGAAGAAAAAGAACGAAAAATGTTACATGAAAACCAAAAAAAAAAAAGAATTTTACAAATACTTGCTCTGACTCATGCAAAACAGTTGAAGAGGCAACGTGGATTGTTCAAGCGAGGTAAGGTGGGGTTTCTTTTCAGTCAACATCAATATCTTCTGTATGTACTGGACCAATTTATCATTGGTAAGATTTTCCCTACCATTGTCCAGGTGTTCGTCGCTGGTAAAGTCCAGGTTGCCGGATGGCTTTAATGGCGATAAGACGGCACCGTCCTTAAACTGAATGAAGCTTCGAAGAGCTGTGGCGGCTGCTTCGATGCGCGCCACTTTTTTACTGCGTCCCTGGCCCATGTATTTCTGACCATCGACCTGTTAAGATATACAAAAAAGAAATGTATACACCTATATGTAAATGGAGATATGTATGTACATATGTAGCTATTTATTGAGCATGATATATTTGTATTGAGGCTGCTCTATTTTGTTTGTGATTCTAAAAACAATACTATTAGCGTTTGCATATAGGGGACCACACACGTTTACGACCATTACAAATAACTAATTTGCATTTGCATACGACCGTCTTAACGTTTACTTATCATGCACTTTTTATAGGTCTTTTGCTGTGCCCTTTTGCTCCAACCTCTGTCTGACATGTCTGATGTCTTATTGAACAACGAATCGCGTGAAATGACACACACAAATAGACCACCCGACCACCCGTATGTGGGAGTCGATCGTGTATGGAGAAATTTTTGTTTGTTTTGTTTTTTTATTGTGGCATACTAATGTAATGCTAATACCTGGCATAGTAATAAATGGAAATGTTGTGTGTTGTATTGGCCGAGTAAACAACAAGAAGAGACAACAATCGATTAGAAATTATATTGACTGTACGTATAGTAGAACCAGGGAAAAAATCATAGAGACTCGAGTAGTTACACCTTTAATCAAAAATGTATACCAATAGATTTCCTTGGAGAGTGGAGTTTAGTTTAAATATATTTCCTGTTTAAATGAAATAACAAATTAATTTTAATGATTGGTTCATTATATTTCCCACAAATTTAGTTAATTTTATTTATTTCAGGGGCAGCCTGATATCCGGCGGCATCTGTAAAACTGTCTAAAATAACACTAAAAAAATATAAAGAAGTCTTACAATCTATCTCCCTAACAATTTATCATATATGTAGGTACATATATCTGCATGAATAATTCAGCACTGTCTGCAGCTGATCTTCTTGTAGCGACAGGAGGGACGTTAGCGTGGTGCCAATTTTCGTATTGTATGTATCAGAATTACAAAAATAAAACGATATTGTGCGGCTTTTTGGACTCATGGAACACTACACACTGCCAGTCAATATTCCATGAACATGGGCAAGAGTGGATTTACGTCTTACCTCGACGGATATTGTAAATAGAGGTGCGTGCACCGGACCAGTCTGTGACTCCAATTTGTAAATCAGTCCATTTCTTAACTCATTTAGCATTGCCACTGTATTCTTCGGCTGTGGTATCCGCTCCTTGCATGTTTTCTTTTTTGGCGGTGCTGTGGAAAAACGATTGCGGATTAAGCATAAATATGTACATGTGTATGTTGGATTGAATACATCGATTGATTCGGGACCTACCAGCATATTTTGGCATTTCGTAACGCCGTTTCGGCAGGCACCTTACGGTTATAGCCGTTCATGGTGTTTTCGGAAGAGTTAGCCACCGGCTGGAGACGGATATTTTCAAGTGGAATACAAAATGATGTCATTAAATATTTACAATAGTTTGTTTGCATTTGTTAGGATTTAAGTACAACAATAAAACATTCAGAATCGTTTTATGTGTGCTTTCCTTTATTTGCACATGGGGGCTTTTCTTTTATTCCACAAATCGAACAAATATAGAATGCCAAAACATTGTCCCATTTACTTGAATTTTAAAGTTGAAATTGCTTAAAAAATACACGAGTTGTGGGACAATTTGCACTTGTACTTCTCGGAAGGAAAACACACAAACTTTAAAGGTTATTTGGTTAAAGGATTAGTGGAATGTAACAAACATACACACACACAAAACTTATGGCTTAGTCAAATGATTACGCACAACAACATCAATATTATTTATAGACAGTTAGAACAGAGTTAGGACGACATGTGTGTTATGTGTTATACAGGGCGCAACCAAAATGGTTTGTTACTATATGTATAGCCGATGTATATGTGAGTCTGGAGAATTGGCTCAATTAGTTTACATTTTCTATTATTCCAGTACCTTAGAGACCTTAGACCACCCCCCCCCCCTGCAACGTTGATTTGCTTTTCCCTTGATGGTTGATGGATGGACATAACGACCCTATTAACCCTATGGCTGGCATGTAAATGTCCATCAAAAGGGTAACCCCACACGACCCCTTTTAGGAGACTCCACGTTTCCTTTCCTTTCCTTTCCTTTCCTTTCCTCTCCTTTCAATCGGGAAACTTTTACTTACACTGTAGGGAAAAAGTGGCAGCATGGTGCGGCGCTTATAGAGTACACGCGAGTACCTTTTGCCAGCAAAACATGATGAGGCAGATGATGTGTAGAACTGCTGTCGCTGGTACAATACTGAAGAGGATCTGGCCAAACGCACGGCATGATGACACGACTTGTAGCACGCAGCACGCTCTGGCTTATAATATGCCTGATACATTGAGAAAAACTTCCAACAAAATTCGAAGCGAAAGGAAGGACGATCGAGAAACGAGCAGAGCAACTAAGCGACTGACGATTTCCGAGTTGCCCAGCTAAGCACTGACATTTAACTGACAACGACAAAAGCAAGCCGCAGCTAATTTTGCTAGAAGCAAAGAAATTATTAAAAAAAAACAAAAAAAAAAACAAAAACACATCATGTACGTACAGACAAATGCACACACGTACACACATGGCTTATGGCTTGCACGAATAAAGATAATTTGCGCGGCTGGCTAGGTTTTCATTTTCCGAGAAGATAGATATTCGTATACTCTAAAGAGGAGAGGCCATAGCAGGTCCGGGTATCTGGAAGTCCTTTGATCAATAACTTTGGGATGATTATTCCAGGCATCCAATCAATTCGATTCATATGATTGAAAATATATACTTTTCGGTGCGAAGAATCCAACAACAAAGTACACAGTCATTGGTGACGCTATAGTTTATAATATTACACAGATAATACCCCTATGCAGTCGTTGTCTTAGATTCCTGGCATCATCGAATTCATAATATTTTCAGCCCTATTAAAAAGCGTATGCAATATTCGTTGCAATGAAAATTAACCTTGCATTTGCGTTGTTTCTCTCTCCTCTCTCTCTCTCTCAGTCCTGCCTGTCAGCAAAATCTGATCTTTCGGTGTTGATACAGAAACTTTTGCAGAGTGCCTGCCCCGCAACACACATTTCGATTCGAATTTCTTTTAATGAAGTCCCAAACGCCAGGAACGGAACGGCCCTAAGAAGCCCAGGCCCAGTCATAGCCACAGCCCAGGCAGCAGCAAAATTTGGATGCCGTTGGAGCGGTTATTGCAGCGGCAGCTGCGGCTGCGGACGAGATGCATGAGTTGCATTTGCGTATCAAAATTTGCAGTAATCAGCGGGCAAATGCTGGCAAATAAATAAATGTGTGCATGTACATATACATATTAACACCATCCATTAGTACTGGAAATACACTTTCAAATCTGGCCAAATACAACATATGCAACATATGCAACATATGCCACATATACAACATATTCGTATGTATTTTCGGTTTTCGGAGTTTAGAGAAACTGTCTGTGTGGCCTACTTCTGGCGATGTTTATTATAGGGTATATCAAGTAACTCACTTATATACAGACATATGTACAGATGAACCAATTTGGCTTATAAAATGGAAGAAATTATGTACTTGTGGGCTAGTAGTCCTAGTTGTTCCGACTTTAGCAACATCTAACTATACTACATATTTAAGAATGCAGCGGAAAATGGCATTTAAATGTCAAAAGTAAAAACAATGCGAATCATGCACACTTCTAGGTGGATGGCAGAGGAACAAATTTGATAGGAAAATTATAAAATACCATTGAGGATGCACTTAGGACAACAGCAACGCAAGAATGAAAAATAAGTTGTGTAAACTATGAACGAAGCCTTGAGGGTCCCACTAAAAAAATACCATTTAAAATTCATCGCTGAAGCAGCAGCAGCAGCAGCAGCATATTTATATAACAATGCAAATGCAAGCTGCACCTGTGCGGCGCGTCGTGTGTCTAAATTGTCGGCTGGGACGTGTGAGTGCAAGTGCAACTGCAGAATGATAAAAATCTAATAATTATAATCGTGCAACAAACGGGGCAACTAGGCATATTTGCATCTGAGGGTTCCCAAAGAATGCCAATGGTGCGACGGCCAACCATGGCTTAAACTATGATAATAGTTTTCTTTCCAACTATTCAGCCATATGCGAAAACGATAAACCCAACTGGACTGCAAAATAAAAATCTTTTTTTAGGTCTTGTCGCAATGGTAGATGGTAGCCGTTGACTGTTTTATGCTTCGACTTGCCAATATTGTTCTTAGACCTTCGACTCTTTTAATACCATGTACGATCATCATGGGATGACGATTGTTTTCCCTTGTTTTCTTTTCAATAAACATTCAATATTATTTATTTTTGTATAATAATATTAATTTATTAAAAATCATTTCATTAAAAAACTATAACTAAGAATTATTTGCCACATTCTCCAAGTGGCAACTGGGGCTTTTCAAAAATATTACAATATCGGTGTAGGGTATTGGTGTGGGCTTGGCAGGCAGTTTTCCTATGGGCAAATGTACATACATATAATATGTGTGTGAGACAAATTAAGAAAGCGATGATCGATTAAAATGTGTACGTATGTGTATATTCAGTCTGTAATATCACAAATTATCTATTTACTAAATGATGCGTGCAAAAATGTTTCATATACCTGCTACACATTCTACACAGAAATGATACACATAATTATGCCATAGACACGTAGGCATCCTCAAATCCACTCATTCAAATAATAAAATACAATATTTAGCTAGTTTAGATCATGCATAAACAAAGGCATACACATACACATACCAACAACCAACAGATAGATAAATAAATTAAAAGGTACGTTTTTTGTTTCGTCTACTTACATGCTGGAGAGAATTGTCATTGGCGCTGTTTAACATGACTTTTGGGTATTCGAATTTCACGGTACTTGAAATGTAAGTATCTTTGGTGTGAGTTGTTGTTGTTGTGCTCTTGTAATTTGTATGGTGATTGATTATATACCCCGATACTCGAAGAGAGAGTACACAGGGGGTACACAGGTATTTGAATTGGTCAGGGGTCAGGTCAGGTCAGGTCCGGTCATTAACACAATAATGTAGAAACACCAAATCAATATTTAATAAACTGCAAAAAAAAATGTGAAAGAATCTCTAATTCATATTTGGTAAATTTGGCAACACCTACTCCCGCCCCCAACTTAAGGTCGATGGAACTTGAATTAGCTATTAAGAGACGTTAGCAAGACGCTAGTGAAATATTATATTATATTACATTATGTTATGTTTACATGTCTGTTGTTGTTACTGTATTATGATACGATATATGGGTCCAAAACTGATTACCGATTACCTACTTGTAATCCAAAAAATATAAATGTGTGTGGTATATAATTTCAATACACGACTCAAAGTATGAACGCGGCCAATAAATTCCTCAACAAATTACTATTTTAAGGTATGTGTATTTTTATGGAATAATAATACAAAACTGTTTTAGTTATTCATAATTTGGATGCTTTGAGTCTTTATCAACATCAATGTGAATTGCAACGTAAACACAAATGTACGTGTGCATGTGTGTATTCATTTCCATTGTATGCTTTGTTATTGCATTTAAGCATCGATTTTCATACAACACCCATGCCCATTGAGAGAATTGGAACCGCAATGCGGAACCCGTGTCGAGCCGCTCGACATGTCCGACGACCGCCTCTCGCTCGCTCGCTCGGCCAAAAGCGCATTCTATTGTATTGTATTTTTTCTTGTGCTCTTTGCGTATTAGATAATTCTAATTTTCAATCAAACATGTACAATGTACTTGCACATGTATGTACATATGTATGTACATGTGTAAGCTCATTTTTTTGTATAGATATATGCACGAGAAACCCGACTCGAAATATTTAATGGACATTTTTGTATATTTTGTGACCAAACATTATGCCCCATAGAGCAAAAGGAACGAAAACTAGTACGAAAAATGACGACAATCTTTTTGCAAAATGCAGAAACAGCAGCCGAAAAGAAAATATTTACACAGGCGGCCGAAAACGAAACCTTTTTCTCTCCCTTCCGTTGGGCCGTTTTGGACGTAATGTGGCCATTGGATTACGTCGCATGCGTTTTCCAATATGCAGAAACACACACACGCACACACACCACCACAGCACACCACACCACACCACAGTATACGGTATACGGTATACGGTACCTACATACGTAATCCGCAAGGGCAAGAGAATGAATTGAATGCACCAAAGTGGCGCTGTAGTGGCTGCTCTCTGCACATCCCTCTCCCCTCTCCTTATGGTGACAAAGGCATAGCGTAGGCATCATACAGTTCGGTACTGATTTTATGGAAGAACAGGACGCCGTATGGATAAAGCGCACACAAGCAGACACATCTACAAAAATCCATACATGTATGTATATATGATGAATGCGCGTGCACACTTACACACACACACACACACACACACACACACACACTGTCCACTTTTCTGTGTTTTGTGTGTGCCGGGTCATATGTGCAATTACCGACTCTGTCCGTCTGATTTGTTTGGTTTCAAGTTTTTCCACACAACTCACAAAAAAAGAATAGGAGGAACTATTTGCAGCCCCGAGAGTTTGTTACTTTTTGCTTTGATTTGCTTATATTTGCATGAATATATTCCTAATATATTTGCACACACACTCATACAAATTTACGTACGGATGGGTGTACAGACATACAGATAGGTACTTCTGTGTTTTGTGTTCCGATTATTTTGTTCTTGTTGCTACTGCATACCTTTCTGGCTTTTGAACGAGCTCTAATTATTGATTTTTACTTCGCTGTATCGTAGTGCTTTGTTTTATATGTTAAATGATTATTATGTTGGTTGGTTCTTTTTCGCGTATTAATGAATTTCTTAGTTGTTTTAACAAGCAATTACTTTACTATAAAACAAAAACGCGCACATACACATCCGAGCCCTTGCAATGCCTTCAATTTTGCCCAATAAACAAATATCTTGTCAAATTTTATCCTTTACGCAATATTTTTTTAATATAGGTTAGCGGAAAATGTCGAAATTCACTTGGCTAATTTTTTAACTTATATCCCCCAAGATAATAAAACAACGACTCTCGTTTAGAGGTGGAAAAACATCGATGCTACCATCAATGCATCGATGTTTTTTCCATTTTTTTAAACATCGACTGTTTATGGCGAAACATCGATGTTTAATCTTAACGTCTTGTTCCCTCTCTATGATAGAAAAAACTAATGTTTCTTAACAAAAATCAAAACCTATTTTAAGATATATGTATGTACTCTAGGAATTTTTTTTTTTTTGTTTAAGTTTCTGAAGAAAAGCTAAGAGCTATTTTAATGAAAATGATCGAAAATGAAAATGATCCCAAATGAAAATGATCGCAAATGAAAATGATCTTTAATAAAACAGTTTATTATTCGTATCTTAAAAATATAGTTTGTAGATAAGATAGATTTTTTTTATCTGTTACCTCGGAAAAAACACCTCTCTAAAAACATCGATGTCTCCAAACATCGATGTTTTTCCACCTCTACTCTCGTTTCTACCAGTGTGACAGCGGAACTATTGATAAAATAAACCGTCCCACCATCAGAAATATACTGAAGAGAACGTTCTCATTTTAAAAATATACCGTAAAAATACCGACGAAAATCATATTCATATTTTGATATTATGTTTAATATAACTAGGTGAAGAGGATACTGACCCCTGTACAAATAATTTTAAATGATAGATGAAACAATTTTCTACAAGATAGACCAATTTTTAAAACTCCGTTTATTGGATTCGGTCTAAAATTGGGTTTAAGCAAGGAAGGTCAACAAATAAGTCATTTCTGTTACATAGCAACTACACAGCTTTTTTTGCCTACCTACTAAGCATACAAAACAAAGGTTTATAAAATCAGTTATTGCGTTCGTTGGACAAACATTTAATAAATTCACATTAAATGCTCTTCCGAAGAAGGATTCTTTATAATATTCCCTTGCTAAGGAAAAGAGGGTATGGACAAAAGGCAAAACGGCCCAGAAAATGTACCGCATGCAAGGTAAAATCCACCCCATAGCATAACATACCGGCCGGACAGGGCTGTCCTCATGTCCTATTATATGTAGGTTCGCAGGTGAGGTGAGGTTCGTACGAGCCTTGCAATATACATTTGCTGTTTTTTTCCTGTTCTCCCTACCTTTGCATAGCCCAGCGGAGCGATCAAACCAAAGAGAGGGCTCGATCGGTCAACAAGAGCGTCTTTTACTTATTTTTGAGTGTAAATTATGAGCTCATACAATGGATGGAGCCATACAACAACATAACGATATTTAAAAAAATTTGCGGTAATTTTGAAAATAATACCAGTATATACCATGACAACATAAAATACTGTTTGCACAATTTTGGCGTCAAAAAATACCGTCAAGTATTTAAAATACCATAAATGGTCACGCTGATGCCGAGATCCGAAAAAGTGCTAGCAACCACTTTCGTATAAAACCGATAAGAAATTTTTGAATGCAAAATGTGTTTGCTAGGGTCAGTTCGAAAGCAGTACTCACCAAGCAAATACGCCGATATCTGATAGAAAAGTATTTCATGGTATTTGTGATATTTTTTACAGTACCTTAATAAAGGCTGTCGAGAAGAGGGAATTGTCATGAAATTTAGAGGACAAATAGGGAATACAAAATAGTTGATTGCATTTCTGTTCAGCAAAAACATATTTTTCCAATATTGCGGAGCTTTATCTGTGTATTGTGGCGCCTTTTGACGCCTAGTTCTCAGAGACTATAAAAGCTAGAGCAACCAAACTTTCTATCCAAGCTCCTGTGATATCAAACCAGCACGAGTTTATTTCAAAATTTTGCCACGCCCCCTTTCGCCCGCACAAAGAACGAAAATCTGTAGAATCCACAATTTTTAAGGTTCGAAAAAACCAAAAACGCAGAATCATGGAAAATTACCATATCTACCAGATTGCCGAATATGGATCAGGTCGAATCAATATTATGGACAGAAGGAACAAATTTAATTTCAGTGGCTACGCAACGCCTGCCAAGCGCTTTCTCATTCCCTCTCTCTTTCGTACACACGTGTACGTCTCGAATATGTAGTAATACATGTCATGTAGAAATTTAGAAGCAGATGTAAAAAGCATATGTAAACAAAAATGGAAAAATGTATTAAAATTCCAAAAATGATTTTACTTCATTTTTTGAAATATTATTTTTTGCCCAAAATTTAATTTGTCCCTTTTGCAAACATATAATGAATTGCATAAATCGCAAGCTCATATATGTATGTACATATGTGCATACTGACTGAGTACCGGGTATAAAGTTCACAACGTTCCCCCTCGTTTTAACTTGTAGTCGTCAAGGACCTATGAATATCTTCCAGATGTTCTACACTTAAAACTGCCATCAAAACGCACGCTAGCGTGCATGGCCAACATGACCAAAATTGTTACAAAATGTTACAAAATGTTACCATTGAGAACACCAGAACACCAAAAAATATATATTTTAGTCCATATTTCTACTAGAGATTAAGCATAAAGTGCAATTTTTTTTATAACAAAGCCATGGTCCAAAAATGTATAATTTTAACGTCAAATATAGATAAGTTCTAAAGGATGCTATTAGGGCGAGTAATCGGGAGTGCTTCCTGCAGCTCTGCGACTCGGCAAGGCACGACCCATGGGGAAAAGAGTACAATCCGGTAATGAAGAGGCTACATACCAGCAACGTAGGAGCGCCCACGGATGTGTTCCCATTCAGGGCAAGCATCATCACCCTAGGCAGGGAAGCACCCATACCTCTAATACCATCGTTTGATGTAATGGATCAAATTGGAGAACTCATTAAAAAGCACTGCATTAGCCTAGAATCTGCCGCTGTCAAGATAGCAAAGTGAAATTTCAACGCGATCAAATGCGTTTTAAACACAAAAGGGATAAAAAGCCTTTGCCTAGATTGTAAAAGTTGTCGCGAATTGGATCTGTACCAGTGCGTAAATCCATACTGTACAAAATTGTATTTTGAGGGAGCTACGTTGGTCCGGAGGAACATTCAAGGCAACTGATTCACTTAGAAAAATTGGAAGTAAAATCGAATTACCAAATATTTTCGGAGAAACTTCGGAAGCTTACAGTTTCTTAGCACCACAAGTTGAATTTTACGATAAATATATAAATAATTGAAACAGCATAGTAAATCACATCAAAATTTAAAATCTCTATATAATCCAGAGAAACAAATAAAATTTTAACAAAATACGGAATCATTAAAACAATTTTCACAAAAAATACATTTTTCGGAATCGGTTTTATCAAATTGGGAAGAAGGTTTCGTAGAAGAGCCAGACGAGGGACAGCAGCTCCAAAGGGTGCTTATGGCGGCTTCGAGTGACTTTGTGGGGCACCCAGAGGCCTCACCGCAGCATCAGTTTCCCACTCCGCCGCACTTCCGGATCAAAAATGGGAGTGCTCGGAGATCCTGATGGCCATCGATGTCTTAGATAATAGGACCGGATCATCGGTTCAAACCATAGTAAAGTACCTACATGAAGAACCATTATCATGAAGTGACTGATCAGCGCAAACTGTGTAAATCACTTAGTTCACAATGTTAATGGTAATCGTGAATCGCTGCAAGCTTGTTAAATATTTTAAGAAATCGGGTAGAAACTATATTTTCAAAAGCACCCTAAAAGCAAAACACCCTTTTTCAATAAAAAAGAATGAAAATATATTGTAAGAATACTGAGTATTTGACAACATATTTGAGAATACAAATTTAATACAAAAAAAAAAATTAACCTCCCTCCTTTGATTCTCTTTATGCTTCAGCCTCTTGGACAAAAAAATAAAAATTTGTTTCGGCTAAGATGTGTTCGCCACGAAGGAAAAATTGATACAAGACTCGGTTACGCTAGGGGCTGCGGTATTTATACCTTTTTTTACCACGCATGGGAGCAGAGATGCTATGGACAACCAGTGATGCCAGAATTTCAAAGTCAATAGCTAGATAAAAAATATACTCAAAAAATGGCTAAACCCGAAAATAAATGAGCTAAAAGTTAGACTATAGACTATGTACACCTGAAAATACACTCAGAATAAAATTATTGCTTATATTGAAAAAGTTCCCATCACAAAAAGTACAAACAAATGCAGACGAAATGCAATATACATTTAAAGCTTTAGAACTAGCTGAATGTATATTAAAAAATTACTATGGTGCGTTTATAAATATATTGCTAATTTTAAAAGCCATTTCTAGCTATATCCTGAAACATGCTAGAATGGCAGTACTGCACACATGTGGTCAGTGTTCTGCTGCTGCGCTGCCGCTGAACGTTCACAGGTACATATGTATGTACATCGGTTCCGTTTCGTGAGAAGAGTGAGCGAGAGAAATATACATACATAAATATGCTCTCGTTTGGTTGCTGTTCTTGCTGGTAGCAGCTCAGAGGCAAAATAAGGGACTTAAATCCCCAACAATTGTTGGTGTCGTGTCGTTTTCTTAGACATCTTTCTTTCCGCTGAACGACAAGCTCGTCAATGTTCCTGCGCCGCCGCACCCGGTGTGGAAGCATTTAGAATAATTTTCTCTCTCTCTCTCTTCTCTCTGACCCATTGTGATTTCACAGTAAAGTGTGGTTAGTGGTTGTGTGCCCGTCTGCGGCCGTGCTCTGCTCTGTGAAAGGTCGCGCGCCCAGTTGTTCGAACTTCCATTGTTTATATATTTGTGGCGCTGGGCGTCACAAATGACCTCCCGATTCCTCATAACTTTTAAAAGCTCACGATACCTATGATCAAAACACCTAGCACAAACAGACACCTAAAAAACAAACACCTAAACAGAAGATACGAGAAAACTAAAACGCAGAATCATAGAGAATGGCCATTTCTATCAGAGTGTTGAATCTGGATCAGATCGGATCATTATTATAGCTACAATGAAGAAAACCATTTCGAAAGACATCAGTTCCCTCTCGCTCTCTCTCACACGCCACCCTGGCTGCTTTGCTTATTCGTTTAAATGAGCGCCTAGATCTCAGAGACTATAAGAGCTAGAACAACCAAACTTTCTATCCAAGCTCCTGTGATATCGAACCAGCACAAGTGTATTTCAAAATTTTGCCGCCCCTTTCCGCCCCCACAAAGGACGAAAATCTGTGGAATCCACAATTTTTAAGATAAATGAAAACCAAAAACGTAGAATCATGGAAAATTACCATATCTACCAGATTGCCGAATATGGATTAGGTCGGATCAATATTATGGCCAGAAGAAACAAACTAAATTTCAGTGGCTACGCAACGCCTGCCAAGCGCTGACTCATGCCCCTCCTCTCTCTCCTAAACACTTGTACGTCTCAAATATGTAGTTATACATGTCATATAGAAATTTAGAAGCAGATGTAAAAATCATATGCAAACAAAATCGGAAACATGTATAATATTCCAAAAATTTACTTCATTTTTGAAATATTATTTTTTGCCCATAATTTAATTTGTCCCTTTTGCGAACATATAAGAAATTGCATAAATCGCAAGCTCATATATGTATGTACATATGTACATATATACTGACTGAGTACCGGGTATAAAGTAGAGCCGCGGCCTTTGCCGCGGCTCACAACGTTCCCCCTCGTTTTAACTTGTAGTCGTCAAGGACCTATGAATATCTTCCAGATGTTCTACACTTAAAACTGCCATCAAAACGCACGCTAGCGTGCATGGCCAACATGACCAAAACTAAAATGTAATCCTGATTTACTCAGTAATTTAAAGACAATTGTTGAAGGAGTGACTGCTAAGGGAAAGGAGGCAGTAATTTTATTTGACGAAATTAGGATGAGACGAGGTCGTCATTATAATATTGCACTAGATGAAATTGAAGGCTACGAAAATGATGGCCAATATGCAAAAAGGCTTTTAGGGCAGCAGGTCTATGTTTTCATGATTAGAGGCCTATTGGAAACCTGAAAATATGTTTTAAGCTATTCTGTAACTACAAAGGTATAAAACATGAAGCTTTTTTGAATGAAGTCACAGCTAATATTTAACAAGCACAAGTCTTAGGCCACGCGCACACTCTAGCTAGAAGCGGAGCCGAAAGCAGAGCTGAAAACGGAGCTGAAAGCTCTCTGTTTTTTTCAGACAGAATCAGCCAGCAGGTGCTTAGACTATCAGCTGAGCTGAAAGATGATCTTATAGCTTTGTGTCCGTCTGTTTTTACTGAAATATTATTTCAGTTTAAGAACTATCTCCAGAAAATATATATTTGTGACTATATTTTATGACTTAGCTAATCAATTTTTAGAATTAATGTAAGTGCAGCTATTTGCGACCAGGACTCAAATAATAGAGCCGTTTTCAAAAGACTTAATGTTACCATTGAGAACACCAGCTTTAGTATTCAAAATAAAAAAAATGTTTGCAGATTTACGATTTGATTTGATTAAATCGCTTAGGAACATTCTTCAAAAAAGAGATCTCAAAACCCTTGGTGGCGTTGTTTCATGGAAAATATTCCAAGAATTATTTAAAACTGAAGAAATTCAACGCGACTCTGCCTGAAATGATTACCTTAACATATATATGTAAATATCCCATCAACTTTAAAAGAAGGAAGGTCAAAGATGCCTCTTAAACGATAACGCAAACGAGAGTTACGCGAAACTCAACCGTGTAAAACTATCGTTTTTGTATCCAAAAATGATAAAAAAAAATGAACCTCTGGTGGCTCAGTTTATGGCAGTGAAAGTATCATTTTCGATAGCTCGAAAACGGATCGTTTACGGGCCTTTTCTAATATTGTTTGCGAACCTTTTCTAATATCATTTGCGAGCCTTTTCTAATATCTTTTGCGAACCTTTTCTAATATCATTTGCGAGCCTTTTCTAATATCATTAACCAAACAATTTATTTTGTTTTCGTTTTTTTATTATTTGTATTATAGAAAAATTAACATTAAAAAGTAAAATAAAAAAAACATTTAAATTAAATACTAAGTTTAATTTTGTTTTTAGATTTTTGGACACTATCTTGGGCGTACTGGAAGAACTTCTGGGTCACTCTGTCGAAATCGGCGTCTTCCAATAAAAATCTTTCATTAAATCCAGCTGTAAAAAAATAATCGATGTTTAGTATATTACAATAGACATATTAATTTTAAAATAATACTTTCTACGGATAGGGTAGACCGCAAGCCCCTAACACATTTTTTGGCATCTGTGCCACGCCAAGAGCACTGTCGCGCCACCTCGTCATTAAGAATGGAGCGCCAAGAGCTCCGAATCCATTTTTCGAACGATTTTTCTCCACACATAGTTAGCTCTGAGATCTGTACAGAATATAATATTAAAATATAATATAGAATATATTAGTCAAACTTTACTTACAAGTTTCATACTTACTAAATTTTTAAAGACTCTCCTCCTGCAAACTTTTTTCGAACCGGTCCAGATCGTCAATTGATTTCATTGGTTCTAAGGTTCTACCTTAGCCTTTATGTTGGCGACTTCCGAGCGCATAGCCACCATTTCTGCAGTGTCCCGGTCCATTTTCTTTAAATTTAGGTCTAGATTATTTTCTATTCTATTTAATTTATTTTCTAGTTTATCTAGTCTATTATTTAAGGTAGCTGTAATTATAAATAATTGTTAAATATTTATTTGGCCAATATAGAGAAATTTTCTTACATGACTCCTGGTTGTCTGGAATCTGCTGACTTGTTTCGGCAATATTGCCAGAATCCATATTAAATAGCTGGGTATAGTTGTAGGTATTCATCGTGTTTCTGGAATTAGTGAATTAATGGAAAATAAATGTGCACATCAGTATCAAATATATGAACGATTTTTCCTGAAATGTTATCTACTTTATGCTGTACTACATTACAGTCACAATTAATATTCCTTGGGAATATTGGGAATATAAAAAAGGGTTCAAGATCAACAACTAATCGGCTATGCAAAGTATTATTTTTAATACCAAAAATTTTATATATTTTGTATAAAGTCCTATCTTTAATAAAGTAAAATCTATTTGATTCTTTCAAATCAAAAAATAAATCATTGTAGAAAATTCTATTCTTGACGTTCTTCAAATCTAATGTTCTATTCTTAGAGACGACTTTCAAGACACTACGCTCTACAATACGATTATATAACTGCTCTATTACAAAATCTGAATTTTATACCATATTTTTTAACTTTCCTAGAAAATTTTCAAATGGAAAAGAACTTATTGTCTCTAAAGAGCCAAAGGCAAGGGACTGTTCGCTTAAATGTGTTAGGCAATGAAAATTAAATGTAAGCATAGAAAAAATATATAATAAGGAAAGTTGTTTAACAAAATCATTAAGTAAACTAGAGGCAAGAGCATTTTTGCTATTGCTATTCTTTATGAAGAAGAAGTCGGACTCCTAGGCTGAGTAATAAAAAGTGATGGTAACGGGCTGTGTCTAGAGAGTTTTTCAAAACAATGGGTCCAGTATACAACAAAAATGTTCGGAATTCTGTCGCCTTAAATCTTTCAAGATCATCAAGAGATCTCGGCTATCTATTGAATTCCCTATAAATGTTTTTTTTCCCCATACTAAGAGTTCACCAGTAGTTTAGTCCCCATTTCATTTATTTAAAAAGGATAAATGTTTAAATGAAAGCAAAAACAAATTTAACACATATAAAAAGGAATGTTGGCATATATTGTCAACAGATGCATCAATTGTAAACAAAAAAATTGGTATTGGTATTATAGACCTGCAGAAAGAAAAGGAATAAAATATGTTCCAAATTGATAAAAGTCTATCCTCTGTAGGAGCTGAACTTGTGGGAATAAAATTAGCTTGTGATATAATCTGCAGTCAGAATTACAAAAGAACTGTATTGGTATGTGACTGTCTGGGTGCAATAAACATTGTAAAAAACAAGGACTCTGACTCGTATATAGCAAAGATATACATGACTGTATCAATACATCAAGCATTGAAAGATTGGAAATTATGTGGGTCCCCGGGCACATTTATTCACATAAATGAAATAGCTGATAAAACTGCAAAAAGGGCTGTTTTAGAAGGTATGGCAATCGATATTAAATTTAGAACCAGTGAAGCTCTAAGGGAAATTAGAATTAAAACAGACAATAAGTGGAACGACGAGTACAAAAAACTAGTAAAATTAAATGAACCCTTTGCTAGTATCTTTCCGAATGTACCTAAAAAGCCATGGCATGTCCAATTAAACTGGAAAGCCAGGGACATAAAAGTAATTAATAGACTGATGACGGGACACACTTATGATAAAGAATATGTAAACAGATGTGATACATGTAATACGATTGAAAATGCTGAGCATTTAATTTTTGACTGCCGCAAGTATACTAAAATTAGAAGATAATTGAAGATATTTAAATACTTCAATAGTTTGAAGGACTTACTCTGTCGAAGAGAACCTCTTTATTTTAGAGAACTTGCAAAATTCAATAAGGAGGCAGGTCTGAGCTTTTAAATCACTTGTCCTTTAGTTACGAAGCCCAAATAATATCTCTTCATAGGAGATTGAAACAATCAGCCGAGGTGCAATCGTGGAAAACTTTAAATTCAAAGCATTAAAAACAAAAATGAGACCATAACTAGAAGACCTCTACTGAATAAAACATAAAATACTTTAGAAAATAAAATACTTTTAGAAGTCTGCGGATGGCAGGTCTGCCAAATGTATAAAATGTGGCCAAATATACCAAACAAGTGGAAATACCACGAAAATGTCCGCTCACTTGAAAGAAAAGCACCCAAATTTGAGCCCCACTGAGGAGCCGAAGGCTGCAGGCCCTATCCTAACGCTTTTCCAAAAAAAAATATGATGCCTCATCAGCCAGAAAAAAATCACTGGACAGTGCGCTTACATTCTATATATGTAACATCAGATCTTCGCCCATATTGTGTGGTTGAGAACAAGGGGTTTCGGCATTTCGTTGAAACTCTTGATCCACGCTACCAGCTGCCATCGCGAAGAACATTGCGCGATGTCTACATCCCAAAGCTGTTTATGGAAATGAAGCAGAGAGTACGCGAGATCCTTGATCGAATTGAGTTCTGCGCTATTACAACTGATGGATGGACCTTAAGGGTGAATGAAAGTTATTTGACAATCACTTCATAACTGACGATTTTGAGATGCGGACAGCAGTTCTGACAACTACAAAACTTAAGGATGAAACCAACTATTCCGCACAAATCATTGCCAACTCTTTACGCGATGTATTTAATGAATGGGGGATTTCACAAAAAATCACTGCAATTGTTACTGATAACGCATCGAATATAAAAAACGCTTGCGAAATTCTTTCCAAAATGAATGTTCCATGCGTAGCGCATACGATTAATTTGATTGTTCAGGACTGTCTGGCAAATGAATATTTAAAGCCTTTATTGGAAAAATTCAAAAAAATTGTGGTTTTTTTAAGAGCAGTACCATTGCTTATGCTAAATTCAGAGATGCTCAAAATAAGGATAACCCACTCAGCCTAAAACAAGAATGCCCAAAGAGATGGAACAGTGCGTTTCACATGGTGCAAAGATTTTTGGAAACCAAAGTTGCCATTTGTAAGGTGTTACTCAAAACTCCAAAGGCATTATCGCCCTTATCTGCTGATGAAATTGCCATTCTTTTTGAACACGCGACTGTGACCACTTCATCGAGCAACTTGGTCACCGTGTCGATGGTCATTCCTGTATGCTGTGGCCTTCTTCATAATCTTGAAAATCTCAAAGGCAAACAAGCTACAGAGGAGAGTGAGCTTGCTTGTACGACTTTAATAAACGGAAAACAAGACAGACTACTTAAGTATGAGTCGCGCTCGAATACGAGAATCGCAACACTCCTGGACCCCCGTTTTAAGGGGGATGGATTTTTATCCCCGTTTAACGTAAGCGAAGCGGAGAATTTTTTAGAGAACGAACTCTCTATGGTCCGGGCCACGTCCATCTTCCTCCAACCTGCCAGCACCAAAACCAACAGACCAACACCACCCACTTTTCGACTTTCTTTAAAATAAAAAATCTGAAAAAATTCGAAGCAGTCGAGTTGACTCAATAGTAGGACTGAAGCAATATTTCAACATGGAAAATGTCGATCCGAATACACTCCATTTGACTACTGGAAGGTAAAAATACATAACATAAAAGTAAAACATTTTTAATTAAAACAATTTCTTTACAGAATCGCTACATCGATGTGGGACCCATACAAAATATCGAAATATCGAGGTAGGTAAACATCGATCTTTTCCCTGCACTTGTGTTCGCCACGAAGGAAGCAT
This sequence comes from Drosophila algonquin, assembly GCA_035041765.1. NCBI lineage: Eukaryota > Metazoa > Arthropoda > Insecta > Diptera > Drosophilidae > Drosophila > Drosophila algonquin. The sequence continues at coordinate 892,393 of JAWNKY010000238.1, read as the reverse complement.
ATATATGTACCTATCCCATCAACTTTGAAAGAATGAAGGTCAAAGATGCCTCTTAAATGTTTAGCCATAGTGCGGCCGCTGCTTTTCGAACAATGATTAAAGCTTCTTCTGAGTATTTGTTTACGTTGTACAGTTAAGAACTTCAAAAAAAAATATATTTTAAGCCATATTTCTACTAGAGATTAAGCATAAAGTACAATTGTTTTTATAACAAAGCCATAGTCCAAAAATGTATAATTTTAACGTCAAATATAGATAAGTTCTAAAGGATGCTATTAGGGCGAGTAATCGGGAGTGCTTCCTGCAGCTCTGCGACTCGGCAAGGCACGACCCATGGGGAAAAAGAGTACAATCCGGTAATGAAGAGGCTACATACCAGCAACGTTGGAGCGCCCACGGATGTGTTCCCATTCAGGGCAAGCATCATCACCCTAGGCAGGGAAGCACCCATACCTCTAATACCATCGTTTGATGTAATGGATCAAATTGGAGAACTCATCAAAAAGCACTGCATTAGCCTAGAATCTGCCGCTGTCAAGATAGCAAAGTGAAATTTCAACGCGATCAAATGCGTTTTAAACACAAAAGGGATAAAAAGCCTTTGCCTAGATTGTAAAAGTTGTCGCGAATTGGATCTGTACCAGTGCGTAAATCCATACTGTACAAAATTGTATTTTGAGGGAGCTACGTTGGTCCGGAGGAACATTTAAGGCAACTGATTCACTTAGAAAAATTGGAAGTAAAATCGAATTACCAAATATTTTCGGAGAAACTTCGGAAGCTTACAGTTTCTTAGCACCACAAGTTGAATTTTACGATAAATATATAAATAATTGAAACATATAATATATAATGAATAATTAGCGTGCATGGCCAACATGACCAAAATTGTTACAAAATGTTACAAAATGTTACCATTGAGAACACCAGAACACCAAAAAATATATATTTTAGTCCATATTTCTACTAGAGATTAAGCATAAAGTGCAATTTTTTTTATAACAAAGCCATGGTCCAAAAATGTATAATTTTAACGTCAAATATAGATAAGTTCTAAAGGATGCTATTAGGGCGAGTAATCGGGAGTGCTTCCTGCAGCTCTGCGACTCGGCAAGGCACGACCCATGGGGAAAAAGAGTACAATCCGGTAATGAAGAGGCTACATACCAGCAACGTTGGAGCGCCCACGGATGTGTTCCCATTCAGGGCAAGCATCATCACCCTAGGCAGGGAAGCACCCATACCTCTAATACCATCGTTTGATGTAATGGATCAAATTGGAGAACTCATCAAAAAGCACTGCATTAGCCTAGAATCTGCCGCTGTCAAGATAGCAAAGTGAAATTTCAACGCGATCAAATGCGTTTTAAACACAAAAGGGATAAAAAGCCTTTGCCTAGATTGTAAAAGTTGTCGCGAATTGGATCTGTACCAGTGCGTAAATCCATACTGTACAAAATTGTATTTTGAGGGAGCTACGTTGGTCCGGAGGAACATTCAAGGCAACTGATTCACTTAGAAAAATTGGAAGTAAAATCGAATTACCAAATATTTTCGGAGAAACTTCGGAAGCTTACAGTTTCTTAGCACCACAAGTTGAATTTTACGATAAATATATAAATAATTGAAACAGCATAGTAAATCACATCAAAATTTAAAATCTCTATATAATCCAGAGAAACAAATAAAATTTTAACAAAATACGGAATCATTAAAACAATTTTCACAAAAAATACATTTTTCGGAATCGGTTTTATCCAATTGGGAAGAAGGTTTCGTAGAAGAGCCAGACGAGGGACAGCAGCTCCAAAGGGTGCTTATGGCGGCTTCGAGTGACTTTGTGGGTCACCCAGAGGCCTCACCGCAGCATCAGTTTCCCACTCCGCCGCACTTCCGGATCAAAAATGGGAGTGCTCGGAGATCCTGATGGCCATCGATGTCTTAGATAATAGGACCGGATCATCGGTTCAAACCGTAGTAAAGTACCTACATGAAGAACCATTATCATGAAGTGACTGATCAGCGCAAACTGTGTAAATCACTTAGTTCACAATGTTAATGGTAATCGTGAATCGCTGCAAGCTTGTTAAATATTTTAAGAAATCGGGTAGAAACTCTATTTTTAAAAGCACCCTAAAAAGCAAAACACCCTTTTTTGCAATAAAAAAAGAATGAAAATATACTTGTAAGAATACTGAGTATTTGACAACATATTTGAGAATACAAATTTAATAAAAAAAAAAAAATTAACCTCCCTCCCTTGATTCTCTTTATGCTTCAGCCTCTTGGACAAAAAAAGAAAAATTTGTTTCGGCTAAGATGTGTTCGCCACGAAGGAAAAATTGATACAAGACTCGGTTACGCTAGGGGCTGCGGTATTTATACCTTTTTTTACCACGCATGGGAGCAGAGATGCTATGCACAACCAGTGATGCCAGAATTTCAAAGTCGATAGCTAGATAAAAAATATACTCAAAAAATGGCTAAACCCGAAAATAAATGAGCTAAAAGTTGGACTATAGACTATATACACCTGAAAATACACTCAGAATAAAATTATTGCTTATATTGAAAAAGTTCCCATCACAAAAAGTACAATAAAATGCAGACGAAATGCAATATACATTTATAGCTTCAGAACTAGCTGAATGTATATTAAAAAATTACTATGGTGCGTTTAGAAATATATTGCTATTTTTAAAAGCCATTTCTAGCTATATCCTGAAACATGCTAGAATGACAGTACTGCACACATGTGGTCAGTGTTCTGCTGCTGCGCTGCCGCTGAACGTTCACAGGTACATATGTATGTACATCTGCACGTATAAAGTACATATGTATAAGCAAGCAAGCAAACGTTCGGTTCCGTTTCGTGAGAAGAGTGAGCGAGAGAAATATACATACATACATATGCTCTCGTTTGGTTGCTGTTCTTGCTGGTAGCAGCTCAGAGGCAAAATAAGGGACTTAAATCCCCAACAATTGTTGGTGTCGTGTCGTTTTCTTAGACATCTTTCTTTCCACTGAACGACAAGCTCGTCAATGTTCCTGCGCCGCCGCACCCGGTGTGGAAGCATTTAGAATAATTTTCTCTCTCTCTCCTGACCCATTGTGATTTCACAGTAAAGTGCTTGAAGCAAATGAGAGAGTTAAATCTGGCGTAGCTGGTAGCTTTTTTGGCACGAGTATTAATAGCCGAGTTGATATTATCATGACTGTCTGTCCGACTCACAGACCAAAGACAATATAAACACTAAGATGTCCGATCAAAGACAATATAAACACTGTGTTTATATTGTCTTTGGCTAAACACTTAAGAGGCATCTTTGACCTTCATTCTTTCAAAGTTAATGGGATATGTACATATACATATATGCTAAGGTAATCATTTCAGGCAGAGTCGCGTTGAATTTCTTCAGTTTTAAATAATTCTTGGAATATTTTCCATGAAACAACGCCACCAAGGGTTTTGAGATCTCTTTTTTGAAGAATGTTCCTAAGCGATTTAATCAAATCAAATCGTAAATCTGCAAACATTTTTTTTATTTTGAATACTAAAGCTGGTGTTCTCAATGGTAACATTAAGTCTTTTGAAAACGGCTCTATTATTTGAGTCCTGGTCGCAAATAGCTGCACTTACATTAATTCTAAAAATTGATTAGCTAAGTCATAAAATATAGTCACAAATATATATTTTCTGGAGATAGTTCTTAAACTGAAATAATATTTCAGTAAAAACAGACGGACATAAAGCTATAAGTTCATCTTTCAGCTCAGCTGATAGTCTAAGCACCTGCTCGCTGATTCTGTCTGAAAAAAACAGCTCCGTTTTCAGCTCTGCTTTCGGCTCCGCTTCCAGCTAGAGTGTGCGCGTGGCCTAAGACTTGTGCTTGTTAAATATTAGCTGTGACTTCATTCAAAAAAGCTTCATGTTTTATACCTTTGTAGTTACAGAATAGCTTAAAACATATTTTCAGGTTTCCAATAGGCCTCTAATCATGAAAACATAGACCTGCTGCCCTAAAAGCCTTTTTGCATATTGGCCATCATTTTCGTAGCCTTCAATTTCATCTAGTGCAATATTATAATGACGAACCTGTCTGATCCTATTTTCGTCAAATAAAATTACTGCCTCCTTTCCCTTAGCAGTCACTCCTTCAACCATTGTCTTTAAATTACTGAGTAAATCAGGATTACATTTTGGTTTTGGTCATGTTGGCCATGCACGCTAGCGTGCGTTTTGATGGCAGTTTTAAGTGTAGAACATCTGGAAGATATTCATAGGTCCTTGACGACTACAAGTTAAAACGAGGGGGAACGTTGTGAGCCGCGGCAAAGGCCGCGGCTCTACTTTATACCCGGTACTCAGTCAGTATATATGTACATATGTACATACATATATGAGCTTGCGATTTATGCAATTTCTTATATGTTCGCAAAAGGGACAAATCAAAAAAATGGGCAAAAAATAATATTTCAAAAAATGAAGTAAATTTTTGGAATATTATACATGTTTCCGATTTTGTTTGCATATGATTTTTACATCTGCTTCTAAATTTCTATATGACATGTATAACTACATATTTGAGACGTACAAGTGTTTAGGAGAGAGAGGGAGGGGCATGAGTCAGCGCTTGGCAGGCGTTGCGTAGCCACTGAAATTTAGTTTGTTTCTTCTGGCCATAATATTGATCCGACCTGATCCATATTCGGCAATCTGGTAGATATGGTAATTTTCCATGATTCTGCGTTTCTGGTTTTCATTTATCTTAAAAATTGTGGATTCCACAGATTTTCGTCCTTTGTGGGGGCGGAAAGGGGCGTGGCAAAATTTTGAAATACACTTGTGCTGGTTTGATATCACAGGAGCTTGGATAGAAAGTTTGGTTGTTCTAGCTCTTATAGTCTTTGAGATCTAGGCGCTCATTTAAACGAATAAGCAAAGCAGCCAGGGTGGCGTGTGAGAGAGAGCGAGAGGGAACGATGTCTTTCGAAATGGTTTTCTTCATTGTAGCTATAATAATGATCCGATCTGATCCAGATTCAACACTCTGATAGAAATGGCCATTCTCTATGATTCTGCGTTTTTAGTTTTCTCGTATCTTCTGTTTAGGTGTTTGTTTTTTAGGTGTCTGTTTGTGCTAGGTGTTTTGATCATAGGTATCGTGAGCTTTTAAAAGTTATGAGGAATCGGGAGGTCATTTGTGACGCCCAGCGCCACAAATATATAAACAATGGAAGTTCGAACAACTGGGCGCGCGACCTTTCACAGAGCAGAGCACGGCCGCAGACGGGCACACAACCACTAACCACACTTTACTGTGAAATAACAATGGGTCAGAGAGAGAGAGAGAGAGAGAGAAAATTATTCTAAATGCTTCCACACCGGGTGCGGCGGCGCAGGAACATTGACGAGCTTGTCGTTCAGCGGAAAGAAAGATGTCTAAGAAAACGACACGACACCAACAATTGTTGGGGATTTAAGTCCCTTATTTTGCCTCTGAGCTGCTACCAGCAAGAACAGCAACCAAACGAGAGCATATGTATGTATATTTCTCTCGCTCACTCTTCTCACGAAACGGAACCGAACGTTTTCTTGCTTGCTTGCGCAGCGACAGCGCAGCAGCAGAACACTGACCACATGTGTGCAGTACTGTCATTCTAGCATGTTTCAGGATATAGCTAGAAATGGCTTTTAAAATTAGCAATATATTTCTAAACGCACCATAGTAATTTTTTAATATACATTCAGCTAGTTCTAAAGCTTTAAATGTATATTGCATTTCGTCTGCATTTGTTTGTACTTTTTGTGATGGGAACTTTTTCAATATAAGCAATAATTTTATTCTGAGTGTATTTTCAGGTGTACATAGTCTATAGTCTAACTTTTAGCTCATTTATTTTCGGGTTTAGCCATTTTTTGAGTATATTTTTTATCTAGCTATTGACTTTGAAATTCTGGCATCACTGGTTGTGCATAGCATCTCTGCTCCCATGCGTGCTAAAAAAAGGTATAAATACCGCAGCCTCTAGCGTAACCGAGTCTTGTATCAATTTTTCCTTCGTGGCGAACACATCTTAGCCGAAACAAATTTTTATTTTTTTGTCCAAGAGGCTGAAGCATAAAGAGAATCAAAGGAGGGAGGTTAATTTTTTTTTTTGTATTAAATTTGTATTCTCAAATATGTTGTCAAATACTCAGTATTCTTACAAGTATATTTTCATTCTTTTTTTTATTGCAAAAAAGGGTGTTTTGCTTTTAGGGTGCTTTTGAAAATAAAGTTTCTACCCGATTTCTTAAAATATTTAACAAGCTTGCAGCGATTTACGATTACCATTAACATTGTGAACTAAGTGATTTACACAGTTTGCGCTGATCAGTCACTTCATGATAATGGTTCTTCATGTAGGTACTTTACTATGGTTTGAACCGATGATCCGGTCCTATTATCTAAGACATCGATGGCCATCAGGATCTCCGAGCACTCCCATTTTTGATCCGGAAGTGCGGCGGAGTGGGAAACTGATGCTGCGGTGAGGCCTCTGGGTGACCCACAAAGTCACTCGAAGCCGCCATAAGCACCGTTTGGAGCTGCTGTCCCTCGTCTGGCTCTTCTACGAAACCTTCTTCCCAATTGGATAAAACCGATTCCGAAAAATGTATTTTTTGTGAAAATTGTTTTAATGATTCCGTACTTTGTTAAAATTTTATTTGTTTCTCTGGATTATATAGAGATTTTAAATTTTGATGTGATTTACTATGCTGTTTCAATTATTTATATATTTATAGTAAAATTCAACTTGTGGTGCTAAGAAACTGTAAGCTTCCGAAGTTTCTCCGAAAATATTTGGTAATTCGATTTTACTTCCAATTTTTCTAAGTGAATCAGTTGCCTTGAATGTTCCTCCGGACCAACGTAGCTCCCTCAAAATACAATTTTGTACAGTATGGATTTACGCACTGGTACAGATCCAATTCGCGACAACTTTTACAATCTAGGCAAAGGCTTTTTATCCCTTTTGTGTTTAAAACGCATTTGATCGCGTTGAAATTTCACTTTGCTATCTTGACAGCGGCAGATTCTAGGCTAATGCAGTGCTTTTTGATGAGTTCTCCAATTTGATCCATTACATCAAACGATGGTATAGAGGTATGGGTGCTTCCCTGCCTAGGGTGATGATGCTTGCCCTGAATGGGAACACATCCGTGGGCGCTCCTACGTTGCTGGTATGTAGCCTCTTCATTACCGGATTGTACTCTTTTTCCCCATGGGTCGTGCCTTGCCGAGTCGCAGAGCTGCAGGAAGCACTCCCGATTACTCACCCTAATAGCATCCTTTAGAACTTATCTATATTTGACGTTAAAATTATACATTTTTGGACCATGGCTTTGTTATAAAAAAAATTGCACTTTATGCTTAATCTCTAGTATAAATATGGACTAAAATATATATTTTTTGGTGTTCTGGTGTTCTCAATGGTAACATTTTGTAACATTTTGTAACAATTTTGGTCATGTTGGCCATGCACGCTAATTATTCATTATATATTATATGTTTCAATTATTTATATATTTATCGTAAAATTCAACTTGTGGTGCTAAGAAACTGTAAGCTTCCGAAGTTTCTCCGAAAATATTTGGTAATTCGATTTTACTTCCAATTTTTCTAAGTGAATCAGTTGCCTTGAATGTTCCTCCGGACCAACGTAGCTCCCTCAAAATACAATTTTGTACAGTATGGATTTACGCACTGGTACAGATCCAATTCGCGACAACTTTTACAATCTAGGCAAAGGCTTTTTATCCCTTTTGTGTTTAAAACGCATTTGATCGCGTTGAAATTTCACTTTGCTATCTTGACAGCGGCAGATTCTAGGCTAATGCAGTGCTTTTTAATGAGTTCTCCAATTTGATCCATTACATTTCACTTTGCTATCTTGACAGCGGCAGATTCTAGGCTAATGCAGTGCTTTTTAATGAGTTCTCCAATTTGATCCATTACATCAAACGATGGTATTAGAGGTATGGGTGCTTCCCTGCCTAGGGTGATGATGCTTGCCCTGAATGGGAACACATCCGAGGGCGCTCCTACGTTGCTGGTATGTAGCCTCTTCATTACCGGATTGTACTCTTTTCCCCATGGGTCGTGCCTTGCCGAGTCGCAGAGCTGCAGGAAGCACTCCCGATTACTCGCCCTAATAGCATCCTTTAGAACTTATCTATATTTGACGTTAAAATTATACATTTTTGGACCATGGCTTTGTTATAAAAAAAATTGCACTTTATGCTTAATCTCTAGTAGAAATATGGACTAAAATATATATTTTTTGGTGTTCTGGTGTTCTCAATGGTAACATTTTGTAACATTTTGTAACAATTTTGGTCATGTTGGCCATGCACGCTAGCGTGCGTTTTGATGGCAGTTTTAAGTGTAGAACATCTGGAAGATATTCATAGGTCCTCGACGACTACAAGTTAAAAAAACGCCGGCAAGAACGAGCAAATATCTCCCAAGAATATAGCGCACATATAGGAGCCAGAATCAGGATAAGTGGCCAAGAAGCTATAAAAATTGTTTACAATTGGAATGTAAAGCTGGGTCCTGATCAGGTTTGCCTTTCTTGTAAGGGCCTTTAGTTCCCCAAACAAATTTCCAAGATTTCTCGCGTTCTTTGAGAAAGTGATTGCGAGTTTAGTGCTGAAATCTTTGCTCTTGAAAGCCTTCTAGAATTCCCTTCTGATTGTCCAAGATTACAATTCTGCAGCCCATTTCACAGTAACATTAAAAAGCCTAAACAGCCTTAACTTTTCTTCAATGAACCATATTTCCAAAAACTGCCCGAGTGCATAACGGGGCCTACTCCATTAGAAGAACAACTGATTTCTCCTCGACTACCATTTATTATAATTAAGCTTATATTGCCTGGGGGGGAGAAGCCAATAATGAGCATTCGATCTCTGATTTCACATCCGATATTGTTCCATTCGTGGCATCTCAGGATGACGCAGCCTTTTTAGAAAGTACAAGAAGTTGGAACTCATTAAGATTCGAAATAATATCTCTCTCTTCTTACGTAAGCGAGGCACTTCCAGTGCAGTTACGGCAGCTAACGCTCTTAATGAGAATTTCATAGGAGGACATATTAACCACAATGAGGGATATATGGTTCTTCGAGATATTCGATCGTCTCTGGCTTATTGGAAGGATGGCCTGCCTACTTCTTTAATCACTCTGTCTGCTGCTGAAACGCGGTGGCCAGATCTGCTTTTTTTCTCAAAAGCAATGTAGATAGATAGAGAGATCATTAGCGAAGAATAGGAAATGAATCTACACTCTAACGAAAAAAAAACCATACAGTACACATGCGTATAGTAGATGCGCGAGTTCATACAGTTTGCTAGCCGCAGCGAAGCTGCAGATATGAGCAACCCAGAGACTTCGGCTGGGTCGCCGATCTATTCGGCGCTGGTGTCGTCACGTTCGGCTCATGATGTATGTATCCCGAGCCGAACGACGCTTGATTACTTGCTTTTCTCATTTTCAATGCCTGCCTTTTCTGTATCTGTTTCGTTTTGTTTTAGCTTATTTCCGTGTATGGGTGCACAAGCATTCCCAGTGGACCAAACCAAACGCGAAACTCAACCGTGTAAAACTATCGTTTTTGTATCCGAAAATGATAAAAAAAAATGAATCTCTGGTCGCTCAGTTTGTGGCAGTGAAAGTTTCATTTTCGATAGCTCGAAAACGGATCGTTTGCGTGCTTTTTCTAGCCATTTGCGAGCCTTTTCTAATATTATTAGCCAAAAAATTTGTTTTGTTTTCGTTTTTTTTTATTATTTATATTATAGAAAAATTAACATTAAAAAGTAAAATAAAAAAAAAATTAAAATTAAATACTAAGTTTAATTTTTTTTTTAGTTTTTTTGGACCCTATCTTGGGCGTACTGGAAGAATTTCTGGGTAACTCTATCAAAATCGGCGTCTTCCAACGAAAATCTTTCATTAAATCCAGCTGTAAAAAAATAACCGATGTTTAGTGTATTACAATAGACATATTAATTTTAAAATAATACTTACTGCGGATTGCTAGGGTAACCCGCAAGCCCCTAACACATTTTTTGGCATCTGTGCCACGCCAAGAGCACTGTCGCGCCACCTCGTCATTAAGAATGGAGCGCCAAGAGCTCCGAATCCATTTTTCGAACGATTTTTCTCCACACATAGTTAGCTCTGAGATCTGTACAGAATATAATATTAAAATATAATATAGAATATATTAGTCAAACTTTACTTACAAGTTTCATACTTACTAAATTTTTAAAGACTCTCCTCCCGCAAACTTTTTTCGAACCGGCCCAGATCGTCAATTGATTTCATTGGTTCTAAGGTTCTACCTTAGCCTTTATGTTGGCGACTTCCGAGCGCATAGCCTCCATTTCTGCAGTGTCCCGGTCCATTTTCTTTAAAATTAGGTCTAGATTATTTTCTATTCTATCTAATTTATTTTCTAGTTTATCTAGTCTATTATTTAAGGTAGCTGTAATTATAAATAATTGTTAAATATTTATTTGGCCAATATAGAGAAATTTTCTTACATGACTCCTGGTTGTCTGGAATCTGCTGACTTGTTTCGGCAATATTGCCAGAATCCATATTATTATTTATATGCTTCGCTTCGCATATATACCTCCTGCTTTTACGTCTAAATGGCATTTCTAATGTTAGTTATACTCCCCTTTACATAAAAAAACGGCTGCGCAAAGTCAATTCCAGCGAAAATTGTTTTTTTCGTCCACAAAAGAGGCGCGGAGAGTAAGAAGAGGGCTAGAAAAAAAAATATGTACACAGCGTGTGTAAATTGTTACTTTTTTCGGTTTTAATACTACTCCTAAGCTCATATTTTGTGCCCTCCACTAAACTTGGCAATATAATATTATTTACTTACCGATTTTATGTCTTAAACGCCACTTAAACCAATTATTTTGTAATATCCACTCAGGCACGTCCGTCCGCTGCGGTTTTCAATCACTAAAGAACGAACAAACGAAAAAAGGCAGTGCAACACAAAAAAACGTCGGCGTCGCGGCGGGACGCTTTTTGACATGTTCGTTCATGTTCTATTAGGAGATCCGCTGTTCCTTGCACATTGTGTCCGTTTTTAAGTCCGCTTGCGATACTTTTGCGAGACTTTGGTCGTCGCGAGATTTTTGTCCGCAAAATTCTCTTTTCTGAGTCCGTCAGCGAACATTTTCGCGAGACTTAAACCGAAGCTAGCAATATTATCCGTTACTAATTTACCTCTTTTTTATATATTACCTTCTCGTCCAGTTTTCACTCATTTTTAAGTCCTTTTGCGATACTTTTGCGAAACTTTGGTCGTCGCGAGATTTTTTTCCGCAAAATGCTCTTTTCTAAGTCCGTTTACGAACATTTTATGATAGTTCCGTTTTACTATCGTCTTTTGGTCCAATGGGCACGTACATTGCGTGTGTATTGATGGGCGCTAGAACTGAAATTTTGTGTGTGCTTCTGGAAACATCTGTTCTTCCGCCACAAAATAAATGAATCCTTCACGAAGAAATTGTGATTAACAGAGTGTAGCGTGTGTACAGCAAAATTGATAAATATTTCATCAGGAATGGCTAATAAAGATACTGGAAAATCGTTCAACATTGGGGATTTGGTGTTAGCCAAAGTCAGGGGCTACCAACCATGCCCGGCCGTGGTTACCCATGAAGTAAGTGCACTTTTATGGCAGGAGAAAGACCGGTTACATACGAATGAAAGATCTCGTGACATACATCGAGCACAAGGAATTACTCTTCGGCAATGATTGAAGCTAATGAAGTGGCCGTGAAGAAGGAAACTGTCCCAAAGGCAATCACGCCCAGCAAACGTAAGTCAGTCAGTTCAAGAGGACATTCCAAAACGAGGAAGCGATCCAGGCCGGTACATCTCTCAATCTTACCAGTGTCGAAATTACAGCAATATTTATAATTTGGTTGACATCAAGGCGTCGAGTTTCCTCTGGCAATAGGCTCAATATCTAATTTCGGGCCTTCTAGGCTATTTACAAACCTTTTTAGTACAGAATTGTACACTGTACAGGATTATTCACATATTCACATTTGCATACGGTTCGCAATTTTTTCTAACAACGCTCCGAAAGCGATTTTGGCATATTGGAGGTCTGAAGTTTGCATCGAATGTGGTCAACAGGTGCTTGCACTGCTTTCGATGCCCTATTTCCAAGGACGGAAAACCCGAGTGACTTGGACACACTCATTTCATCTGGGGCAAAGCCAATGCCACTCTCGCCGAGCCAGACAGTCGCACCTAAACAATGGCCGCCTCAGCCGTCATGTAGCAAACATTTTGGATAGGGTGGTGTAAATCATATCTGTCCTTGCCCCAAGAGCGAGCCAAATGGCGATCATCTAAGACAAATCTTGAGGTCGGCAACATTGTGCTGCCAAAGAAGGACAATGCGCCAACACTTAGTTGGCCGCTTGGTCGAGTGGACAATGTCTGAGGACGACGTCATTCGCACAGAAATTGGTCTGGTCAAGAGAGCTATGAGGCTTATACTAAACATGTGTCTTTATTGATATTGTATGGAGGAGATGACGAGCTATAGTTATAGTTGATAGTTGCCCTATCGATTTACAATCTGTTAGGGGGACTACGGGGACGAGGACTGTCACAATAATCCCCTTCAATGTTGTGACTGCTTTGCGAAATTTGCATATCTTCCAGTTTTGCATGTTTTGTATGAATTTCTTGGGAGTAGAGTAGCGTGATGCGATGTAAAATAAAAATAATAAAATAATATACGTGTTCTTTGAAGTATTTCCAATTACTGCTGGCTTTGAAGTACAGTTCCGTCTAGAGCTGTGTTTTGAAAGAGAAATTCAGTTGAGATTGTCCTTCTAACAGTTTTTAAGAAACTGTCCTACGCGCGGGCTACAAAAAATTCCCTCCCAAGCAGCTGTTTAGGCGAAAGCGAAAAACAAACGACAAAGAGCGTTAACCGAGCGAGAGAAAACAGAAGCCTGAGAGAAAGAGAATCGGCTGAGCAAACTGTTATGGAAAGGTATGGACAAGGTAAGCCCATTAACATAAACCGCATGCTATTCAAGACCTTTCTAGCTAGCAACTTGCACCCAAAAACTTTTGAAGCAGGGAGTATTTGAACGAACGGCCAATACATGAATGAAACATTTTTGGGACATGACGTCGCAATTCGTGAACAGTTTTATTTTCCGCTGTTTAACTCGAGTTGTTGAACTGTTTAAATAGAGGGGGTTTAGTGGGCTAAGTTCGTTTCTAAGAATCAGACGGTCACACTGCTGCATGCTCCACCCGCTCTCTTAGTTTTGACCGAAACTCTCTTGGCTTGAACGAACCGTCGGGCTATGGAAAGGTATGGACAACAGGAAAAAACTGCCAAGGGAAATTGCAGGGCTCGTTCGAACCTCACCTAGCCGTGGTTATACATATGACATACTATGAGGACTAAGGAATTTTAAATCGTTCTCATGGTATGTTAGGCAAATAGGGTGGATTTTACCTTGCATGCGTTGCATTTTCTGTACCGTTTGCCCATTGTCCATACCCTCATTTTCCTCAGTTCCCAGCGGGGAAATTTTATGAACTTCCCTAATGGTATGTTATCAGTTATCAAAACTACCAACTTTTTTGAACCGTCTTTGAAACGTCTCAGCGAACCGTTAGCCGCGGAAAAGGCAACAACAGAGTGTCGAATTTTTTTCTGAATTCAGAAAAGTCCGTTGATATAACCCAGGAAAATATCCGTATTGATATTTTTGCAACTACAAAAAATAACCCATAATATATAAAATTAACATAAAACATAAAAAAAATTTATATATTTTACCAATATTCGATATATACCGCTACCGGACGGACGTAGCGACGCAGGTTGGCGACAAGAGGCGCAGCACAGCGTATCGCTACGAAAATGGTTGTGCTTGTTGTTACGTGAGAACGAAACGTTTATTCCCGTTTATTTATGAATCAATTCCTTCGTTCCTTCGTTGACCCCGCCCCGCCCGCTAGTCCTCCGACGGACCGGCCTTCGCCTGCCCATCACCACCACCACCCCTAGCCACCGGTCCGATACGCACAACGGCACTACGCTAAGCGACAATACGCCGGCAGTTTGTTGTCTTTTTTGTTACATTTTTTTTCCGTGTCTGTGGTGTTTCCTCTTAAACAACAAAAACAAATAAAAAAAAAAACAAAAAACAACAGCGTGTTCAAGAACAACTGATAATTACTAAACAAGAAATGTCAACAATAATTTACAAAAACACAAAATAAATGTGCAAAATATTTAAACAATCAAAAATCATTTACAAAAATGAATTTACAAATATAAAATTAGGTAAACGATTATGCTGAAAAGCATCTACAAAAACAGGCGGTCACAACGACAACAACAACAACAACAACATAAGCAAACGTAAATATTAGTTACAGCCGGTTTCTGTCCATCCTTCTTCCTGCACCCCCACCGCGTCCTTCGTTTCCACCTCATTCTTTGTTGTTTTGTGTGTTACGTGTGCGTTTACGTTTACGTTGACTGCGTTTTTGGATGATTCTGCTTGGTTTTTCTGCCTTTTGGAGCACTGAGCGGCTTTCTTACCAATTAGCCGTGAATTTCTGTTCTATTTGTTCTAATTGGAATGATACAAAGCTAACAAAATAGTGCGATAAAATAAATATCCCACAGAGAGTGTGAGAGAGAGAGAGAGAGAGAGGGAAGAAGAAGCAAAGGTAACAGCAGAGATAAGAAGAAGCAGTTGACAAAAGCCGCAACTGAGCAGGAGATAGAGAGAACAAGCAGCAGTACAAGAGAGCAACCAAGCAGCGGAGACAGAGAGAGAGAGAGAGTACAAAAAAGAGAGCACTCACGTAGCGTAGAACGTGCTAAATGGTTGAAAGATTGCTAGGGAAAGGGGGAGGGAGACCGACTAATACGTTAACAAACTCGTGGACAGTCCTCTCTCTCTCTCTCTTGGCCATCCTCTCTCTCTCTCACTATGTGTTTTGGGCGACACATTCATTGATTTTTCGTACTCAAAGGGCAAGGGAGGAATGTAAGGCCAAACCTTGCTCAAAGGAAGGGAAGCGGCTGGCTGGCGCTGGTTGTAGGCAGGATAAAATGATATAGGGGGGATGAAGGAAACCGGCTGAGAGAGTGACACAGAGAGCGAGAGAGAGAGAGAGAGAGCGAGAGACTTTAGAAAGGAAGCAGCTGAGAGATAGAGACAGAGATGATGAAAGGAAACCAGAGAGCGGGAGAGCGATGGCCAAAACAAAGGAAAAACCGTGTGTGCCTGCAATTCATAATTACAGTGGAACACCCCCCACCGCACCACGGCACACCGTACACCGAACACCCTACTGCAATTGCAGGTTACGCTCTCTCGGCCATACTCCACCCCGCTCTCCCACATATTTAGATCTGAAACTGGTTACCCCCTCTATCCCCCGTCCCGTGAACCAGCATTCAACAAAAACCTAACCAAAAACGGTAAAAGCAACCACCAAAAGCGGAGCGGCGGCTCTCTCTGCCGCCAAGAAATACAAAAACAACAAAAAAGTCCAACTAAAAAGCAGAACAAAAAAGAAACACAGTGAGAACACAGATGAAGAAAAAAGAGAAGAGTGGGGAATCAGATAAAACTGAGAGCGGCCAGAAGATAGAAAGAGAGCGAGCGCAAGCAGATAAAGTCAGCGATGGGTGGAAGAAATGCACGTGTTTGAGGGAGGGACGGGGGCGGGCGTCCGTCACCTAGGAGGCTGCACTGTGTTCCCTCTCTCGCTCTCTCTCTAAACGCTTCGCGATCATCAGTCTCACTGCCGCTCTGGTCTCTCTGAATTGCATCTTTGCTTTGTATTTCGTAACAAACATTACCAACTGGAGAGCCGCTCTGCTCTCCCAACAAAGCCAAAGCGCTCTCTCTGTCTCTGCTGACGGCGACGTCGGCGACTGGCAGAAAACTGCTGGCCGTCGACAAAAATTCGAATTGGAATTTGTTGACGTGCAATTAGTAAAGTGCGCGCCAGGTTGTTAAATGGTTAGCCAATAGCGGTTAGCGGTAAAAAGTAAAACGTGGTAAGAGCGCGAACTGGTGGCAGCAGCGGGTAAAACGCGTACTTTCCATGCAACAAAAACGTAACAATGGTAGACACCTGCTAGACGATTCGTATCTGCTTACGTCTCTTCTTGGACCTTTGCTTACGTTCTCTTCTCGGATCTTCTCTTACGTTCTCTTGTTGGCACGGATCGTATGTGTCTTGCAAAAACCTAACGAAATCGAAAACGTAATAGCCAACAAAAAAAAACCGGCCAGTGGCCAGTGCAAAGTGTGTTAATTAAAGGTGCAGCCAAGAGTCACATATTTGTTGTTTGCTACACGCAGTGCAGGAAAGAGAGAGGCAGAGAGACACAGTCAAGTGATGTACAAATATAAAATGAGTGCCTCCACCTGGTATTAACACACCTTGGCAGCGCGTTACCAACTTTATTGGGCTGCTTCTGCCAACGTTGCCGTCGACGTCGACGTCGCTGCCCCGCGTAATAAACGTATGCCACGCCGGTTTTTTTCTTCCACTTTTTCGAGTGTCGTGTTCTTTTTTATATACATACATACATATGTATGTATGTATGTATATATATGTACATATACATATGCCAATTTTGTTTGTTTTTTTGTTGTTGACCTTCTGTTATTGTTGTTTTCTCTCCCTGTCCTGATAGCTTACCTTTTTTTTTTGTGAATTGTGAAAAGGAAGCACTGGAGAGGCGCTGGAGAATGTTAATTGCATTTACTGCCGCTCTCAATCCCAAAACCCCCTCCCCCAAAACCCATCCCCAAAGCAAAGAAGGGAAGATCCGTAGGCGTAATCTTTGATCCATTAAAACTCTACGTTTTCCTCTAAAAACTTCTAACTACTTATATTAGATAGGTAGATTAACCTGTGTTCAGGGTTTTTCCACTCGAGTGAAAATATATCACACAAATATGCTAAAAAATGTAGAAAAAAAACAAGCGAAAACTTTGATTTTCCTTTGTAGGTGTGAAAATGAAAATATGAATAGAAAGTTTGTGTTCGAAAGTGTTACTTAGTATTTTTGAAGGATTCCCAGGCACTTCGACAAATATTTAGTGAACAATTTCCCCCAGAAGAGTTCTTAAATATTTCATATTCTGTTGCGACGAAAGAAACACTTTTTTTTTATTTTTCTACTGCTTTTACCCGCTGTGTTAAGAAATTTATTAAAATTCTCATCACACATTTCTCGTGTGCGTATTTGCTTTGCTTTTAGCGTTTCTTTCATACGTTTTCCCAGGCTTTTCCAGAGGCCAATGGCCCTGCCCTATCGCCGGTGCGTGACGGCGAGAGAGCCCCGTGGAAAACCTTTTGCCCAAGAACCAAATCGATCCACAGATGAGTCATAGTCAGGGGAATATATATATACATATATCTTTTCTGTTGCTTTTCTTGATGATCTGAGAAACTTTCAGGTAAAGTGTCAGATACAGATACAGATGAGGCATAAAAATGAAGCTACAAAAATATACAGCAAAAATTATAAATGCACATAAATTCCGCCAGACAATTTTCCACTTTGGCCCAAGGAATGAAAACCGAATGAGTAATGGGGACTCTTCTCCTCTCATGCCCCATCGAGTACACGTATCTCCCCCTCCCCACTGAAACCCCCCAGCCTTCCTCTGATCAAACGAATATTTAGAATTTTTACTTGGTAGCTCCCAAAAGAAGCCAAGAAAATGAATTTCTTGCGAATTTCATTTAGTTTTCATAAAAGTTTGAGGGAATTGCAGGGACTGTCGATTATGGCACTACGACTTTCCTTTGAACAAAATCACATAATAAGAATAAAGTTTTAAGGTTTTAAGCTATTACGTCGATTGGCTTTCACCTTTTTGGCCACCTCTAGGTCCACCCCTATGCTTTCTATGGTCGATAACTCAATAGCTCAACCGTAGGCTATTAAGCAAAGAAGAACAGAAGATATATGTAGGTAATGAATGAAGGCAGGAAGAAGAAAGTATAAGAAGTATTATCGATTGTAGTTAGCAATAGAAAACAATAACTAATCGAATGTAGTAACATTTATCGAATAAGAAACCGATGCCCAAAACCGATTAGTATCGATAAAAGCGAGAAATAGGTAATCGAAACATGTAAAGCCGCTTTTTAATGAAACAAATAATTATTATTAGAAATCGTAGCCATCAATAAAAGCACACAATCGATTATTATCGATAAAAGTTATGAACAGAAAATTGTCTGCGGATAATTATCAAGCAATCGTATGTTTATCGATAACAGAGCCAAGCTTTTCGATTTAACTAAATAAAGGCAATTTCCATTAACAAACTAGCCCCCCGACCGCACCTAACCTAACTCTACCCCCCGCAACCATAGATCCCCGCAGAGATCGATCGCCGGATCGGAATTTATTGCATTTCTTACTCATGAAACCTTTTTCTCTTTCTCCCTTTTTTGTATGTATGTGTCACCACCAACCACCACAAAAAATCATCAAAAATCAAAAAAAAAAAAAAAAAAAAAAAAAAACAAAAAATTTAATTAAATTAAAAATAAAAACAAAAACCAAAGGCAAAACAAATTTGAAACTCTGTCGCTCTGTTGTGCAATTAAAAGTATATGAGTTTATAGAAATTAATGCTGAAATAATGGGAATACCCTGAGAGAGAGAAGTGCTTGGAGGCTTGCGGCAGAGAGAAGTGTGTGTGTGGGTGTTGTTCCCTCCTCAATATGTGCCCCGAGAAGTGGCAGCAACAGCAGCAGCAGCAACGACAGCGACAGCAACAGCCACAGCCACAGCCACAACGTGCAGCAACCGGATAAATTGGAAAAGTTTTTTTCCAAAATCCAGCCAAAAAAAAAGTTAATAATCTAAAAAAAATAAAATTTCAAAATATTTCAAATAATTTTTTTTGTTCGTCTCCCCTCCAATTGCCTGGCAATATATCGTAAATTGTTTTTGAATATATATGTATCTATGTATACGTAGTTATATACACCATATATAGCATTATATGTATTATATATTTGTGTATCGTGTGTGCGTGTGCCGTGTATCTATTCGTGTGCATTCCATCCATTAATTTTATAACTCAATCTATGCGAAAAAAATACCTTAATATAAACCCAAATAACAACAATAAAACGAAACGATAAAACGGAACGTGCTGAAAATGCGTTAAAAATATAATAATATTATATACATAATACAATCGATAACTAAATCCCAATAAAAACACACGAATCGAATCGATAAATCGAATCAATTGAAATCGACAAAAATGGCGGACATCATGCGTCCGCCGTACAGCGATATCAAGCGGCCCGACGAAATCGTCAGAATGACAACAGCCGACAATCTGAAGTTCGCCGTCCTCATCGGCCTCATCGAGGTGGGGCAGGTCACCAACCGCGAGGTTGTGAATACCGTACTGCATTTGGTAAGTGTTACCCATAGAATATTGTATGCTGTCGGGGTCACCAATTTGCAAGAAGACTGATTCTAGTCGCATGGTGCTCAAGAAATAACTAATGATTGACCTCAAGAGTTCAAGTATTTTTCTATATATATTTTTAAGCGTACATATCAGAACAGTTCTGTAACAGTTTTTATCGGGGTCACCAATCTGCAGAAATGGTTGTTTATCACATTATTTTAATGTCGAATTCTAATTAAGTGCCTAAAACTTTTTATTTTACATTTTGCTTAATCAAGCGGACAAAAATTCCATAATTAAATGAACAGATAAATGTAAATTCCATTTACAATTTTGCCAGGCAATAAGCAGAAAATAATTTCCATAATTATAATTAATACAAACTTCTTGAGCATTTTTTGGGAATACATTTTCTTTGCTCGCGTTTAAAGAAACGAAATTTTGCTTTGGCGGATCTTCTGCAAAAATCTCTGCTTGGAAAAGTAATTTTCCCTTAAGCATACAGCCGACACATCCCCCCCGCCCATTAGCTGGAAAATTAACATTTTCCGAGCAAGCCGCAAAATGCAAAGCAAACTCTCGAGAAACGCACAAGAGTGGGGAGTGGGGAGGGCTGGGGCGGGGATTATTCGGGGAAGTATGCCAAAAATCTGGTCCTCCTGGCTGTGCTGTGACTGTGATTAGGATCAAAGGACGAAGACACAGGAAGAGGACAGGACTAAGACAATGTCGCACACAAGGCCAAGGCACACACCTTTGAAAGGCACCAAAACAGCCCAGGACCAACCCAAGAAAAGCCCCACTTTTCCACCTCAAACATACATACCTCCCCGTCAATGCCACCCCCACACCAGTTCCCCTTCAATGCCACCCCAACACCAGTTCCCCTTCACTGCCACCCCCTGTAGCAGACACACATACAGAGACACGTATTATTATTATTATTATAACATATTTAAATTTCTTGAAGCTTAATGAAAACACGACACCGTCGCTCATCATTACCAAACCCCAGCCCTGAAAAAAAAGAGGAGAACCTCCCCAAGGATTCGCCACCCAGCAAACTCCTACAAAATCTATCCACTGAAGGTGTCACTTTTCGTAGGAAAATGCTGAAAATATTTCAACAGAAAAAGGGAGAGAAGAGAACGGGTGAGAGGAAAGGAAAGAGATGGGAAAGATTGAAGGGAAAGGGCTAATGTTGGGGAATTGAAAGATAGAGACAGGTAATAAGAGGGAGACAGAAACCCAGAGAGAGAGAGGGAATAAGAAATTGAAAAGAAATTGAATTGAAGTTCGTCATCCGCTCGCCCGCTCGCTCGCTCGCTCGTTCGCCCACTGATAAGATAAGCCTTAACCGGCAGATAAATTGTAGATACAGATACAGACGGGCACTACACCTCCACCTACGTCCCCTTCCTATGTATACACACATATTTTCCCAACGATCTGGCGATAAGCGTGAAAAATGCGTATACGTGTCCCAATGCAGAGAGACGACGGCACCAACGACAACGACAACGCCAACGACTCGCCCCAAAAAATCAATATGTGTTCGATTAATGATTGTGTGTATAAAAATGAATGATACGGCAGATAGATCTGGGATATATGTATGTTTGTAGAGTGGTTTTTGGGCAGCGGGAGGCCGAGGACAGGGCTAATGGAGAGGCACTCTAATGATATAATGGAGACATTCTCCCCACGATAAATTACACACATACACATACATACACATATTTATATGGTTTCTCTTTTCATTTTCATATATTATATTCAATTTTGTTGTGGTTGTTCTCTGCAGAAATTGACCATAAGCAAAAGGACTCCACATGCATTGTGCAAAGAAAGTAAATCGTTTCTCTATTCCTTAATACCTTGAAAGTGGAACTTGATCTAAATCCTTGAGTCTCCTTTAGAGACCCTCACCTTAACCCCCACTTGGAGCCCAAACTCAAAGTCGGACGGCACTCAGTTTTGGGGGCCAAAACTCTCGTCCGTCCGTGGGTCAGTCGACATGCTGGCTTAATCGGTCATTGGGCTTGTTAGACGGCTCAATTATGCCCCGTTTTGCCATGTGGCGCATTTCTCTCTCCACGCCAGGCCATGCCACGGCCACGGCACTCCACTCCACTCCACTACACTCCACTCCACTCACCCTTCCCTTGCCACCCTTCGATTGCCTGCCTGCCACATCTGCCTACTGTTAACCCTCTACGCGGCACGGCACTCCACTCCACTCCCTCGTCTGTTGGTGTCACGTGCAAACAGGGAAAGAGAGTAAAAGAGAGAGAAAGGGAGAGAAAGGGAGAGGCAAAGCCTTTTAATCGATTTGCCTTCATCTCTGTCTGCTTCATCTGCTTCTCCTTTTTTGCTGCTGCCTCAACTAAACGTTTAATGCAAATCGCTTTTCTTTTGGATGGAAAAACTCCTCGGACATGATCCACAAACAAGAGGATAACCATAACTGTTTTCGTACCTTTCAAGGCATTCGCTTTACAGTAGTTTTCTTGTCTCTCTTTTTTTTTCCTGAACGAAAGAAAGATGGCGAATATTTCCTCTTTCTTTCTCCCAACCAATGATTCCTGCTGCTGAAATCGAGGCGCACAAGCGATTGCTGCCAAAGAGAATGCCCCAGATACATACATACATATATCTGGTATAGCGTTAATCTTTCGTATTAATTACAGACTATTTTCTGGTATTTTTTAATATTTTCTGATACTCTAGTATTTTCTAGAATTATTTGGAGATAATACGAAACTCGAGATTCAGTGATAAGAAGAGTTTTCCCACAACTAAAGTGTTAAGACCCACAAAGAAAAGTCTCTTAACAATTGTTATTTAGAAAATCCGAGCCTTATATTACAATGAGGTATGGGTACAATTTTGTGTTCTATTGTTATCGCTAGACCCACGGAACGGGCGCATCGGTACTGCGGGTGGCCATTTGAGTGCATGCAAGTATATGTAAGTATTTTTTGACTTCCTTAGATTCCTAACTGCTTAATGCACTTGACTTTTGGGATGTCCTGTCAATCATTTCTCCGCTCGCGCCTTAGCAGTCATAAATTATCTTCTTTATGTATGTATGTATGTATGTTTTTTCCTTCGAATAGATTGGTTTTGTATTTATGTCTGTGAATGCGTAAGGACTCTTGTTCCTTTAAGGACAATAATGTTCTCAGTATATTCCTGGAACTACGAGTACATTTTCTACAATAATTGTATCTCCTCAACTGAAAATACTTGATTTTTACACATCAATCATCGACCACATTTCACCCAAATTAAAATCAATATATGTACATATGTAGATGTAGATATTTTATAACTTACTTCTATGTATGTATAAGTTGGCGCTCTTTAACCATTTACTGGAACACACTTAAAGCGTACACTGAAGAAAACAGGAAAATAAACTTCCCTAAATTGGAATAAAGATGGAAGTGCGGAATATTTGAAGATTAAAAGACAGCAAAACTTATTTTTAAGGGTGTACATACCATATGTTTGTGTTCATATAATGGAGAGATATACTTCAGAGAAGGAATCTTCGATCCAATGGAGGGATATATGTACATATGTACATATATTCATCGGATTGGTTGATTGGTTGTTTTTCCATGGAAGATACTTTTGGAATGCAACTTTTCCATGAATTTACTCGTATCTTTATAGACCGTTAAGACCTATTGATATGTGTATAGTAGGTTCTGTAAATAATATATTAACATGTATTTTTTTATCTAGATTAAGAATATTTCATATGGAAATCATGGATCTCCCATGGATCCCATATTTTTGTCAGTGTATTGTGTTATTTTTACATGTGTGTGTATATCGTTTGGTTATGTACATATGTATGTATTTATGCGTAGTGCCTATAAAAATACAGTGTATTCCGTTCCCTATAAAAATACAGTACTCGTCCGAGTGAAAAAACGTATGGAAAAAAGAAATGGGTATAAATATATTCAAGATAAATATTTACATGCGTTCCATTCCAACATTCAGCAGTTGTTGAAAGAGAGAAGAAAGAAATGCAGAAAAAGAGAGAAGAAAGATATAAAATGAGAGAGAAAGAGAGAGGAAAGAAGACAGATGAAGAAAGAAATAGAGGTAGAGGTAGAGGTAGAGGTAGAGAGAGGTACGAAATTTAGTTAGGCATGCCTCTTCTGATAAAGTCATTCAACGCGAGAAGAGAGAGCGGTAAAAAGATACCAAAGAATAGGCCAAAAGAGAGTCAAAGAGGGGGTCGGGGAAGAGATGTTCCTAACTAAATAATGTACGGAACATACATACTTTGCTACTTTTACTTAATTTAATTAACGGCCCATGTCATTCAACAACAACAACAACAACAGGCGCCGAAGCACAACAACAACGTTGACGTCGTCGCCCTGTCAGCTGTTCAAGTGTCAGAAAATGGTGGAGAGAAGGGGCGTAGAAGAAAGGGAAAGGGAGTAAGGGAACAAGAGAACTGGAGTGGAGTGGAAGAAGGGAGGAGCGAGAAAGATGTCGACCAAGAGGAAACAATGAAAATAGGCTTTTATATTGTTGGCATCCTGATGAAGGACGAACGACGCCACTGCTTGACGGCACACACACTGCTTGACGAGTGGGAGAGCAAAAGAAGGGGTGCAAGGGATTGGCATTCAGATAGCGGCCGCAAACAACACCAAAGTCACGAGCGAACGAAAGCGAAATGAAGAGAGAGAAAAAACGGAAGGGAATATAGATAGTAGTAGATTTGAAGCCTCGACAATGAAATACCCTTTACTTTGTGCTGTGCTGTAAGCAGGAAACTCTGTCCCCCCCACCCTGTACCTGACTCTGTCCCCCTCTATCTTCATGTGCACAAAGACGACGGCGGTCCGCTCTATCTCTTTCTTATCGGCCACAAACAGCGAGTAGGCAGCAGCGGCAGCAGCAGCGAGCAGCGCAAATGAAACGTCACGTCACGGAATTTCTCAGCCACTGCTTCCACTTTTATTTCTACATTTTCTTCGTCTTCCACTTGTTCCCCTTATTTCGCTGCCTTTCGCTTCCCTTCCCGAATGAGCAAATGGAAAATTAAACAACAACAAAAACGACCACCAACGAAATCTAAACGCAAAAAACGGCGGCAGAGGCGTCGCTTTGTCCCGTTTCAATTTGCCTACGGCTTTTGGTTTTTGTTTTTTTGTTTTTTTTTATGGTTGCATTTGGGCTGTCTTTGCGTTTTGCTTTTACACTTTTGCCCTGCTGCTGCTGCTGCCCTAGCGCTGCCTTTGCTCTGCCATTGTCACCGCTCTGCTCTGCCGCCACTCTGCCGCTGCTCTGCCTGCGCTCTGCTGTTTCTCTGCCAAGCATGAGAATGAAATCGAACGGTTCCGTTTTCGGCTGGTTTTTCGCGTACTTTCGCCAGTGGGCGACAGAGCAGAAGCAACAACGGGTGCCTGCACAGTGGGCATAGACATACGTTCTATTGCTGAAAATCTAATCATCCAGATTATTCTCTGTTTTGTTTGTGTTTTTGGAATAAAATGCAAAAAATAAATGATTTTTCTCCACTGTGCCACGTATTTGACGTATTTAAGATTCACATCCCCACTAGGAAAACGTGACTCCCACAGGCCTTAGCTCTGCTCTACTGCTGCTCTGACGATGGGGAGCGGGTGCGGGTGCGGGTGCGGGGGCGGGTGCGGGGGCGGGTGGGGTGTGCGCTTCAGCAGAACAACACAAGGGTGGGGTCTCCGTGTCTCCCTGTGTGTGTGCGTGCGTGTGTGTGTGTGTGGATGGATGGATGGATAGATGGATGGAGGGGAGTGAGTGGGGGAGGGAGGCACAAAACGGAGACACGACAACCGCAAGAGATTTAACGACCAATAAAGAACAACGCAATGTTATTTAAGGACGACTACGTAGAGGAGTCGCCGATTGCAAAAGGGATTCTCGCATGCGCTGCCACCCCCGCACCCCCGTACCCCCGCACCCTCATACTGCCAGCCACCGTTACGTGTCACGTCTAGAACGTACCGCCGTCTAACGGTACAGGCCGGGGGGAACGGGGAACGGGAGCAGGGGAACGGACGGACGTACTCGTATTATGTGTAACCGGTAGCCATTTCAACGGTTCTTTGATTGCGTGGCTCGACCATTCCGTTTCAGCCATTTCTGCAGTGCGCTGCGGTGTGTGAGCGGAGGGGGGGTGGGGGGTGTCCACATAGTGTGGGGTGGATGGGATGGGCTGGCATGGGTCAGACGAGAAGAGCGGGGCGGAGAGGAGGCGTGACACATTTATGGGCACATTTTGTAACGCAAAGTGGCAAACTGATGAAAACTTCTGTGTGGCAGCAACTGTGGAACTTCATTAACGTCATTATCCTTCCCGCACCAGTGTGTGTGTGTGTGTGTGTGTGCCATAATCTGATTTTTGGACTATTTCTGAATCCAGCAGTAAGGATCCTTCACTGTTTTTGGGGGCAAATACTGTGTTCTTCCTAACACCCATAATCCATTTTCCTGTTTTCTGTTTCCACTTTTTTTACAGTTTTATTTACATTTGTCTTCGCTACATCTACATCTACATCTACATCTTTATATCTGTGCGAGAGAGATCTTTCGTAGCTACAATAATGATTCGATCTGATCAGATTCGGCAATCTGCTAGATGTGGTCACCACCTACGCCTCTGCGTTTTCTGTTATCGCGTATCCTTGAAATTGTGGCTACTTTAGCTTACACTCGAAACAATGTGATATCACAGAAGTCTGGAAACTAAATGTAGTTCCTCTAGATTTTACAGTCTTCGAGCTCAACGAGCTCATCGGAACGGACGGACAGATGGACAGAAACATATGTGTTTCGACTTGGCCTATTAATGGTGGAAACGCTTCCTTCTGGGTGTTACAGACATTCACTTTTTATACTACAAATGTTACTTGTCGCGTGTCATGCAGCAGTGCTCTTCGCCCGGTTGTTGGGTTTCTGCCTGAAATCTTAAAGAAAGCCAATGTTTAATACTAAACAAAAAAATAGTCCTCCTAGAACAGATTCAATCTGAAATCGAAGGAAGAACGATAATCTTCTAGAAATAAAAAGAACAGCTAAAAATATATAGAAATATTATAGAAATATTATTTTTTATAATATTTAGTAATCAGAACCAATTGTTTGGATCTCTAATAAAAGATTTCCCCAAAAGATAATCCATGAGAAGTCATATAGAATTTGATTCCATTATTTAATGAAATAATTCAACCATATTCATTCTTTTAAAGAATGTCATATAGATGCCCTTCGATTAGGGCATTATTGATTATTCCCACTTAAGACCAGGGTTAAAACTGCGATTATATTGTATATAGGACACGATCTGCTGGCTAATCAAGTTTTATCTGAAGAACTTTGATGGCTGTGTGTGTAGAACAAATCACGAGATGTTTCCTCTTCAGATTTTAATAACATTTTCAAGAACGGACAAACACAAAGGCATTGGCAGTGGGGCATGTGGCATGTGGCATGTGGCATGGGACATGGATGAGCGGGTGCTGTGTGGCAAATTACGTTGAATGTCGGAAGAAGAAAGGAAACAGAAACAGAAACAAAAACAAAAACCCCCTAAACGGAATGAGATTGAAAGAGGAAAAATCAATAAAATTCAATAGAAAGCGGGGGGAGAGAGAGAGAGAGAGCGCTGAACGGTTTTATGGTCGAAACGGGTCTCCATATTAGTGATAAAACTGGCTTGAATGCCGGGGCGAATTTAAGGGGGAGCGGGGCAGTGTTGAATAAAAAAGGAAACAAAACTTATTTGGAAAAAAGTGTTTCGTTTTCCTTTTTTCGCCTTTTTTGTAGCATTGAAATGAACCCTCGCCTCACTCCTGGGATGGTGACCCCGACAAGCGGCTGTCGCCTCTCCTTATTTATGTATGTGGCAAAGGGAAAGGTCGTGCCACATCGAAGAAGGCGTTGACAAGGCGCCATACCCGACTCCCAGCAGCACCAGCAGCAGCCGCAGCCGCAGGAACAGCGTCTCCCTGACAAGGTCAATAGCTCTATGTGGACCAATTGTTTCCCCTCTCACGCTTTGTGCGTTAATCCGCCTGTCTGCGACTCCTTTTTGTCCTGCCATTTCCCAGCGTAAGGGTTGTCAAATCCCCCGCTACCGTAGCCGTAGCCGTAACCGTAACCGTAACCGATACAGAAACCATCGAACGTACCATCCATCCCTCATGTTTTCGGTCTTGGTCTTCTCCTTTTTTTGCTCCTCTGGAGCCACATCCGCAGGACACTTTGGCGCAAAATAAAATCAAGGAATCCGATATACAGAATACTTCTCTTGGGGGTTCGTGGCGGGGAACGGGGAAATGAATTGACTGCGATTACGTAATTGACGAGAGATGTGATTTAAAAAAAAAACTATTTAAGCGGATTAATTGTGTGTCGTAGATTGGAAATTCCAAAAGGAAAATATATTGGAATTTGCCAGTTTCATTTGGAAAGGCTTTCTCTCTCTCTCTAATAAAATAGAAGGAAAAATAAAAAATAAATTCAAATTACTTATAATAATAATTAATTTATAACAATTTATATTAAAGAAATAACTTTTTCAGGAACTTATTGTAAGGAAAATAGTATAACTCGTGACAAATGAGATGTGTCCTTTCGTTTAGGGGAAACATGAGTAGAGCATATCAATGCCAATGGAATGGGAGTAAAATAGTTGTGATTTTTTTAATCTATACAAATACTCTACCCAAAAATAAAGCTCAAATGTTGTGGAAAATCGATCTAGAATTTCATTCTTGGTCATTCTCTCTCCCCCCTCTCTCTCTCCCTCTCCCTCTCTCTCTCTCTCTCTGTTGCAAATGAAAATCGTTACCCACTTAATTGATTCTATAATACTTTCCGATGGCTGCACACAGAGCCAGTGGGTGGCCATTCAAGGACACAATGACACAAGAAGACAAACATTCACATGCACATCTACATCTACATCTACAGATACATCTACATCCACAAATGCTTCCACACACATAAAGTCAGCCCGGGCAGGGGCTTAGGTGACTCCCAGCAGGACCTGTCCTCTAATGGCGATTCGGTTGCGTCTTCTGCTCTGCTCTCTCGCTCCTTCTGATGGCTTTTCAAATAAAGTGCAGACATAAATGCCAGCTGAGTGCAAATAAAAGAGAAAATCTTGCCAATTGAGTTGAACAGATTCTCCAGAGATACTCACAGAGGGACCAAGGGGGGCGGGGATACAGTGGTGCGGGTTTACCACTGGGGAGCGGTGCCCCTTTGTTTTTCCATTTACCCGGAATGGGGGGTATGCCCTTAATGATGACACGAGCCGCCAGGCAAACACACCGATTTTTCGGGCTGTAAATCTTTAATGATCTTTGACCTTTGATCTGCAAATCTATTTATCTGTACTCTAGCCATTTCATGTGATTCATCTTTTATTTTCAAGGATTTCTTTAAGTTCTACTCCATGTAGATATTTAACTCTTTTACAACATTTTCCTGGATACTCTTACGTTTTCCTACACATCCATCTCGTTCTGCTCTTCATCGCTTTCTGGAGCTATATCGCTGTACCCCTATCTCTCCATTTGCCCGCCCAAAACCCGATCTGAAGTACTCCATCTCTTTCTGCTCTTTTCGTTTTTCTTTCTGCTTTTCTTTCCATCCCGTTCCGACTTCTTTTGTGTAGCTTTCCGCTGCACTGCGGACATTTTCATTTCCATTTCGCTGGAAAGGCAAATCGAATCAATCATCAAATCAGTTGGGGTTGGTTCTTGGAAACTGTTGCTGCATGCATAAAATGAATGGCATATATTTCACATCTCCATCTCCATCTCCAGACATCTACCCACATCCCTGCTTCATGCTTGGAAAAGATGTTGCCTTATTCTCCCCCTGGTCAGGAGAACCTGGCCGGATGGAAGGCCAATCAATATGTGTTTGCACAGGGGAGCGGCAGGCAGAAAAAAAGGAACGCGTATTGTTCGCATTTCGGAGGGATGCCCAGATACCTGCAACAGTTGAAAGAAACAAAAGAGAACTTCAGAGATATGAACATCATCTATAACCGAATGAAGGATGCGATGATAATGATAGGTTGATGATGATGATGATGATATCGGGAGGCATTTATATGAAAGGTAGTTAGCAACACGAATAGAATTGATGGAGAATACCCTGTCACCTGTTTGGGTGAAATCAGGTGAATTTCCGCCTGGGACACGACATGTATGTTGTTTCTGTTCAGAGTACTTTAATGATTTAAAGTTCTGCAGAACAAAGTACAATTTCCTCACATAATACAATATTCAGGATGCCAGAGATTCGTACGTCAAGCTCCCAAGGACTCTTTTTGTGCGACTCATATGGGTCTTCTGTGATATCATTCATAATTTATACAACTTTAATGAACAGCATTAATGTGCGACTTATGACAACGCAGGACAATCCCTGCAGGACATCGGCCCGTTCACCCTTCCGATGGAAGGACATGCCACAAGGACAATGTGTCCCAGCCGCCCACATAGTTGCGGCCAAGCCACCAAAGGCTGTGTGGCAAAAAAATAAAATAAAATACTCATATACTGAAATGAAATGACAAAAACTCTCGACAACACTTTTGGGATAACATTGTAAATTTTATTATGCTCCACAGAGAGAGAAAGGGCGGGGGGGCGGTGGGGCGGTGGGAGTGTCCAGGGACCGGGCTGAAGGTGACTCAGGGATTTGGCGCTGGAAAAAAAACAGAACTAATTTGTCGGGCAACGAAATCAAATATGAGTCCCCGCTGTCATTCTGCGTAAGTGCGGGTATATAAATTAGTTCACTGGATCCTGGGGCTTACTCCGAGGATTACAATAGATAAATGGAGGAGCACACGCACACACACACACAGCACACAGCACACAGAGAGAACGGGAATATTGTACATGTAAGTGTGCCCTAGACAGCCGTTCAGAAGGGACACACAAAAGGGAAATCTCCTGATATTCCACTATACAGCGATAGCAGTATTCATTTAAAACAATAAGTTATCGATAATAACCGATTATTGATAGATAAGTCTGCTCAAAATATGCGCATTCATTCGATAGCACACAATACCGATGATTATCGGTTATTGAAAGATAAGCAACCAGGCGATAAAAACATGCATTCAATAATAAACAGTATCGATAATTATCGATCAATTTCAACTCATTCGATAGGTAGATACACGGCTATTCGATAACTCAGAGCGGAGAGTCCTTTTGTTTGGATGCGGATTGCTGTGCGCTTTTCGATTTGAAACATTCATGGATTGACCTTTGAGCTTAGTCCAGCTGATGGCAGAAAACTAAACTAAAACGAACTTGAACCTCTAGGTATTCAAATATCATCCCAATGGATGGACGGAGGGATGTCAAAGGGAGGGGCACTCCCCGCTGTGCACTCAATGCAACAGGACTACAGCGGACCGCAGAGGGCAACAAAGGAGAGGTGGCCAGGTGTTGCCTGGTTCATTGTTGGCCATGTCCATCAATTGTTGTCTCCCACCCAACGAGTGACTAGGCAATGCCTTTGTTAAAAAACAGCTAACAAATAGCAAATGATATTTTGGTCAGGAATTCATAGAGGAGAAGAGAAATGTATCTGGCGGAATACCGTTCTCAGCTACCTGCTAAATTTTCATTGCCTCCCTTCGGTTAAGCTTTGCCCTCTGCCAAGTTCTACTTCTCTCTCAGGGAAATGACTCATTAAATTCTCGGAATTTCTCCCCAGGACAGAGGTGCGTAATACGAGCTTAACTGAAGGGATTGTCTTTCTCTTGTTATGGAGTGTGAGATGTTTCATCCTGTCTTATCAACGAGATTTTCCATTGCTATTTTGCTCCTGCAGGCAGGCCTATTTGTGCTTTCAACTCAAAACCTTTGTCCTTTGTGCTCCTTAATTGATTTGCCTCTTAATTGACTCTGCAATTGATAATTGATACCCCAGCGACAGATGTAGATGTAGATGGAAAAGGTATATTGTATTTGTGGAAAATAACATACATATGTATGAAAAATGCAAGAAATATAATAATAAATACAACAAATTGTGATAAAAGTAATAATAAATATATAGAATATATTTGAAAAGAAAAATAATAATAAATATATTTATATCTAAAAAAAGACTTAATAATAATAAAAAAATATATAATAAAAAATTTATAAAAATGTATATAATATATTACAAATATTAGGTTATGTAATATATTAAAAACAGTTGAATCATAATATTTATGTCTGAATTTCAGTTAATAACTTTCCTTATGAATTCTAAAATTAATAAATAAAATAATAACATTAAAATTAAAAATTAAAAAATTAAATTTAAAATTGAATGAAATTAAAGATTAAATTAAAAATAAATAAAATAATAAAATTTCAGTTAAAAAATTTCCTTATGAATTCTAAAATGAATAAATAAAATAATAGAATTAAAATTTAAAAAATTAAATTTAAAATTAAATTAAATTAAATTAAAGATTAAATTAAAAATAAATAAAATAATAAAAAAAAAATCGAAGCAAAATGTTTTTGTGTGGATTTCAGTTAAAACCTTTCCTTATGAATTCTAAAATTAATAAATAAAATAATAAAATTAAAAATTAAAAAATTAAATTTAAAATTAAATTAAATTAAAGATTAAAAAATTAAAAATTAATAAAATTCAATTACATTAAGAGAATAAATAATAATTTAGTTTAAAAAAATATAACAATATTCAGTTTAAGTTTGTGGCGTTGGGATTGTATTTCTCCTCCTCTTCGCTAGTCCTAATTCCAACACTAATAATAGTTAATCACAATACTGATTGCACTTCTTAGTGGATACATTATAGTCAGTCGAGGCACGTTAAATAAGTTGGTGTAACTTCTGCAAAGTGTTTTCCCCATTAGCCTCAATTCAATTGCGAGAAAGAGAGAGAAAGAGAGAGCGGGAGCGGGAGGGGGAGGGGAGGGGAGAGATCGTCTGGACATGAAAGTTGAACTTGTTCTACTATTAATTACATTGAATTAAGTATATGCTGCCGTTCCTTTTGTGCGCAAGTGTGACAAGTGCTCGCAAGTTGAAACAAAAATATTTGCTCCACGGGAAAGTTCATCATCAGGAGAACACTCGCACTCGCACTCGCCTCTGCCGCATCCTCCGCATCCTCCGCTCCACTGCCACTTGCAACAATGTTAATTACAAACTTTCGAGTTGGACACAAAACTAAAACAAATTACATGAGCGTCGACAGCCAACGGGGGGCGGCGGTGTCTGCGGTGTCGGCTGCGTCGGCGGCGTCGGCGGCTGGGTTAACTGACAGCCCAACATAGCAGCAGCTGTTGGTCACACACACACACACACACACACACACTCACACAATCGCAAAACTAAAGTTAACCCCAAAAACTTAAGGGAGAACACTCGGGGCACAAGTCGAGGCTGGGAATGCCCTAACGATGTGATATATACGAGACGATTATCACTTTGGGTGCAATTCATTCCCCCTTATCATGGGCTAAAACATAATCGATTCATTTATAAACTTTGCATGCACAAGTCATTAAGTAATTGCGGCTTAATGAAGTTTTCTTGGCACAAGGTGCTAAAATTGTAAAAGTAAATGAAATCTTACAAGGAGAATGCGAACGTGAGCTTCTTACTGGAGATTTCTTAAGTGTTTCCTTAGCCTCAAAGGAAGGGTATACGAAGTGTAACCCCTATCCGAAGGTCTAATTTCTGGACACTGTCTTATCAAATTGCATAGCAATGTGGGAATATTTAACTAATATAGCAGTTTGTGGCAAGGATTGTTGTGCATGGACTCTGTGTGTCCTACCGTTTGTCCATGCAGTTGTTGCTGTTCCAAATTCTGTCCAATTATGGCCAGCAAGTAGCGCTGCTTTGGTAATCATGTTTTACGCCCCCAATTTTCGGGGCTCCACAAGGGCGTACGCGTTCATTGGTCTCATAATATATCTAATTGATGAATTGCCTGTGGCCTGTGGCCTGTGACCAGAGAAGCTCTGGCTAGTGAGCAATTTGTCGGGGTCACCATTTTGTAAAATTAAATATTAGATAGACGAGGGCATGCAAGATGTGCACACAGATTTGATTAGAAATATGCATAGCTAATTTGCTAAAATTGATTCCAGTCTGTTGCGCCATGGACGTCTAATTTTGGTGGATTCTAGGAGTTCA
The DNA here is from genome assembly GCA_035041765.1 of Drosophila algonquin. Lineage (NCBI taxonomy): Eukaryota > Metazoa > Arthropoda > Insecta > Diptera > Drosophilidae > Drosophila > Drosophila algonquin. The sequence goes on along the minus strand of JAWNKY010000238.1, from coordinate 858,616 downwards.
TCTATTTAATTTGAAGACTGATTGGAGCACCTTTAGTCATCGCTACAACTATGTGTTCAGGTCGCCTTTTCTTGGTGCAAAGCTTTGGCGATGGATGATGAATCTTCAGCACTTGGAGTCACATTTATTGTATTTACTTTTTGGCTTTAATGTAGTTTGTCGGGGTCACCAATCGATTTATCTGTCAGATTCCACCCAGTGGCATTTCTCTTTCTGACATTCATCTCATACCTTGACAGTGTAACTTTTACTGCAGGATAATAATAATAAAAGGTGTAGTGCTCTCTTCCAGCTCTGGTAAGAGATTTCTTTCGCCCCTAATATGTACATATATTTTTGGCATACAGTACGTGGTATTTGTTCTGTTTCTTTTTCCGCTTTGGCGCACTTAAAAAGCAATTTAGTCTAATTACATTAAGTAGTAGGAAACAGCCTCGTCCTGCGTCCTAACTTTTGCGTGTGTCCATAAACCAAACGAAGAAAGTACTCAAATATGCTACAGTATGTGTGCATGTTGGTGTGTGTGTGTGGAGCGGGGGGTGTTCGTGTGTGTGCCTCAGGGAAAGAGAGAGAAATGTTGCGCTTTTAGGCCCATAATTACCTGAGAAGTTTCGCCTCCTCTCTGCCTTCGCTGCCATCGAGGCTCACTTCCGTTTGCCATTGTCCTTTGGTCATGCCTCTGGGCATCCTGTCTTGTCTCTCCCCCGGTCCCTGCTCTCCCTCTCCCTCACTCTCTCTCTTCATTATTACGCATTATTATTACTCTGCCTCCCCCATCCGCCATCTCCTTACACCCCGAAGGCTCATCTTCTTTTCCTTTGTTTCCATTGCTGTTGTTTCTTCTTTTGTTTTCAGTAAATAAATCAGCGTTTTCCAAGTAACTTTCTTTTTCTAGAAAAGTGGATAGAGAGAGAGAGAGCAGGGAGAAGAGTGAGATAAAGTTACGGGCTGAGAGGCTGCGAGGCTGCGAGTAGATCTCTGAGGGAATCTGACTTTGCCTCTTGTTGTGTCGCCTGTTCTCGCATTGATTGGTTAATTATAATGAGCTTAGCCAAGGGATAAATAGAAGACAAAAAATAGGGCCTCAGACAGAAGAGAGAGACAGAGAGAGAAAGAGAGGGAATTATAGCGATATGCCCACAAGATGCTATCAAAAAGTGAACAAGAACCAAATGAGATTTATGTGTTCGCAGAAAAGAAATACAGCAAGTTTCAAAACTATAAGACCCAAAGATTAACTTTCATCCAAACTTGAACTAATTATGAAAGTTTATTTAACCTCTGGAAGCACTCAAAACCAAGTGGCAACGCTCCAAACTATACGAGTGGCATCACCATTCTGCCCAAGTTATCGACAAGCGTCAGTTGGGAGAAAAATTAGTTTCAATTTATTAATAAAACTTAAGTATTTCAGTTATTATTTTGTTAACAAATCAAATTTAAAATAAATGATAATGAATCAAAATATTCCCCTAAAAAGTTATTAAAATTTAATCTAATAACATAATTTTCATCAAATTTTCATTAAATTTAAATACTTGAATTACTTTAATGAAAAATTTCAAAATTTATTTTTTTTTTATTTTAATGGAATATATAAATATAAATTAAATTTTTGAAATATAATCTAAATTTTTTAAATATAATTTTAATTATTAAAATATAATTTTATTTTTTAAAAAATAATTTTAGTTTTTAAAATATAATTTGAATTTTTAAAATATAATTTTAATTTTTAAAATATAATTTTAATTTTTAAAATATAATTTTAATTTTTAAAATATAATTTTGTATTAAAAACAAATGTAATAATATTAAAAAAAAATGTATTTTAATGAAATTGAATTATTTTATTAATACTGAAATTTTATTAATTATTAATAAATCTGTAAATTTTAAATTGTAGTCTTTTAAGTAGTTACTTATCGAATATTTATTTATTTATTTATTTTATTTTATATTTATTTGTATATTTTTTTATTTATTTATTTTATTTTATATTTATTTTTATATTTTTTATTTATTTATTTTATTTTATATTTATTTTTAAATTTTTATATTTTTATTTATTTATTTATTTGAATCTATCATTACGTTTGTCTAATAATAAATGTCACCCTCGTCTCTAGTCCTCCAAGAAGGGACAAATATGTCGCTCCTACCCTCGTCTAGGATTTCTCCAAATATATATATGTATGTATGTATGTATGTATGTAAGTATGTATGTGTGTAAGCTTTGGGTCTGGTTCTGGTTCTGGCCACAAAATGTAGGCAACGACCGGCGCGTCGGCTTTGGGTCGTCTCTCGGAGATTTTGATTTGATTTGGTGAAAATTGCCAACACAAAACACACACAAATGGCAAAACAAGAGAAAGGTCTGGCAATGGGACGGAACGGAACGGAACGGAACGGCGATGGATGTTGTCGTCGTCGTCGGGGGAGGGGGAGGGGGATGTTGGGGGGTGGGTGTTGGTGTTAAGGATTGAAAAGAAAACTGGCAAATAAATCAAATGAAATTTGTGTGACAATTTTTTCCACTCCGCCCCCATGCCTCCGCCCCCGTCTGCGCCAGAGAGGAAAAACAATGCATCTGTGGGTGTCTGTGTCGCCTTCTGTATTTATTTAACGTTATTTTCTCTTGTCAAATAAAAGCAACACACACACACACACACACACACACACAATGAAAGCTAATTCAATGCGTCACTACCTCTCCTTTTGTGGCGTTTTTCCTGCGAAGAAAATTATCCCTTAACAACCAAGAACAACGGAAGAACACAAACACAAACAGAGGCAGAAAGGCAGAGGGGCGGAAGGGCAGAAGGGCGGGAGGGCGGAAGGGCAGAAGGCTGACCCGAAAGCAGAACAAAATGTATTACAAATTCAATTATCAAATATGTTTTGGGCGACATCACAAAAAACAACGACAACGACAATGACAACAAAAACAAAAACAAAAACAAAACCAAATGAAAAGCGAACCCAATTGTCGTGGAGCTGGGGGAATTCCTCTGGCGGCAGTTCGTACCATAAGAGGCTTCCAGGACTCCAGGACTCCTCCTCCATTTTCGTACAATATTTTGTTTGCCAACGGAGAAGAGAACTCTTTAGAATGCTCTTCAGAATCTCTGCATTAAGGAAATGTTGCATTTTCGAACAATCGGCGATACATTTCTGTATTTCTGTATACTCGTAACGTAACGTAACGTAACGTACCGTAACGTGTGCTACAAGGATGCTCAAGTTCTTTAGAGTGGGGGACTCCACAAAAAATGCATCGAAAGTACTTTACGACTTTTCCTCAACAAATAAAAACTCCAAGTGGCCGTTATTCTTATAAATTATTATGGGAAAACTGTTCAATTCAAAGAACTGTAACTGTAACTGTAACTGTAACTGTAACTGTACGACTAAAGGGCATCTCTATCTGTTGACCTTCAGCTCGTTATTGTTCTGGAAATGAATGCATCTGCCTTTTTGGTGCTCGTCCATCGTCCTGCTGCAGGTGATTGTGCCTTTCGTCATTTCCCAATTATCGATTGCCCCTTTGCTGCCCCCACCCGTGGAAAGCCCTGGGACCTGGGACCTGGGACCTGGAATAAGCGACATTGAATGGGGGTCACACGCTGTATTTCAATCTCATAATGCGAACCACGCTGCTGAATGATAATGACTTTTGTGGCAGAGCCATGGAGGCTGGCTATGGGGCATGGGGCATGACAAACTTTCCCTTTTCAGCCTGCCACTGGCACTCCCCCTGCCCCTGCCCCTGCTCCTGGTCCTGCTGCTTGCGTAGCCTTGCGGCTTATGCAAATCAAAGTGTTGTGCAATTTTAATGAGCCGCCGCAGCTTCTGGCTCCAGATTCGGTTGCTCTCTCTGCCATTGCCACACCACACCATGAAAATGAGGAAAAACTTGTAAATGACGGAGGGAAAAAGTTAGTTCGCTCTCGCACGCACACACACACACACACAGAGAGATTACGCACACACGCACACATGCAAATGAGATGGCTTGGAATATGCAGTGGAAATTATTGGGGGGAAAAGCAGAAAAAAATAAAATAAAGAAAAATTCCAGGCGAAACAAAGACAGAGAAAGGGAGAGATATTGGGGGGGAGAGGGTGGGCGGGTCGATTGCCCAACGATTGGCTTACCCTCCCTTTCCCCCTTTGACTATGAGCAGAGGGGGTGGGGCTGTGGTCCATGAGTTGGCAACAAAGAGATCAATTCACGCCACGTGTCGACGCTTTTGATACCCATTGAATACAGAGCGATTCGGCATCTCTTCTAACTAAAGAACCACAAACTTGTAATATATGGAATAATTATCGATATACTCGATATATTTATCATGAATCCACAAATTTTGAACAGTTTCCTTTCACATTTTATCCAAAAATCGTAATACATTTAATGTTTGTAATGTTTCACTCGGATCCACTCACTTAGGGGAAATGTTTTACTGCTTTTCGTCTTCTCTCTCTACAAACATCTCCCAGGCATTATCATACCCCATTCCTGCCCCAAAGGGTGTCCCACTGAAGAAACAAAGAAGTAAAAGAAAAGAAAACTCGAAGCGCAGGATGATTTTTGATGGCAAATCGAAGAAAAGCAACTCGACTGCGGGGGGTCCTTTATCCCTCCACCGTCATTTGCATCATCGTCATCATCATCTTCTTCTTTTTATTTTTGGACTGAAAAGTGGGCGTGGCATGTGGGATGTGTTTGTGTGTGCGGGGATGCCACGGCAAGCGATTTGCATATAAATGATTACGGAAATAAAAAAGGAAGTTGAAAATAGACAGAACTCCTTGTAGGACAGCCACGGAGGGATGTGGGAGTAAGTGCTGGGAATGGCTGGAGTGCTATGGAGGGGGTCTAGAGATGAGGCTTACGTATCCCTTCCCGCCCTTACCGCCCTTCCCGCCCGTAGTTGTCGTTGGGAATGTTTTTCGGGGCCCCCATTCAACTGCCAAATAAGATGTCATTGCAGCAGTGGAGAACGAGGGGTGGAAAAGTGGAAAGAGAGAGGAAGAGGAGGAGGAGGAGGGTTAAGGGTGAGATGTGGCAGTGGGGCGGGAGGGGGGGGGGACAGAGTTTGCGTCCAACTTGGAATGCATTTTCGCTTACATTTTTGCAACATTTCTGCTAAAATATTTGTTGCACTGCAGCCGAATCGTTTTCCGAGAGGACGAACCGAAGAGAACCGAGTAAAAAGGAGGGGAGGGGAGCTAAGAAGGCTAAAAAGAGCGGAGAAGAGCTCTTTGGCTTAGTTGGCCCGCTGCCTGCTGTCCTCAGTCCTCAGTCCCGCTGTCCCGCTGTCCCGCATGAGTATGCTGCGAAAATGCTTCGGGATCAGCATGAAAAATGTGCCAGCCCGCCCGTCCCTCGCCCACCGAGAGCCCTCATCCTTTTCAATGAAGGAAATTTAAATTTTTGTTGGTCAAACGAGAAATGGTGGAAGCAAAACAAAAAAGAAAGGGAAAAAACTTCAACTTAAAGACGTTTCAATGTCCCTCAATGAATGGTAACTGTAAGGATATCTGCACTCACACATACATACATACATCATCTGTGGGTTATAATCTCTAGGAATAATTCCAATTTCTTAGAGAACAGAACAGACTTTTTCGGAAGTCTTCAAGTTATGTCGGTCAAAAGAAGTCAAGAACAATGACTGCTCTCTCTCTCTCTCTCTCTCTACCTACTGGCCTTTAAGATTGCATAAGAATTTCCTCAGATAAGCTGCTGGAGGAGCAGGTATCTTATGCAAACGAAAAACCAAGAAGGAAAACGAACAAACTTTTCCATTGACCGAAGCCAAATATAAATTCGCTTTGGCTGCTTTGATTTGCTTACCTTTCCGGAGGTGCGACGAAGGATGAAGGACCTCCAGCTAATCCTGCTGCTTGTATCTCTTTCTCCGTCTCCTTCTTGTGTCCGAAAAGCATAACAAAATAGACGTAGAAGCGCCACAAGAATGGAGAGATGGAGAGGGAGAAAGCAAAACAATGACACGGAATGACATTGATGAATGATGCCAACGAATGATAGATTGAAGGATTGATAGATGCCGCCACGTGCCCTCTCTCTCCCTCTCTATCTCTATCTCTGTTTCAGACCCCTTCTCCTTTTGGTCTCCCTTCTGCTTCTGTCTCTACTTTCGCCTTGGCCTCTTCTGGTCTCTCCTGGCCTCGAACTCCTTGAATTGATAATGAGAGCAGCTTTTCATCAGTAAAGCTGCGTCTTGCCTTAATTAATTTCCCGCCAATCCCCAATCCTCTCCCCCCCACTAATTAAACTTTTCTTTCTCTTCAAGAGGAGATCTCTCTCTCTCTCTCTCTCTCTCTCGCTCTCTGTCCATTTTCTGTAGGTAGCAAAACCTTCAAAAACTTTAACTAATTTCAAATGTGGCCTAGGAGTGACGAAGGTGACGATTGACTAACTGACGTATTGCTGGAAAAACAGAACAGCAGCAGCAGCAGCAGCAGCACCCACTGTTGTGGGCTTGGGGCATAGGGAAAACTTTTAATTACCAAGCAACAAGGCCGCAATGAGGCACGAGTCCACTCCCAGGGACCTGCCACAGCCAGAGTCTTTCAATTACACTGGCTAACCATGCCCGTGGGCGTCCAGCAGGAGCAGCAGGAGCAGCAGGAGCAGCAGTGACCAAGCCACAGGCCCAGACAGAGACAGGACCAGTGCCAGGACTCTGGACTCTGGACCAAAGTCCGAGTTGTTTTCAATGTGGCCAAAAACTTATTGTGCCCACGTTCCTCCATCTTTCAGTTCCGTGGTTTCTCTCTCGTTCTTTCGCCCCAAAACCAGCAAAAGGTAAAGCACACAGGAAGAAAGAAAAAATGGGGGGGGAAAACAAGAAGAAGACGAAAAAAAGAAAAGCCAGGAAAAGGCGAGAAAAACAAAGTTTATTTGAGTTGAGTTCGTTTCGAGGGACCATCAATGGGTTAAGACATTTGCTTATCCTGGAAATTGGCATAAAAGAGGCCCAACAGATAAAAAAAAAATACTAAATACATTAAAAATAATACTAAATGCAGTATATACCAAAAGAAGAGTAAGATAATGCTCGTATCCCCTGTCACTGATCAGGTTCTGTGTTGAGTGGTGACCCCGAGTCCAGTATACCCGCGTCTACCTCTTGAGAGTACTTTGCCCCAAGGCAAGATGTTGCCAGAGTGGCAGACAGAGAGGAAAACTGGGGGCAGGGGTGCCTTTTGGTGGATAGACGGATGGCTGGGCAGTTGGGTAGTTGGGCAGTTGGGTTGGGGACTACTTGGGGCGGTTGGGGCGGTTGGGGCGGTTGGGGGGGCGGTCTGTTGTCGGACAAATACCAAAGTTATTTGCGAAGCCAAGGCTGGTTCAAGGCAGCATGAATTCGAAATGAAGCGAACGAACCACCTTTCAGAGCTGCTACTACTACTTAGAAATTCCCCCACCCCCGCACCACCTAGCACTCTTTAAACTTTCCCCCCCCCGTGTTTCACGACTTTTCTTTGGGGCTGTGGCACATTTTTATTTGCGCTAAATTAGCCAGCGTCCAAGAAAAGGAACAGAAAGATGCAGAAAAATAGTAAAACAGATGAATACCAAGGAGAGGAAAGAACACCCAATTAGCGGCACTCCAAAACGGGCAACAAAGAGCCTAGTCATGCACACGACATGCATTTTGTTTTGCACTTTTCGGGTGTGCATCTTTCGAGTGAGCATTTGGGATCAAGGACGTGCCCCAAATAGAAACAGAGGCAGCGTCTGGTGCCCAAAGGCCAAACGTTGAATGGCATTTGCCGCATCTCAAAATTCAATATCCACTGCTACGTGAGTGCGAAGACAGCGAAGAAGATGATGGCTGGCAAGAGCTGAGAGCTAAGAGCGGTCCAGCCTCCAGCCAAAGGCTCACCCTGAATCATAAGCTTCACTGGCCACCCACACACACACACACACACACACATGGGGGCATGGGGCATGCTGCAGAGACACAAATTTTCAGAGAAATGCGGCAACTGTTCCAAAAGTTTCCCGGCCGAAAAGTCGAGACAGCAAATTGGAAAATTTTATGCCATAGTTTCCGCTCCTCTTGGCCCGTTCCCCGCCCCCTCCCAGCACTCCTTGTTGCTGCTGCCCCTTCTGGTGCCCCTTCTGGTGCCCCTTTTTGTGTGTTATATTTTTTTTATTTGTTGCCGCTCATAAAATAGACAACGTGATGGGAACGCTTCGGTTCGCTTCGCCACGGTTTTGGGTCAGTCCAGGACTGTGGGTCTCTGGTAGCCAGCGGTTTATGTGATTTCGAGGGTTAAGAGCAGAGAAAGAGACTGAGAGAGAGAGACTGAGAGAGAGAGAGAGAGAGAGAGAGAGAAAGAGAGAGGTAGAGGGATGGTGGTTAGTGTTCTCTTCTGATTTGATTATCCATAGCAGACCCGCGAATGGCAGCCAAATAGCAACATTTGTGTCCATTCGCTTATGGAAAATTGGGAGTCCCCAGCTCCCGAGGGAATATTCAAGAAGGAATATACCTACTTTTCCAACACAATTTTCCAATTTTATATGCATTTTCCTCCCTGGAAATATTCACTACAATATTTATAGATTTCAAATCAATAGATACCCCCCCCCAAGTGCCCTTCCCTCCCACATTCCGTGTTACATTGGACCCTTTGCAAGTTTTTCTTCCCTTCTCCTTTTTCTTTTTTCTTTTTTCTCCTTTTTCTTTTTTCTCTTGGTTTTTCTGGGCAAAAGTTTGGCTTGATTTGAGGCTGGCTGGATTATGGATTATTTATTCATTCATAAATTATTTAAAATGCCTTCAATCCGCCCACGAAAAAAGGTTTCGTTTCGTTTCGCTTCGGATTGAAACTTTCTGGGGCTGTAACGGATACGGAAAAATAAAACCTGTTGCTAAAATATTTAAACTGTCGCACAAAGGTGCAAGTAGTCGGAGTCGGAGTGTGCGTGGGGCATGTGGCGTATGGCGTGTGGCGTGTGGCGTGTGTCGTCTCTTAAATATTCAAGGGGAGTCTTTTCTCCGACTCCTATGAATCCCCAGTGTTGCTTGGGCTTTATATTTATGACTCGGTGTGTGGCCCGGGCCCCAAGCTCCACCCGTCCCCGGCCTCGGCCCCGGCCAGAACTCATTAGGTGGCACAACTCCTCCGTGTCTATTTACTCGAACTTTGTCTAGTTTTCGTCCTGCTGCTCCTCGTCGGGTCTGGCACTTTGATGTCCTTCGGCCGGGGCTAGTTTTTAAATAATAAATTGCTTTTTGAAGCTTGTGGCCCCAAACTAGTGCCAGCCGAGCTGCTGCAAGCCTGTAAAATTTCATTAAGAATTTAAATCAAGTTTGACCTCTGGCCTCCGGACAACACCAGATGAAAGGTGTAAAGTTTTGTGTGTGTGTGTGTCTCGGATTTGGGTTGGTTTGAGCCATGCTTTTGGTTACACCACTTGATATTCAAATGTTTTCATTTAGTCAAGCGGGGGACAGGATTTCCCATATTTTAAGTTGGGCTTTTTGGGCAGTAAATCACACAGAGTCAAGCCAGTTCATCATTGGGAAAAAGGAGGCAGAAGGCACTTCAGTTGCTCTCAAATATACAACACCTTATTTAAATATTAATTCTTAGATTTAAATAAAGTATAGAGAGAGATTTCCATTTGTTTTGCTTTTTTTATTCGATAATTAAAGAATCATAGAGGTGTGCATACTTAAAGGAAAGAAAATCTAAAGCCAAGGTACAGTCAGGGCAAAGCATGAAACTGCCGTAACTTATTTATCGATAAGGAGCAGAGCAACTCTGCCTTTGGCCGTGGGCTATGGCAAAACTCCGTTTCCATTTACCCATTTAGCCATTTACCTACGTTTGGCTAATTGAGTGACGGCATCTGGCTTTGTTTCAACTTTAGTAATCCAACTTTTCCCGCTGCGTGTGTGTGTGTGTGTGTGTGTGTGTGTGTGTGTGTGTGTGTGTGTGTGTGAAACTCATTTGAAAACCAGGAACCAGGAACCAGGAACCCGGAGAACCCAGGCAAAAGTTGTAGCTAGCTGGCTGTAATTGAAAATATGTTCGCATAGAAGGCGATTCAATTCACTTGGCTCACAATTCATTCCGTTACCGATTCCGGTTTCCGGATTCCGGATTCCGGACTGTGCGATATGCAGTCGCATTCGGATTCGCAATCCCAAAAACCCATTCCCATTCTCATTCCGATGCGAACTTCCCAACTTTCCAGCATCTCATTTTGACCCGGCTGCCCCCCTGCCTGCCATTGGCCCTATAGCATGGCAATTGGTTGTACAGTGGGGCTCATATTGAACATTCCAGAAGGCAGGAGTGGAGTATTGAGTGTGGTGGTGGTGGGAGTAATGCCAATGTCCAGAGGCAAGCAATAAGTGTTGTAAGCCAACTGCAGAGAGAACGGAAATTTTCCGGTATCCAAATGCTACGTGGATCGGGAGGGGACTCTCCCTTTCGTTGCAGCAGGATTCCTAATCCTCCACCTACTCCTCCTCCTACGCATATGACAAAAGTTATGGGAGCTTTGAAGAGGCTTTATGAGGACTTCCTGGGAGCTTGGTCAGAAACAAAACTTTGATTTGCACTCAAATGCATCCTTCTCCATGCGCCGCCCATTCCCACTGTATCGTTGCCTTTCCCAACCACAGACGTGGGGCATGGGGCATGGGGCATGGGGCACTCACTGTTTGTCAAGTTCTGCTGCTGTTGCAGCCATGAAGCCATGAGGCAAGAGAGAGCGGTTCTATTTGCGCTTTGTGGTTAGTTAGCTATGCGTACAGTGCTTCCCAAACCTTGTGGCGGAAGGAAGTGTGTGGGGAAGAGGTGCAGAGAGAGAGAGAGAGAGAGAGAGAGAGGAATGGGTGATGGGTAGGATACGGTCCTGGGTCCTTGGGTCCTCCATTCTTGGATCGCCAGAGCATACACAATGCACAAAACTTTATGAAAAATCCAAAGCAATGCAGGAAGCGATGCTGAAAAAAAACACAAAATAAAAGACAAGGACGGAAGCATGGACTGGATTCAAAAGAGACACAGAAAAAAGGACAGAGAACGAGAGAGAGAGAGAGAGAGAGCGAGAGTACATTCTCGTTAAATGCTTCACATTTTTGTAGTTTTTGTTGTAGTGGTGTGTGTGTGTGTGTGTGTGTGTGCGCTGCTTGAACCAACAATTTGTAGAGGATTTCGTTCCGGGATTAAGTGTTGGCCAAAAAGTTTCCAATTTTTTGCTCCTTTTTTTTTTCGTTTTGGAAACTGCATTATGTGCTCGATTAAGGGAGAAATCTGTGAAAATTCGATGGAAAATATTTAAAATTTTGTTGCCATTTGGCAGCTAAGTAGATTACGCAGATAGAAAGACAGCAAAGTGGATGAAAAAGGAAAGACTGGGTAAAGCAAGAGTGTGATGATAAGAAGAAAGCTGCTCTTCTGGCCGGAGATGTGCCGCAATCGAAGGAACTGCAGCATCCGTTGGATACAGTGGGCAGAATATTGAGAAAAGTGAATAGAAAAATTCAATTTACAACCAACTGAGTGTATGAAATTAGTTGTAGCCAAAGTCAATCCAAACACTAAGATTTGTAACTCCATACAACATTTTTTGCTCGATTTTTTTAGGCTGGAATTTCCGAATATTCCACCCTGAGAATGAGAATGAGATCGAGAGATACAGATAGACAGTGAGACAGAGAAGGCTCTAGAGGCAACCTCTCTTAACGTGAGGCTGAGCTTAGCTCAGATACGTGCGCGCTGTCGTCTTCGTGCGAGCGAGAAAGAGCGTGTATCTTCTCTTGCTGTAACAATAGTAAACAGGTTCTTCAGGATCTATGTATATGGGAATGCTGGGTCATCTTCTAGTCTATTGATGATCCCAAAATGCATGTTAGTTGCATCCAGCACTTAACTATTCTATAGAGTAAAAAGTACTAATTGTTTACATCAACAATTAGTAGTTTTATGTTTGAGAATCGCTTAAAGGTTAAATCAGTGGCAATTTGTGTGTGTGCATCACAATACAATGGCTTGACAATACGATGGCCCCCCCCCCAATTGGATTTAATTCCTTGGTAAGCGTGGGTGTTTCCATGCAGTGCACGTAAAACGCAACTGCGTTTGATGTTGATGCATTTTTCTCGGACTCATTTCATGGAAGTTGAATTACTAGAGTCCAATTCGAGGGAATCCTGCATTCATTTGGCGCCACACTCTAATTAGGTGAATTAGGGAAACCAAACAGAAACTCAAGTGAATGAAACCTAATTAAAAAAGAGAGACAAAAAAAGAAAAGAAGTCCCTCCATCAGAATCCCCCACATTAAAAAGTGCCCAAAATTAACTTTTTGCTTTCTTTCTTTTTCGTATCTTTTCAGGTAAGTTCCACGAAGCGAAGACCCAAAAGGAATGTTCCAGTCCCAGTTCCAGTCCCCCCTTTGGGCAAAGGCCTTGACATGCCGCCGCCTGCCCCGCTCCCGGGGCGGGGTGTAGGTGTGCGCTTTGGGGACCTTATCAGCGGTCTGAATGATTGAAGGGGCTGCTCAGCCGAGCCAGTGAGCCAAGTGTGTAGAGTGTGCTGCACGGGTGAAGAGAGGGGAGGGGAGGGAAGGGGAGGTGGCTGTGTGCAAAGCAAATGAGAATCAATAAAAAATACTCACACACACGGCATTACCCAGGTGTACCCACTGCGAGTGTACGAGTGGTAGTACAGGTGCTGCAGCACAGCCAGTGTTGCTGTGCGCCAGTGAGAGTGTGAGAGCGTATGTAGGTTAGCCCCAAAAAGTGTGCTGCAAAAATGGTTAGGTTTCTCTTGGTCCTGTATACCCTTTGGCATCGGTTGGGGCATGACGACCATCAGCAGATGAAGATGAAGATGCAGATGCAGATGCAGATGGAGACATTCCCCCAAAATGTTCTACATTTGCATACCCGTAAAGAACTCAGCCAAGAAGGGGATCTTCGACATCCAAAATCTGCCATCGCGGCTTGATCGATTAATCGTCAAACTGTGTCGATAATTAAATATAGGCACTGAAACTGTAAAACGATAACTATATTTGAAAAAGAAACCGATTAATATATGTACAAGTGTACAATGTAAAACGATAGCCATAGCAATAGTGATATCTCTACCGATAGCCACTGATATTGATGGCTAATTCGATCAATATATCGATAACTATAAACAAAACTCTGCCGCTAACTATTCCGATTCCGAACTATAACCATAAAATACATACTTTTGGGATCTTTAACCCTGTATAGATCCTGTATAGACTCTACCTATTGAATCCTTGAGAGTAACGGCTCGAACTATGTCGATTATCGATCAAATATCGCTTCGCAATGCTCTGTGAAATGTGAAAGGGTATCCAATGGTTCGGCTATCAAAGCGTACGCCCGCCTTTCAAACTGTATTTTTTGTTGTTGGTTCTTGTTTTCTGTTTTTTAAGCAACTGACTGGTCCGGACGGAGGGAGGGACGCACGGACGACCACGTCCCCGGCAATCAGTGAGAGAGAATTTTGAGTGCCAACGTGTTAAACAATACAGTCAGTGGTGCAGTGGTGCAGCGGTGCAGCGGTGCAGCGGCGGGTGTGTGCCAGATGCCCAGTTGGGTGCCGCTCTGCTGTGGCAGAGGGGAGGAGAAAGTGTAACAAAATGAAATTTGCAACAAAGGCAAACAAAAAAAGAAGAAAAATCAGAAAAAGGTAACACGGCACACAGAAAGCGAAGGAAAGAGAGGGAGGGAGAGAGAGAGAGGTGGCAGGAATACAAAAAAAAAGTGAAATTAGTCATTTGTAGCAAGCAGTAGTAGCTAAGGGCGCTAGTGGGTGTGTCGTGTGGCATGGGGCGTGCAGCTGAGACTTATAGACGGACACGGCTGTTGCACATTCTCATCGCATGCAATTTGAGCATGTGACTGGGGGGCAGGAACACAAGGCTTTAACCCTTCCTCTCCCCCCACCGCCCACCGCCCGACGTCCTCCAGCTCTGAAGCATTGTGTTTGCCATTGAACACGCACATTGAATGGCTGTAACACGGCCCCTGTCTATGTGTGTGTGTGTGCTTAGAGTGTGTTTTAGAGAGTGTTACAGTGTGTGTGTGTGTCTGTGAGAGGCCATTGTTCAGAGACACTAACATACACAAAAAGATACGACACCCAGACACCTCGACACGATGTACAAACGGGCTCACGGGCAATATTCTTGTTGTAATTGTTGCAATTGAGCGTAGTTTCGGGAACAAAAGATATATAGAGATAGGGATAGAGAGAGAGAGAGAGCACACTCATGTAAATTCCTTTATATGTATATGTATCTACATGTAGGTACCCCAAAAAAACAACAAAAAAAAAGCAACACAAAACCCCAAGCACACAATGTGTCACGCCAGGACCATTCGTGTCTCGTTTCACTAATGCTTTTTTGGGGGCTTGGGCTATTGTGTGACGCCAGTAAAACGACACACACAAATGGGTGGTAACTGTGTCTCTATATGTGTGTGTGTGTCTGCTTCTTCAACACTTGATATCGATAACTTTTGAGAGGAGAGAGATATTCAATTGAAAGAATTTGAGTGAAAGAAAAGTCTTTGGAGTTCAAAAAACTGTATTCTATATTTAGATAACGAACAACTGGACCGATAACAGTCGATACATTAAAGGTTGAAGAAGACTCTTCCTCAAAAACGGGAGAATCGTTCTAAAATTGGTTTGAAAAGTGAGGGCTTTGCATAAATACCAAGTATATGTATCGATTATCCATATACGAAAATACTTATTAGTCGATTGTTAGCCGATTGTAAGCCGATTGTCGATTGTTAGTCTGGCTGACTGTTTAAATCGATGAAAAGTATTAAAGAATTTTCCGTACGTGTTTCTTCCTTTAGTATGATTATTAATCGATTAATAGGTATGATTATTTATCGATAACGAAGTGTTTTAGTCAATGAAAAGTACTAAAAAGCCCTCTATTCCAATCCATTTCTGTTTTTCGGTTTCATATGTTTCAGTGCATATTCCTCATACACAGATGCCGATGGCCTGAGACACTGACAAGTGCGATGGGGGGAAAGCGGAGGAGAGGGGAGGTAGAGGGGAAGATAAAGCGAAAGAGAAAGAAATGGGTTTGAATGCGGTTGCGGATAACCCACAAGCAAGCCATAATTTACACGCCAATATCATGTCGTTTCACACTTTGAACGTGTACATACATGTATGTATGTAGGTGTGTGCGCAGGGGGATACTCACACAGATACTCAGCAGCACACAGACGCATAAAAATGAGGTCAATAACAGGTAGATTATCAAATAACTATTACACATTGCGTGCTGTACGAGACATGACGCTGCTGCACGACGACGACGACGACGACGACGTGGCTGAGGAGGCATGAGAAGCTGCATTGGGAACACACATACCCACACATCACTGGCAACCATCTACACTTTGTGGCACATGCTCAAGACGTCGTGAGTTGGCTTTGGACGCCCGCCCGCCCGCCTCCCCCCACCCACTTGCTTTGAGGATTTAGGCAAGTGGCCAGGCCGGCTTATGTGGTAAGCAATCAACGCCTTCGCGCCGACTCGACAGACAGCAGCAGCGTTCCTGGTGTTGTACGCCCCATCTAACCTAACCACACAACAGTCCCCCCCCCCCTCTCCTTTTGTCTTATTGTTCGCCATGCGTGAAGGTCAATTTATCGCCTAATGATGTTGAACAATGACAAGGGATAACTCGCACACTCGCACACTAAAAACTCTTCAATGGAGGGGCGCTGCAGGGCAGAGGAGCGAGGAGATTGAAGATGAGCAGTGGGAGAGTTGGCCAGAACATTTGGCTTGATTTATTTGAAAGGCATTTATTAGGAGCAACCAATCAATAAAGCTGTCGCTTTTATGAGAGTGTCCAAAAATCTGAAAGAGCAGCTTTGGTGACATTTTCAAGGGGATCTGTTATCTATTCATAGGACCAAAAAATTTAATCGGAAATCCCAATGAAAGCGACGACAAATGATTCAATTGATTAAATAATTTCCTTGGGAAAGAGGAATCCAAGAGATATGTGTACTACGTGTCGTGCGGCAGCGCCCATCGGCTTGAAAAAGAAGGGCATCCCTTGGCAGTCCCAGAATTGGTTCTCATTGCTGATTGGTTGCTGTCGTAACAATCTCTGAAAGGGGAATTATGTCTTTGAATCAGAAATTGATTCCCTGGCTGTGTGATGCATTGCCACATTCCACTGCACCTCAATCAGATCAGTGCGGAGCTCTCGTCTGCCTCGTGTGGCATGCACTGAAACCCAATCCCAAATGAAGCCCAATCCTAAGCTCCAGCTTCGGGCCCAGCCATGGCCATGTAAACAACATCCTGGGCTCCGCAGTTGATACTCCTGCGAGAGCGTCTGCAGCGACTTTCACCCAAGGCTTTTGGCTTTTCCCAACTCCCACCTGCCGATGGGATGGCGGCAGTTGCCAAAAACAAATATACCAAAAACTGACTGAACACACAGAGCGTCAGAGTCAACGAAAGAAAAAGAAAAGAAGAAAAAGCTGAAAAAATAGGGAAAAATTGAAAACAGAGAGTTAGAAAGAGAGAGAGAGCGGGAGGGAGAGAGACTTATTGCTCGGCAAAGCGTGAAATGTTTACGAGCGAGTGACGATGGCGACTCAAGTGGAGCAGCAGCAGCAGCAGCAGCAGGAACAGCAGGAACCAAGGAGGAGGAGGAGGAGGAGGCACCCGTAGAGGGACTTGTGTCATTCCTGAGAAATCTTAGCCCCCCTCCCCTCTCTGGGCCTCTCTCTCTCTCTATCCTTTCGCCGTGTGCAGAATTGTAAAGAAAATGTTATTAAGGATTTTCTATTATATAAGAAAAAGGCATACTGGGCGCACTTGTCCTGCTCCTATTCGCGCGCTCTCTCTCTCTCTCTCTCTCTCTCTCTCTCTCTCTCTCTTTATGGATGTGTGTGTGTCAGTGGGAGGCACATTAAGCACTTGACACATACACGGTTTCGGGCCTGCAACCATCCTTCTCTCCCTCCTGCCTCCTGCCTCCTCATTATGTGCGGTCTTATATACCCTATCCAGAAAGTGTGGACTAACCAGAGCAAGGTGATCTATCTCTGTACAGATCTTAGATCTGAATAGACCAAGCACCAGAAGCTACTGGTCTGTATGGAGTGGCTTTTGCATCCCAAGAGTGTGTTGCAGTTCTACTAGAACTCCATCTATCCACAGGACTCGAAAGACCTCTCGCGTCATTTCGATAGAGTATACCCAAAACGTTGTGCCTGTGATTGCTCTCTTGCTAGGCATTAGACGGGTTTTCATCTACTTAGTTTTCAATGCCCGTCCTTCTCACTCTCTCTCTGTCGCTGTCTCTGTCTCTGTCTGTGAGCAAGCGTGTCCTGGCCAGCGTAAGTCGGAACGTTGACAAGTCGATGACGGTTCCTCTGCGAGTGTACGAGTGTGCGAATGTGCGGATGTGTGTGTGTGTGTGTAATGTCGGCCCAAGGTTCCTGCTGCTAAACATTAGTCAAACCCAGCCAGGCCCAGGCCCAGGCCCAGCCCAAAATGAGCTACCAAAAGTGGCGCAGTCAAGCAAAAGGCTCTCGTTGCAACGACTGAATGAGTGAATGAGCAAGTGAGTGAGCGAGTGAATGAGTGAATGAGTGAATGAGCGAATGGTAATGCGAATCCGAATGAATAGCAAACGGACTGCTGGCCTGCTGGCCTGCCTGCTTGCCTGTAAGCCCGTTTGGAGATCCTCATGTGTACATGGATGATGACTGGTGCCGTAGGACCTATATAGCACTTGAATGCCGCCTCGCCTAGCCCTCTCCCTCTCCCTGTCCCTCTCTCTCTCTCTGTCCCTCCCTATCTTCCGTGCTGCCTTCCTTCGAGACGCCTTTCTTGAACGCTTCGTTTCGCTCTGTGACTCTCCACACAGGCCCTAAGGAATGCGACGACATGTCCGCACAGTGGAACAAATGGCAGATTGTGTGGCAATTGCTACAAACATATCATTTTCGTAAATCTTGCGTTTGAGAATTCCATTTTCATGGAGATGTTTTCTTGGAACTATTTTTGTATCCAAAATTATACTGTAATCATCTTCTATCGATTTTCATCCTTCGATCTTCTTTCTTTGTTCGATATGTTCTGTCGATCTTCCATTGATATTCTATGGATCGATTTATCTATCTCTATCGATCGATATATATCTTCTATCGATTTTCATCTATCTGTTTGTATATGAATATATGCGGATCTTTATTGATCGATTTTCTTCTATCGGTCTCGATACATATATCAATACTTGCTATCATATTCTGCTAGCGATCGATCCTGTTCTTTCCATATCTGCCTACATCTTTCTTTTTTATCGATATATATCGATACTTTTTCGATATTCTTCTATCGATAGTTTTCTATCAATCTTCATCTATCAATGTCCATCTCTGGATCTTTATCTCCCGATTATATAAACAAAGATTGGGCGCGAGCGAGCAAAGCTAGTGAGCCAGGGGCTTGCGCCCTATGATATCAATATTTTCTGTCCATCGTCTTCCTGTCACGTTTTCCCTACTGCCTTTCGTGCCCCACTGTGTTCTGGAACTATCGAGGCGACTCCCGACTGAATGGCTATGCAGTTCCCTCCTCCCTCCTCCCTCCTCCCACCGGACTTCTGTTTGGTTATAAACATGTTTCCCCTTCTTTTCGTTTTATTTTTTATTATTATATTATTTCTTTTTGCTTGTGCGAGTGTGTGTGTGTGTGTGTGCGTGCGTGTGTGTGTGTTTGTTTCCTAGCTTGCTTTTATTTTTTTCTATTACATCTCTTGCAATGTTGTACTTTGACTTTAACAATGTCAGCCATTTTGTTCCTTTGTGACGCATGCAGTCAACATTAATGTAGCCATGACAGGACACCCGAGGAGCACCAGGAAGCGGAAGGATTGGAGGGCCATGGGATAGGTGTTTGGCTCCTCGAACCTCCTTCAATTTGTCTTGTGTTCCACTCGGGTTACGCACTCGTTAATTGAATATTTATCTTTGGAGGAGCTGCTGGCATAGCCATCCATCCATGCATCCATCCATGCCCAAAACCCCACCCAATCCCACGACCAATCCCCGCCCAATCCCCCGCCCAATCCCACGCCCAATCTCAATTGCAATCTCAGGCATCATCCTAGTGCCAGCATCTTCCACTTATTCTGCCTCTGCTGCTGCTCTTCCACTCTAAAAACCCATTCTTCCTTGAGGGTCTCCTTCGTTTCGTTTCGTTTCGTTTCGGGTTCAAAACTTGTCTCTCTTTCTCTCTGGCATCGCCGCGTCGCGTGTCCTTGTAATTGCAACTAGAGCAGCGCCAGTGCCAGCGCCAGTGCCAGCGCCAGCGCCTTATGTCATCCTCTGTGTCTGCCCCTACTCCGACATTGGTTATGCATTGTTGCATGGAACCATATCCATATCCCTGCTTCTGCCACTGCTGCTGCCACTGCCACTGCCACTGCATATGCAATGCATCTAAATTGCTTTCGAGTTTTGTTTGCTTGTTTGTTTGTTGTTTGTGGCAAGAGAGTCGTTGCTGCTGCCGCTTCGGCTTTGAGATTTACAGCTTTGTTGGTATGCCTGCCGCCTCAATTCATCTCATCTTATATGCCCCATGCACCACCCATCCATGGTTCTGCCTGCCTGCCTGCCCCTCCCTCTATTCAATTTCTTTTCCACATTAGAGCCATGGAACCTCTTGGGTCGTGTGCATCCTTGCTTTGACATTTTAAATGTTATTTAATGGTCTCCGACCTTCTTTCCACGGGCTCCATGCTGCTGCACCACCATAAATTCATTATTATTATTTTCCTTTCTATACACCCCCCACCCCACCCCACCCCCACAAACAACGAGGCTCCACCAGGTTGAGGCAGCAGCGGCAGGAGCAGTTTGCACTTGATTTATATTGGCACTTTGTGCGGAATTTATGGTCGATGTGGGGGCCAGGGAGGGCCAGAGGGGGATGCGGATGGTCAAGCACTTTTGCGTATCTAAGTGGGGCATTTTCCTTATAGACCAGCAAAACCACCCCCAGATGAGAGTATCGAATATCGAACAGGGCTTTATTAATTATCGATTAAAATTGTACAAAAATATCACTAAATATGATAATAATGAAATTTAATAGAATTTCCTTTGGTTTTTCAAATAAATATAATACCTTAAATTTGTTGGAAATATATCTCATCGAAGCATGAAATTTATTTGAAATATGATAATGTATTTAAATGAAATGATTTCATATGAATGTGCCCTGTTTTTTTTACAATTTCCACTCGGCGCTAATCCATTGGTATACATTTTGAAATCCAAGTGTAACTATTAAAATATTTCAGTTTTCAGGGTTTTTTCTTGGTATGAAAAATATATTTACCTGTGGACCAATTTGTAAGTGTTTTTTTTCCAAGCAATTAAGCTGCATTCAAGCCATTGAAATGAAAAATAAAAAAATATATTTATATATGTGAAAAATTGGTAATAAAATGTACAACTCGTATTTCCATTTAAATTTTTGGTAGTGAAAAAAATAAACACTATTGAATAGCAGGAGGGGGGTGGGTGTTGCTGGTGACGAACCAATTAATGTATATCCACGAATCCATCAAAGTCCTGTGGCAAGTATTTTTATTAATATTAAAATTTCCTCTAAAAAAAATTCGGAATTTAATTGGAATTGAAGCCCAGGCTCTCGCTGTCTCTCTCTCTCTTATGTTCAATCTTCATCATCATTAAAGTTGAACCCGCAGCAGATGCTGCCCCATGCCACACACCCGCTTAAACCCCCGCTTGAACCCCCCGCCTCCCGCCATCTTGCGCCCCCCTCATTTAGTCACCGCAGTTTAGTTCTTTTGCATTTAATTTGCGGTGTTAATGCGCTTTACTATTTTTTTTGCTATCGTCAGGTGAACACTCGCACCGCCCCCCCTTGCCTTTCCCTTTCTCTCTCTGTAGTTATCACAACTCTAATCTGTGACACGGGAGTGCGGCAACCCTGTCACTCCCCTGGTGCTTATAACAGCTGTTAAGCTCCTGCTGCTGACGCCGCCCCCTCACACGCAGCGTGTCTCTCGCTTTTCCGTTGCTTAAATCAGCAAACAAAACACAAAACACAAAAACAAACACACAGTGAAGGGAAGAACAAAGTAAATAATTACAAAAAATAAAAGTTGTACAAATTAGCGGCAGGGTCTTTTGGTCCTTCGGTCCCTTCCGCTCGCTTTGACTGTAATAAAATGTTGTTTATTAACCATCTCTCCCAGCCATTGTCTCTCTCCCGTTTACAGGGTATGCGCAGGCGGCCTTTACCAGAGATTTTCATTCGTGAATTCAACAATGATTTAATTGATTCAAGAGTGAATATGATGCGATAGGGGACGCATATGGTATAAGAGAGACCGATGGACTCCCATTAAAATATCTATATTAGGTGGCATTACTAAAGGAGTATCCTTGTGGTCGCTCTTTATTTGCGTGGACGATTTTCGAAATTAAATTTATATTTAATGCCAAGGCAAATACAAGCTCCTGAACGAGTCTGCGTTTGAATAAAGTACGATTATTATACATATATATAATACATGAATATGCCAAAAAGGAATTCAAAGTGTGCAAAAGGTAGAAGGTAAAAAGGGTAAAAGGGGTGAAAAACACCACGAAAATTTCAAAAATATGTTGTTATGTTTGGGGCACCCACCCGCCCACGCCCACGCCCATGCCCACGCCCACACACATGATGGCAGGGTACCAGCCCACGTCAAAGGTTTACCAACTCCACAAAGGTGGATCTACACATCCGCTTGCCCTTGCGGCATGTCCTGCCCTGCCGCTTCCCTGCAAACACCCTCCCTTCCTGTCAGTTTATCTAACACGCACTCCACTCCAGAACCAAAAGAGAACGACAGAGAGAGAGAGAGAGTAGAGAGAGAGAGAGCGAAAAAATAAAGGTGGGGAGGAGAAGGTGAACGGCACCCAATGAATGGGAAAACTCCCTGGAAAAACAAAACTAACGAAAATACCATTTTCAAAAAGCCGAAACTTTTGATACCCTGGCAGAAGATATACAAAAAAGGGCCATTCATTTATGAGAAATTTGTACTGCGAACGAATGGACAGCAGCTTCCTGCAGCATGAAAATCCCAATACCCTTTGCAAAGGAAAATCTTGGGAAAGACAGACATGGCTATATCGACTCGGCTATTGATGCTGATCAAGAATATACATATATACTTTATGGGGTAGGAAACGCTTCCTTCTGGGCGTTACACACATCCGTTACAACCACAAATCGAACATACCCCTGCACTCTTCGAGTACCGGGTATAAAAATACGTAAATTAACAAAACCTGACGCCAATCATGAGCGTGTTTGCTGGCATTGGCACTTGGAGCACGGGCTGGAGCTGGAGCTGGAGCCCAACGGGACAGCCCCCCGCCTTGTGGTGGGGTTAATGGGGAGGGTAAATGGATAAGGAGCGATACAAGGAAGGGGATTTGTGGATGGGGTCCGCAGAGCCAACTGGAAGCGCAAACCATCTCCCAGGAGCATCGGAATACACTTTCGCAGCAAGCGGGAACTGCAGACTTTATGATGGAAAGGTATTGATAGATTTTGATAGATTTGGATAGATTTGGATAGATTTGGATAGATGGATGGATACCAAAAGTAGATGCGAAGATTAACGGATATTTTGTATGCCTTGAAGGAAAAGATTACACTAAAAGATAATTATAATATATAATTATAATTAAAAACGTATTTGTAGGTAAAAATGTAGTAAAAATAATATTAAAAAATAAATAAAAATATGAATAAATATTTATAAATACAATTTTAATAAACAAAAAGTATAATAAATAAAAATTATAAATAAAAATATAAAAAAATAAAAATATTAATAAATAAAAATTATAATAAATAAAAATATATACAAATAAAAATATAAACAAATACAAATTATAATAAATAAAAATAATATTAAAATATTAATAAATAAAAATATGAATAAATAAAAATATGAATAAATAAAAAAATAAATAAATACAAATATTAATAGTTAAAAATATTAATAAAAAATAATTAAAAAATAAAAATATTAATAAAAAAAATTAAAAAATACTGATTGTTAAAAAAGATTCAAAAATAATGATAGTTAAAAAAAAGTTAGAAAATAATAATAGAATAAAATAAAATTTAAAAAATAATGATAGTAAAAAAATACAATTGAAAAATAATAATAGTTAAGAAAAAAATAGAAAAATAGTAAAAAAAAATGAAAAAAAAATAAAAGATCGATCAGGAAAGATTTAAATTGTGCAAATTATAAAATTAACAGCAGATAAATAGATAAAAAATAAAAGATGAAGTGTAAATGAACGAAAAATAGTTGGAACAAAAGCGAAGCTAGTTTGCATGAATATGTAGTGATAGTTAGGTGAGGGAGTGAGAGTATCTTCCGCTTCGCACTGGCTGTGGCTCGGATGTTCTGTGTTCTGTGGCCTCCTTTGTCGGTATGCCATCTAAACAGCTCTCCATGAGACAGCAGAAAGGACTAACTCCTGCGGCTTGAATGCGTGTTTGAGCCAGTCTCGGTTCTGGTTTCAGCTCTGTTCTCCGTTCGTGTGTGTGTGTGTGTGCGTGTGTGTGCTTGAGTTTGGGTGAAAATTAGTTTAGGGCAGCGAGGCGCATTTTTCAGATTCATAAACTTGCGTGCGTGCGTGCGTGCGTGCGTGTATATGTGCTCTTGAGCACGAGTGTTAGTGTGAGTGTTAGTGTGAGTGTGAGTACAAGGAAGGGCAATGGCTGTGCTTCTGTCTGTTGTGTGTGTTCTGTGTGTGCTTTGGGGAAAAGTGTGTGTTAATTTCAAGTTGACTCCTCGTCTCACTCGTTTAATTGGCTCACTGGCTGACACGCACATGCACACACACACATCCACCCATCCACCCATTCATCGCAAACTAAACGGAAATTCCTCTCACACAACAAGAGGGAAAAGGACAGAGCACTGCCTCAAGTGAAATGAGGTTCCTGCTTATGAATTAATGACGAAACAGTGGCAACAAAAAATGGCAGACATTAACGCACACAAAGCCCACAAAAGTGTATGGGATGGACAGGAGGGTGGAGATGGGGAAAGGTGAGAATGTGTGCGGACAGACGGCAGACAACGGACAACGGACAACGGACGATGGTTCATTGAACTTCCTTTCATTCAATGGGGCTCTCCATGGGGGGCGGGACCAAACAAATTTCAATTAATTAACTCGTTTCATATTCATCTTCATTAGCCCACTGACATGTGTCTATGCCATTCAATTATTGATGATCAGATAAGTGCAGCCAATATGCAGACATACATACGTACGTACATATGTATCTAAGAATAAACATATGTATTTAAAGGACATTTTCGCATACGAAAAGTGGGGGGAAAAGTCTGCTTAATTGAACATCAAAAAAGAGAAAAGAAAGCCCAGGTGTATGGAATACTTCCACAAAGTGTTTTAACTTTCTCTCGTCTCTCGTCTTTCATCTCAGATCTTATGTCTGTATTTCGTGGAATTTTCGTTGGAGTTTAATGAAGAAATTTCCAAGAAATTGGCAATTTGTGGGCCCATAAAAACCTCATGTCCCCCAACACAGAGATCTACCATAAATCATGGGGAAATCTTCGAATGACACGAGTATATTCCACCCATTTCCCACCCATATAATATTTATGAGGCGGCACTTAATTAATGCAAAGCAAATATCATACACACACACACACATAGTCCTGGTTGTGTTACTCGATGTTCCAGTGCATAAATTGAGGGAAAAACGCACATAATATTTTCCCCGTGATGATGGTTGAAAGTCAAAAGGCGATAATTTCATTTACAACTGTCGCACCCAACCTTCAATATATATGTACATTTTTTTTATGTACATATAATGTATGTGCTTCCCCCTTTTTACCTGCCCCATTCTGTTGCCACGGTGCTTGGCTTTGGTCGACGCCAATTTATTGATACCCGCCAAAAGCAAAAGCAAAAGCAGGAGAAAAAATGACGAAAAAGAAAAAAGCAACAGTGGCAAAAGAAAATGCGACGCGTGGCCATAAAAATGAAACTGGAAATGAAGGAAAATTTGCGCAAGAGGTGACGGCAGGGGGCAGGGGGCAGGCGGCAGGATAAAGCCGTCTGGTGGCGCCTCGACTAAAGGCATTTGTCAACATAACGCTAGTATTTTTTGTGGGTTTTCCGTTTTCTTAGAGAGTAGCAATGGGTATTGCGGGAAGCCTTTCCAAATTGGTTCGAGTAATCCCCTAAGATGAAGCTCCCACGGTGGCCAAAGCGAATCGCGGAATCTTTGGATCTAAGATGGAATGCGAGATCTTGGCCAGAGATCTGAAAAGGACTGCGAAATTCGTAATGTCGCCCGATGTTAGGGTATCTTTTAGTCTCTGAGCCCAGAAAACTCTCCCTATTCTACGTTTGCTTTTTTATAGTTCTTGATTTTGTTTACTATTTGCCGGAGCTGAGGCTGGATCTCCCGATGAGTCCTCCCCAAAGTCAGTCTGATGCCAGGACATGCTTATCCTTTGGCACCTCTGCTGCTGCTGCTGCTGTTCCGGAGAACGCGCAAAGCGTAAACTACAAATTGTTTTGTAGCTGCCTCAAATGTTTCTTGTTCTTTTTGTTGCAGGAACAGCAATTGGCTTCATTTTTATTGGCATTTACGGGGGCGGCAGCAGGTGTGTGTGTGTGTATGTCTCCACATCCCCCACGCACACACACACACACACACACGTGCCACGCTGAAGTCGATTGGGGCCACTACGTTACGGTCTTTTTATTTTCATTTTCATTTTCATTTTATATAATATTGTATACATATATAGAGAAAGAGTGAGGTTGGTTTCCTTTTTATTCACTTCCATTCCGCCTTCCATTTGTTCGACCTCTGGCGACGGCTGTTTCACCTTTCCTTTCCTCTGTTTTTCTCGCCTCTCCTCTCCTCTTTCGACACGTGGAACGTGTGTTTGCTCACGTAATTCCCTAATTAAATACTTAAATTGTAATTGCTTTCGAACGTTTCGCGTGGCACCAGGGGCCTTCCTGGCTTTCTCCATCATTAAAACACTCAGAAAGGACTCTCAGCACACACACACACAGACACACAGACACACAGACAGGGCGATGCACACAGCTCATTGGAAGGAAATAAAGTCCTGCTGTTGGTTTTGGAATCTCTCGTTTTCATTCATTTTCTCCGCCGCAGTCTCAAGACGTTGCACTTGAATAATTCATGAATGGATTGAATGGAGTCTTGCACCAGCATTGACCGACTCAAAATAAATTAATTAAATAATAAATAACAGTCATAATAATGGCAATAAATAAAATTTAAACCAAACCAGAATTGGGCAGCAATCAATGAAAAAAATATAAAAAAAAATTCCCCAATTGGGCAAGCAGTGTGCTTTTGTCATGCACACGACAGTTGTTTTGTTTTTGGACTGTCGGGCACTTTAGGCTTCTGCTTCCCGTTAAAGGTAAAGGATATATATCAGGATATGGTCTAACAATGTAGCCGTACCATGCAAAGAAAATACTTTATTTTTTTAGGTAATTTTCCATCAAAAATGAGGTTTGATTTAAGCCAGAATCAACAGCTCCTCGAGCCACTAGTCAAAAATACTAATCACTAAAGTCGTACCGAATCAGAACCCAATTTGGTGCTTGGACTTAATTTGCTGCACGTTAAGTCGTGTAAGTGAATGCTTTAAGTTTAATTGCGCCCCCACTATCACCCCACCACCCCCGCCTAGACACAAGACCCACTTTCGCCCCAGGCAGCAGCACCACCTGGCAACAGCAGCAGAAACAAGCAACATCGGCGTCCGGCTCCTTGGACTTTCCTTGGTGTTTGTTGGCCAGGTTTGTTGGCCACGTTTTTATGTACTTTTAAGTGTGCAATTAAAGGTCAATTGCCGGTTCGAGCACGTCGGAGGAGAGAGAGAGCTGCTGTATCCCATAAAAAAGGTGTCTGTACGGACTGCAGAGGGCACACACTAGAGATTCATCCCAAAATTGCGAGTAAACCGTATCGTTTCGAACATGAAGAATCTGATTGAATACAAGGCCGGTCTGATGGTCCTCCACGAGCGCATGGTCGAGCCGGACGGTCGCAGGGGCCTGCTCTATTTGCGTTGCATCGACAACGAGATCCACATCTGCTGGAAGGATCGCCAGTCGGGCAAGGTCGAAATGGACATCCTGGCCGTGCCGGGTGTGCCGCGGTTCCAGCGCGTCAGCCAGGTCAAGACGGGTCGTGTGTTCGTCCTGCGATTCGCGAACGCCAAGCAGCGCTACTTCTTTTGGATGCAGGAGTCGTTGCCCGAACGTGACGATGACTTCTGTCGGCGATTCAACGAACTGATTACGGCTTCCAAGGAGCCGGAGCCCCCAAAGATCGAGATCCATGATTCTGGCCGTCCGCGCGACGGTGGTGGCAGTGATGCGGCTGCCCCTGCTGCCCCTGGTGCCCCTGGTGCCCCTGCTGCCCTCTCACCTCGCAAGGGGACCGTTCTGGCGATGAGTATCCTTGGGTTTTTCCTCAAAATGGGCAGCAGCCTGATCAGTCTGTTCAAGAATGCTCTGGTCTCCGAGGGGCAGATTCCTCAGCCCTTCGAGGATCCCGATCCTCAGCCGCCTAGGAGCCTTGCCAGCATCTTGCGCCGCCAAATGAGCTACTCCATTGAATCGATGAACTTTACGCCCGCCAGCCTGGACCGCCTGATGGCCCGCCTGCCAATGGACGCTGACCGCGAGGAGATCGAGAGCCAGGCCACGGCCGCCCCCCCCTCAGTGGTGGACACCCTGAAGGTGGGCCTGGCGGGGGATCATGTGCGCTCGGCGCAGTTCTACGAGGCCCTCTTGGAGTTTGAATACGCTTTCCAGCACTGCCAGCTCGCTGGCAGCCTCGAGGCATTGTCCCTGGGGCCCGAGGCCCTGGAAACGGCACAATATGGCGATTTGGAGGGATTCCTCTGGGTGCTTAATGGGCCTGGCGCGTTTATACAGGACCAGGAGGACACCAATTGAAGAACCCTGGAGCTGGCACTGGTTATAAATAAGTCAGAGCCAAAACACACACACACACAGAAAGCGAGAAAAACAAAACAAAATAAAATAAAACGTACAAAATGCAATAACTGCTTGACGCCACTCCCCGGTCTCCTCTCCTTGGTCGTCCTGGGCGTCCCGGTTGTCCCGGTTGTCCCAGTTGTCCTGGTTGTCCTGGTTGTCCGTCTCAAGTTACGAAGATAAATGAGATGCCATAAGTTAGACGACAACTTGCACAAGGACAAGAAGGAGATACATCTCCATCTACAGATGGAAGCAGCAGCACAAACTGCAAGTTCTTCCCAAAAAGAAAGAAAGAAACGAAGAAAAAAACACTAAAAATTGATATAAAATACTTGCACACAAATACTACAACAGCCAGGGGGATAGGGGGGCGAGCAGAAAAGCGGGGGAAGAATATAAAAGAAAAGCATATAAAAAATAGTTTTAAACTCCAAAGTTTTTTTTCTCGTTTGGTGTTGGTGGAGCCCTGGGATTGGACACAGCTTAAGAAGAGTTTGCCCCTGCCACAGCGGAGAACGGAGAGCGGAGAGTTTTTCTTTAGCCTCATTTGTATGGTTCCTCCGGTCTCCTGTCTGCCATCTCCTGCGAGAGCCAGTGTTTCCCTTGCATTTCCACACAGGTCGCGACAACTTGTGCCGCCAGTTGTTTTAATGAATCTAAGTGAGCGGAAACTGAAAAGCGTTGGAAGGGTCAGCAGCAGCGGTGGCAGCAACGGCAACAGCAACGGCAACAGCAGCGGCGGCTTTTCCCAGATAAACCCCTTCGAAAATGCCAGCCAAACAATACACAAAACACACACACACACAAAAAAAGGAAGAACCACTAGAGAAGCAAAAAATTGTTCCAATGGCAGGGGGAATTATTCTGCAATTCCCTGCCCTTTGGTGGGGTTAGACCCTAGACAGAAGAAAGTGTTTACGTAGTCTTCAAATATAGGGTATCCATAAGGGTATCCTTATCCATAAGTGATAAAAGCTATGCAAATAGAAGCATATAAAAAGACTTGTTGTTGCATGGAAAATACCATGTAAAAGTCCCAAAAATATACTGTAAATTAATACCAACATACATATGTAAAGCGAATGCACTAGAAATCGTTACTGAAATACAAAAGCAATCAATTCTAAGTAAAGAACCTACTTAAAGCATGGAACTTATGACTGCCAGGGTGCGAGCGGAGAAATGTTCTGTCAACTCATTAACACACACGACATCCCAAAGTCAAGTGCAGTAAGCAATTAAGACCCTAATTTAGTCCAATCAGGACACTCGCAGTACCGATGCACCCATTCCGTGGGTCTAGCGATAAGAATAGAATTCAAAATTGTGCCCATCCCTCATTGTAGCTCTGCTCACAAGTGTCTAAACAACTTTAATCACGAATCATCATTCTGGTAAGAGTTTATAATAGAGAAAAACCTGGTAACACTAAAAAATATCGCAGAATAAAATAAATAGAAAAGTTAAGAAATGTTTCAATAAATGTAGAAAATAATATAGGACTGGCACAACTATTCTCTGTGTCCGTCCTGGCAATCCTTGAACAGAAACCATCTCGTTAGCTCCTTATTTTCATCGCATAAACTTAATGGCGAATGGGCACAAAAAAGGGGGCGAAAGAATGGCTATAAAAATTACTTAAAACCAAACCAACAAGCAGCTTAAATATGCCGCTTATTGGTATAAACACACACACAAAAACACTAAAGAGAGGAGTGAGAGAGACAACCAACGAGCGTTGAAAAGAGATGGAGAAAGGGAGAGAGAGTGTGATCCAGTGGCAGTGGCATTCCTGCCACTGTGATGCGTGTTGCATACTAATTTCAAAAATTTGCCATTACATTTGTACTTCTGGCACTTCCTCGCATTCTGCCTCTTGCCTCCTGCCTCCTGCTGCCTGCCTCCTGCTGCCTGCTGCCTGCCCCTTCTCTGTTCGGATGTTGGTTTGCTGCCATCTTGGATTACACATATACACATCCCCCCGACATATACACACATATGTAGATAGATGGAGAGATGTACCCTAGTTTACCTCCAATTTTGCGCTTGATTATCAAACAGCTGTAGCAGTGGCAACTGAACCTTTCACTTCGCTTGCAGGAAAGAGGATCCCCCATCCCCTGCCATCCCCTGCCATCCCCTGGCATCCCATCCCAGATGGGGGCACGTGGCGGGGGTGGTAATTCACACACAAAATGGTTGGAATATTTTCCGTGTAGTCAAAGGTTAAGCCAAAGCATCTTAACTACACATGCAACACAGCCACACTTGCAGCGCACATACAAACACACCCACACACCCACACACAGAAGCATTTGTTGCTCAAAGAGAAATTCCATTCCATGCCGTAGAGGTGGGAGAGCACAGACAGAGGGAGAGATGAAAATGTAAATAAAAGTTAGATATTTCAACAGTGACAGAGAGAGAGAGACGCACACAGGGTATGCGACTGCATAATCGCACTTTAACGAGTGTTTACCGTCCAAATATTCATTCAAAACGATATGATAACTAATTTCAGTAAGATCTGGAAGCGTATGATCCTCTAAGAGTCTTGGAATTCCCTCCAACAGTCCCTTGAAACGATGTTGTAATATTTACAGAGCAGCAAGGCCTTATTGTTAATATTAGTTGATATTTAAGAGATGACTAGTTGTTAATTAGTAATTGTCATGCTGTGGACTGCGTGGCATCTCTTTGGATCCTTGAATATGTCCTCCTCCATCTCACGCTTCTCCGCATCAATACAATCTCAAAACTGGGTATCCACAGCCTCTATGTATCTGCCCTGACTTTCTCTCCTGCTCAACATTTAATAAATATTTATTCAAACTGCTGCCCACTTGACAGCCACTGACCTCCGGTCATTCCTTTAATTGGCAAGTGTTTGAGTTGTAATCAAACTATGAATTTACTTTCCAATTTAATTAAATCTCATGTCGAGTTTTCAGTGAATTTTCGATCAACAAGAAGCAGGAGATGACAGAGAGAGAGAGAGAGAGAGACAGAGAGAGAGAGACTGCGCTTCAGTAGAGCTTCTAATGAGGATTTCCGGCAATCTCCTCGAGACGCAAGTCAAAAGTTTTCTTCGAGCCTTGAGCACGTGTCATAACTGTCAATGTCAAGTGGCTTGAGGCATGGCTAGATATATACATACGAGTATGTATTGCAGATACATATGTATGTATGTATTTATGTATCTCACAAATTTGAAGTGCTCTGCGACAAACGGAAGTAACACAGACTCCAAGAGAGAGAGAGAGAGAGAGACTGTGACATTGGGCAAACATTGTCGCATTAAGGAAACGCACTAGCCTCAAGCATATCCTGACCAGAAGCGACGCATCCCCATACATCCATACATATGTACATACACTCAGAGAAAAGTGGTATAGTTAAAGCACATGAAGCACATTCACATTTAGATTAAATATTTAATATAATTTAATTTGATTTAAACATAAATGTATGGAAAATAAGTACATGAATTTAATCCAAATATGAAAATATTTAATATCAAATATTATCTAATAAAAACGTGAAAATGTAGTAAGTATTGGGAAAATGTTGTGCTTGTTTCTCTGCCTGTATATCTATCTGTAAGTATGAGTGGAATGGGAGTCCGCTCTTGTTCTTCCCCAGCAGACGCCGCAGAAGTACGGGTATGGGGCAATGGGAATAAAAATGACGCCAGAACGGGTGGGGCCAGGAGCCGTTGCCAAAAAGGCCAGCGACAGCTTGGCTGGGAACCCACCAGCCCCCACTCCCCGCTCCCCACTCCCCACTCCGCTCTCTCTCTCCCCATCTCTCCACATCACCAATCAGTGGCCTAGTTCGCATTGAAGCCGCAGTCCACGAGAGACAATAACTCATGAAATGCGGCAAGCGGCAAGCGGAGAATCCCGAATAAAAATCAAATAATGGCGTAAAAGCTTACATCCACAAAAAAAGAAGAAATAAAAACCAGGCAAGGAATGAAAGAGTGCTGGATCGAAGTGTATGATACCCTGGCTAGGGGAGATATATTTATGGCCCTATCGATTCGCCAGTTCGATGGATATACATGTACACCCTTTGGACTTTGGAACCTCGGGAGCGAATGAAACACATGGAGTGGGGGACAACAATAAAATGTCACCCGGGAAAGAGTCCGAGAATGAAAAAAAAGTGTAACCCACTTGCAGGCCGCAATGAATAAATTTTCGCCCTGAAAATTGGAGGAAACAACTTTCTGTCGCAGCGAAAAAAGCAGCAAAATGCCAGGCGAAATTTCTGGAAAAGCGGAAAACCAAACAAGATGCAGGACAGTGGGAAAGCGCGAATAGTGTTCAAATAATGAAACTGCATTAATTGATTTTGGGTTGCCGTGAAGGCGAAAGTTGTTCCCGCTGTCAGAGAAAATCAGAGAAAGAGGAGCGAGAGAGAGAGAAAGAAAACTTGAATTAATGTCTCAGAGAAACAGAGAGAGAAAAAGCAGGGGGAGCAGGGGAGCATTAACCCAGAAAACACTCGAGAATTCAAATAGAAAAGAAAATATTCGTATTAAGAACTTTTAATCAAGTGTTGGGTTCTAAAAGATTCAATTTAAGGATCTAATCCTTACCCTCTGTCCCCTACTCGGTTCTAGATTGTCTACGATTCCAACGGATTATTCTGTCTTATTTTCAATCGATTTGAGCAATATATAGATACAAATACATATATGTATGGGTGGGTATATATGCATCATGTCTCGTATCGAACTTTAAAATAAATAACTATTTATTATTAAAAACTGTTGATGTTTCTCCAGTATTTTCCCAACCCCCAAGCACCGTTTCTTTCTCTTGTTCACGCCGATGTTGACCCCGTGTGGCGTTGAGGGGTTAAGTACCGCTGCTACTCGATGCGCCCATGGAGTGAACCGGACAAAAGTGCATTTAACAAATTAAAATCGCAAAAACCCCGAACGAGCATTCCGCGCAATGACGATAAAGCCAGGGGCTTTCACCGGAGTGGTGGTGGCACGAATGGTGGGGGCTGCGGGCTGGGCTCTGGCCATGTCCAATAATGATGTCGTTGCAGTCGCAGCTGCTGGTCGGGCTGGATGGCCAGTGCAATGGAAGCCGGAACTGACACGCAGAAAAGGGTATGCAACATTCACTAATAAATTTCATATTTACATATGTACAACACGGATTGCAGGAGGAGAGAGCGACAGAGCGACAGAGAGGGGGAGATTCTCTCTGAGTGGATGGGAATCCTGCAGAATATAAACGAAAAACTCTGCGGGGACTGTTTGGTGTGTGTGTGTGCGGTTCGTTGTGCAAACATTGGTGGAGAGAGGGAAGGAGAGACAGAGGAATGTCCAATGAATGGGTGGGTCGGGCGGGCGGTGGGCTGACAATCACAGCAGGACATTCTTTTCAGCCAAACCAAAACAGGATGACAAGGTTGACTCTTTGGTAGACCAAAATATTGTATACCCTAACAATCCAGCAATGGTTTTTGCCTTCTTTTACCTCTAATATATTTCATGCAAGTTTCTGCTCATCCAAAAGGAGGTCCGAGTAAAACTGAACCCGAGCCAGTGTCACACGCCCTTGATTCACTCCTGTCCGATTCCTGTGCCGAATGAGGGTTAACCAGGGGGCTACGGCTGCCCGTCTCTCTGTCTACTTTAATGGCGAGATATCTGGCTGGCTGGATGGGAGGCTAACCCGCAGAGCAGGAAGCCGGAAGACCAAAAAGACCAGAGAGGAAACACAGAAACCCGTAACCCGTAACCCGAAACCCGAAACCCGTAACCAGAAAACCAAATCAATTCAAAATCAATTTAATTCATTTGTGCCTCAAACGTAATTCGCACAACAATCGCAAATCTATTGCTGGTGTGGTCTCTGCCCCAGCCGCGTCCGCAGGGCAGTGGCTCTGCTGCTGCTGCTGCTGCTGCTGCCGCCAGTGGTGCCCAGTGGTGAGGGCGGGGCGGTCAGTGCTGCCCAATTTGCATAATATCAAATTATTAGCAACTGTTCCGAATCGGCCTAAAAACTCCATAAATATTTATATAATTATTCATTTATTCATTGCTGTTTTTTTGTTGTCTGTTCCACTGCAGAATCGTACAATTTGTGTACGTGAAAAAATGGAATTTAACGGAATAACTTCATAAATATTTAATGGTTATAAAAGCCATGGAATTGTTCGCCAATTTATTTGCAGCGAGAGAAGTGCATTCATTATCTAATACCTTTCCTGCTGGTGGCGAAATTTTATTTCTATTTGTATTTCTTTTTTTTTGCTTTGTTCAACTTGTGAATATTTAAAGCAGCTTTTTGTTATTTGGATGGAAAATTCTCCCCCTGGAATTAATGAAATGTGAAAATCTGTAATTGGCGTTAGAGCATACAATAAAACGTTTCACTTCAATTCATTTGTCAGAACAGAACGATGACAATCTGGCAATTAAAGTGCTGCCAGAATAATTGTTGAAATTAATAAATATTTCCGAATGCTATGCATCAACGCGTGATGCAGCAGCGTCCCTCTGCCGCTGATGACTACATTGTGCATTGTCATGGCACGTTCAAGCACTAATTACATATATGATTACTGATTACATTACTGGATTAAATCATATTTTGTTATTGTCAAATAATGTCTTGTTTTCTACAGAATCTGTGGCAAATATATTTGAAAAAAAAACCAAAACATGCCATAGAATAGGATTTTGTAAAAAACTATTTGATCAAAAAATGCCCTTTGATTGTGCTTGTGATGCCATTTACGAACATATTTTTGTGATAAATAATTGAAATAAATATATTTCATATTTGAATTAAATATTATCAAAGTTAGATTAAGAACTAAGTTTAAAGTAGTTTTTCTGAGTGTAGTCAGCTGATTAAAACTAGTGCTTTCTGGCATCTGCATAAAAATCTGAATCGTAAACTATTTATTGAGTATTTGGATGATGTCCCCATGGTGTGTGTGTGTGTGTGTGTGTGTGTGTGGATTCCCCTGGGCATTTTCACTCCTTCCACTTAATATCCTGCTGTGTGTAGATACATTATTCAATTATTAATTGATGTTGCAAGGAGCGAAGCCAAACAGATATCTTTGGCTTGTGTTTGCTCTGTGCATCTCTCATTTCATCGTTGAGTTGTACTATTTACTTTTGCTCCCCCAATGGCCTCTGGTTCGTCCTCTGGGCTGTGCGGGTCCTGCCGTGTGTGTGTGTGTGTGTTTGTCAAAACCGAATTCAGGCTTGAGCACTTGACATTTCACGCTTGCATAGATGTCACCGGGATCCGGTCCTAGACCCCAAAAACCACTCCTGCTTGCCATTCTGCACCTGCCACTGCCACAGCCAGTGCCACTGCCACTGCCACAGCTACTCTCTCGCTGCCCTCTCGCTGAGCTGAGCTGAGCTGAGCTGATGATGTGCTATTTGTGCTATTTATTTTCCCAGGTCCAGGCAGTGTCCCTTTGCTCCGTCCCTGCGTCCTGCCGCTGCGTTGATTAAACATTTGTGTTATGAAATATATACACGGCTACATGTACATTTACATGCATACATATGTATATACTCGCATCTCTCTAGATATATGTACATATGTACATGTGTGTGTGCATATGCCCTCGTGTCCTGTGTCCTGTGTCCTGTGTCCTGTGACTGTGTCTGTGGCATCCATCTACTTTATATGCATACAGCGCTTTTGATTGCCATGTTTACCGGCTGCATTGCTGCCGCAGCATCCTTTTGGTTTTGCAGTTTTGATCCTTTAATAGAATATTTAATTTTAATTACAAACATTTGATTTCCCACTTCAGTCATCGTCGTCATCGTGCAGTCGTCTCGTTCCTGTGTGTTCCCTTAAAAATGCATGACTATGACTGGAATGGAACCCAATTGAATGGGAACGGAACGTAAAGCATAAGCCATCCAAAACGAGAACCAGAATGAGGTTGAGGCTCCAGCGAACGGGAGAAGAGACCCCGGAAAAAGCCAAGACTTAACTCCTGGCCTTTTGTCAATGCCAACTACAGCGACGCATAGCCGCCGCCACCGCCACCGCCACCACCGCCGCCACCGCCGCCAACGACTTGACTTCTCCGTCTTTCAATGCACATTTGTTGATGCCTCCCCTTGCCTTTTCCACGGGCTGAGAGGCGGCCACATGCAATGACCTCCAGTCTCTCCTATTCAACTGCAGTTCGGCCTGGAAATCTTTGCTCTAGGCTTTCCAGCAGCTCCATTGAGTATTGAAGTTCCAGCCTCTCAACATCTGCGGATAATCCCTTGTAAAACAGATTTTAAACCCTCTGTGCTGGGAAGGTGGGAAATTTGGGTTTTAAGGCTGATTAAAATATAAGTATTTGTAATTCAAGAATAAAAATGAGAGACTTATAAGTGGCAGATAAATATTCTTAAAGTCTGGCAAATACTCTTAAAGTCCCAAGGCCACCTCTGCTTTGGATGCATGGCCCCTCCCATGTCCCATTTCAACCATTCCCCCCAAACTCCCGCCAAATTCTAAACACATTTCCTTATGTATTCGCAACAACTAATCGAATTTTCTCTTATTTTCTTTACAGGTGAGTGTTATCCGAAAACAAATACTCAATTTGCACGTAAGTCTCCGGAAAGAAGCAAGCGAATGTGAAGGCTGTAGAACGGCTGATCCATCATCAGGGCGCGCCCTCGCTGTTGCCTCAATTCCACGGCCGCTGAACATAATCCCAGATATTCGTGGAGAGCGCGAGCGCGGTCCATTTGTCAATGTGCAGCACGTACTCAATCTTCTGGCTTGTCAAACTTGCCAATGTTGCAACCGAAAATGTTTGATGTACGTCTTCGTCCTGTCCATGCTGTGGGCTGGTGGGCTGGGGCTGGTGGGCTGGGGGTAGCCATGCTTGCCTTGAACGTTAAGGGACTGCATTCATGTGTAAGCATTTCTCTCTGGTTTTTTGGGGGGAAGTTTATGGCCGAGGTAGTTGATGCATGGCTTATGTTATTCCCTGTCAGGTACAGTTGCTGCCCGGAAGCTTAGTTGCGGTCTGCTGTGCTATAAACTCAAATGGAAATGAACTACAGTTGGTGTTTACCAACACATTTTATTGTACAGTTGCCTCTGATTGTGTCAGGACTGTACATTGAAGAAAGAGGAGTATAGTTGCCATTACCCAACACTGAATGAGGTACAGTTTGCTCTCAATCAGAGTTGGTTCTTATATGGTCATAGAAGTACAGTATTGCAGAGGAAACTGGCGCTGGGTTAGAAGAAGTACAGTTGCCTCTTATCGTTTAAAGTCAGACTTTACTCGGAGTACGTTATCCAGCACTGAAATAAGTACAGTTGCCTCCGTCTTTGAGCCTTTCAGCATTTGTACACATGTATGTATGTAGGTACAGTTGCCGCACAAGTAAAGTGAAGCTAAGTACAGTTTCCGTACAATTTCGCAGTCGCAGAAAGTACAGTTGCCTTGGCAGCCAATTCCTCTGATTTCCCTTGAATTTTATTGACAGCACGGAAGTGGGAAGTGGGAAGTGGGACGGACAGTGGGACAGGCTCAATGCACAACAAAGTACAGTTTTTTATGTGGAAATAGTCGAAGCAGCATATTGACTTCCAAGGAAGACTTTGTCTTTGTCTTTGTCGTTGGCTTCCTTTCCTTCATTTGGTTGCGAGGGCGACAGCTCCTGTCGCCGTGATAAATGTAGACTGGAGCGGAGCTACTCTGAAATTCTGGTCCTGATTCCGCTTTTATGACGGCGCTGGTCGTGCAATTTTCTGTCCGCCGTATCTGTCGGTGTTATTCTGTAAGGCGCTGTAAGGGTCTGTCAGTGAGTGCAGGAAAGGGGAGTGAGTGGTGGGTGTGGGTGTGGGTGTGGTTGGGGATGTGTTCGTTCAGAGGGCAAATAAATAGTTTCATGTGACATAAATATGTTGAGATGATTCTATTAGCTACGCAAACACACGATGGCAGGGATCGATGCCTGTGTCCTTATGCACGTAGAATGCACAAGCGGTCTAAAAATATCAATATATTTTTCATTCCCATATCCACAGACACGAGAGTGGGTCCTTGTGGGTCCTTACACATACATACGTACACATATATGGCTAAATTACAAAAACAAACTAAACAAGTTGCCAATAACGTTTGCAGAGAGGACAAAGGATAAAGGCAGGCACATGTCGCTCGCTGGCTGACTAGCTGACTGACTGACTGACTGACTGACTGACTGACTGACTGACTGACTGACTGACTGACTGACTGGGGAAGGAACCACCCCCAACTCGGTCAGCTGTCCGAGCCTTGACGGCCATCTGAGCGATGCGATGGGCCATCCGATGTGATGTAGGTCCTTCACTCCCCCCTCCCACTCCTGTCTCTCTCTCTTCACAGTTGAGTGGTTCGTTCTGCTCGTACTAATGCAAATACACAATAAATAACCAACGTT
The DNA here is from genome assembly GCA_035041765.1 of Drosophila algonquin. NCBI lineage: Eukaryota > Metazoa > Arthropoda > Insecta > Diptera > Drosophilidae > Drosophila > Drosophila algonquin. The sequence goes on along the minus strand of JAWNKY010000238.1, from coordinate 819,960 downwards.
GCACAGTGCCTTGGGGCACTTCGAATACTTTGACTGAAATCCCTCTATGGACTTGACTCAATTTGCACCCAAAGAACGAACCCGCTCGAACTCGGGCACCCTGCGTGCCCCAGCAATGCCAATTATTTTCAGGCTCTTAGTCATAATTTACCAAGTGAATGCCTGCACATGACGATGTACTGTAGTGGAGGTTGCATTCCGTTTAGCCTCTAATCTAAGATACATATATGTGTGTACACGTGTGTGTTGGTATGCGAGTCGCAACATGTGCCTGGGTTTCCCATATCCTTGAGCGGATAATTTGAGCTTTGAACGAAATTCAATTATTTTTGCCCTGTCCTTTCGCTTGAACCGAATCCATTGTTAATGAAGGTGGGGCCAAAACTCTCTAGGGCAAACGCTCGGCCAGTCCTGTGGCCAATTACGGAAATTTTCTTGGAATTCTCAATCGATAAGCAAGCGTTTATCCGCCCTAGAAATATCCATGAGAAGTCTGGCACCAAAGAAATGTTATTTATTTTCTTATTACTATATTATTCATACTACTTATTCGTATTATTGATGGCATAATACTTATTGGCCTTTATTTTCATTGATATCCATTGGCACAGTTTTTAATATGCGATTGAACGAAATTAAATTTCCAAAGCGAATTTCGAGTATAATCGAGATTGGCTTATTGTGTGCGCGTCTGCCTTTGTTTGTCCTTGCCCCGGAAACAATATACATTGCCACCAGCCCCCCCTCAGCCCGCCTCAGCCCCCACCGTCAACGGATGTAGGGACTGGCTGCTCCCCAAGACAAGAACGTGGCAGATACTCGGATTCGGATTCGGATTCGCCAGCCTCGAGGTGCACAAAACCCAACCTCAAACAGAAAGCCAGCCACCCAGCCACCCAGCCACCCAGCCACCCAACCACCCACCCACCGAATCCACCCGCCCTTGCCCCGCCTCGGTGGCGCGGGGTTGTATGTAAATTTCAGCCTGAGGCCGTGGTGGTTATTGATTATTTTTCTTCTTTTTGTCTCGCTGTTTGTTTTTGTTTCCCTTTCGCTTCGCCTGCTCTACAAAATTATAATTATTTATAATAAAATCAGCACTAAACAAAACAAAATCAAAAAAATCAAAGTTTTCCCAAGAAAGTTCTTTGCAGCTATCGCTATCGCTGTCTCTGTCTCTCTCTCTCTGTCTCTGTCTCTAGCCTCGCCTTCTGTCCTTTCGATGGTCTGTCGTATGGGTTTTTCTTAATTATGTTAAAGCAGACGACACTGCAGACGCTGCCTGCCTGCCTGCCTGCCAGGAGCTCATTAAGGCATCACGAAGGACATCACGAGAGGGCCGTCGCCTTTTCAATTTCAATAGCTTGACAGGGGGGGGGGAAGCACACTCAGACATTCGGGGGCACAGTGGCACAAGCAATATCGACAAGCAATGTCTATGTCTCGTCATGTTCACGACATGCATTTCGTTTTTGCATTCTCGGGTATTCTCAGCATTTGGCACTTTTCTCTTGCGGCGAGTGTTGCACTTTTACCCACTGTGCACTGTGGGACTTTGGGAGAAGCGAAAAGGAAGACATTTCTCTATATGGTGGCAGGATGGGGTTGGAGTTAGACGGGAAACGGGAGACGGGAGACGGGAGACGGGAGGTGGCAGTTGGCAAATGGCAGTGTGTGGTGCCACAGTTTGCTCCAATTTCAAAGCATTACGCTTATGAGAATTTATGTTATGTGGCGGGACGCACACACAAAACGCACATAAATATGTGTGTGTGTGTGTGTGTGTGTGTGTGTGGTTATGTTTACGGACAGGACCTGCTGGCGCCCTGCTGTGCGGGCGCTATGGTGTCCTTTTGGCTGCTTGCTCTCTCTGTCTCTGTCTCTGTCTCTCTTAATTCTGATTCCGGTTATGGTTCGAGGTTCAGGTTCAGGCTCTTGCCAGAGAGACCTGCAATTAGTTGGAGCATGATAAAAATGTTGTATGCTGCCAGCAGTGGCGTCGCCGCAGCATCGTTGTCGCTTGTCCTTGCGGGCGGGCAGTCTCCTTCCTGTCCTGTCCTGTCCTGTCCTTGTGGCCTCTGTAATATTCATTGCTTGTGCAGTTTTTGCCAACTCATTTGGCACGATTTACCTACAGAAAAAAGCACAAACACACACACACACGCGCATACTGGTGCCGCTCCCTTCGTATTACCGTAATAGAGCCCATCTATTTGCAGCTTTGACTCTGAACTTTTCCCTGCCACTGCCACTGCCACTGCCCCCCGCCTCTTGCCATCCTAATGAAGTTTCAACCAACCCTGCAAGGAAAGTTTTCGCTCGTTCTTTTTTTGTTATTACAACGGAGTGGTTTTGTGGGTGGAAGATGGCGAAAGTAATGTGGGTGGGGGGAGGGCAGGGAAAGTTCCAGAGAAAGTATCATGTTGCAATCAATTAATTATGTCATTTCCTAACAACAAAACGCCGTCCTGCCCGCCTGCCTGCCTGCCTGCACAGTGGCACCAGATACTCGAACATTCTGGGATGCAAAATGCTGGAGTATCTCCCGTTGGACATGTCCATTCCCAATTCCATGGGCGATGCCAACATTTTGGTGCCAGTCCATGCATATGTTCCATGCCACGAGTGGGAGAACCTTTGCGGAGTTGCGGCTTGAGCCAGAGAATGAAAGCAATAAGTAAAATGGTTCTTTTTCCCTCAGATTGGCAGCACTTTTCCAGGAATTCCAAGTTGGCAGTCTTCCAAAAACCATTCCTATATTTTGCTTGGCAGCACTTTCCATAAGAAACATCAACTTCAAGTTGGTTGTGTCCAGTTCCTCATGTCGTTGGCACCACAGTGTCTGTTATGCTATTAACAAATTTCCCAATACTTTATGAAGACATTTTCCAACACCCACAAAAAAAAAACACATCCTCATGAAAGGCAAAAAGTCCATTGTACATGTGCCATGGCTCGTAATAATCTCCAGCCATTAAGGAGTCTGACGGGAGAAAAAAAGAAGTTCGCTTTGAAGCTAGCGACAGGATTCCTCCACCCCCAAAAATGTATGCAAAACACAAAAGCGGAAGAAAGAAAACGATTGAAGGGGGCGAAAAATTGCTGAAAATCTTGCATAAATTTCGGGGCGCACAAAAGTATGCAATAAAAATCACAACAGAAATGTGTGCGTGTGTGGTGTGGGTGTGTGCGGGTGTCCTTGCCACCCTCATGCCCATATCCTGCTTACTCCATTCCCCCCCCCCTCCGTTTCTTTTTCTTTATTTTTTCGGCAGCTCTTAAACCTTTAATATTATGCAACACTGGTAGCCGATTGCTCGTGCCATGGCCCCACCCCTTCAATGGTTGTGTCTCTCCCTCCCACTCTCTGGGCCATTTGGGCGTCACGCTTCGACGAAGCTGCAAAGCTTTTAATTAAAGCATTTGCATTTTTTATCAGACGACCAGGATGGTCCACACGCCCACACGCTCACGCCCTGGCACACCTGTGCGGTTGTTTGGCCACACGCGCGCCGCAAGTTATGCAACACTGGCACACAAAAGAGTAATGCACGAGCGGAAGGACCTTCCCACACATTCCACAAGGCAGTCCGTCCGTCCGTCCCGCCCCGCAGAGAGTGTGGGAGGGCGAAAAAGTTTCTGTATCGTTTTCTTTTGTTTTTTGGCGCGCTTTTGTATCTTAATTGATTGCAATGTGTACGAGTGTCTGTGTGTGTGTGTGTGCTGGTATAAGTGCGCTAATTTGATGATTTGAATAGTCTCCCACCCTCTGGGCCACCCCTCCCTCCAGCAATTTGTCTCTGTGCGTAATTCGGTGTGCATTTAAATGAAAAGTGCACACACACACACAGCAGAGAGGAAATCGCAATTGTATTTGTGTGGTCGACTGTGAGAGTCCCGCGTGCAAATAATTAATGAAGCAAACTCCTGAGAGTTTAGTTTAGTTTTTTTTGGTTTTTGCTTTGTTTTTTATTGAAGTGTTTTTTGGAATGCTCTTGAATTTTGTGCACATGAATTTTGGCAATTAGTTTATCACTTGGGATCACATCAAATGGGTGTCCTTTATGTGGGGTGTCCTTTTTTCAGGGCACATTCATGTCGTGGGGAAATGTGTGGGAGCTTATTTAACAAAATATATGATTATTTTCATTAGTGTTTCAGGGCTTGCATATTAGTAGGATCTTATGTTTGGTGTCCAGAAGGTGTCTTAAAGGTATCCTTTACTGAGTCCTCATTTTTTTAGGAGGCGTTGGTGCCACGTCTTTCTTTGACATAGCTATAGCTATAGCCTTGGCCTTGTACTCCTCTCCAGCTTTTTTGGCTATCTCAGACCAGGGCTTGGGATTGTAATCGAGATGTCCTTGGGTCAGAGCACCCACCACTCCCATCTCCAGCAGGAACTTGCCCTTGGAATCATCATGAATTGCATAGATTCTGCGAAAAAGTACAATAATAAATAGCAATCCCATGAAGGATAATCAAAACCCACATTGCGCCGGACATTTTCACCAGCTGCTCCAAATTGAATGCCTCAAAATTGTATCCTTTCATCAGTGCCAGGGCCCGCTCCTCGCCCACGCCAATGGCACAGGAGTCGTGCGCTACGACCGTGCCAGATGGCTCCACCTTGTAGAGCTGCGGCCCGTTCTGCACCTCCCAGCCGGTCAACAAAATGCTCACCGTGTAGGGACGCGCAGTGGTGTACTGAAAGCACAGCTTGACGATTTTGCTCAAGTGCTCGCACAGCTCTTTCATGGTGATGCCGCGCTTGAGCGTGCGACGGACGAGCGAGGCCTCGAAGCGGGCATTTTCGGCCAGGGCGTAGACGTCGCCGCGCAGCCCGTGGACGGCCATGCCGATGTGGCCGTCGATGACGAGGAAGCGCTGATACGTATCCGGAGAGATGTATCTGTTGCCAGTTAGGTTCTCAACGGCCAGCACCACAGATCTCATGCTGCGGATGCCAATGGCGGTGCCGTTGTTCTGCAGGCACCTATGGATGGACTCTATTGAGTGCACACGACCGTCGGTCGGTGCGTACGAGTCGGCGTTCAGGGTGAACTGCAAGTGCGAATGCTAAGTACATGTGGGGCCTATATTTCACTGGCAGTTTCACTTACCCCTGGGTGTTTCTCTTCACCCATTGCGGTCGGTGGTTTTTCGATCAGTTATTGTTATTGTTTGACGAATGATAACGCCGATTTATGGCTGCAGTGAATTGTGTTTGACAGCTGAAGCGATGTTGGTATAACGATATAAACCGGCTTCCAGATGATGGAAATATCAATGCTCATATATCGATAACTATGAAAGTTCCCCATTTGTAATCGAGGCACCCGTTCTTCGACCCTCAGATACTCCTTCCTTCCTCCCTCCCTCCCTTGTAGCCGAACGGAACTTTCTTTTGAGTTTCTTCATCATTTCGCCCCCAGATCTTTCCCCTCTCCTGCACTCTCTTTGGTGTCTTTCGTTCTCCCAAGTTCTCCTTGCTGCTGATTTTGTTTGTTTGAGGGAAATGTCTGACAATTGTCTACAAATCATTTGTGTTCGCCAGTGGCTTTAGGCTGCCTGCCGATTGCTGGGGCAACATTGCTGCTGCAACATATGCAGGACATGTTAGGCATATTGTTGACACAAATGCCAATTTCTGGGGGGCAAGAAGCGACGAGCACACACACCGCCGCCCGGGGGTGACTGATTGACTCAGGTTCAGGTTCAGGTGCAGGTGCAGGTGCAGGGGCATTGACGCTAACTAAACATGTTGTTGCAACTTGTGGCACACAGATAGATGTAGGCTGTCTGTCTGTCTGTCTGTTGTGTCTGTTCCAACTTAATTGCAACTGTCCGGGCCCGGGCCTGGGCTCCTGGCAGCCTTGGGTTTTAGCGTTTCGTTGCGCCAGTGTTTATGCATATGATATGCAAATATTGTGGTATCACTGTGCATACACACACACACACACACATACGCAGATGCAGATGTAGATGTAGAGACAGAGAGATCTGGGGGAAAATTGCCTTGCATCTGTTTGTTCTTTTCCTTGTAGCTCGTAATTTTTGCTGCCACTTTTGCAGCAGGCTCTGGCTGTGTGGCATACCCCTTGGACTGCCGAGTGATGCCAACAAGTCAAGCCAAAGAATGGCTAACAAAAATGCTAAAAACCAAAAAGAACATTCGCAAAATCTAAGAAAAAGAATAAGAAATGTACATATATATTTATAAATTTATAAAATATATATATATAAATTAATTATTTTATTATTATTATTTATTATTATTATTATTATTATATTATTATTATTATTTATTTTCTTAAATTAACGCTAAACCAGCATTCCTTCTTTTCATAAAATATTAATTAATATTAAATTAAAACCAATAAAAAATAAATAATAAATTAAATCTATTCAAAGAATTTGATTTCTTTTACGTTATTCTTTTAAACATTTAATGTATTAAATATTTGTTTATATTCTGATATATGTATATATATATTTAAAGATATAGATATATCTAAAGAAGATAAAAACTAATTGCTAAAGTACACTAAATATTATATATAAACAATACAACATATTATCGCAATTACCACATTTAGCCTTAAAAAAGCTGAAACAGCATCACTGGTGCAGTAAGTGTTAGAGGGGTGCAGCAGAGAGACAGATAGAGAGAGAGAGAGTACAACAGCAATTTACACAACACATTTGCTTAATTTATATTTATAACTTTAACACAGAGCAAACGAGGGACAGAGAGAGATATAAGAAGGAGAAGGAGAAGGATAAGGACAAGGACAAGAAGCAGAAGGAGAAGGAGAGACTTTTGTTAGTTTTGTTTTTTGTATTTGCATAATCGCGCACACACACAGCGAAGGAGAGAGGGTGAGAGAGACAGTAAAAGAGATGGAGTAGGAGAGATTGATAGAGCAAGGAGAAACAGAGATGGAGAGATGGAGAGACGGTGCAGAATTTCCCTTGAAAATTGTGCCTTTTGTTTGACTTTAACTTTGACATTTACTTTACCATTAACTTGAAAGATGAACCTCAAGGGTGAACAAAAGAAAGAGAGAGGGAGAGGTAGAGAGAGGGAAAGGTAGAGATAGAGATGATGGAAAAGAATAAGAGTCGCGCCAGCATTTGTGGCTATGTTTGACTTTAAACTGAAACTTAAAGCTGGCTTAACATCACCTCACTGGAAGAGAGGAACATAAGAATGGACAAATTGGGGGAAGCGGCACGGGGAAAGCTATAGAAGTTGTTCCCTTTAAAATACACTTTAATGCAAACTTTAAAGCTGACTAGACGCCCGAACCTCAAGAGCACAGCATTCCGTCACCCCAAAAGCCCCAAGCCCCAAGGCCCACGCCCCAGCACCAGCATCAGCCACAGCTCCAGCCCCAGCCTTAGCCTCAGTCCCATCTCCAGCCTCAACCTCATGGCTTCCATTCTATCCATTAGTCATTCAGCTGGGGAGTGTGGCATGAGGCAGCTGCCAGCTGGGAAGCAGACCTAAAGGGTTGCCTCGTCTGCCACTTGAGACGCGCTCAGAGAGGCAGAGCGTCCGGCAGCGGCGGCGAATTGCAATTGGTGGCAGGGTCGGCCTGCATTGTTTACGTACCTTTTGCAACTAAACAACTGGGTACAAAATGTGCTATGATGTGGCAGCATTCGAGGGGAATAACGGCAGGGAGGCATAGCATTTGATGGAAGTCATGAAATGAATGAGTAAATAAAAAAAGAAATAAAATATTGTCAGAGGCCAAACCAGAGGAAAACCCGGAAAAAGGTAACAATTTTGCCTATAGGTACTATCCCAGTCGAATCATCTGCTGGGAATTCTCGTCCATTGAATGATCTTTCAGTCTCTCTCTCCATGTGCATAAAGGGTACTCGATGTGGCGAGTCCTCTCCTGGCCATGTCCGCCATTTTGTGCAATTTTATTGCAAACTTTTTCCCACTTGTGTCTCTCTCTCTCTCTCTCTCTCGTCTCTGCCGCTCTCCTCTTTCCACTCAATTTTTTCCATTAGAGTGCAAAAAATATTGCCTACTTTTTGGGGCCATATCCCATCTAATGATCCCGAAAAGGACAGGGGGACAGGGGGACAGGGGCACAGCGGCCGAAGACGGACAAGGACGATGATGAAAGAGAAATTTTCCAGCCATACAAAATGTAATTACAGCTGGAAAATGCAATGCAACAAAAGGCTGCCCCTCGACCCCCCTCGCACCCTCCTTTTCTCAGGAGCCAGCAGCAGAGGCAGCAGCAGGAGTCGCCGCAACTTTTCACAATTTTAACTTCAGTTGCAGCCGCCGCAAAAGGCAAAAGCAACAGCAGCAACAGCAAATAAAATGGGGGAGAAAATCAAATTTATTTTTATTTTTTATTTATTTTTTTTTTATTCTGTGTGCAGTTTTTTCATATTTTTATTTTCCGGCTTTTTCCTGGTTTTATTTTATGTTTTTTTTTTTTTACTTTTTTGAGGCTGCCATTGTTGTTGCCGGTCGGAAATAAACCACAAAGCGCAGTCATTGCCTGCATCATCCTCAATCGTTCCGATCCCCCCGTCCCCCCGCCCCATCCATGACCGACCGCACAGACCCCTCGTGCATGCACCTTTAGTTTATCGTTTTTCATTTTTGTAGTGGACTTTCGGATTTATGCGCCCACTTGAATCTGCATTTGGCCGCAGACCAAAAAGCCAGAGTAGAGGGTCCTGTCCTGCACCAACAAACACACACACACACGCACAATGGCAGCCGCAACAAAGCGAAGGCTTCAGGAGTTGCAGAAAGGGGGCAGGGGGCAGTTCCTTGCCCCACAGTTGGACAACAGTTGAGTGGAGTTCCCCTTATGATTCAGGGGGGCAGAGGATCAGAGACCTCAAAAACATTGACGGTAATTTATTGAAACACACGACTTAATGCCACACAAATGGTGCATGCTGCATGCTGCATGCCGCATGCGACCTACACTGCAATGCTATGTTGTCAACTCCAGCCACATGTGTGGGCCATAATTAAATTCTGCAACACATCCCGACGCTAAACAGACGAGAAAATGGCAGCAATGAAATTATCGCAAACAGAGCGGCACTAATTGTGAAAAATATGTGAAAATTAGAAGGCCAAATCCCGCGGGAGCTCTTAATCACATTTCGTGAATAAATATTACGACAGCTGGCCAGACGGCGGAGCCAGACCAAAAGGAGTTCGTTCTCCCAGCAGAACTTGCATTGAGGATTACCCCCTGGGCTCTTTGTAGTTTCCGTGAATTCGATGCAACTTTTCTAACAGATTTGCAGAATTGAATTGCGATGAAATGAAGTAGATGCCAGAACTCCCTCTCCCAGTAAAGGGTGAGTTGTTTTCGTGTCTGTCGTGCCACCGAAAGAGAGTGTATTACCCATTTCTGTTCCAGGAAAGTACTTCTTACTTCTAATATTTTTTAAATCTGTTTAAGCTGTTTCCCCCACTCTCCGCTTTCCCTATTTGCCTTCGACTTGTGTGAGCTTTCCATCAATAATTGGCAGCCACTTATTGGCCACAAAGCAAACCCCCAATTAATCTGTTGCACTGCCCTCCCACAGACCACACTGGACTTCAGTTCGCAGGAAATATCGTATCTAAATTTATCTAAGGTCAATGTCGATGTACAGCTCATGTTCAGGCTGTGTGACTCCTGTAGCCTGTAGCCCTCTGGCCCCTGTTCTGTTTTGTTCTGTGCTGTTCTGTTGTGTTGTCAGTGTCAATTTGTGCTTCTAATTTTCAGGCTGATTTCTATTTGAGAGTAAATCTGTCTGCCCTGCTCTGGCTAACTCTGTCTCTCTCTGTCTCCATCTCTCTGTCCATTTTGTGGACTCCTGCGAATGACATAAATATTTAATGGTGGTGCCCAGGGGCCATCCTACGACTACGTCTGGATGTGTGGATAATGTGTAATGTGTCTGTATTTGTGTTGTCCTATGTCCCCTGTCACTGTCTCTCTCTATCTCTATCTCAGTCACTCTCCCTTTTAGCATTCCAATTTGTATGTGTGTGCGTATGTTTGTTTTTTGTATTTTTCTTTCGTTCCTCTGTCGATTTGCGTCACACACAAAATGCAAATGACAAACGAATCCAGGCTGTTGCTGCCGACAACTAATTAGCCAGCAACCATTGTGGTGCTCGAGGCCGCGTCGAAAAATAATATCCTAAATACCACTAGACTTTTGCCCCACCCCCAGACTGCCACCCCCCCCTTCTCCATGCCCCGTCCTTCCATGCCAATTGCCAATTTCTTTGACTTCTTTTTTGGTTTCCTATTCATTTCCATTTTCATTTTCATTACCAATTTCAATTTCAATTTCGCGTGATTTAATTAAATGTCAAAATGAATCTTTTTATATTTCTTGGCCGCTTTTTCTTGTTCGCTTTTTACCCCTCACACGTGGCCTGTGGCATGTGGCAGGTGGCAGGTGGCCTGTGGCACGCCTCACTCTCTCCAGTTGCTTTGCTTGGATTTCGGCTTTCTGGCCGCAATCCGCTAATGCTTCTAATTGCATTCCGATGCTCTTTCCGCCAAGTTGCGGCTGCGGGTGGCATGATTTCGCAGCCAAAGCTACGTCTGACCGAGGTGCGCTGCTGCATGGCAAATCGAAGAACTAAATAGAGTATCTTTGAGGTTATGTGAAGCGTGGGCATTATTTGTATAGGTGTCGCCAGGAGGCGCGATCCACAGCATGTAAACGAATGTGTCTGTCTGGTGTGTGGTGTGCGGCATGTGTGGCATGCACCAGCATTCCTCTAAGCACAACTTGAGGTGGTTGCACAAGCGTAAAAGCGCATTAATTCCCCCCGCTAGGCCTCCCTCGCTTTCGCCTTCCCGCCAGCCGACAAATGTGTCACAGAGTGGCTTAGCACTAGTGGATGGCTCATTAAAGATTTGCGGCGAGTGTTCGACACTTTTGTCGCCTGTCTGGCGTTTGGGTTTTTGGGGAATTTCCACAGCTTGGACCCCGCATTCTCGTGTGTGGGGTGTGCATTATTTCTAATTAGTAAAGTTTGTCTGTCAACCGAGTAGAGCCGGGGCTGTGGCGGGACTGGGACTGGGAGATGGGGAAATCCGGATGCTGGATGCCTGTTAGAGACGGCAATGGGAAAACTTCTTTGACTTTTGTCGAAACCCAAACGGGCAAATCAAATTCAAGTAGCGCCAAAATGCCAAATAAAAACGACAGAGCTCAAGAGTCATCCTGCCATCAAAAAAGGACAGAGAGAGCGAGAGAGAGAGAGAGAGAGAGAAAGCGGGGGAAAGCCTGGGGGAAAACTCTCTGATTTCAGCTCTCTTGCAGCGCAATTGAAAAAGAGACGGAGAGACAGGACAGAGCCAGAGCCAGAGACAGAGACTGAGAGCCAAAGCTCGTGACAAAACATTTTCCATGCACAATGGGGCCAAAGTTAATGAGCAATCTCCTTAAGCTCGTGCCAGTGTGCCTGTTCGTGTTAGCCCTTTGCCAAATGGCCAACAAACACAAAGGCAAATGTCAAAGCCCATAACTCAAACTCAAACACAAACACAAACACAAACAGAAGCAGAAACGGAAACACAGAGAACTGGCAGCTTATGATTTGTCGCCAAGTTTTACTCTCGTTTATTGAGTTTTTAGCTTCTGCTTTTGCCGTTTCCTTCTGCTTTCCTTCTGCTTTGTGCTTTCCCTTTTTGTCTGTTTTTCGATTTATTTTCTTTCACTAATTTTGATTGTTTTCCATTTGGATTTCTTATCGAATCCATCCGATTTACCCCCATTACACATTATTGTCATGTTCTCCTTTTCTTTTCTGTTGCTTAGCTTATTCCTTCGCTATAATTATCGATTTCTGATGCTTTTATTTACATGTTATCGATAATTATCGGTGACGGATGATTATATTAATTTCCACTCATATCTTGATGCTAATATCTTTGATTAGTTTTATTTTTGAATCTAGGTTATTTTATAGTTTATCGATAATTATCGATTATTGAGAGTTAGCGATTTCTTTTGTTTCTTCAACTATTGATTAGTTTTCTGTTTGCAATCCTCTTTTTAAATATTACCGATAATTATCGATAAGCTGCGCTGCTTCTTAATGTACGTTCGCTTATCGTATGCATGTTTATCGATAAGTGTGGCGGAGTTTCTCTTTTCCTCTCATTCTTTGTGTCCCTCTGCATTCATTATTCACATAGATACAAATCAATATAGATACATACATACATACATATGTATGTATATGTACATATCTGTATATCGAACGGCCTTAGTCATGCATGAATAATGCATTTATTCACGGATAAAGAAAGCATCAATAGGCGTCCGCGTCCATTGTGTCAATCTTTCGATGAAGCATGCATAAATCTCTCACTTTCCCTCTCTTTCTCAATTGTTCATCCTCCGGGTATCACAAACAATACAAAATGCCCATCCAGGTGAATCCTATTTCTGTATCTATCATATTTCGCATGAAAATTCACGTAATTGGATTCGGCAATTAGCATTCAACTATTTGGCAGCGCAGCGTAGGCATTGTCTATCATTAGGCGAATGTACTCGCTGAGGCGGAATTGCAATGAAATAAATATGCTCCTCCAATCGAATGGGATATCGAATATTCTGCTGTTTCAATTGGTTCCAAATTACCTGCCTAACAGATGTTCGTTCAGGGAAGTGGCAGGGCAGGAGGGAAAAGTTGAGGTAGTTCTGTAGTTCCCTGTCGACCATCGTCTTTGATGAAGTTTTGCCATGGAAATTTGGGTTGCCGAACTTTTTCCCTCCTCTCCTCTCCGCCTCCCTGTCTTCCTGTCCTCCTGCTGCCTCCCATCTCGATGCATTTCCATTTCGAGTCATAAATATTTACTGGCTTTACTTTTTATAATAATTTTTGTGAAACCCCCTATCTACTGTCTCTCTCGCTCTCTCTTTGTCTCCCTCTGGGTGGAGCACACGTTTAAACAGACAATAAAAGTTGTACAAACCACGAAGGACATGCCATTTACACACACATATACATTTAAAACCTATATGGAGAATCGTACGAGTATATGTATTATTTATAGGCTTTTCTATCCCACATGCCTAGATATAGATATCGCTTATGGGAGCGTTTTTCCGCCAGCCATTTGCAAATCCAATTAGCTTAGATTAAACACATAAAATGCAACAACAATATACAATATGCAATATACAGTACTGTGCCCCGTTCGCAGGGGCGCAGGATCCCTTAGGGGGGGTGTGGTCTGGTCTGGTCTGGTCTGATGGTATTCCTGTGGTCATTGTGGAACGGGTAACATTTCTCCAGCGACTCGCGACAGAGACAATAAATCTTGCATACAATTTATTGACAATGCTTTGGGGCGACGAGCAAACAATGTCCTTCCGGGCTCTCTAGCAGGGGCTGCAGGATGGATGTAACAAAAGGATGCAACTCTGTGCTGGCACCGGAAGGCAGATACTACGGAGAGACGAGCGGTGAAAGTGGTTGTATTTTACTTTATTTTTGTTTGTTATTATTAACAATTAACGCGCGACAGAGAATGGCCATTGATTTATAGGGTAATCACAGCATTTAATATATATTTACGGGCTTTTCACTCACATTTTACGCCCAGGCGGCTATCTACATACAATATTCAATATTTTAAAGTCGCTGGAAATCGCCATTAAAACGATTTTCCACACTCCATCAAACATTGTGGTTATGTTTTCAAAAATACTTAAGAGGTTTCAGCAAAAAGTGATCTATCAACAGTTAACGCCTCAAACAGTGCCGCCAGAGGATGTGGGATCAGACGAAGGACAAACGAATGATCCTTCAATGAATTCTTTATTTACTTCACATGCATTTTACTTGGATTTTACATGCATTTAACTTGGATTTTACATGTAATTTACGTGAATTTTACATACATTTTATTTGCATCTTACATTCCTTTTCTTTGCTCCGAAAGCTTTTGCCATAAAAGCTTTTACTCTCATCCTTAAAGCGTCCGTTTCTATGCTGTCGCCGTTATCCTGTGAGCTTTTGCCATACGCTTGTTCCTGGTCGTTTTATGGCAAAAGCCCCATCCAGCGGCACCTTTGAAAAGCTTAAGAATTTGAAAGAAATGTAAAGAGCAGTTAGGGGCAGAGAGAAAGAGAGAAAGAGAGAAAGAGAGGGATAAGAGAGCGAGAGAGAGCCAGAGCGAGTACGGATAAAGTTGGGCAGGCAGAAATGATCTAAATGAATGACTCCCGCAAGGCAGGAAAACGCCAACAGAATTTTAATTGGAACACGAAACATGATTCAATTTTGAGACTCTGTCCCAGACGGCACCCCTCCCCCCGCCTCAAACAGGGACCGGGAGGTGGCTGGGTGGGTGGCTGCTGGGCAGCTGAAGTTTGTTTTGGCTAATAAATTCCGCAGCTAACTATTGGAATTGTTTGTTGAAATTATTTGTTGCAAATTCTCAGCAACTATTTATATTGTTTCCTAGGGTTTTGTATCTCTTTGGGAAAATCTTTGGAGTTGTTTTTCTGGCTATTTGTTGCAAGTGTTGCAGTCGCTGCAGTTGCAGCTCTGGCTGCTGCTGACAAGCCATAAATAAAATTCTTGGTATGTTTTAAATGTGTTGCAGTTGTTTCTGGCTGCTGTTTTTGCTGTGTTGCTGTTTTGCTGTTTTGGCCAGGGCCAAAACGCTTCTGTTTTTGTCAGTTTTATGCTGCTGTTGTACTGTATGTACGTACTGCCTGTTGTTGTGGCTATTTCCTGGCCCCAGACAACTGACATACAAAATTTAACACTGCGGCGACACTGCACTGTTGTTGCAGCTGTTTGTTGCAACTACCACTGGCTTGGCTACTGTTGCTACTGGTTGCTGCCGCTGCTGCCGCTGCTGCAGTGTTAAGGTCCACAACCCAAAATGTGGGTCACTGCGGTAATGTTCTGTCGAGGTTTTTAGAACCCATCCCATACCCCAGCCCCACCTCACCCCAGTCTGCTGCAGCCGCCCCGCCCCGCCCTCCAGTCGAGTGCCTGTTGTTGATTTTTTGGCTTTGGCTTTTACTTTGGGGCCAACAATCTTAAGCACTTGGCCCCCTAATTCCTCAATTGCCGCGATTGCCAGTGCAATTATGTTTGAAGATTTCTCATCGATGCAGCAGCAGCAGCAGCAAAAGCAGCAGCAAAAACGGGGCACACACAAAATTGTAGCATACTTTGCAGCGTCACTGCTCACCCACACACACACAAACACACACACACACACAGACGGACATGGCATGGAGTGCAGTAGGGGGAGGGGGAATGGATGATATGGCTTGCTGTGGAGTTTCATGAAGTTTAGGGCACAAAAACGTTGTGCACACATATATGCATGTATGTACGTATGTATGTATAATATGTATGTATGTATGTACATTTATCAAATTGTTGTTGCATTTGGAGCGCAAATAAGTGGTTTATGATGAACCCCTAAGCGCCAACCCAACCCAACCCCCATCCTGCCTGATCCTGCAAAAACTCTCTGTGTACACTATGCCACACCCCACGTTTACCTCCTCCCTGATGCTGCCACTGCTGCTGTTGCTCCTGTCACTGCCAGCCATTGGCTCTACCCTTCGAAGAGGGCATGCCAGCTTGGACGAAAAATATGTATCTTTCCATTAATCTTTGGGTATCCGAGACCTGGTTCTATGCCTCGCAATTGGTCTTTGATTCTTTTGAATATAAACCAACCAAATGCCAGATAGCTTATCATATGAGGCCATTCGCTTATGCGAAATTCGTTTGCCATCTGCAAGGGTATGAGAAAGGTTTAGACTTTCTCTCATGTTGCTGGTGCTGTTTTTCAGTGTCTATCCCGGATGTAGCTACTGCCCCGTGCCCCCAGCCCCCTGCCACCTACTGCTGCTTCATTTTGCATTTTTACGAGCATTTGCAATGTCCGTGTTGTTGCTAGTGTCGATGTTGCTGCTGCTGCTGCTGCTGCTGCTGCTGTGGCAGTTGTTGGGCGAGTGGCGCTATAAATTGTTTATACGGTTCACTTGGCTTTGGGGCCATTTGGGATCACAACACACACACACACACACACAGTGCGAGTGCGTGTCTGTGTGTTTGTGAGGAAAACAAATTTTCATTGGACGTGCTTGAAAATCTATTAAGCGTTGATAATTCAGCGCTTTCTGGCTCTTGTGGATGGCATAGGGACCGAACAATAAATGGACCAACACACACACACGCACACTGGCACAGGCACATGTGTCTCTGTGTATGTGTGTGTGCGTGCTTATTCATGTGTGATTATTTAATTGAAAATGAGACAAAAAACAACACACATTAAGCTGATTTAAGGCCACTAACAAAAAATCAATTAAATACAATTATCAAACGGAATAATATACATACATCTGTGTGTACATATGTACATACCTATATATAATTAGGCAACAAAGCGATATTGAAATAACAAAATGAAACAAAACACAAAAGAGGGTATACATAAATAAATGGCATATTTATACGCTGACCAGATATTTATTTTTCATTCGGGGAGTGTATCATACATCTCCTGCTTGGAGAATGAGGGAATGAAATCGGATCTTCTAGGGCACGTCCTGCTCCCAACTGCTCACATGATGGAGAGAATGCTGGCCTCTGTTCTAGGGTATGAAATGCTTCGACTTCTCTGCAGCCCTTCTTGTTTTACATGGCATTCGTTCTCGCCCTCTCCTCTCTCCTTCTCTTTATCGCTCGCTTAATTGCTTTGGAAATCAGGCGAAAAGAAATTTGAATTATCGACAACAAAAGAATGACAAAGAATGACACACACACACACAAACACAGACATAGACACAATACAATGCAAAAATTGCAACCAAATGTGCGCAATAAATTCAATTAAATTTCCCATAAGAGTTGGATAATCAAAATTGGAAATTAACCAGATGAATGAAAAATATTGTGAAATTAATAACAAAAATGAAATCACACAATCACAAAAATCGTTTCGATTGTCACAGAAAATGCAATTATGACTAAAATATGCATTGATCTGATGATAGGTTAAATTCTATCTTAAATTATTAATTTAGCAACTGAAATCCGTGTGGTGGACTGTACCCAAAAAAAGGGAAGATGGCCAGACTTTCTTTTGATTCGATGCCACACATTCTGTTGCACAGCGAAAGGCGTGGGAGGAGGCACAAAGGCACAGAGGCACAGAGTGAAGCAAGACCCATTCATGTCCGACCTCGAGGTAGCCATTTTGTTTTGTTTCTGCTGCTGCTGCCGCTTGCCTTCGAGTTGGCTCCTGCTTTGTTTCATCTGCCTTCTGCTGCGGGTTTTGATGATGCCGCCGCCGCCGCTGCCGCCGCTGATTGTCCCCGCCACGACATTTCGTGCTGTGTGACAATTGTTTTTTACCCCAAGAACAGCCATCAGCAGCAGCAGAACAACAACTAATATCAACTACAATGACAGGCAGAACACGAAGGAGAGGCCAACCAAGGGCTAAAAGTCGAAGAATGGATGCTCTTTTGCATACAACAAAGGAAAAACATAAAAATATATTTAATATAATAAATAAATGGTGTGCAAACAGGTGTATGTAATTAGCTGTGTTTCTGCATGTGATACAATTTGTGGATGCACGTAATTAGCCGTTTCTGTGCATGTAATTAGATGTGTCTGTATGAAATTAGCTGTGACTGTGTCTGTCTGTACGCAATAAGATGTGCATATGTCTGTACGCAATAAGATGTATGTCTGTATGCAATAAGATGTGCGTGGCTTTGTGGATTAATGCAATTAGCTGTGTCTGTCTGTAATAAGCTCTGGCCCTTGCATACAGATATTCAGAGTCGTCTTTCGTCACAGCACCAGCCTTTCAGTGGCAGTGGTGCCAAAAGAGCTTATCGAAAGGGTATACAAATGCAGAGAGCGCTGTGCTCTCCTGCTTCTCCTCCCTGCTTTTCTCTGTTTCTCAGTTGAGAATGGCAGTTTACAGCACCGCGAGGCACAAAAATGCTTAACCATGCCACATGAAATATGGTTGAGCTTGAGGTTGTAGTGGGGCGGCGTGGTGGGATTTGCTTGCAGGCAAGGACTCACGGCGACTTGAATTATAAGACGTTGTCCTTCTGCCTTTGGTCTTTGTGTCGTCATTTTTATATGTGTATGTGGCTCCTCCTGCTGCTGCTGCTCCTCCTGCTACTGCTGCTCTTTTATGCCTTTTGCCATATAATTTATATATGCTCAAATATAAATAACAATGAAAAGTGCCAGGGCACGGCAGCAGCAGCAGCAGGGAAGCAAGAAAATGCGTCGCATTCTGCGCTTTGTTTTTCCTCGTTCTCATTTTATTTTTAGCGGTTTGTTTGCTTTCGTCAGATGGGTCTTCAAATGGTTCCCCCACCGCCGCACTTTCACCCACTCTCGCTCTCGCCCTCGCTCTCGGTTTCGGTTTGAGCTAATTAGAAGCCAAACCAGAGACAATCAGAGAAAGAAGACTCATTTTTCACGTGAAATTCTTGAAGGAAACTAAGCTAAAACGAACGAAATGAAAAACTTCCAATTTAAGGCTAAGAGCCGACAGGACATCACTTGACAGAACCCAACCCAGAACAGATTAGAAGATACTTCTGCACCGACTATCCTCTCCTGTCTGTCTGTCTGTCTGTCTGTGGAAATCGTCGCCCCAAAATCAACTTTACCATCGGATTTTTCACTCTCTGAGAATTGGAGATAAAAATACTTGAAAACTAAATGAAGGAAGAGCAAGGGCAAAGGGTGAAGGGGGAGAGAGAGCATGAGCAACCCAAGATGCTCGACTGACCATAACACAAAAATACTACAAGGAAGAACTTTTCAGTGTGCAGCCGCTTAACAGTTAACCGTTGTAGCCACCAGGGGCGGGTATGGTGCGGCCATCATATTGTCTATCGGTTGTGGCCAAAAGAGAGCGAGAGAGAGACGGATGGAGGGTCTTGGGAGTCAAGTGTTTGGTCTCTAATAAGTTAACTGGCCTGTAAATCGTCTGGGCTCGTCGTTATCCAAGTTATCCCAGTCCTGTTATCCTCCGTTCGTCCGGTTGCCTTGGTTATCCTTCGGGACCGTATTTATTAAGCTATAGTCAACAGTGGGATTAAGGAACTGTGGTAAAATCTGATAAAACTGTGGAATAGTGTCACTCTTTCGCTGGCAGCCACACTTCATATACACTCCATATATATGGATCCCTCCGTTCAAGATCCACTGTTCAAGTGCCCTGCCCCTGCCACCCCATAGCTTGAACCGAATAACCTTAATTTATCCATGCCATTCGTACAACCAAGAAATACACTCAATCTCCCACCCCGCCCACTCAATTTGTCCCCGTTCTAATTAGCTCTACAACTTTTGTTCCTTGATAGAAAAATAAATACAACAAAACTACATAAAGGTACATACATACATAAGGACTATTTTGATACCCATTGCAGAGCGATTTCTAAAGGATTTCCCTGTATTTGGGCTCAATAAGAGTCTGCATCCGTTTGCTTATGGGACATTTGTTCAGGGAAGACGAATGAAACAGTGGAATGGAACTTCAAAGATGATGCGGTAAGACTCTGCCAGAAGAGGTCCACCAAAAGAGAGGGTACCACATACATATACATTCCTTCGAAATGGCACTGATTCTGGGACACTGGGTATGGAACCAGCCCCTCACTCACTCATTCACTGGACCTGGCTGGACCTCTCAACATAAAAAGTTGCTGTGGCTGTTGCTGTTGCTGTTGCAGTTGTGCCATGTACATAATTGGCAGTCGCTACAAATTCCATAACTGAATTGAATGTTCGATGCAGTCGAGCGTGGGGCGTAATCAATTAATTAACTACAAAATTGCAGTCGACGTTAATGAAGTTGCGGCCGCCATGGCCACTAAAACTGAGGGGGAAAAAAGGAAAAACATAAATCACAATCAGAATAAAAAAAAAACGAAACAGAAACAGAAACAGAAGCAGCCGCAACATCGGTAATACCAAAATCAATTGAGTTGGATTACGAGTACTATTTGCATTTGAGTTCCGAGCGGAAGGATGTGGTGAAGGACGAGGGGTGGGCGGTGTCCTGATTGAGTGGGTTAATTACAGATGGTAGAACGAATGAATGGATTAATGGAAATGGGGAATTATGAGAGTAAAAAGCATTACTCATTCAAATGAAAAATCCTACAAAATTAGGCATAGAAATGGGTGGGAAAACTCGAACAAAAACATTGATTAAGTTGATGGAAAATCACGAGAGGAATGAAAATCCATTAGGGTTAAATATGATATATTTAATGCTGGAAAATTAAAATGAGGCAAATCATTAAAGCTGTTGAAACACTTGCAGATTTAGCAGAGAAATATATGTCCATCATATGTTCCGTTCCAATGTTCCATTTGTTGTACAAATTTCTCATAAGTGAACGGATCGCCTACTGGAAATATGGGAAAACACTAAATAAGTGCAGATATGTTTATCAAATGCTTTTTAAATTCTTAAATATTAATCAAACGATGAGATTACCATCATTTTTTTCATTCCAATGTTTCGAAAACTTTTGAAAAGCATGCATACTCCATTCCACTGTTCCGTTTGGTGTACAGCTTTCCCATCTGCGAACGGATACATTCAAACAAGAAACAACGAGGAAAGGCCTTGGAAAATGTGCAACGAGCTGTACCCAAAAGTATCTGAAATCGATCTATACATGTGATATATGCGCATCTGTGATATTTTATTCGACACGACCGCATTCGCTGGGTTCCTTAATTCACATCGACGCACACCTGAGTTGGCAACTCGTTCAAGTTCCAGTGCTGTCCGCTCATTTAGTGTCAATTCCAAATTGGATTCTTCAATGCCACAAAAATGTTGCAAGCCATTGCCGTCCGTGTCTGTGTGTGCATGGGCTTGGGCTTGGGCATGGGTATGTGCATGTCATTCATGCTCTATTAAGTTGTAATGAGATTAGGTAATTGATTGAAGAGTGGCCAGGGGAGAGGCCTGGGAGTGGGGTTGTGGTCGAACTTTGTTGGCCCCCAAAAGCCACATGCGAAAAGCCAAGCACTTGGCAGTCCTTTGTCCCACGGGGCAGCAGCAGCAGCAGGAGGCAGTGTGTGGGATAACCTCTTGAAAGTTTCAAATTGATTGAGTGGCATGCAGCGCAATGTCCGCACGTCGCGGGCTCTGAAAATAAACAGATTTTACAGGGCAAAGCCCACATTGAATTTCAAATTGCGAGTTTCAGTTTCAGATACAGATTCAGACTTTCCTTTAAGCTATTCGCTAATTTTTGCAATTCGGTTTTGCATGCTAATGGCATGAGGCGACGGCTGCTCTTTTTCTGTGTTGCAAATGCACAGAAATCTCTTTTCAGCCTTCGCTTTTTTCTGCTGCTTTTCCAGCCACAAAATGCCTAAACCCAAAAAAAAAGAGCAAAAAAAAAAAGAAGGTGGTGGAACGAACGCATTTGGACAGATGCAACGAAACGAGGCATTCATGATGACAGCGGAAGAGTGCACTCCAAAAAAGTGGAAGAAAAAAAGAAGAAAAGAAGAAAGAAAAACACAAGAAATAATCACGAATATTCCATTACAAAAAAAAAGTAAAGAAATTACTTGCGCCCGCGAAGCAACCTTTGAATCCTGACTTGCCGCCTTTTCGTGGCGAGTTCAAGCCTGCTTACAATTTCCCTTGCCTACTCTGTTCCCCAAAATAGAGGTAGAACAAACACACAGAATAAATTGATCGTAGAATGCGGGCTAGAAATATTTGTGCACATAAGGAAAATAAATCCAGAAATATTCAGTCTTGTTTGATCGTTCGGCTAGTACACATCTAAAAACATTACAAAATAAAACAAAACAAATTCGACAAATTTCCCAGTAAATTCCGAAAATTCACACAAAAAAAACGACAAATTTTGGAAAAAAAAAAACATCATTTGGAATAAACACGATACACACAATACACACACCATTTGTTGTCCTTCCAATTGTGGGACATACTAGACATAGATTCTGTCTTCGGGGCCACTGGACACATGGCCTGGACACCGCAGGCATGGCAGCCAGTTGCCGGGGAGCCACTCTTTGATGTCTTCCACGGCAGTGGAAGTTTAAGCCAAGATTAAACGCAAGTATGTATTCTGCTTTTGTGCCTTTGAGGTGCGTTTTTGTGTATTACATCTGTTTGTTTCGTCCAGCACTCTTGGTCTCTTGGACACGTACTGCGGAGAATACTACAACTACTACTGCGCGTACTAAACGATGGCGCCACTCTTTGTTGCAAGATCAAAGCCCGGCTTTGCTTTGCTTCTCCTGCAACACCATAATAGACAATATTTTATCGAGCTAGATTGATTCTACAAAGACCCACACATTAATGTTTATCATATCCAGCTTACTCTCTCTCTCTCTCCTAAGTTGTATGTATCTCTCGTTCTGTTTGTGGAAGCAATAAAAATCCCAGCAGTCAACTGTAAACATTTTGTTTGTCTTTTTTGGAGCACCGTACTCCGTGCCACGTACCACGTGGCACATTTTCCTGTCATATCCTTCACCTAATTTGGGGCCTGGCCTGCTGTCTGTCTGTGAGTGTGAGTGTGTTAGTGTCCGTGTGTCCGTGTGTCCGTGTGTCCGGGTCGCTTCAGACCGCCATGCAAACTAGATTATGGTCAACTTAGTGTGTGTGCTGATGCTGCTGCTGCTGGGCTACCTTTATGCACGACCAGGGCGACACACACACGCCCGTATCTATCCTTCCCTTTTGGTTTTTGTTTTTTGTGGTTAACATTGTTTCAGCTTCTGTGGCTTTTCTGTGCCAAAGTCAAAAAATGTTCCAGTTGCAATTAAAGCCGCACAAAAACAAATAAGCAAGAACCAAAACTGAAGGTCTCTCCATAGAGCATAGTATTTGTTGAAGGGCAAAAAAAGGGGTATCTATTCGTTGCTTGTGGGCGAGTCACGATTTATATAAAAAATGGCATTAATCAGGGGTGCCACAGATTGTCAAACCACAGCCTGCTGTCTCGCCTGTTTTTATGACAAAAGATTTGCTTAAATTCACTACATAAACACACTTTGTTCATACAAAGTAATACAGTTCCGGAGAGTTTATTAAATTTCTGATTTAACTGCATTCGAATATTTTAAGATTTCACTTGTTTTAGTCACTTTATTTCCATTTTACGAAAACTCTATCGATAGAGGTTCCTTCGTTTATCTCTCTTTCTCTCTCTTTCCTTGTATAACCTGTTCTCGAAGTGTTTATGGATACATGATATTAGATTTTTGACTAAAGTGGATGTATGTATGTGACACCCAGCTGGAAGTGTTTCGGACCCCATAAAGTATATACATGTGTACATATAGTCTTGATCAATATAGTCGACATCAATAGCCGAGTCGATATATCTATCTTTCTGTCACGTGCTTACTGTCTCCCTCTCTCTGTCACACTCTTGCTGGGTATAAAAGTAGAGCTGCGGCCCTTGCCGCGGCTCACATTGTTCCCGCCCGTTCTGCTTTTCGTGCTCTTTCTATCCTGCCTCTTGCTCTCTCGCACTCACTCTCTTTCGCTTATGCCTTTCTCTCTCTTTGTTTTGTGCACTTTTCTCTTGTGTGTTTGTTGTCTTTATGGTCTAATTATCTCTATTTATTTATGCTACTGCCAAGCAATTTTCGTTCGCTCTGCCTCTATCTCTTCCTCCCTCTCGCGTTCTCTTCGTTCTTTCTTTCGTTCTCCTTCTCTCTCTCTCTCTCTCTTACTTTTTGTTTGTTTGGTTTTACTGTTGCTGTCCTCCAATCTCTTCTTTTTGTGTGTTTTTTTTTGGTCTTTCCTGTGTGTTTCTTTGGTAGTTTCTTTGTTTCATTTTTGATAGCTTTTACTTTTGTGAAAATCTCACATACACACACACACACACACACACACACACACTCTCAGATGCACACACGCACATAAAGACAAATGGTGGACACAGGGGGAAGTACGGAGATTACCTTTGCTTTTAAGGCCCCAGACATTTTGTTGGCCATTATGTTATTACAGCTGCCATTTCTCTTCTTTACCCCTGCATCCCCTCCACACCCCTACACCCCCTTTGGCCGCCCGCCCTCTTTGTGACTGGTGGAAATGGATTTGGACCGTAAAAATGCAGATAATGGTCGGTCCAACGACTCAAGTGGGGTGCAGTTTTTAAGCCAGACTCTGCCCCTCTCCCTCCCTCCCCCTCACACTCTGTCTCACTCTTTTTTTCAGTGTTTTATCTTCTCTACTTCTTGTACATACACATGTGTGTATCTTTTGTGTGCTTATGTGTGTGTGTGTGTGTACAATTAAAAAAACAACTTTCGGAGGAGGAGGCAAAACGGCCATACCGGGGGAGGGGGGGGGGAGGCGGTGCGTATGCGTAATCTGGCAAATGTGTTTGGCTTTTAACTGAAAGTCTCTGCTCTGCTCTGCTCTGCACTCCAGCACTTTCTCTCTTGGTCTCCCTGCATTCTACACTCCCGTTCGACCTTCTTTCTCCACGCTCCTTGTCCTGCTTTCTTCACTCTCCTCTCCCCACTCTTACTGTTTGTTTTTTTTCTTTCGTGCTGCTGTTTTAATGAGTAGTTGAAGCTTTCGAAGAGCAGCAAATTTACAGTCAATTAAATGTGGACCCCGCAGGAGCTAACTGCCATAACCCACCACCCCCCCACAGGCCCCAATCAGGGAAAGAGAGAGCAGAGCAGAGCAGAGCAGCGAAAGTGGAGAAGATACCAAATTATGTCTAATGAGCTGAAGCCCCCCTCCCCCGCTGAATCAACGAAGCAACAGGAGGCGAACCCCCAGAGTCTCAGAGTCCAGAGGGAGGAGATTGAAGGACTGTTGCAAGGAGCACGAAAATCGGATGGAGTGAGAGAGAAGGAGCGAGAGAGAGCAAGCAAATGCCCCTCCAGTCACGAATACATAATTACAATCGAAAACGCTTTTCATTAATTTCAAGTGCTCTTCAGGCCAACAACAACAGCCCAAAAAATACAAAAAAAAAACAAAAAAATTAAAAAAAAACATTGAAAGAATTTCCGGCAAGCCCTTTGATGGGCAACGCTTTTCATACTCTTTCAGATACGAGATACGATAGATTAAAGATACAAAATCAGAGGGGGGAAAAAGTTAAGAGAGAATGAAAGGAAACCTTATAACTAGGGGAATACTTTTCAAAGCAACAATATTATTGATATTATTTAATATACAATGAATCTAGCGGAGTAGATTGTACATCCTTCGAGGCCTTCGGCTCCTGTGATCGAGAAATGATCTTAAATTCCATATTTTGTACGATTCTCGCTAATCCGTTACTTGTACTCCCGAGACTCTCCCCCAATGCCATCCCGAAATGCCTTCTTTTCTGCATTTGGCAAACATCCACACAAAAGCCCAGTACCCTTCTGGCAGGGTCGTTGTACATTTTTTAGAATAATCCCTTGTAATATTAATTTGAAATACTTCAGCTGTGCCTCCGTCTCTCTCACTGTTTTTTGCTGTTTTTTTTTCGTTTTTGTTTTGGGTCAAACTTGGAGATGGAACAGGTGTAGAGAGAGAGAGAGAGAGAGAGAGCGATGGTGTTGGTGGAGATACAGATCTCAACAACAACAAAAGAGGGTGAGAGGAAGCACAGGTGGCACAGGTGGCACAGGTGGGGAGGGGCTGCTTCTGGTGGCTTTCGCCCAAAATGGGGTTAAGAGCAGGGCATTAGTTAAACGGTTTAAGAATTTCTCGAGAATTTACAGAGAGTAAGAGCGAGAGAGAGATATATATATAAAGGAGGAGGAAAAGTAGCAAGAGCGGGGGGAAGAGCAGCAGCCAAGAGAAAGCCGAGAATTCGGGAAAGAGGAATGTAAATTTGCTTTAGTTGTGCATCCCCAGGTTGCAAGTTTCAGCTTGCAGGTTGCATGTTTCGCCCCCAGATTAAGCAAAATGCTCAACGAAGATAAATCCAAACTTATGGAACTAACAGCCGCCACTATTCTCATGGAAGCCATTAAGCCAGGAGCACAAAATGGGAAAAAAGATAAAGATTACACATGAACTCACTCCAAAATTTCCCTAAAAATTGCCAACACCAACAGTAACTTTTATCTAAAATAGCTATAATAAAAACACACACATTTTTCCATGAATATTGCTCAAATATTACATTAATATAGCGAAAAATTGCAATCTAGTGGCAACAGCGTAATATGGCAGCGACAAACCTAAAAGCGTTGCCACTTTGTTCAAAACAGCTGATTTCTGGCATACAAAAGGCATTCTGGCATGCTTTCAAAAGACTAAAGTAATTTCTTGTTGATTTCCCACTAGCCTTCTGCTGTTTCGTTTCTTTGCTTAAAATATGTTAGTACTGTACTCAGAAATGGATTGGGGAGCCATATATAGCTTGTTTAGCCATATTTAGATTTGCTTAAGGCCACTTGTAGAAGACGCTTAATGCGCCTTGTCGGGAGTCTCGTCGTTGCCTCCCTCTTGAATGTGGGAAACGGCCACGAAACTTCCGGAAAGGAAAGGTCCAGCGTCTTGCTTCATTGAATGATTTGATTATACGTATACATTGAAGAGTGCCCCACAGTTTCTTGGCCTCGATTTGCTTTTGTTCAGAGAACACTTTCGATCGAAGTTTCAAACCTTTGAGTTCGTACCAATACCAGTCTTGGGAAGTTACATCGTTTCTGTGAAAAAATACAATTAAAAATAAGGCAAAATCACTGGAATGGGTGGGGTGTGAAATATCTTCCAGAGAACAAACCTCACTGATCTTCAGAGGGCACACTCTTTGGGCACCAATTCAGAGCAATGCACCAACTTGCAGCGCGCAGCGTCAGGTTCCAGTTTCGTCAAAATACGGTACCCTTTGGCCTTTTGGACTTTTCACTTTTCAGCCCGATTGGGACATGTCCGAGATACTTTTTTCTTTGCCCTGAGTATTGGTATTTCTGTCGGTGGCAACATTGCCAAACTTGCTTGCAATTTGCAAGAAATATTTTTGATGTTTTCCATAAAAACAAAACAATTAAAACACACACATTTTTACCGCAAATTGGAAAGAGCAGCGTCCTAGCGATGCGAGTTGCACTCATCGATAAAGAGTTTTTATCGATACAACTATTGAACCAGTTTTATTTCAGGGCTTAAAGAAGGGCTAAGAAAAATAATATATTATATTCATGATTATTGAAAACAAGAGTGTATTCAATTATTTTAATGGTTCTCGAGGCGGTTCTTGTGGACAGTGTTGCAAAACGTTAGAACTAATAGCCACATGACAGAAAAGCTGGTACCGAACTGGATCGCAAGCCCTAGAACCAGGTTCGTGCCGTGAATCGAATCGAACATTCTCGAAAGAACATTTTCGTCCGTCACTTTTGGCTCGACAATTAGAAAGTTTAGCCCAATAAAAATGTTTTTCGCTGGTTTTCTGCGCAAAATGCTGCAGCGTGGTATCTACATTAGCCTGGCCGATAAAACAGGTACAGAGGTATTCGGTATATGGCTCTGGGAGTACCTGGTAATTGGTTTTGCTGTGTCATATCTGACTTTATTGCGTGCGAGGTTGGCCTGGTCATTCATCAAATACATATGCAAACGCTACAACGAAAAGAAGAAGAAGAAGGCCGAGAAGGAAGCCGCCGCCGCAGCCGCAGCCGACCCCGACCCCGACCGTCTTGCTCTGATGCTGGTGGAACTCGACGAGGACAATCCTGTACTGATGGATGGCCGAACCTGGCGTGGGCCACTGCTGCAGGAAGACGAAAAAGGAGAGCAGGGAGAGTCGGGAGAACAACCAGGAGAGGAGAACTAGCCTCGACAGTGGCAGTTCCACAATCAGGACCAGTGTCCAGCCAGACGACTTAATCGATCTGTTCCCTCATGCCGAACCAGTAGCAGCGATTCTACAAATAAACGCACCAAACCACACAAGAAACCATTATAACATAACCCCAAAACCTAAACTTGGCACATTTAACGACAAGTGAAATGAAATGCCAAAATAACAATCTTCATTTGTTACAAAAACCACTCACTGTTTGTTTTGGTTGGGGGTATTTTCTAGTCCCAAGAATCAAGAAAAACTCGAGCAATTCATGCACACCTTTTCCACAGGAATTTGTACGGGAACGCCTCGTTGTTTCTCCTCCTTCTCGTTGAAGATCTAACGAGTGTTTCTCCCCTTTCATTCCTCTTTGCAGTGGCCATTAAGGGGCACAATTATTTTCAATTTTATTTTTATTTTCTGCCCATTTGTTGAATAGTTTTGATACTTCAAGCGATATTCATGGCCAAGAAAATGTGTTTATAACTGAAGCTGCGCTCCATGCCCGGCCGTTCCCGTTCCGGTTCCCTGGCAACAAAATCTCTGTCCGAAATCTCGGCCGTAATCTAAGAAGCCTTTCAATTTGTTTGTAACTTTTAAGTTATCACAAGGGCAATTATAAGCGGAGGGGGGGGGAGGAGCAGGAGCTGGAGCATCATCCAGAGCGTGGGGCATCTCAGGCTCATAATTCGCCCCAAAAGTCCACGAATATACTACCAGTGGGTGGGGGCCGAGGGGGCCCGCTCGAATGTATTGCGGCCCGAAAAGGGAAAAGTTTCTAATTGTTTTTTAAGTTTCTCCTGCGGGCAAATTAAGCCGCAGAAATATGCAACTAACCTGCAAAAAAAAACCACCACCAGCAAAATCTTCAAAGTTTAGAGACGAAACAGCAGAGGAGGATGAGTGCTGTGGGGAGGGGAGGGAGGCAGGATATGGGATGGGATGATGTTCGGGGAAATGTTAGTCAGTTAGCAATTTAGCAATAAACTTTTATTTAATCGATTTTAACACTTGACTGGCAATCGGGCGGGGGTACTGGCCTGCCATGAAGATGACGTCGAAGTTGAAGATACTTGTACATCCTGCCTTCGGGGTATGCTCACGCTCTCTCTTGCTCTCTCTCTCTCTCTCTCTCTCTATCTGTCTCTATCTCTGTTTCCCTCTCAGGTTGCCAAAAGGATTTGTCTGTTGGGTTGGGTCCGTGCCAAAAGGAATTCCAATTCCAGTCACAAACAACTTTTCTGTCGCCAGCATCGAAATCTGCTTCTGGCCGAACCAGACCAGACCAAACCGAGCCGAACCGAAACCCTCCTTGTGGCATGCGACATAATGAATTTTTACAGTTAGTTGGCTCGTGATTCATTTTCTTGAAGGCCATCCTCATCCACATCAAAAGGAGCAAAAGTTTCGTCCGCCGGTCGACTGCCCGGTCTGCCCGGCCTGCTCATAGTTTATTCCACTTTGCTTCAGCAATTAGAGCATTCGAGAGGCACGAAGCATGAGCCACGAGGCATGGGGGTTGCAGGTGTATGCCCCATAAATTTTGCGCTTTTGTTGTTGCCACAGTCGCTAGCCGTCTGGCCAGACAACGCAGAAACCCCCAATAATGGGCTTTATTGAGACATCATCAATCTAACTTTAGTCCATTTCCGTTTCTGTCTGGGAAACACTCTTTCTTCGAGAAGAAAAACGACCAAATTTCTATGGCAAAGCCTCGAAAGTGGAATACTCTTGATTTGCAGGGATTTCGGGGTTGGCGTTGGTGGGAAAAATGGTGTCTGTAAGCCACTCAAAGTCTATAATATCTGCAGCATCAATACAGTGGCTTTGATACCCTTTTCGTAAGATAAAGATGGGTAAACCCCAACGGATTTTCCCTCTTTTGCATTGGGAATCAGTTATCGAGTTGATTTCTGTTCCCATAAGTTGATCAAAGGATAAAGAGGCCAGTGCTTTAGTCAATCTTAAGTCCTGCTTTAACACTTAACTCGAAGGATTACTGCCATATCCCGCCTTCCCCTTCCCCAGAAGCAATTTGTTTCAAAACAAAAAAAGAATACTCGTATATGCAACAGAATTTTGCACTTTAGTCATATCAAAGTGGTTTCCTTCCCCTGTTTTTCCTCTTTTTTTTTTTGTGTTTTTAGACAATTCTAAAAGAAATACACACGTACAGTACATAAACATATAACATATAAAATAAAAATAAAAACGAAAACGAAAACTTTTCTTTACTTGACTAACGCTCTCCTCTCTCGTTCTTTTCCTTTGGTTTCCTTTTCAGGTGAGTAAACGCAATTTTCCTTGGGGTTGACACACGAATGGAGCGAGAATGATGGGCTGGAAAGAAGGTAGGTGCGGCGATGGGAAGGACACACTGATGTGTAAAAGTGAAATCCCCTTTGATGTTACTCTTCCGCCGCATTATCCGAGCTCTTCATGCGGTTTCCCCCCCCCCCAGCGCCCTCCCTCCACCCAAAAGTGAGTGGAATCTATTAATGTACATGTGGACTAGTACGAGATGTATGTATGTGCCTCTCAGGTGGGGATTCAGGGACCTTTTAGGTGCACTCTCGCCGCCTGCAGCGGATGTTGCACGGATGTATGACCCGAACCGGAAACGGATATCCAGAGTAGCAGCAGCAGCGCAGCAGCAGCAGCAGCCGTATGAGCAGCAGCAGGAGCAGTTGTAGATTTAGACATAAACGCAGACGTCTGATTGGTTCTGGGGGGCGGGAGCAGCTGTTTGGTCGAAATCCTGCTAATTGGTTCATTTAATGTTTGCCTAATTTCGTTCGAATTAGCTTGGATCACCCACCCACACATCTGAAGTGGGGTTGTGTGGTAGGCTTAATGACCGACACTCCAATGCTACCATGCCACATGCCACAGACGTGCCATATACGAACACAATCACCCTTTTCCTTAAGTTTTGCTGCCTTGCCTTCTTCGACTTTTAACGGTTTCAATGCGAGGGGGGTGTAAAGCTCTGCAATAGATGGCGCCGCTGCCAAAACTCACCACGGAGACAGAAAGAGAGAGTCCGAGCATGAGGGGAATCCTCTGTGTGTGCGTGTGGTGGGGACTCCATTTAAGAGAGCCCAAAATATTGTTTGAAAGTAGAGATTGAAAGATCTCTGGGAGTGTTATCAGTCGAAATTCAGGGATGCTCCTTTTCCCCTATTCGTTTACTTCTCTCATTATTTTGCATTAATTATCCAATTCACTCTCTCACTACTGCTCTTTTATTTTTACTCTATTATCACCCATTCCTCTATCCTTTCTACTACTTTCTTCTACTATGATCCTCTTCACCGCCTTCTAATCCTCACACTCTGCCGGGAGTTTTTTTTCGCCCTCTCCGTCAGTGCTGCCATTTCAGCATATTTCAGGCTATATCTAGCGTTTTTTTAAAAGTTGAATTTCTTTATACAATTTTAAGGCCAATACAAGCAATTATTATTTCAACGCAAATAAATTACATATTTGTACCCTTAAATAAATTATACAAGTATCCTTCGGGTTCTCGAGTGTGAAAATTCCAAGGCGGTATTTTCTGTCCACTTTCCATAGAAAATGTAAAATTGTGGAAATATTTTGTCATTTGTGTAGAAAATCAACCCCACTGCTTAGTGTAATGCAAAATGGGGTTAAAAAATTAATTGAATAAGAAAAATAGTTTTGTATTGAATGTAAGGGAGGATTAAATACATATGTATGATGAATCGATGAATTTAAGACGATTAATTTCCGGTTGTAGCCTTTTTTGGCATATTTTTGTCGAGTCTAGCTTGTATTGACTCTGAAATTTTGGCAGCAGTGCTCTTAGTGCATGATCGTGCTTGTTCGCTTTATTGAAACAGCCTCTCTCGTGCTCACCAAGAAAAGCTTTTCACCACCAAAGAGCGTGCAAGAACGGGAGAGGGGAGTGTGAAGCCAAAGAGCGAAGGAATGCTTCGGCAAAAGAAGCAGAGCTCCGCAGCAGCAGGACCAGCAGAAGCAGCAGAAAAAGAAGTGGAACAGAAAAGGCAGCAACAAAAAATACAGGCAGCAGCAGCAGAGGCAGCAGACGGGCAGCGGCAGAGCAAAGTTACGCGCCAACCAGCCTCCAGACTTCGTTCTAGCTCGGCTCTCGTTCGGCTCTCGTTCGGCTTTCGGTCGTCGTCCTCTCGGGCCAGCAGCAGCAGCAGCAGCAGCAGGCACAGTTATCTTCTTTAACGGGATAAATCTCGCTGCTGCTGATGGGCGCCGCAGTCTGTTTCCAAAACGGGCGTCTAACGGTCGTCGTGCGCGGGTAACGGCAAACGGTAACACGGGGCTCAGACATTTACAGTTACAACATAGAGCTGCCAGAGCAGCATCGAAAAGAGAGACAGAAGCCGAAAGAAAGAGCGAAGTGAAGAGCAAGCGGCAAATGCAAATGCAAACAATAAGACCATCAGGCGGCAGAGACAGAGCAGAGGCCGAAGATTAGAATGAAGATGAAGTTGAAGTTGAAGAATATCAGAAGCATCAGCAAAACGAAGAGGAGGAAGTTTGGGTAGACAGAAGGAATAAACACAAACATAAAAAAGCAACAATAAACAATAAAATAAACAATCATTTGGAGAAGAATAGCAAAAAACAAATCCAACCCAAAAGTAAAGATAAGAATAAAGAACACACAACAAAATCTGGACAAAAGAAGCAACCGCCCAAAGAAAACGCACAAAAAAATGCCGCATCCGCTAACGCGCGCCTAAAAAACAGAAAAAACAACAACACGTGTGTTACGAATAAAAAATACCCCAACAAAAAAATTAAACTTTTTTTTGTTGCATTCAGAAATTGTTTTTTCTCATACATATTAATTTTTTTTTGCTGTTCTATGTTAAATGTGACCCAAGAAGTGCTGCAAAAAATACAAATAAAAATCGAAAATAAATTTTAAGAAAAATGAAAATAAATTTCAAGAACCGGTAAAAGGGTGTGTGTGTGTGTGTTTATTTGTTTGCTTGTGGTGTGCGTGTATGTGTGAGCATAAAAACAACAATAAAAAACATACAACAAATAAAGGAAGAGGGAGACGCAAGGGACACAAAACAAAAAAAGAGAAAAACAGAAGCAAATAAAAGAGGGAAAAACAAAAAAAACGAATAAGAAATGAAATGAACAAGTTAGTGGGGGGAAAGCGGAATGGCACATGAAGAAAGGGGAGGAGCAAGCCATAGAAATTGCAATAAAGAAAGAAAAAAACAAGAACATAAAAAGCAACAACAACAGTTACAGAATGACCCATGTGTGTGTGTGTGTGTGTGTGTGCGTATGTGTGATATCATCATCCACATCATTATCATCATCATTTTATCAATGATTATCCGTACACCCATAATCGAAGCCCAGATAAGGATCTGAGGAATTGAACTCCGCTTTTCCCCTATGTATATCTCTCAGGAGTTTCCGAAACTCTCTGCTTTTCGAAACATTTTGGAAGAAGCCCTTAGAATCGCAAAACCAATTTTCCTGATGGAAATCTATTTCTTTCAAAATTTAAGGCACACTTTAGGCACCGAGTTTCGGCCTTGTTTCGGCCCTTCTTTCCAGAATCTTTAAAAGAATAGATAGAAGATTGAAGATGATAGATTGAAGATATATTTCTTGTTTTGTGGTCCAAAATAATTGACATTTATTAATTTTCAAATATGCCCAAAATTGAATCAGTTAACAATTAAACAGAATAGATTCCTCTCTTCTGCCTGTTCTTCTGGCTTCCCTCTTTGCATTGCATTCAGATTTTAATTGATTCCAGCACTCCATCAGATTGCAGAATATACGGCCAAGAGAGGGAGAGAGAGAGAGAGAGAGATAGGTATGTGTATTGTTCTCGGTATTGAAGGGAGGAGCCCATAATTTAATCACTGTTTCAATTGAGAGTTCATCATCATCATGGTCACACATACATATGAACATACTTACATCATGTGTGTATGAGTGCTCGAGAGTGTGTCCGTTCAATTTGTTAGACGCTTTCTTGGAACCCCAAACTGTAGCCAGAGCAGAATCCATGTTTCGACTAATTGTGCATATGATTTTGGGCCTGTTGTTGTGGCCACAAATCTCTTGTGTGCGGCATTAATGGACTCCCCGCCCCGCCCCGCCGCGCCCCACCGAACAATTCCGTTTTCTGGGAACTGCAAATGTAAATCTAATTTAATAGACGCACACACAGAGCATGACACTGCACGGACACTCTGGCTTCCACCGACAGCAGTTTGACCTTAAGAACTCCATCCTCAATTGACACTCACAGAAACAATTGACACTCTCTCACACACAATACAGGGCGGAAAATGGATATGGAAATGGCAATGGAAATGGCAATGGAAATGGCATTGTTTTCATAGCCCAAGTTGAAGTTGCTAATTTTGTGTTTAACTCAAAACGCTTAACGCTTAACGCTTGACGCTTAACGCTTGACTCTTGGCTGCAGAACCAGCAGCTGAGGTCACTAAATGAAATTCAGCTGGGAAATTAGAGTAAGAACGTTGGGTAGGTTATGGCCAAGACAATTTTTTGGGAGGAAATATTGCAGCAGCAATATGTGTCCACAGAGTTTTCTCTCAAAGACAGTTCTTTAGCCATGTGATTCAATTATATTTCTCTAACGATTGCAGGGCATCTATCAGTTATTTACTTGAAATACCCCTACATGTGTCGCGTATCTTTAAGATACATAAATCTAGCGACTGTTTGGATATGTTTTTGGGCAGTTTCCATGGCAATTGCATTGAAGCGACTGTAAAAGTGCTTCAATCACGGGACGCATTCTCGCCAGGTCGCCAGGTCGCAGCATCAGTTTTCTTTCGCAGCAGCTTTTCTTTTCTTCTCTTTTCTTTTCTTTTTCTCCCAGCATTTCCCTTTGTGTGTTGATGTATGGGGCGGCGGCACAGAAGTGTAAATAAAGAAAAGTCGTGCCCGTTGTGCAAGCACTCAAAAGTGGCTGCTGGCTGCTGGATGCCACACACGCACCACAGACGCCTCTCCCCACCTGCAGTTGGTCCGTATCCTTGCGTGTGTGTGTGTGGCTTCCCTTTTCTTTGGCTCTTTACTTGATTTAAACTGGTTGCCCTCCATCTCCCTCTACCTCTACTTCTCTCTCTCTCTCTCTCCTGCTCCTTTTCCATGTGCTATGTCATCAATGTTTGCACGTTTCGCTTTATTTATTTGGAAATCTTTTCTTATTCCATCTCTCGTGTCTCCCATGTCGCACCTCTGGGCTTTTTTTATGCGCTCAGCTCACAAAGTGTGTTTGTATTTGCTTAAAAATCAATTACGTCATCATTGTAAAATGCCAATTGGAAGACGTATGTACATATGTATGTATGCATGTGTGTGTGTGTGTGGCAACTCTGGCAACTCTGGCAACTGTCGTGTGCTACACATTTGTTTGCTACACCGTCACTCGATTGGGTCCTTCCACTAGTGTCAATACTTATCCCAGGACGACGATATTAAGCCCCTCCATGTGACTCCTGGCCCACTCACCTGGGCACCTGGGCACCTGGGCACCTGGGCGGGCGGTGGCACATCTGTTTCTGTCACATGCCCCAGCAGCAGGAGAGGCAGCATCATTGTTTGCACCATATTTTATTTATATATTGTCAATTTTTGTGCAACTTTTGCTCATCTGCCGCACCCCTCAACCCCTTAACCCTTGTGCGGGGGGACAAGGACCAAAAGGTCCTTCCTTGCTTCCTTCCTTTTCAATGGCAAATGTAATAACGCAGCAGATTTGACAGGCAGCCGTCGCAGCAGCTTCTACGCTCCTTTGGGTCATTTCGTTTTGTGGCAAACATTTTTCAATGGCCATCAAATAATGCAGCACCAGCCCTGCCCCTGAAAGGTGTGTATTTGTGTGTGTCTGTGTGTGTCTGTGTGTGGGTGCGAAATTGGGATCGGGAAAATTCATTCAATTATGTGTTTGGTTTTTTTTTTGTGTGTTTTTGTGAACCTACATAAGTGGGCTCTTCCCCGTTTGGCTATAAATAGGTTTTTATCCCAATATTGGAGGGGGAAGCAAGAGTATCTTTGTGATAAATTATCGATAAATGGTCGATAATTGACACTTAATGGGTGGAGCTAAGGTTAGGATGATAGAAAGATGATAGAAACCTTACAAATCACCGATAAATGATGGATAATTTATAGAATGCGTTTATCTAGTCAATACATAATCGAGATATGCATAAGAATGATTGATGAGATTGATAACTTATCGATAATGGTCGATACATTATCGAAAATATCCACAGCGGTCGATTATGCAAATGATGCATAAATTCACAGAGCTACAGAGCTGTGTCCATGTCTTGGATTAATTATCGATAAATGGTGGAATATGTACACAAATTGTATCGTTATCGGTTATCGGTTATCGGTTATCGGTATCTCTCTTTCTCTCTGAGATAGACTGTATCGATTGCACAACGATTGGCAGGGTAACTCCCATCAGCGAAACAAAAGAAAGTAAACGATAACGAGATTCCGATTCGGATTGAGATGCAGATACCGATTATTATGGCATAAGGGCGGGCCGTACCTCTCGCTGACACACGATTGTCCTTGGTGGCCACCGCCAAATGGTGGACAAAAGAAAGGCCAAATGAATTGGCCTGGCCGTCCGTGTGCTGCGTCTCCTGCTGCCAAGTCCTGGGGCGGGCCGCTCATCGGGAATATTGAAACGCATGAGTCCGGCAAAACACACACACAGACACGTTTAAGCCCTATCCATTCGAGGACTCGTCCTCTTGGCCAGTTGTCAAACGCCCCCTCCCACCTCCCCATCTGTCCGTCTGTCCATCTGCCGGCCATTCAATTCAAACAGATTTTCCGATGTAAAAAAAAGAAGAGAAGAGAAGAACTGTAATTCATTTAAGTGTTCTTTTGAGCGTGTGGGTGCCGTATGCCGTATGCCGCATGCTGCATGCTGCTTGCTGCTCTGCTTGCTGCATGTGTGCTCTGGGCCCACATGAAATTTCATATTTTTAATGACCAACGGGTGAAAGAATGAATGGAGCAGGCAGAAAGAAAGTGCGCAAAGTGCGGGGTGCCAAGGCACAAGCGATGCAAGAACCTCAAAAGCAAACATCACTGGGAGGCTGCCACTGCTGCTGCAGGACCTGCTGCTGCTGCTGCTGCAAGGATGCGAGAGGATGGGGAAATAAAATAAAATCCATATATGCATACTTTGCATTTATTAAAAAGATAGGCGAGAGCAAGAGAGCAAGAGAGCAAGAGAGAGATGGAATGAGGGAGCCACGTATGGAATTTGAATTCAAAGGATATGGATATATTTTATGGAAAAATAAAGACAAATATGCAACATGCAGCGCATTCCACCGGCTTAAAGTCCGCTTAAATCGTTCTCTCTCTTTTTGGTTAATTTTTTATTACTTCTCAAGAGAGAGAGAGAGAGAGAGGGAGGGAGCCGCAAAATCACAGCGGGGCAGAGGCTGCCGCGGGCTGCACTTGAAGATGAACTCTGGTGCTGGAGATGTTCTTAATGGTTCAGCTGTTTGGTTAGCAAATTGAACGAAAACAAACTTGCCAGCATCCCCCCTTACAGCAACCCCCACCCCCTTGCCTATGCAGATGATTCGATTCGTTGAGTTCTTAAAGTTCTCTGCAGCGATTAGTTCTGTGGTGGAATTCAGCGGCATATCAATGCGATTCGATTCATAATCCCTCCTCGAGGACTGCATTTCAGTGCGAAATCGGATGCCATTCGCTGGAATGCCATGCAAAGGGCGTGGGCGGCGTGGGGGGCGTGGGGGCGTGGCTTTTGCGAATTATTCAACTCAATAAATTTGACACTGCCACTAGTGCCACAGTGGACTGGGGCACTGCCCTCTGCCATTCAATTGAACAGATGAACAGATGATAGATAGATATGTATTCATGACTCCATCCCATCCCCCGGATTCCGGGGCCCGGACTACGATGGCTGCGATGACCGCAGAGTGCGTGGCATAATGATCATGTTTCCGTTGGTTTCTGCGGTCCACTCGTGAATGCAAATTACAGAAATTGCAGCTGCAGGACACTGCAGGACTCCCGTTCCCAGGACCACTGCCAGTGCCGTCTCTCCAGTTCAATTTATTCTGTTTCATTGAGTTTGTTGCAATTGTTTCAAAATTGTCACAATTGCCGCTGCTGCTGCTGCTGGCTGTGGCAAGGGCAAGGTTGCTGCAGGCGGGAGGCCGCTGGTGGGTGGGGAAACATTTAAAAATTGATGTTGCAACCAGCAACCCAGAGATGCAGAGATGCAGAGGCACTGTAAAAAGAGGTTAACATGACCTGCCCTCGGCCTAAGGTCCGTGTTCGACTCCTCCCCCCGACTGCCTCCCCTGTGTGCCCCATAACAATAACGAACGACGCAACACTTATGTCGGTTTACTTTCTGTTGCTACCACACCAGCACCACCCCTTGCAACAGCACACTCTCCCCTGGATGGCTGGCTGCCGCACAATGAAGTGGAAGTGGCAGTGGCAGTGGCTGTGGCACCCAGCAATAGCCGTAAAGAAAGTACTGCTGCAGCCACATTCCACATTCCACATGCTACTACATGCTACATGCTACATGCTGCATGCTGCATGACAGTTGCTGTTGAAATATAACCTTCACTTGGTGGCAGCATCGCATCTGCAGCAGCAGCAGCAGCAGCAGGTCAAAGCCTCAACGTTGTTTGGTTTGTTTCTTTTTTCCTTCTATTTTGTTTTTTTTTTTGTTTTGCTTAGGCCAAAGCCAGTGGAAAATACTCAGGGAAATCAGGGAAATCGTGCGGAAAACGGGATGAAGGATGAAGAAATAAATAAGAAACATTTATGCGAGAAGGGCAAGGCATGACGACAAAACGACAAAACGACAAAACGGGGATGCAAATATGCTAAAAGGATCTCAAAAATGCAGACGAAATTCGAGCTGCAGTTTGGAATGCACTGTGCACCTGCAGTTTTGCATGCACTCTTGAGGTGCCAAATGGTGTCACAGTTGTGGCTGAGAGAATCAGTGTTGGAAAACCTCCTTCAATCGGGACTGAAGTCAATGGGATGGCATGGCATGGCCACTTCCTCCCTCTCGCTGCTGCTCTGACCATAATCAGAGTTGCATTGTGTCTAGATGGACAGGGAGAAAGAGAAGGAGAGAGAGAGAGAGAGAGAGTGCAATTACAGCAAAGGAGCGAGAGAGTGGACGAAAGTCCTGCCGTTTAAACGGGGAAAAAATATAGTTTATTCCTGCAGTTTTCTTTTTCTTTCGTTTTTAATAGTTTTCAGTGATTAAATTGTTGATAACAATTTTAAGCTGCCCTCTGGCCCGCCTTCCATGTCTCCTATTTCCAGCCCACCACCCACTCTGCCTCTTTTGTGTGTCGCTCGTTAGCATCCTGTTGTTGTTTTTGACCAACTTTCCACAGAGTGAAAAACCCAGAGGCGAAGGCTAGAAGGCTGTGGAAGGCCGGGGGCGACTTCCATGTAAACTTTAACGTGGCCATAACAATTGTGCCCTTAACTTGGCCCAGACACTGCTGCTGCTGCTGCTTCTGCACTCTCTCTCTCTCTCTCTCTTTCTATTCTCCTTTCTCTCTCTCCTCTGTCTTCTGTTTTCTGTCTGCCTTCTGCTAACTCTCTTTCTGTCTCTCTGTCAATTTCAATGTGCAATTACTTGGAATTTGTTTGAAGTTTCCAAAGCAGCAGCAGCAAAAGTTTTTTCATTCCTTCAGGGTCTCCCTTCCGCTCCTTCTCCTCTCTACCCCGCCTCCTTCGAGGCGCACACACACACATTAAAAATTTAATTACACTTCACAAATCGAAATGAGAAATTTATGTAGGTAAAAAAAAGAGATTTCGAATCGTTGATCGAAAATACCGTGTGAATACCGTGCCACAAATGGGGCAAAAGGGTCGCCAGACCCATCTTCAACGACTGCCCGAAGAGCTGCCACTGCAGCATCAAATGGCTTGATCCTTCGCCCTCGGCAGGCACTGGTCCCTCTGACGGATCCGGAGGAGATTAGTTAGGCCATAGGACTAGGAGTAGGCTTTCTTTTGGGACATGCCCTATCGATATGGCCATGATATTTCGTGCAAAAGTCAGAATTTGAGGTTCAAATTGTATCCTTGAATGCTGGCATCCTTTTGACAAATGTCTCGGCCAATTGAGTGGAAGTGGAAAAGGAAAAGGACACCACTCCCCGTGTCCATTGTTGATGAATCCGTTTCGCGGCTTATGCATGGGGAGCCCCTAGCCGTTGCTCCTGGTGTCCATTTCAAGTCCTGAAACCAAGGACTTAGCCATGGAGCTTGGCATAGAGAAGAGGTGGAAGATGGACGATGGACGATGGAATGGCGAATAACTAAGGACACGCTGTGCATTTTGATGGGGTGACAGGATATTGGCGGAGCAGTGGCAGGTCTCTGGTTTTCCCTTTTCCGCATCATTGCCACCTCCTTCCTTGCCTCCGCACAAACATGAGGAGGCAGCGAGAGATGGAGAGGGGAAAAAGGGTGCGGATACAGAGGGTTGCTCACACATGAAAAGCGCTCGGTTTTTCACCCTTTTATTACTGTTTTATTTTACGATTATTATGACTTTTGATGTCAGTCAAATGGCTGTAAATATCAATCGAGGTCAGAGGTTAAAAATCTGTGCAAAAACACACATGCACACAGGCACACATGCACACACACATCCAAAACTATTTGCTTGGTTGCATTTTCCATATCCATTTTCATTTGCACTTCGATTTCGATTTAGTTTTTATGGCTGTCGCTTTATCAAAAATATCGACAGTGAGGCAACTCGAAACTATTTCAATTCCCCAATGCATTCGGGATGTGTGTGCAACAAACAATAAATAAATCTCTCTGCCACACGGCCAGCCGTCAGTAGGGTAGGGCCAAGGGCAGGGCCAGGGGCAGGGCCAGGGGCAGGGCCAGGGGCATCCTCTCTCGCTTTATTCAGACAATAATCGTAATAATAATGACAGCAACACCGATGTACCAATCGATGCGAAAGAAGCCAGGGCGATGGCTGTAAACAATCTGTGCAGAAGGATGGAAGGTGGAGCTGGATGGGGGAAAGCCAATCAAGGGAGCGGAAAAGAGAGACAGAGAGGGAGAGAGAGAAAGAGAGAGCTAAAGGGTGGTGGGAAATATAGTGTACAATTTTCAATGCATAAGCAAACTCCAACCGACTCCACATTTTCTTATTTGCCCATGAATAACGAATGAGCTGCCATTTTCTGAATGTTTTTACTGTTATTCGTATCACGGCCAGAGTCGCCAGAGTTGCCAGAGTTGCCAGAGCTGCCAGACTCCTTGTATCTATCGATTGTTTATCGATAGAGGAAAAGCAAGGATCATTCTGCAAAACTGTTTGGAAATAGTTTCTAATGGAACTAGGGAGTGTTTTTGAATGCCAGATGTGGCATGTGGCATTGGGCTTCTGTATTTCTGGTCGAAAGCCTCCGGCTTTCCCTCTCTTTTGTTGTGGCCATTTCCTTGGGGTTTTCTTTTATGAATATCTCAATTTTATTTCTTAAACAAGCACACACACACACACACACTCTTGATAGAAGAACCACGCAATACGCACGCAAAAGCAAAAGCAAAAGCAAAAAAAAGCAAAAAGCACAGCTTCTTGCCAGAGAGATTTGCTCTGTTTTATAGTCACGTTGTATATTTGTTGTACTCGTATATGTCGTTATGTACCCCACTGTATTTATGTGTATGTGTCTCGCAATGTATGTGCCAATGTTCCATTCCGTTTCGTTTCCTTATCAACACACACGCACACGCTGTAGAAAAACAAACGAAAATATTGAAAAACTTGCTTGAAAAATTCAAAACTAATGCATTTTGGGGAAAGATAACGGTCCGCCCTTACGTTCAATGTTTTATGCAAACTAAATGAAAAATACGCACAAAAAGCGACGAGAAACAAATTCGAAATTAATTTCCATTGAATAACAAAAGAGGAAGACAGGCCAGGGGCCAGGCCGCTCTTCTCACAGTTTCTCAGTTTCAGTTTCAATTTCAATTTCAGTCAAGGATAAAAAGCGACAAAAAACAGAAAGAGGCAGAGGAATAGAAAGAGAAAAGGAGAAAGGAGAGCTATGTAAAGCAACAAATGAATGGAAAATGAATGGAAAATGAAGTGCCAAAGTGTTAAAAGCAACAAAATTCAATTTAAAAACGAAAGCTAAACAGAAGGAGAGAATACAAAGAACGAGAGAGAGAGAGAGAGAGAGAGAGAGACACTACTGAACGGTAATCGTTTCCGTTCCGTTCTGTTCCGTTCCGTTTCGTTTCGCGCGATTTGCGGTGTTTCGTTTCGTTTCGTTTCGTTTCGCTCCGTTCCGTTTCCGTGTTTCGTTCCGCAGTCTTCTCTTAACCAACTTTTTTTTCCGCTGTCCGGCTCTCTCCAAATGGGTTTCAATTCCTGATGATGGAGACATTTCTTGTCCTGGGCCTGTGTTTTATCCTGTACGAAGCATTGGATTTCTTTCAAGGCTGCATCCACAGCAACACCCCCACGCCGAGCGACCAGATCGAGGCCTACCGCCGCGAACTCGACGAACAGCGCCAGCAGCAGCAGCAGGAACAGTTCCTAGCGGGTCTCACGCCCCTGCTGGGCGCCCAATTCGCTGCCGCCGCCGCCGCCGCAGCTGCAGCAGCCTCCTCGGGCTCCCAGTCGACGCTGGGCAGCACCACAGCCACGCCCACAGCCTCGACGGCGAGTGTGATCAGCGACTCGTACGACCAGGACACACACTCCCACTCGCACTCCCACTCGCACTCCCACTCGCACTCGCAGGAGGCGCAACAGCAGCAACAGCATTCACTGAGCACACCGGGTCTGTTCCGTCCGGCCGCATTGGGCTACTACGATCCGGAGGACCCGCTGCATGCCACATCGTCGCTGCCACGCGACTTCTACTACCTGCAGCAGCAGCAGCTGAAGAACAAGGCCAGCGCCAAGTCGCTGCTCTCGAAGTTCTCCTCCACCAACTCGGACAACCGCATCTACCCGGAGGCCGGGGCCAGCACGGGGCATAGTCTGCTCGGAGGCGGAGTGATCACCCACCAGCCGCTGCCCGTGGTGCCCCCCACGGAGGCATCGTCCTCGAGCCTCTTCGACTGCCAGCCCCCGACTGTGGCACCGCACCAGCTGCAGGCACCCTCCCCGCTGCTACTGGAGCTGAAGCGGGCCATCATCAGCCACCAGTCGCACGCCCACACCGTCTTGGACGAGGACGACGAGGAGCTGATCGGCAGCGACAACGGTTGTCCGCAGTGCGAGGAAGAGGAGCAGCAACAGAAGCAGCAGCAGCTGCAGCAGCGCCAGGAGGAGCTCTACGACAACGAAGAGTTGGAGGAGGACGACGAGGAGGAGGAGGATCTCTCGTACAACAGCAACAGTCCGGCATCCTCGACGCACGGCCCGACGACGACGACGGTGCACAGCAGTGAGCCGAATATCAGCGCGTTGCTGCCACGCATCCACCACATAGCCATCGACGACATCGACATCGGCACGGCGACGGGACCGTCGGCAGCGAGCAACGGACACTCGGACTCCATTTCCATTTCCGGGTGCGGCCTGGCGGCCACCTCGCACGCCGATTTCCGGGAGATCGAGTGCGAGCGTCTGCGACGCAAGTGCGTGAGCGTAAAGCGCATCTATAGCATATCGGAGAAATTCTAAATCCAAAAGCCACACATTCGCCATTCGATAATTAGTGTCTCATCCCAACACCTGTACAAAGCAATCGATCAAAAAAAACTCAACTCAAACTCAGCAAAACTCACCATTGCACCAACCGCACCACCGCCAAAAAGCAAAAAAGCAAAAAAGCAAAACCAAAAACCAAAAACAATCATCGCAAAATCAAAAAATCAACTAAAATCAAAAACAAAAAAAAAAGCCAATCATCAATCGAAAATCTCAAAACTCAATTTGAAAAAATCAAATGCAAAATGCAACCAAAATCACAACAAAATTGCCCACAAAAGCGAAACACCCCACACCACAAGGTTAGCAAAAAAAAAACCAAAAAAAAGAAAACATAAAAGAAAAACCCATCGAGAATCCACCACAAATATCCGGAGATTCATGGATCCAAGGATC
This sequence comes from Drosophila algonquin, assembly GCA_035041765.1. Classification (NCBI taxonomy): domain Eukaryota; kingdom Metazoa; phylum Arthropoda; class Insecta; order Diptera; family Drosophilidae; genus Drosophila; species Drosophila algonquin. The sequence goes on along the minus strand of JAWNKY010000238.1, from coordinate 775,913 downwards.
CGTCCTTGCCATCAAAACAGCACGAAAAGAATCAGAGTGAAAAATCCAACACGAAAATCGAATAATCACAAAGAGAAAATCGTACCATTTAGCCCCACAAAAGAATTTGCACATCTTGAAGAATTTTCTTTGGTTTTTCCAGTCTGTTTTTCTTTTGTTCTTTTGTAGCTCGCACAGACACACAGACTGCCATTTGCCTGCCACCATCCAGCCAGCCATACGAGAGCAGCCTTTCACTCACTCACACTCACTCGCCTTTATCTCTTCAATCACTCAATCACCACTCAATCACTGGTCCGTTCTATCGTTCTCTCGCTCTCTCTCTCTCGCATCGCACATTTTTTACCAGAGTTTTCCATCACAGAAAAGAGCACCTCGGCAGCACCCACCCACCAACCACCCACCAACCACCCACCATAAATCTTTAGCTCTGTTCACGGACAACATCGATATATACAATAATATTACATATGCCAAGGATATTCTCCCCCTCCCCCTTATGGATATCCAGAAAAATCCAGAATTAACAATTCTGTCGCCTCAATTTCTATCGAATTTTAAATGCCTCTTGATCCCCATTAAAAATATTATTTAATATATTTAGTAATTTAATTTAATTTGGCAAAAATTATTGCTTTAATGATGAATTACTTTTTACTTGCTTTATGTATTATCCTTTCTTAAGAGTGCAGTTCCTCACGCGATTTGCAAGAGTACATCATCGGTCCCTTAGGAAGCATTTCTCTGATTTCCCTTTGATTTCTGATGAATATCCATCCGCTCTATAGACCATATACTTGAACACACCGATTCATCCAGCCTATCATCGGTTCTTTGAAGGCCAATCCCTGATGTGATCCACCATCTTTAGCCTTCTCTCATTATCTGCCTTCGACACTCTTCTTCTCTGTCTTTTTTGATTCGCAATTCACTTGAATATTCACACACACATTCGTCGGCAGCTGAAGCCTTTTGTATTCTCTAATAATTCCCAAAAAAAAAAACTTTTTGCAGCAAAGTTGACCAAAGCCAAAAGCAATCGCACTCCCTGTCTCTGGTGTCCAAAGAAGGCCAGCAAGAGGTCCTAGAGAGCGACGGAGGGAGAGAGAGAGAGAGAGAGCGGTGATATTTTTGCATACGAAGATTTTTGAGCAGAGCAGCAACACTGGCAAGCAGCAGCAACACTGGCAAGGAGCAGCCAGTGGAAAATGGAGCATAGGGGCGGAAGCAAAAGTTGTGGCAAATGTTTTGTACACATACTTTTTTTTTCTCAGATTTATGCGTGTGTTTGTTTATCCAGTGGGCCCACGGGGAGAACCCAATTCTAGCTCCCCCCGCACCCCCGCACTCCCATTTATTTATATTTTTCTCTATATTTTTGACTCTCTATTTTGCATTCCGGCCACAGCTTAAATTTTCCTGCCATCAACTTTTTGTACTTTTGTTGGTTAACTTTTTGGCTCTGTTGAATTTACTCGGCAAATTCTTTTGGGTGAGAGCCTTTGTGTGCGGGGGTGGGGGTGGGGGTGCACCAGAGGACCAAAGGACCAAAGGACCCCAGGAACAACAAATATGCTAACTAGTTCCTGGCTATGGTTTCTGTCTTGTGCTGCTGCTGGCTTTAAACCTCTGCTCTGCGCTCGAGTGTTATGCAAAGTAAATTGTACATAATTGTCAGGACTACTAGGACAGCGGGAGACAGGGGCACACAGGACACACTCACATACATACATACATACATACACAGGACAATGACTAATTTTACCATCATTGTTGGTGGCGTAGCACACATACACACAGGAGAGGGACACACACCAGGAAAAAAGAGAGAATCAGAGAGAGAGAGAGCAAGAAAGAAAAGGAAGGACAGAGCATTACTATCATATCTTACAAATTGTCGCAGCAGCAGCCGCAGCCGCAGCCGCCCAGGACGACTGACTCTCTGCCGCGCTTTTGGATATATCCTTTCAATTATTCTATATGGCAGCAAATACTTCGCTCCGAATTTTGCTTCGATTTCATTTCTTGTGACCATTCCCACAGAGACACAAGCACAAACACAAAGACACACATGTACACACACACATGTACATATGTACATTCGTATGTGTGAGTGTGTGTATCCTTGGCCCGCATTTTTTCTTTACTGCTTCTGCCATCCCCCTAGTGTGTGTTTCCGCTTTTGTGTCCAGTGAAGGAGAGAGAGAGAGAGAGAGAGAGAGACAGCAGCATTCAACATTCAACGTTCAACGCTTTGTTGTAATCTTTTGGTCTTTTTTTCATCATCGTTTAGCTTGATGTGGTTTTTCCCTTCGACTTAATCAGTTTTACTATTGTTTGTTTTCCCTCTGTTCTTTCTGTTTCTCTCCGTTTTCTCCACACACACACACACACACACACACACACACACACACACACATGGATGTATCCCACATTCGCCACCCCCGCTTATCCCTCTGTCCCTCTGTCGGTCTGTCCGTTTGTCTGTTTGTCTGTCTGTCAAATGCGAAAACGGATGCCGGATCCTTTGGCCATTCATTTCTTTGTTGCTTCTCGTCGTATGCTACGATTTTGGTTGCAATTATAATGAGGAAAGGCAGAGCGAGAAGGACAGACAGACAAAGCAGAGCAGAGCAGAGCAGAGCCAAGCAGAGCAGAGGGATCCATATCCATCCGTTCCCCCAAGGACACGCCATTCAAGGGTAATATTCCTTCTGCATCATTAGGCCCCCGCCGTCGTTGTTGCCGTCGCTGTTGCCATGCCTTCAACATTCAGTCATGGGTTAAGAGCTTAACCCATTCAACCCCACCAGCAGCAGCAGCAGAAATGTGGGAAAATGTTTGACCAAAAATCAAAATCGGATTCTGGGAAATTTAAGTAAAATATATGCCATCCCCCCTCCTCCCCATTCTTTCTGTCTAATCCCAACCCCCGACTCGACTCCTGCCACTGTGCCACACACTTATCTGTCGCTGGGTTAATGCCCAAAGACATATTAGCCACAGACGAGTATCGGGGTGGGGTGGGGTGTGGCGGGGGTGCACTTCAACTCTATTAATCTCCACCGACTTTGAGTTTACACAAAAAAACACTTCAAGGGAGGAAGAGAGGAGTCTCTTTCTGCACGGGATGGGCATAGGGTGATGGAGGAGCTGCTGCCATTCCAATTCTACTCCTACTTCTTCCCATTTTAGATGTTCCATCGTCTGGTGGTATAGAAATATCCTTCGACAACAAACGACAGGCAGATGCACAAGTGAAAAGTGTCGGACAAAAGTTTAAAAAACAACATACATGTCGTGTACATGAGATTTAATATTCTACAAGTCTTATCAAGGGACAGATTACGGCAGTAACCCATGCTTATCATTTTTGCATTGTAATCAGAATCACTCGAAGGCAATGTTCTCTCTATTTGTGTCCTTTCACTTATGGGTAATTTGTGCAGCGAATGTGCAGTAATCCTCGACTGCAATGTTTGCTTGCGCCATTCCCAGCTCCTACACCCCCACCCGATGAGGGGTTTGCATTGACTTCCCGTCCCGCCGTTCAATGTTTGTTTTTTCAGGACCAAAGTTTCCTTTTAGTTGCAACGATACAGAATATCCCGCCCCCCCTCGTATAACCCCATCAGCTATCAGCTGTAATAGTATTTTTGCCTCAGTTTTGTGGATTTAATGAGCGTCTCTCTCCCTGGCTCTTTCTGTGGTAACTTGTTGAGTCCTGCCACAGCCACAGCCACAGCCAGTGCCACTGCCACTGCCAATGACAGGATATAGATGGAATACAATCCCAATCCCCAGCCCCTGCCCCTGCCCCCCATCTATCCCTCTCTCATTTTGTAACAAAAAGTTGCACAACCGCAGAGTATGCTTCAAGTTTTAATTCGTGGGATTCTCGTTGTCATATGTGTGTTTCTAGGGTGTGTGTGTGTGTTTGTGTGTGTGTGTTTTAGTGCCATTGTCATCTTCATAAGTGTGCGTGTGTGGAGAGGGCTTTTGTGTGTAACTGTGTGGTGTGTGTGTGGGTGGGCAGAGCGCTTAATTTGGACCCAGCCTCTTGTTGGCCGAATTCGCCACGCGACCCTTCAACGTACTGATCTCCAGCGGTGGCAGACACCCGCGCCTCTTCAGGTCGTCCAGCTTCACGGTGATGACCGTGTCGATCTCCGCCTGGCGTTGGGCATCCGCTGCACGTTCCCTCTCGAACTCCAGCTGCTCGGCGGCCTCCTGGCGGCGACGGGCCTTCTCGCGCTGCTCTATCTGACAGGCGACGCTGGCGCGTAGATCCTGCCGCTTGAGCTTGTCCGCCTCGACCTCCAGCCTGTGCCGCTCCTCCTCGTCGGCGCGGAACTGCATCATCTCCTTGGTGTCGCGGTCGCGCTGCGCATAATAGCAGGCCTTCATCTCGCTGAGGCGCTCCATTTGCTCGAGATTGGCCTTCCGGAGCTCTTCGGCGGTGCGGCGCTCCTTCTCGGCGGCCAGGCGCTCCGTTTCGCGGTACTTGCGCTCGAGGCGCTCGTGCTCGGCAATGTAGCGCATCTCCTCCTGGTTGTCCTTGGCCTCGAGAATCTTCAGCTGGACGATGAAGAGGGCGTCACGCTGGCGCTTTATCTCGGCCTGCTGGGCCATCTGATCGGCGTGGTCCTTGCGGCGCTTCTCCTCCTTCTCCATGAGGTAGTCGGCGGCGCGCTGCTCATCGCTCTGGTCCTGCAGGCACATCATGCGCACAAACTCACGGTGCAGCTTGCTGTAGTTGTCCAGTTCCTCGCGATGCTGCAGCTTCCTCAGTGCCATCTGCTTCTCCTGCTCGGCCTCGGCCTTCTTGTACTCCTCGACGGCTGCACGCACCTCGCGTGCATCCTGCCTCTGCCGGTCCTGGGCCACGTAGCGCATCTTCTGCCGGTCGGCGATCTGCTGGAGGACATCCAGACCGAACTGCTTTCGCTTGTCCTCCTCGGCCTCTTCTTTCTGCTCGATAGTGCCCCACTTGCTCTGGTTGTACTCGAGATTTTTGCGCGCCTGCTGGGCGTCGTACTCCTCCTGGATGTGCTCCAAGATTTGACGTTCCTGTATCTGGGCCGTCCACATGGCACTGCACTTGGCCGCCGCAATGGCCCTGGTTGCCTCGCGCACCCGTGGGTCCATCTCGTATCTGGCGTTCAGCGAATGGTGCAGCACCTGGAGGCGCTTCGCCTCCACCAGCTGCTCCTCGTTGTCGTCGGCGGCCGCTACATCCTGCTGCCGCTGGCGCTCGCGCTCCTTCTCGCGCCGCCGCTCGTCAATGGCGTGAAAGTAGTTGCGTATCCGTTCGGTCTCCTCCGTTTGCTTGGTCTGCTCCTCCTGCTTCTGGGCCTGCTCCGCGCGCTTCTCATCGCGAGTCTTTGGCCGCCCCGACCGCATCCGACTCAGCTCCTGCGGGGAGAGCTCGGCAAAGCCCTTCGACTGCCAGGACTGGCCCTGCACATGGAAGAACGTGGCCTTCCCCGCCTGGGCACGCAGCTGGCTGGCCGTCGGCTTGTTGCCGCCGCGACGAGCCAGCGCCGTCAAAGCACCTGGAACACGTCCCGGTGGACGTGTGCCCGGCGGCAGCGTCCGCTTGCCATCCTTGTCCTTGGGCTTGACCGGCTTGTCCCTGCGTCCGGCACATGGGTCGAACACCTCCTGCAGCTGCAACGGCCCTGCAGCTGCAGCTGCAGTGTCTTCAAAATACAAGAGCTTTCCGGTGCGGTCATAGCAATCGGGCGGCAGGAGGGTCCTCGATGGCCGCGGCTCGCACGGCATACCCTTCGGCATCTTTCGAGCGAGAAATTTTCTGTTTTTTTCCAAGCAGAAAAAGTTTCTACAGTCTGTGTCTATGGGAGTGTGAATATGGGGACTGTACTGAGAACACTACGATGGAACTCTGACAGAACGATCTAAGCCCGAACGACCCCTCGAAAAAAGAGAAAAACAAGTGGGGAGGCATTTACTTCCTGCATTTACTTCCGCCTGCTTTGACTCGACATTTTGGAGGCGTTGATGCTTGCCCCGGCAGCCATTTGCCCCGGCCAGAGTCCATACAGCAGCAGCAGCACCGCAGCACCACTTGCTGCACGCTGCTTTGGCTTCTCTCTATGCCGCCGCAGCAGCAGCAGCAGCAGCAGCAGCAACAGCTGCAGGTGGCATGAAAATTTAATTACACGCCTCGCTGAGAAGCTGCCGCTGCTGCAGCCAGTGCGGTCGGTCCTGCCACTGCCACTAGAAAAATTCTGGGATAAGCGACGGGAAAATTGTTGAAAAATTTCATTACAAATTGAGTTGTGGCTTAGGTTTAGGTTAACTTTCTACACGGGTGGTGCACGGGGGGTGCACGAGGGGCAGGGAATGTGCTGCAAGTAAAAGAATTCATAAATCATGAATTTACACTTTTCTTTTCCAGGGAAGGATTTTCCATATATGGAAGGGATTTCATGGCTGGAGATTCAAGTCGAAAGCTCCAAGTTTTCTGTTTCAATTTCATAGTTCCTTAAACTCGGTTTTATTTAGGAATCGTGCCTTTCCGCTCATTCCTAAGAGAGCCCCTCGTTTGGTGGTTCCTCTTCGCACTCTGTTCCGCACTCGATGCCCTTCTTGTCCACTTTGTTCCGATCTCTACTCAATGCCATTCCATTCCGTTCCAATTTTCCCTTAAATATGAATTATTTCTTTGGCAAACATTGTATATTACGTATACGCCGCATGGTCTGGTCGCACAAAAAACTTTTGCACATTTCAATGGCAATAAAAGTGATTTAATAAGGCACGAGAGCAAACGAAACGAAACGAAAGCCGAAAGAGGCACATAAATGAAATGAAAGAAAAGCAGAAAAGATGCGAAATCCAGAGTGAAATCAATTTGATTTGTCGCCACAGACGATTGCTGTTGGGGGGGGGGGATAGAGAGAGATAGGGAGAGAAAGAGGGGCTGGGCCACGCCCAGTGCGTGTGATTAAGTGCGCGTTTAATGTGCACGCCATGGCCATAAAACAAATTGTATGCAATGCCAACAAACCCCCCAAACGAAAAGCTTCGACATTTACTCACAGAAACACACACACGCACACACATAGACCCCGAGAAACCCGAGCCCGACCCCACTCAATCCTTCAGCGAAAACTTTTGTTGCTGCCGCTGCTGTTCGCCTGCTCGGCTGGGTTTTGTGGGCTTTGAAATGTAAATACAGCTCATTATTTCCAATGCCCTGCCATTCATTTGCAAAGTTTCCAGTCTGCCCACAGCAGACTCTCTCTCTCTCTCTCTCTCTCTCTCTCTCTCTGTCGCTCTTGCCACCCACTCGCATTCGCGGCCCCACAGAACACTGGGTTGCAGGGGCAATCGTTAATTTCTCTAGATAAGTACCCATATATCCTTCAAATTAATCCGACAGTTTAAGGGTTATCTATCGATAGATAGATCATAAGTAAATCACGAGAGATAATTAAGATAGTTCTGATTTTAATCACGATGGATGTGATACTTTCGCTAGTCTTTCACTTGTCATCTATGTGTTCTGGAATCTTCGATTAAACATAGGTACCGGAATTTTCATAATATTACAAAAATCTCTATCTGTATCTGTAATCGTTCTTTACTTGATTTTGATAATATCTCGAAGTTTTTTCTATACCTCAAATATTAAATTAACAATTAGAGATCATTATTATACTCCTCCAGCAATGTTTCATTCCAATGTTCCACTCAATATTCATCAAAACTGATCGAACACATTTATCGATAGGAAATTCGATATATTACGAGGGAACTTCCCAGAGAATTGCATTTCGAGCCATTAAGATAGAGTTTCACAATCATAAAGCCCAAGTATCGTGATTTCAATTAACTGTTGATAAATTATCGATAACAAAATCGAAAAGTAATTGTTTGCTCTGTAGTGCTCTTCGAATTTCACTCAATTTCCTCTAGTTTCCGGCCCAGGGTGTGTGTGGGGCAAGGACTGAGAGTAGTCTGCCACTGGGTGTGGGGGGAGTGTTCCTTGGGTCACCTTTAATTAACTGTAATGCTAGCTAGTGGCAGTGGCAGTGGCAGTGGCAGCATGGCCAACGAGTGTGTAATGGCCTCTCCTTGCCACAGGATGTGTGTTTGTGTGTGCCGCCCGCCCCAAGGGTTTATTATTTTCACTTAATTTTTGCTCGAATTCCCCCTGATTTTTCTTCTCTTTTTGCTCTGTTTTTTTTTGGTTGTTGATGTTTTTTTGCCTCTGCTGCTTCTGCTGTTGCCCCGAACTTTGGTCTTTTGCTTTTCTTGTCTATTCAATTTACGTGCCACAGAAAGAGGCAGAGGCAGAGGCGAATCAAATGGCGAATCATCACAGCTAGGCAGAAAAACAGAAAGGAAACAACAGAGCCCCAAAGAATGGATTCTCTTGTTTGCGAGGGACCTAAGGATAGCAACAAAATGCCGCTCAAATTGACTTGGCCTGGTCCCAAAAGGGGGCCAGAGGATGACTCGACACACACACACACACAGAGACAGAGAGACAGAGAGAGAGAGACACACAGACAGGTGATGCTAAAAAGGATCTCTGGATCGTACGTCCTTCCTTTGCGGAGGAGGCAAAAGTCACAGACAACTTCCTGTCCTGGTACGGGTCCTGGCCTGGCCTGGCGACAAAGGCATGTTTCGCCTGCTGCACAATGGCAAATAATTCATAACTTGGCTCAAAAGTTTGATTTAGCTGCAGTTAATACACTCTGTGTGTGTTTGTGTGTGTGTGCCATCCGCCCCCTCCCCACGCCACGCCCAGAGGACACACCCGCACCGCCCCCTCTCTTGACATTCTCGACAGTCAGTCCTTTCCCCACAAACAAAACTCTTGGCATATTTCTGCTTCTCATCCTGTTGGCCATACGTCGGTTTGCATAAATTTTGCCACACTCTCCCCCATGCCTCGACTCCGTAGTAGGCAGAAAGGACGCACTCTCCCCTGCCCCTCCCCTGCTCCTGTCGACAGCAACGTGTCTCTCTCTCTCTCTTTCGCTCTCGCTCTCTGGGGCAGCAGCAGCAGATAAATTACGCTTGAAGCGCCAGGGCCAATGGAAGCGGAAGAGCCAACGGATGATGGCAGCCAAAGCCAAAGCGAAAGCCAGAGACAGAGACAGAGCCAGAGATACAAGAGCCAGAGCCCACAGGCCAAGGACTGTATGCTTATTTTTCTTCAACTGTAACTGTTGCCAGAACCGTAAAAGATGAGCTAGAGAGATGTGGGGGCATGGTGGCACAGACCCGGGGGCACACATGAGGCCTGCCTCTGGGCGACAGGCGACAAAAGTTACCCAGCAAATCGTTTTCCACTTGAATTTGTTTAAAGCCGAAGTTTACATTTTGATATTTCATGGGCTATCGATTAATTATCGATGATAAGAACAGAGATATCGCAGTTTAATCGACCAGACCACTTATGGAGACATAGAATTGATTCTTTTCTAAACTTATTTATCTGTAAAATGGTATCTTTAACAACACTTATCGATAAGAAATGCTTCGATATTCCCTTAAATTTATCGAAGAGGTTTTCAAACTTGACAATTTCGCAGCCTGTGAAATGCCAGCAAGGAGTCCCCGAATGGCAGAGGACTTTGTCAGCTTTTGACAGGCGCTTCCTTGCGGCTTCCTCGCTCTTTCTCAGTGTCTTCGGCGAAGGCTCTTAAAATGCCTCATGCAACACGAATGGTAGATGCTGGATGCTGGATGCTAGAGCTCCCACAGTCGCCTGCTATAAATTTTTAACAACCATTTAACTTGAATTTTATTAGTCCCCAGCCAGCGGTCAGCCCGGCACAGAACAGCACGGAGTGATGGAGGGCGACATGGACTCCGCTGTCGTGTTGGCTTCTGCCTCGTATATTTTTGATCCAACAATGTGGCAAATGCCAGTGCCCACAAAGTCGCACATCAGACAATGACATTTTGCATTTTGCAGTTCATCTTTGGGACATTCTTGTGTCGGTTTTATGGGGGGCCTTTTCGGTGTCTGTTTCTGTGTCATTGATAGTGCCCCATGCTGCGACTTTGTAGGGCCCATTGGCTGTAACAGTCACTGTACGGCCTAACAGCAGGAATAGCAGACACTGCCACTGCCACTGCCACTGCCACTGCATCCTGGCGTCCTGGCATCCTTACATCCTGGCAGCTTCTCCTGCCTTTTCGCCCAGTTGTGCGCCCGATGTCGACCGATAATCATCTCTGGCAAATCAACCAAATAATATTCAAATCCGCAACCCTTGTGTTTTCTTTTTGGTTTCGTTCAACTCTTGCTTTTCCCAGCGTTTCTTTTTTTGTTTGGCAAATTCTTTTGCGAGTTTTTCCCCCTTCCCTGCTCGAGTGTCAGTCGAGTGTGTTGGTTTTTTGTATCGTTTGCCTTCCGCTTTTTGGTGAAACGAAAACGAAAACGAAACAAACAAAAATGCTTTCAGTTGAGTAAAATGTCTGATGCCAGAGCAGATACTCGAAGGAGAATCGCCAGTAAACAAAACCAAAACCGAAACAACAGCAACAACAATACAACAAAAGTGAAAAACTAAACGAAAAAACTCAATCGCACAGAAAAAGAAAAAGAACAAAAAGCAAACCCCTCAAATCAAAGCAAAGAAATCAAAAAAACAAAAACACACGAAATCAATCGAAACAACAATCGAAATCAGCCCTAACCCGTTATCGATAAGCATCGATAGCGAACCCGCACACAATATGGACTCCCTGGAGCGGCTAATGCGTGCCGCCCCGCTGCCTCGGATGCTGACGAGCGGCGTGGTGGCCACCGCTGCAGCAGCTGCCGCCACAGCCGCTGCCGCTGCCAGCGGGGGCAAGGGCAGTGCTGGCATCGAACAGCGCGCCCTGGTGCATGCCTCACTGGCGGCGGCCACAGTGGGACGGAAGGGCCGCCACCTGACGGGCACCTTCTGCCTCACCGGCGACACCATGGAGGGCATTATACAGTGTTTGGTATTTCTCAAAGCATTCTCGGTAAGTCGGGAAATCAGTGAGGGTCAACAAAGAAATCACAGAAAAATCCACACACACAAAGCGAGAAGAGAGAGAGAGAGAGAGAGAGGAGAGAGAGAGAGAGAGAGTGGGTGGGAGAGCAGGCTCCATCATACCATATCCCATATTCCCATTTCCATTCCCATTCCCATTCCCATCATCATCGCCCTCTGCAAAATTCAATTTAGTTTTCGGTTTGCGCTCGACTAAGTTTCCAACAATTTTCCATTCGGTTTTTCTTTTTTTGGTTTTTCTTCGGCTTGGGTTTTCGGCCATCAAAATGTGCAATAGGCTGTAAATAGGCAAATACTTTTTCGACACACACACATACAGACACTGAGGGGGAGAGAGGGAGACAGCGTGCGGGGATGAGTGTGTGGAAAGCTGATTTTGGGATTTTATAACTACATTTCGTACGGGGAGAGAGAGACCTTTGACCCACTTTATGGCACAGTAAACCGACCATAAGCCATTCCACAGACACACAGCAGCAGCGGCATTCAGCATCACAGCATCTGTGCATACAGATTGTCACATATTTGCTGACACACACACACACACACAAGCACACACACACAACGTATTTTCCAACGCATTTTCCTAACCAATGTTTCTTTTTCTCTTGTCTTCTATTTGCAGGTGAGTTTCGAGCTGTTGGAAAGCAAAGTACTCAACACGAACAGATTATGCGAATGAAAATCATAATCAGAGTCAAAGGTTGAGTCCCCTCCCCCCGCCCCCCTCCCCCTGGTGTCCAGGTAGCCGAACGGGCATCAAGGGGAGCTGATCTGAAAGGAAAATTGTGATAAATTTGGTTTGTGATGTGGAAAATGTATCTCCTGATGGACGTCGAGTGCCATGACGTTGATTCAATTGTGCTTCAGTCGACTGCTGCAGTGGTTTTTCTGATTAAAGGAACGGAAACTGCAACCAGCGATTAAACTTGTTATTTCATTACTCATTTTACTCGCAGGTTACAAGAATTATCCACGCATCCACGTAAAAATGTTAAATCGATTAAAGTGAAAAACTTTGTTCGGGTTTTTTACGTGTTGTGCGCTTTTTGTATATGAACCTTTTCAATCCACATAACTTTGTGTACTAATTCGATTAAAAACCATATGCGTTCATTTCATAAAACATATGTATGTATGTGTATATGTACTTACATACAGATATACCTAAATATTTATTTTAAATTCATTAAATTAGTAAATGCAATTAGCAGTTGATTTTTAAAGCAATTGCAAAATTCGATTCATTTGTGTTTGCTAAAAAGAATTGCTATTATTTTAATATAAATTCTGTGTAAGAATGATTAATAATCGATAAGTAGCCGTTATATGTGGTATAGATTATATATTGTTAGCAAAATATCTGGTGCGAAAAATGACTATAGATATTTACGCTCTTATCAGATGAAATTTCACGATTAATCTAAAATTTCGATTATTTATCGTTAGAAAAATAATCGTTTGTTGATCGTTGTCTGTCATATCTGTCATTTGATATTCTCCGACATTTCATAATTAATCGATATTTTCGATTATTAACCGTTATATCGATCACCTTTTCGGTCATTCCATATTTGCCGACATTTCAGGGCTGTCACTGGTGTCCCACAAACATTTCATGGATGATTGAATCGCAAACTTTTCTCTCGATAAGCCTGCAAGTAATCGTTGTCAAAGCCACACATTCATTCGATATCAAAGCGAACTATCGACAAAGGCATAATCCTCTGTGTATGGAGCTGTTGAAAGGATATTCCTATTGAAGGGAGTGCAGCACAGAAGGGACATGACAGGGGGGTCCAGGGCGTATGCGTATGCGTAATATTAAACCAATTAGTCGTTTGCCTCCCCTGCCAGCCTGCCTGACGCTGACCAATTGAATCAATCTTTCGGTCGGAGTTCCAATTAGCTGGCACTCGTATTTCCCATCCAGCTTTAATATGGCTTATGCCGGACTTATGCCCATCCGTATTCCAATCTCAGTTGCATGTAAATTACGTTGCTTAGTGCCCCCCGGGGGTGGCTCGTGGTTTAATTGAGAGTCCTGGCCCGTATCCGGGTCCTTTTGGCTGTAAATGCACTTAACACCCAATCGGTTCCACCAATATCTTCTCTCCAGAGACGGCGATAGACAGACAGACGGACGGACAGAAAGACGGACGGGAGGCCGGGATTTAGATGGAGACCGACATCGAGCATGGAGCATCGAGCAGTTGCCTGCCTGCGGCAATTGCAGGCCCATTAAAACTGACACATTGCGATTGCTTCTCCCACGTTTTTTCCCTTTTTGCCAGGCTAACAAACAAAAAGAGTGGGAAAAAGAGAGAACAAGTGAGGTGGAAAGAAGTAAAGGAAACGGGGGAAAAAAAAGGCAAAAAAACACAGGACACACCCAGGGGCGGGCGACACTGTCTGTGCTGTGCCGTGCTGTCTCTTCTCACAATCAGCCATAAACAAAGTACAGGCAGGCAGGCAGGCAGGCAGGCTGGAGATCAATCTGTATTCGACGGCCACATACCCATTAAAGCGGACGCGCGCACCTGTAAGCCATTGCTGGAGGGGCATGCCCCATTTGAGGCGTTGATGGAAGCAACGGCGTAAGCGACTTTTTACGCATCGTTAATTTTGTCCCTGCGGCCTCCACTCATTCTGCCAGTCTGTGATTCAGTCATTCACTCATTCATTCATTCGGCCTGTCACTCAGGCAGTCAGTCAGTCAGCCAGTCAGTCGGTCTCTCATTCAATCAGCCTTTGGGGGGAGGCTGCTCAGACCGCCCTGCTCTGCCTATCGCTATAATGATGTTGCTGGAATCTCTCCCCGCAGCTCTGTGCCTTTGACATCAACACCATCCACCAAATGCGGCCGTGAGTCGTGATTTACTTGCCCCCAAACCCCAAAACGTCCCCCTGTTTCCCGTCCCCCGTTTCCCGTTTCTCACCCACTCAGCTGTCATCCGCTTATATACGGGCTCTGGTCTCTGGTCTCTGGCTCTGGGATCTCTCTCTCTCTCTCTCTGTGTGCGTGTGTAAATTTAAATGTTGCACAAATATGAAAAGCAATTTACATAATATCCTGCCAAGTGTAAAATGATTGTCAATTCTGTCTGCCACTGAAGCAGAGCGAACGATGGAGCCAACTGAATGGAACGAAATGGAATGGGAATGGAAGTGTGAGTGGAAGTGGGAATGGCAGAAACGGAACCGCATTAACCGCCGTGGAAATTGTGGGAGGGGCCTTAAATCGATTCGATTGGGTTCTTCCCACTCGATTTTCTTCTTTCCAATTATCGATGGGTCTGTGCCACAGATAAAAACGAGGAAATAGTATTTGCCTCTGATTGCAGTTGTCGGCGGAGAAAATGGACATCGATAGTGTGATTATCGATTGCAATCGATGAGTAATTGCTGGAAAGGGCTGAAGCTTGATTGAACTATAAAATCGTGTTTTTCGATTGAAGAATATTCACGCATTGATGAGATGGATTTTGGATTGCAATATAATAGATATTCGACTGATTTTGAATGAAGAATAACGGAAAAATGTAAGAGATCGATAGTTATCGATATTTAACAGTAATTAATGAATTATTCGATTTCAATCGAAATATTGAACATTTCGATAACTTGCTATCCCCAAAGCTTCTTCCTGCAGTTGAAATGTAGTTTTTTGTTCAGCTCAAATGACATTTTAGAATTTTAATCGATTCTTAACCACTCCCTCGTCCCACCCTTCATTCGCCCCTGGCCACGCCTTTGTGTGGCGGCGGGGTGTTGTGCGTCAACAATTTTTGGAATTGATGATGTCGAAGCACATTATGGGGTTCAATATCCCAGATAATGACGACAAATTGCGCAATATTTGTACCAGAGAGAGACGAGAGAAGTGCCGTGGGATGGGATGGGATGGAATGTTGGCATTGCGCGTGTGATTGTGGGTGTTGATTCCTTAAGTGTCCTTGGCCGCCGCCGATGCCGCCGCTGTTGCTGCCCTTGCGGTCAAACATGATTGATGAACGCTAATTAATGTGGCTGGCGTCTTCTGGCAGTCCTTGTGCTGGCTTTGGCCCCCCAGTCGTCTCGATTTGCTCACAATTTGTATAATTAATTCCCATCTCAAGTGCGTTTATAATTATGATGCGCACTGTGTTCGCGACAGCTTCTAACCACCAACAGCCGCTCAACAGCTCAGCCACCCATCCGCACCACCCCACCCTACCCTGTACGCTGTAGCAGCAAAGTTTTCCCTTTGCCAACCACTCGAGTGCGACAGCAGCCACAACAACAGTGTCGTGTGCATCTTTTGTAGTACCCACTGTGTCTGCCACTTGAGGCAGAGCTAAAACCGTGTAAGTCAAGCCACCACTAGACCCAAGGAGCGTCTACAGTCAGACAGAGAGAGTGGGATTCGTGTGGCTGCTTTAATTGTGGATACAAGTGACTGTAAGAGGCTCAAGATACAGTGGGACTTGTATCTTTTGAAGGTGCGCCTTCCACTGAGTACAGCCACACCACATGGGACTATTGTTATGGATAAATATACCTAGGGAAATAGCAGTAAAGCTATCAATGAAGGCTGGAAACTATTTTTAATTAACAAAATGCTCTGATGTGTCTTAGAACTAATCGTTCTATTTGAGATTCCACTCCATGGGGATCTGCAGTCGAAAACAAACGCTGGTATCAATTCATCTACATGATGATCCAGTAGAGCCGAGCCCTGTAGATGTAGATGTCCGTGTAGATAGAGTCTGCTGTGGTCGTTAGCCGAATTAATCATCCAAAATGGATTTGTATCGATATTTGTGTCTCAAAAACATATTGGTCACCGAAGATTAAAGTATTTAGTGACTAAACTAAAACTATTGAAATTATTGAACGAAAATCGACTTACTAACGATATTCGCAAACGATTGTTTGCCTTCCACATGTTGTGTATCAATTAACGAAAATCGATTACAAATCCCCAGATCTTAATTCTCTTTGGGCAATTGGCAATCCCCTAACCCTTTTTTGCCCAGGAGATCCGTATCTGGCTCTGGCCCTCCCTCGCCTCCACTTCGCCTTTCGTTGTGCAGGTGAGACGCGAACGTGACGCTTCAATCTATGCAAATTTGCGTGCACTTTGCAGGAGCGGCAAACATGCACAAACACGTCGTGCAGTCGAGCAGTTGCATGCCACACATGCCCCCGCCCCAGCCACAGCTCCTAGTCAAACAGAATCGTTGAGGTGGGTTTTTGTGCCACTCGTGGATGGATGCTACCGCTGCCGCCGCCGCCGCCGCTTTTGTTGTTGCTGGTGTTGTTTGCTTTGGGAGGCAAGGCCCTTCAAGCACTTTCCTATTATGCAGTCGTGTGTGTGTCTGTGTGTGTCTGTGTGTGTGTGTCTGCCTTCTGCATTTCAGAAAACTTTAACAGTTTATTAAGCGCAAACTAAACTCAAATACACAAGTACACACACAAACACATGGATACGGCATTCAGTTAGTTAGTCGCTGTTGTTTGTTTGCATTTTCTGTGTTTTAGATTAGATTTATTATACGATGACACGGACATGACTCGACTTGACTCGCCTCGACTCAGTCAACACTCTTCTTCTCTCTCTCTCTCTCTCTCTCTCTCTTTGACTTTTCTTTTGCGTATGTTTTTGCAATTTTTTCGTCTCACTGTGCGGTCAACTTTCAGTTTTCATTTCAATTATGAAGCAACATCCACTATCCCTGCCTCTGCCTCTGCCCTTGCCACTGCCACTGCTGCACACACAAGTGGCCGTCCAGATGTGGATTTGCATTTGAATTTGTAATTTGTTCGCCAAGTAAAAGCCGCAGAATACTAAACAGATGAGTGAAGCCACAGAGAGAGAGAGAGAGAGAGAGAGCGGGAGAGAGCGGGAGAGAGCGGGAGAGAGTGGCACTTTGTAGGAGTAGCATCATCATTGGTTGGTATGGATTTCCGAGTATGATTTTTGAGTAGTCCACCACAGCGTGACTGTACTTTGGATGCACTTGAATGCACAGAAGCAACATCTGCAAAGACATGAAATGCATATTTTTCTAACCGCACCCCTCTCCGAGAGTCCTTGCGTTAAGGCCACTCCCCAGTCCTCGCTGAATCCTGCAAATAGTTTACATAACCCATTCAAAATACCTTAAATTTTGGCACTTGAAATTCATTGTCGGTCGTAGAGAGAGAGAGAGAGTGAGAGAGAGACACAGAGACAAGGGGAGAGAGAATGATGGAAATGTTTCGCTAGTTTACAGTCTTCCTTCTCTCTCTCTCTCTCTATCTCCCGCTTGAGAGGCAGAGACAGGGACAGGTGGAAAGAGTCCTGTTATCCTTCGTTATTTTGCTCTATCATCCATCTAAATGGATATCTCGCGGACCCTCTAGTTATCTATCTCTGTCTTGCTCTCTCTCGTTCTCGTTCTCGCTCTTCGTGTGGTGTGGTGTTGTATTGTTGTTGCACGTACATGTCGTAGACTTTGTCTTTTGGATAAAACTTCACTAAAAAATGAGCATGGCACGGCGTTGAGCATTTAAACTAGCTACAAAAATACCAGCCACACCATGCCACACACAAACCCCCATGCCCCCATGCCCCCCGCTCTACGTGAGTGGCATGCAGAACGTGGACACGTGTGTGTGGCTGCTGCTGTCGTGGTATATGTGTGGTTGCCAAGACAAAATGCGGCTAATGTCCTTTTTTTTCCGTCTTTGCCCCTACCTATCCGTAGTGGTCTATGCCATTTCTCCTGTCGCTCGTTTTTCTCCCACTTTTCTCTCGTTTTTCGCTCTTTTTCCATTCCATTCTATTGTTTATTTGTGTTTTCTTTCGGAACGGTTTAGATTTACAATAGCAGCGTATTATATGTTCTTTGTGTGGACACGAGAGTATTTTGGCATCATAGCATCATGTACCCATAGTTTCCATCTCCACTCGTAAGACCGTCAAGTGGCAAGCGATTCCTCTTCCTTCCACAAAGATAGATCCCATATTCAGTCAGGGAAATCCAAGACTTAACAGAGATTCCAGTGATTCTGCTTGAGAACTTCAGTGTGTGATCCTTTTACATTTCCATTACATTCATTTTGGAATCGTTTCTAAGGGGAGTAGCGTCCCATCTCTTCTAATCATAAGAGTCTACCATTTAACGTAATATATCCAAACGGTCTGCTCATTCTGCAACACGTCAAACCTTGGTTTCTTCTCCTGTTTAACGCTGTAAATGGTTCCGTCTAATATAGACAGAGAGAGAGAGAGAGACAGAAAGAGATTGCCACAGCCATTGGAAAACTTATTCTGTTCGCAGCGTGGTGGATGCCATCCAGCGCATAACAATTGCCTATTCGCCTTGCAGGACTAATTGGCAGGCATTCTTGCTGCTCCTTCTGCCGCCTCCCTCTGGCTCCTTGCCCCGCTGCACTGGCTCTGGCACTGGCACTGGCACTGGCACTGGCACTGGCACTGGCAATGGTTTTTGGTTTCGGGGTTTGTCGGCAATTAGCAAAAGTTTCACTTACATTTTGGGGGAATTTGTGTGCGTCGTGTCGTGTTTCCCTTCGTTTCCCTTACATTTTGCGGGCAATTGTGATTGAAATTTTCGGATTCTGGTAGTGGGCCAAAAATGGGAATTAGCCCTCTGAAGGGTCCTTGCTCTCCCTCTCCCTCTGGTGCCATTTCCCAGGCACTAAGCACCGTCCAAAAACGGAACTTCATCACAATGGGAATAAGAAACGTACATAAGGGGCCAGAAAGAACAACTAAAGTAAATTATGACACATAGTTTTTGACATTTATGATGTGTACAAAAGTGTCCTGTCCCCCTTTTGCCTGCCAGATAATGGCTAACAGAGAGAGAGAGAGAGAGAGAGAGAGAGAATGGTTGGGAGAAACTTATGCCAATTCATTAATTAGTCTGCCACTTGCCATGGCTCCGAAAAATGGCAGCGACAGCTTGACAAACTTTCAGCCTTCCTTCTCTCTCTTTCCACACTTTCTCTCAGTGGCTGCTGCCACATGGTTTTGCTCTCTCTCTCTCTCTCTCTCTCTCGTTCCCCCTGTCTGCCACAAAGTGTGTAACTTGATATGAACTTCTACTTAATAAAAGACTCTTCATGTATGTATGTTGCCCCATCTGCAGCCCCATCCCCATCCCCATCCTCCCCGCACTGGATATGACTCCTTGTTGCTGTTGTGCTCCCTCTTCTTCTACTTCTTTTATTTCTTTTCCTCTCCTTCTTTCCACTTTGGCATATTCTATATTCAATACGCGTGACCAGCAGCGTCTTTTGGGCCACACACACAGGACACACACAGGACTGTTTGCTGTTGCTTGTGCCTCGTCGCCCCGTTTCCGGTTTATTTGATTAGTCTGTACATGTATATGTTTGTATGTGTGTGCGTCTCTGTCTCTGTTTCTGTGTGTATGTATTGGCGATAAAGTTCCAGCAGCTGCAAATATGGCAAACAATTTCACAAAGTGCCCAAAAATGCCAAAAGTTTTCCCCCACGCCCAACGTCTGACCAAATCGTCTTATTAGCTAATCGTTGACTTTTTGTGCAGTCACCCACTCCCACACCCACACCCACTGCCACTGCCCTCTCTCTCTCTGTCTCTCCTCCACATTTGGCACCTAATTAGTTGGACTTGTCCGTGTCGGAATCCTGGTCGAAGAAAAAACAAACGAATTGAAGCCAAATTCCCATTTGAAGCCATTCAATTAGTGTGGAATTTCCAGAGAGAAATTCTACCAGAACGCAATTCTCCAGAGAACTCTTTCAATGGGTACCCAGGTCTCTTGAATGAGCGACAGAGAGAGCACAATTCTCCGATGAGAGTGTGATAATATCCCCCCCCCCCCCCCCCCCCCCAGGGTGCTTCATCTGACTCCAGGGAAGCCTTTCTGTATGCCAAAAGGGACCTTATCGCAGCAACACCATCTCCGTCTTCATCCATGGGGCATGCCCCTCCCCCCAGATCAGGCCACAGGAAGGGTGTAGCTGGGAATCCGTCCTTATCTGTGGCAACATATCGCAGTCGCAGTCGAGTCCTCCTCAAGGATGCCTCCAAAACACAGCGTTCATGTCGTTTTCTTTTCTGCCATCCTTTAGGATATTTTCTTCCTTTGGCTTTTCATTAAAAAGTCTACGCCTATCAGACCGGTTAGATCTTTTAACTACGAATAGTCCTTGTCCTGGCTCTCTCGCTCACTCTCTCAAAGGGGCGACTACCTTTTGTTACCTTTTGTCTAGAGCGCGGACGGAGAGAGACAGAGAGAGAGAGAGAGAGAAAGAGAGAGAGAGAAAGAGAGAGAGAGAAAGAGAGAGCGCAAAAAAGTGTCGAGTTTTGCAGAAAATTTTATTGCTGAAAGGTGCTAAAATGAAAAGTGCTGATGCCGATGCCGATGCTGATGCTGATGCCAAATGCTGATGATGCCACGACGTGGAAGACATAGAAGTGCTGCAGAGAGTGCTGCAAAGAGTGCTGCAAAAAGGGGTCTAAGGACAAGGTGGTGGCAGCGGATGGCGGATGGCGGAAACCAGAGGCCCTACATCTGCATCTAGGGCTCTTTTCAAGCACCATTTTCTTTAATTATTTAAATTAAAAATTGCCACAACTTTGTGTGTGTGTGCGTGTGTGTGTGTGTGACATGAAGTGGCGACTGGAGCCGCCCCTTGGCACAGTTTTCAATCTCTCCCCCTCTCCGCTCCACCCACCTGCACCACTACGAAACGGGCGCGTTTAATTAAGCAAAGTGGCAGTGGCAGGAGCCCCACTGCCTCGCTGCCTCGCTGCCCCGCTGCCCCACTGCCTCACTGGCCCATCGCTTCAGTCCTCCCTCCTTCTGTGGGTTTTTGGCTTTTCAAGAGTTTTGTCTCCTGTCTCCCCTTCGGGAAAGCGACGCTTTTTTTCATTCCATTCCTTCTTCGCTGCTTTTTTTTTTTTTTGCTAATTTTGTCTAATTTTTGCAGGGAAAACTGGAGAATGTTGACTTGCAGGAAGAAGGAGGTGTTGTCAGGCCGTTGGCTTTTCCACAAATGGGAGATAGAGAAGCAGAGAGCGAGAGAGAGAGAGAGAGAGCGAGAGAGCTGGTGCATCCGGGAAAATATTCATCCCATTTCTTTTGTCTTACCTGTGCCAAAACGAAGTGCCGCCCTCTGCACACCCCTCACCCCTCCCCCCTCGCCACTCTGCCGTCAAGAAGGAAGTTGCAAAGTGCTCGCCGCACTCTGGTAGAGTGGTGCGCGACGATACTATTCCGTTTTCCTCTTTGTCCGTGTTTGTTTGTGCAACAAAACGTGGCAACATTTTTCAAGAGTGTAGCAAAGAAAGCAAAAAAAAACTATAAAAAAAAAACGAGTGAGAGCAGAAGAAAACGCAGTGAAAAATTCACGAGTGGATGGTAGATGGGACTGAATGGGCTGCAGCTGAATGACCAAAGATACAGCATTGCCAGACTGAAGCACAGCAAAAAAAACTGCAGAAGAAACATTGCCAAAGTCAAGTTAGAGCATGGCCAGACCTAAGATTTTAGATATCGACTATCGACTCTGGCTCTGGCACATCAAAGAGCATGTGAATCTACAGGAAGGGAAGCACTTTAACGCATTGCCAAAATAAAATAGATATAACTTAAAGCATTGCCAGATGGAAATACGTATACTTTAGGCATTGCCAGATGGAAATACGTATAACTTGAGGCATTGCCAGATGGAAATACGAATAACTTGAGGCATTGCCAGATGGAAATACGTATAACTTGAGGCATTGCCAGATGGAAATACGTATAACTTGAGGCATTGCCAGATGGAAATACGTATAACTTGAGGCATTGCCAGAAATGAAAACTTTCAACGCGGCCCTTCGCCCTTCGCTGTCATCGGCACGTCGTGGGGTTAGAGTAATTTCTGGTAACAGAGTTTCCAGCCACAAAACGACATTTGGTTAGGGTTATTCCATCCAAATAATCTGTACAAGGATATACCCAATGTCATTCTCAATCAATAAAGCCAGCATTGCAGCTGTGCCACACCTGAACGAAAAACATTGCCACCAACAGAGGCAACAGAAGCCATCAGCACAGCAGAGCAGGACCGGGGGCAAGCCCTAAGCCGTGCATCAATAATCCTTCTCCGTGGCCGAATGCCAGATTAATATCCCGTCATCTAATTTGTTCCAATCCAATCACAGCGCTATCGAAGGAAGCTCCCACTCCTCGTCCCGCAACATCCTGATGAATTGCGGTCGCAATTGGTGTGGCAACAATACGTCAGGGCAGACAAATGCATCCACTGCCGAAGGGCCAAAAGCCACTGGCTCCGGCTCCGGCTCGGGCTCCGGCTCGGGCTCTGCCTCCGGCTGAAGCCTTTTCTCGTCATGGTTTTTCCCTGCTTTTCCATTACTTTTATTATTTCTTAATTTTTCATTTTGTTGTTTCTTCTTTGTGTATGGGTATGTGCGTCTCCCTCTCTCTCTCTCTCTCTCTCTTTTGCTGTGTTGCCTTTTTGTAGAGATTGAAAAGCGCAGTCAAGCAGCCCTTATCCACCCGTACCGCCCCCAATGCACATTTCCCAAATTGAACTCTGCGGCTGGCGTTCAGAGGCTGGTGGTTGGAGAGGGCGGGGTGGGGTGGTGAAAATGAACAGGTTTTTCCGGCTAGAAGACTTTTTTCAACCATTATTATCCCAGACAGCAATCAAGCCAAGTGCAGGAGGTGCTCTCCAGCTCAATTCCATCTTCGCAGCACCCCCCGTCCCTCCCCCGCACGCTCTTTTCCTCCTACCAAAAGACGAGGGGGCTTTTTTTATATTTTCTTTGCTTTTCTATGCTTGGCTTTTCTTTTCTTTTCTATTCTATTTTTTTTATTTTTTCAAATCATATTTTACGCTCAATTATTGACGTTCAAAGTCGAGGATGTCGCAGACAATGACAAACTAATGGCCGCCCAGGGAGGTGGGCGGTGGAAGAGGAGGGGGAGGGGAGGGGAGACCTTGTCTGATGCCTGTTGGCTGGTAGGCGGAAGAGCAGTCAAGTCAATGTCAAAGGACGAACGGAGGACTGCCATTTGGCACTTAATAACTCTCAGCGCTGCTCCCTTCCGCTGCTCGTCTTGGCTCAAATGACAATTTGTAAAGCTTTCAATGAGAAAGGCGGCCTATAAAATACACGACAAGTATCTACGGGCACGTGAAGATGATGATGATGAGGATGGTGATGCCTCCTCCCAGAGGCATCTGCCTAGCTCGGTGGCAGCGGTTGCCAGGGTATGGGACGTGGGACGTGGAAGTATCCTCTGGAAGATGCCTCGCCTCGTAATCAATCACTCAATCAATCAGCAAATAATATGCAATGCAATTTCTCGCCCCGCCAAATGTTTGCCAGTCACAAAACTTCCGCTGACGCGCAGTGTCGTGGGGTGAATAGGGGAGTGGGTGGTGGCGTTTGTGGGGGTCGTTTATTGGGGATGTTGATTGGGTGTCCAATCAAGTGAGAGGAAATAATTGTAAGCCTCGCCAATTCAAATAAATCCAGGCTAAGGCAACCAAAATGTAGGCCAATGGGGATATTCAGATGGGAACTCTTTTGACTTTATTTGAGCCCACTCTTGTGGCACCGAAACGGCTGTGGAGTGATGCTGCATGACGCGTCATTCGACTGCCACGATAATTACCTGAAATTTGTTGACTGAAAGAAAAGACAAGACTTTAAAGAGAACACGGCAGGTGCTTCCTTCGGACAACGAAGGATTTCATGAAAATGCGCTAGAAATTGTATAAGATTGAGATATTAAACATTTTGGGTATATTTCCACTGTATCAATGATCCAAAGATCAAGTTAATGTATTTCTGCAGAGTTTATTTTTCAGTATTTTGCATTTTGATCCATTTTGATTTTGATTCCAGTTTGATCCAGATCGAGGCGATGACAGTCGAAGACGTTTAAAGGGTAGATCAGAACGAGCAGAAGGTACAGGGAATCAAAGCCAAGAAGCGGGAACCCACAGTGCGAGAGCAGCTTGGATGCAGCTGCTTATGTATATAATATGTAGCATATAGCATGCATCATGTAGATGTAGATGTATAACGTATGGAAAATATACATGATATATGTATTCTAGAAATAATTGCTAACATCGGAGTACCCTCTGGATGGGTATTGTTCACACACACACAAACACATATGTACACAAAGAAAAAACTATAAATCATTGGCAAAAGTATTTCTCATTTGTGTAAATTTCTAATGTGGCTTTCCATTTGATTTCTAATTTCTAATTTAAGTTGGATTTTCACATTTTGTATATTTTTCTGTGTTTCTGTGAAATAAATTTTGCAATGACCGAGCAGCTTTTGTGTGGCCCCCCCTAAACTTTCGATGATTAACTTTTTCGATTAACTCAAAAACTCACACAGATGCACACACACACACACACACACACACAGATACACATGCAGTGAAAAGTATGCATTGGAAAAATAGGAAAAACAAACAGCAGCAGCAGGAACGGGGAGAAGCGAATGGCGAAAACTGAAAACTTTTTCCTGGCGATAAACAATTTTCAGGCATTTTCCATGTTCAGTCAACGCCCCATCCCACCCCACTCCGCCCCATCCCCTTTTCGCCCTCTCTCTGTCTGTGTGTGTGTGTGTGTGTAGATTTTCATGGCATAAATTTATTTTAATGTCTATGCTTAACAATTTTACCGTGGCAGTCCCAGCCCCAGTCCCAGCCCCAGCTCCCTTCGACTATGTACTCAATCAGCCTCTGCCTAGCCAAAAGTTTCGCAGCTTGCCACATGCCCCTCCACAACACCCACCGCCCCCCCCTCCCCAGAAACAGCTCACGCTCATTTCTTTGGCTTGTGCCGGAGCAGAACTTTTGCATATTGATAAGGATAGCCGAGCAAAGCTTCAGAGCTTTCAGATAAAATAGATTAAAGACAGGGGAGAAAAATGTCGAATTTCAAGAGGGGAGGTGGGGGATGTGGAAGCCCGAATACAGGGCGGGAAGGGGAGGGGAGAGGGGGATGGGGATGGGAATCTATACATGTCTCTCGTTCTTTGTTTATTGTTTTTCCTCTGTTTGTTGTTGCCTTGCCATCGCCTTTCCTTTTTGTGCCCAAAAGCATCTCTGATTGATGTCTGTCAGTAATGTGTGTGTTTGTGTGTGTGTGGCAGGGAATCCTTTCATCAATCTGACAGAACAAAACAGGACACAAGAGAGATAGAGATAGTGAGCGAGGCGGGAGGTGAAGGGCAGGCAGAAGAGCAATAATTATAGGCGAATATTTAAGCCAAGGGCAATTGTTCGAGATGATAAATGATGATGGGAGTAGGAGGGCCAGCATTCCACCTCCTCTCTATCTGTGTGCGTGTGTGTGTGTGTGTGTGGATCCATCAATAATTTCTCGACCAAAGGGAGTCCTGGCCCGGCCGGCCAGCAGCCTAATGAGACCATCAGGCAATAGCCCGAGCCGCAATGCCAATGGCAGCTTTAAAATATTCAAATAGAACAATCAAAAGTAATCTCCCAAGTTGCTCTTGGCTTCCTATGCGCCAGAGGAAGCCCCCGAAGAGGTGCCAAAAAAAAAAAACACAGCCAACAGAAAGAAAAGTAAAACAATAAAAACTTGAGCAAGAAAATTTCCCCAACGAGCAATTCTTTTATTTCTTCTCTTGGCCAAGAAAAAGTAAAACAGAAATTGAGTAAAACATACACACACATACACACACACACACACACCAAAGGAGAAGCCAAGAAACGAAACCCAAAACCCAAAACCGAAACTAAAAAGTAACCAAAAAAATATAAAACAGAGCAGAACAGAAACTGTGGCAACAATTTTTACGTATGATAAGAAGGAGCAAAAGGCAGGGGCAGGGGCAGGGGCAGAGACTGAGGCAGGGGATGAGGCAGCCCAAGAGCCTGTGTACTTTTCAAAACTGTTTTAAAAGCTTAACCACGAGAAAACTGCGAATATTCCCTAATGACAGAGACAGGGAGCAGCTCCATGGCGTCGGGAAGAGTGGGTGGGCGGGGGAGGGCTGAAAGCCAGAAAATTCGGCACAAAGTCGAGGGGAAATCACGGATGCTGTGCCTTGGCTGTGGAAAGGTTTTTGCCTTTCCCCGTAAGAATATTCCCTTAATTTTTTTTTCTTTCTTTTCCTTTTTTTTTTTGGAGTGATGATAAAGGCCTTGTTTCGGGGTCTGGCGGGTGGGGCGGAGCGGGCATTAGTCTGTGGCAAGAATACCCATTTACCATTCAACATTCACTCGATTGCTGTGAATCTTCTCTCACCAGAGATAGGCATAGGCGTAATCACGGCTCTATGGGGAGACGGAAATGGCAATTGGAGTAGGGAAACAAATGTGGAAGTGTGAAAATGTAGGGGGAATGCAGGTTGTCTTCTAACCAAAGGACTCTATATAGCACTGTATTGCCTAGGACATTAGAACGATCATATCTAATAGATTGCAGAAACACTTTGTCATCGGTTCATGATGACTTTCGAGATGATGCTAGATGCATGGTTTTGAATATGGTTTCTGCATCAGAAAATGTATAGAAAGAAAGTCAAACACAAGGACAAAGGCAAGCGACGAAGAAGAAGCATATTTTTGAATCTCTCTCAGTTGCTCTCAGCACTATCCGATTCCTTCCATCCGCCCATCCGCTTTTCCGAACATTCCCCGCCCACTCGCGCACTCTCACCCCACCACCCCACTTCTCAAGGGACCCACAAAGCGCTGCCACTTGAGGAACTTTTAGTGCGTCTCAATGCGCATTTTAAATAAAATAGAAATTCAATTTACTTTAAATAAGCGCCAAGGAGTGGCAGCCACGCTCAGCCAGGCTCTCCCAAGGCAGGCAGGCAGGTGGTGCGGTGCGGTGCGGTGCGGATAACAAGGTGACAAGCAGGCGACACGTCAATGTCAGAGTTTTCACAGCACAAATGAAACGGAGAAACTCTGAAGCAGCGACAGCAAAGAAAAAGGAAAGCGAGCAAAAAGCGAGAAAAAGCGAAGCGGCAGCAAAGAAAGAAAAACTTTTTCGAAATGAACTTAAAATTGACTAAATGTTCTAGAAAAAAAGGTGCAAAGCAGCTCCCAGGGGAATGAGGGGGCCTTTCAGCGGATCAGAACAAGCGACGAATATAATTAAGCGGCGTTTAAAATGCTTGTACTAAAGACCCTCCGCAAAGTGGTATGGGGGCATGGCTTGCCCTAATTGGGGGGCAGCCATGGTGGGTGGGTGGTTGGGTGGTTGGGTGGATGGATGGCTGGGCGTCAGAGCCATCACCACGACAAAACTTTCCACAAAGTTTAATTTAAATATGAATGAGCATTTTCCCCTCACCTTTTCCACCTGCCTTTCGTTGGGACTCCGTTTTCCTCTGCCTTAAAGTTTTCCCTGACATCTTTGGTGCCATATGTACATCGTGGGAATCTGTTAGTTAGTTTATGAAATCAATGGCTATCTACCGAAGTCCGCTAGATGTTCGATACCGAAGGACAGAGGCGTAACATTCCGCTGGTAATATTACAGTTTTCAGATCGGAAAATGGTTAAAACTTTCAGTCTAGAAAGTGGGACCTCATGGAGGAGCTCTGTTGTGAATATCTCTCCGATTTCAGCATTACAAATTGAGATACATGTATGTGATAACGAAGTGATTATACGGCAATGCAACGATTCGGCATTAAAAGCTATGCCTGCGACTTGGTACCCAGTATTCAGTGGGTTCTTTCGACCGACTTTAAATCGACATGGAAACATTGAATCCTTGATTTGCCTTCTGAATGCTTGAAAAATGATTTTGAAAAGTCTTCGGATCGATTAGGTAGAATTTTCACTGAAATCAAAGGGAATAGTCGTTCCCCTAGTTCAAGACGTTCCTTAAGCTCATTCTGAAGGCTGCTCTGAAATGTGGCAGCCAGCATGCTGCTGCCGCTGCTGCTAGGTTGCAGATGGCTTTGCAGGAGGGAGCCCCCCCAACGTTAAGGGGCATTATAAATTGCTCCCTAATCCGAGGGGCTTAGAGATCCTTTGCTTGTTTTCATTGCCATCGGATGATGTAGGGGTGAGAAGTTTTCTTCTTGGGCTTTGATTTTGCTCGCCTCCTCCGCAATAGAGATTGTTGGCCATATTGTTGCCACTTTTGCAGCTTTTCCAGCATTTCCAGCTGGCAGTGATTTTTGTTGCCAGGTGATAAGGCAAATCGCATTGCCTCTGGCCGTGGCCGTAAGCCACAGAAAGGGATCAGGCAGCGGTCAGGCCAGACCAGACCAGAAGCGGCAGGAGTAGGTGGCAGCCGGAAAACCCGTGCCACATAATTATAAACAAGCTCAAGTGCACTCACACAACAGAAAGCAGTGGCGCACACACACACACACACACACAGAGAGAGAAAGCTAGAGAGAGAGAGAGAGAGCTTGAGTCGTCTCCATTGGAGGCCAGGCGCCAAGCTGGCGGTCGCCGTGCCCCCATGACAAAAGGGAAAACTCCTTACGCAAAAAAAATAGAAAAAGAAAAGCGAGAAAAACAAACAAAAATAGACATAAATACAGTTGGGGATTTGTCTATGAGCGTAAAAGAGAGACACTTGTAACACTTCTGAGAGCGAGAAAGAGTGGCAGTGCTCCATCTCTTCTCTCTCTCTTTATCTGCCTTTTCTCTCTAATCAATTTATTGAATTTATTTTGCTGATTTTATTAAAGCGCGCAAAAAGCATTCGGCAGAAAAGTAGAGCCCAAAAGGAAAACCATTTTTCGGCAGACAAAATATCTATTGACAGCCCATCGAATGGGGCGTGGCCATGAAAATGTCCTTCAGGGTGTGGTGTGGTGCGGTGTGGCGTGGCGTGGTGTGGTGGCAAGTATATTTCGTTGGCGCCTGGCATAATTAAGTTAGAACTTTTTTTTGCCGCCATCGCAGTCGCCTTCGTTGCCGCCGCTTTGTGACGTGATTCAGGCTCAACCCCGCATGCCACATGCCACAAGCCACCAGCTACCAGCCCACCCTCTCTCGACTGTCGATTGTTATTGTTGCCGCCGCTGCTGAAAGGGCGCTCTGATTGCTCTCTGCCACAAGGATGTGTCTAGGACACGCTCAAGCAGTTAACACACTCCGTCTGTACTTAGGCTAAGCCCACGAAAAACTAAACAGAATGAGTGCCACAGAGAATGGAAGTGGCGGGAGAGAGATGGAGAAATGGAGAAATGGAGAGCCTTTACCCAAGACAGCGTTGATGCAAGCAAATGGTTCGCTAAATGATAATCCCTTCTCCCATCCACCATTCCGAATCCCATTCTGCCATCGCTGGGGCTGTAACCAAAGACTTTGCTGCCAAAGCAATGCTTCAGTGGGGGTAATGGAAGTGGAGGAAGAGCCGTTCTACATAAATAGAGCCATGAATATCAGATGATTGCCCATCGAGCAGATTTTCAGTTGAACACAGGAGAAAACCCAATCAATTCTATATTGATATCTATTTGTACCCCCAATTCTGCGGAGTCCAAACAGGCATGCGAGCTTCGACTGCACTTGGAACGATGGGAATGAAACGTTTTTATGAAAGTGGCGCACACATTCATGTTTCTGAATGTTTTTATCGTTCCATATGGTCTTTGATGTTACTTGGAGCGTTGAAAATGGAGCGCAGAACATTAAAAATAACAAAAATTTCCATAGTTTTTGAAATGGAGAGCTTATCATCTTTTTTTCTATGTTTTCTGGCCAATTTTCGAAATCCGAACGTGTAATGGCAGCTGAAACGATGGGAATGAAACGATTTCATGAAAGTGCGCACACATTCATGTTTATAGGATCGCAAGTCTGAATGTTTTGATCGTTCCACATTGGCTTTGATGACATTTGGAACGTTGCAAATGGAGCACATTTCCATCGTTTTTCGAAGTGGAGAGCTTCTCATCTTTAAATCTTAAATGGCAGCTGAAACGATGGGAATGAAACGTTGTCTAGCCTTTACCGTCTGTTGTGCTGAGCCAACGAATCGGTTATGCACCGTTTTTTTCGGCTTAGCTTATAAACCCATTCGAATTGTTACGTTCTATAACCGAAAGCCCCCTCCCAGACCCAACCCTCGAGTGGAACTTTTTTTGAGCTGAAAATGTTATCCATACCCGCTGAGTGGGACGAGACGAAGAGACCCACTCCAGAACCAGGTATAATTTCCTGGTAATATTATTTTCAACTCACAACTTTACCAATTACAAATCTGCTGCCATTGCTGCTGTTGCACTGTTTTTTGTTTGTTTTACATTTTTCAGCCGAGAGATGATTATATTAAAATTGATATTTTGGTGTGGCACTAATTGTTGGAACAGTTGCATCAACCTATACAGCATACAGTTTTTCCAAATGCTTTTCTCATGTATTTATTTATCTCATTTTTTTCTCCTTTCTTTCTTGTTTTTTCCAGTTGGTCGGCGGGGAATTCGATATGGAATTGAATTTTGTGATACAGGATGCGCAGAATATCAAACATATGCTGGAGCTCTTGGATCATTGTCCGCCCAATTTGCAGGTGAGTGTCTCCCCCTTGCCATTTCCCCATTTCCCCATTTTTCCATTTTCCAGTTTCAGTTCCGGATGAAATTGTATTTTATTTCAAAAATACTTTTATCTCTCTTCCTGTGTGTATGTGTGTGTGTGTGTGTGGGTGTGTATTCGTTTATTTTCGGGTGACTTTTTTAATAGAATTTAATTCAATTCGCGCTGTGGCATCAAAGAAAATTAACAGTCGGCAGCAGGCAGCAGGGGGTGGGGACGGGGCGGGGCGGGGCGTTGCTGCCAAAATTGCGCGTAATGAAAACGCAGCATCAACATGAAATGGCTTTCAACTGCTGCTCCTTGTGCTCCCCCTGCCCCTCCTGCTGCGCCTGCTGTGTGTGTTTTTTTTGTATCCTGGTGCTGCCTTTATATGCGATTACGATGCTGTTGCTGTTGCTGTTTCTGTTGCTGCAATTGGAGCAACGATGGATCCTGCAAAAGGGTGTCGAAGGATGTACAGTGGGGATGCTGGGGAGTCGTGCTCGTTGTGGTGCCGTTGTGCCATCAAATTATTAGCATGAATGCTAGCAAAAAGGATCCGCTAACTTTTCAACTCGCTATTTCTGTATATGTCTGTGTGTGTGTGTGTGTGTGTGTGTGTGTGTGTTTGTGTGTCGACAGGAAGTGTTCTCCTCTGTGTTTTGTCGCCCTCCTGCCAGGCAGTGGATTGAAGTGGAGTGTCATACCAGTCGCAGTCCCAGGAGCAGACATCGGATGCTGAGAGCCGAGTGACAGTAACCGTGTCACAACGACAACAAATCGCAACAAAGTTGTTGCTTAATGAGTTTTCATTTCATTAGTTCTTTGACCTCAAAATACCCTGCCCCGCCCCACCCCGCAGGCGCCACTCGGATGGGTTTTTCCATGGAAAACTACTCAAAAAGTTACGCTAGAATAAAAAAAAGGCTGTGATTTCCTGGCAGCTGATGAAAGTTGCCATTCCTTTCACAGGATATCAGGACTCATCAGTATCAGTATCAGCCTTTTTCCAAGCCCATTATTTCTGCGAAAGCTTGCAGGAATTTTATTCGTAAATCACCAAAAACATATGAGAATTTCATGCATATTTAAATTCTGCGAAAAATCAACACAAGTGCTGCGCGCATTTCATTTCGTTCGTTCGTTTGAATTTTTCCACGAATTTTAAGCATTTTTGCGACACACACTTTTTTCTGCTGCCGCAGCCGCTGCCGCTGCCGCCGCAACTCTTTGTGGGTTGGCTTTGTGGGCGGGGAGTTGGCTGAAATCTGATTGCGTGGTTTCACCTGGTTTCCACAGCTAAAGTGCGTGTGGGCGTGACGACTTGGCAGGACGACTTGTTCCTGGAAGAAAAACACATATCCCCTTCTATGTCGCACTGCCTCAGCCTTCCTCCTTTCACTCCTTCGTTCACTCCTTCTTCCTTGTTCCATATTCCTCTAACTACTCTTTAATGATATGCAAGTGCGTGTGCTGCTGCTGCTGCTGCTGCTGCTGCGGGATGCGTGATTGTGTGCGTCAATTGCTTGTTTTACGCTCTCCAAAAGAGGGTATCATTATTTCTCCCGGAAGCATTCCCAGTCCCCACAGAGTCTTTACTTTTCAGCAGCAGAATGAATACGAATACAATCTAAGATCGGAGCACACTCGGATAAGCATATTCAGGATCCTGTGAGCATAAATTAAGATGCAAATCGGACTTCTGTATCTTGGATGTTGAATCTGAAAGGGTATATCTGCAGGCTGCCTTTTCCTTCTCGGGTGTGTGTGTGTGGGTGTGTGTGTGTGTGTTGAACGCTGCCAAAATTTATTTGGCTTTTTAAATTAATGAAAATTGTCAGTGACAAATTTTCCCTACCCATCGTCTCCCCCTCTCTCCCTCTCTCTCTCTCTGTCTCTGTCTGTCTCTGTGTGCTCGTGAGCATGTGTCGTCCCCTGGATGGTATGGTTGTTGGCATATGTAAAACAAGCATCAAATATGCATCATTTGTGGCGGTGGGGGGCGGGGAGGCAAGACTGCTGAAGGCTGCTGCTCTCAAAGATCTCTTTAGTTCATTTGGCATGCGTGGCAGGTGCGAGTCGCCTCGCCCCGTCCCCTGTCACGAATTTACAACAATTTTATGGCCAGGAAGGAGGACACCAATACCAACCCCAACACCCGCCCCGCCCCGCCCCGCCTCGCCCCATCGCGTCGCGCATTGAGTAAACATTTTGCATAGAAACGGAAGAGTCACGAGAGGTGGGAGGTGGGTGGGTGGTGCTGGGGTTCTAGACTTAAATGATTTATGTGTAACTACAGTACTGGTTTCCCACTACAGAGTGCCACCCCCCCCGTTTTATGGCTGCCCCATTTTACAGCTCTCTTCGACCCCGCGACGCGCCGCACCGCTCCCCTCTCACCACAGACAATCCTCAGTGGCAGCAGCAGCCGTCACTCAATTGATTCGGCACGTAACCGGCACATCGGGGGCAAGTGCAAATAACTGTTTTAGCCACTGGTCCCGCAGGTGGCACTCGCAGGCCAGACTCCTTTCAGGGCCATAACATTTTATACTTGACAATAAATCGCAACGCCCTTTGGTCCGCGCAGGTTCAAGCCCTCTGCCCCATGCCCCATGCCCCATGCCCCATGCCTCCTGCCCTTGTCCTTATCCTTTCCACTGCCACTTCTTCGGCGGGAGGGGCAGGGGCAGGGGTGATGGTAAATCAAAGCTTCTTTTGAAAATTAAGGCCGTAATGCGGCCTACCAGGCCCATACCAGGACTCCTCCCCCTCTTAACCGCATATTTGTCGTGGCTCGTCGCCCCGTGCCCCATGCCCCATGCCCCATGCCACAATGCTTCATGCTTCGTGTATGCTCAATAAAATTTTACAGCCTTTGCCGCCAGCTCAGCAATTTGCGTAACTCTTGCCACAGTCGAGCCAGGGCATGGCCTCGGCCTCATCCTCATCCTCACCCTCATGGAGGAGGGGTGGGAGTGGGCGGGAGTAGGCTGCTGATGAGGAAGGGGTTAAGGGGGCGAGAGAATCAACAGCCCAACACCTTTCACCTTTCATCGAATTGCTTTCCCGTTTTTTTTTCTTTTCTTCTCCTTTTTTCCTTTCCTTTCTTTTCCTTTTGTAGCTTTTTGTTTGTCCTTTCCGGAGGACCCGGCCGTACGCCGTACGCCTTTCGTTTCTTTGCCTTCTTTTGGGGGGCGAAGCCTCGCACCTGGCGGCAGCTGCTGTAAATAACATTGTTAGGGCTGCAAACATTTGCGAAAACCCCCCCCTCGGTGACCAGGGGCTGGGCAGGGACTGGAACTGGAACTGTACACACTGCAGGGCAAATATCTCTCGAATGCGAATGCGGAAACCCTATTAGACAGAGTCGTAGGGGAATTTCCGCACTGCGATGAAAATAAAACACTTTAAGGGCAGCCAGAAGATGCAGAAGCAGCAGCAGCAGCAGCAGCAGCAGCAGAAGCCATCGCAAAGCATTTGCGAGTTCTCTGGAAAGTATCTGGAAAGTTGTGTATCTTATCTCCGTTCGAACAGAGTCCTCCTGTCCTGTCCTGTCCTGTCCCGCCTCTCGCTCTCCTTCAGATGGTGGCAAAGTTGAACGGCGGATTAACTTGTGATTATGTTGCCCCAGTGCCAACAGGCAACACCAACTCCAACGCCAGTTGGCATCCAGCATCCAGCTGCCAGATGGCAGCTTCCAGCTCTTTCCTGCAGCAAAACTTTCCATCGGCTTAGCCGATCCCCTCCCCGCCCCTTAAAGTCTAGACTCTAGACCATGGCGTAATTATCTGGAGTACGAGAGTGTTGGTAAATCATCAAGTTCGTACCGAAAGCAATGCCAAAGTCGAGAAGAGATATGCAGATATCCTTAACCCCCCTCGCGCCCCATGAAGCCAACCAACGAAAGAGGGGGAAAACAACATGCCATAAAATAGAAAGCAGCCAAAGGCTATACATAAAATTTATTCATGAATCGAATTTGTATTCCTTGCAGATATTTTATAAGTTTTCCACCACCCCCGCCCCCGCCCCCGCCCCCCCTTCACTTCTTCATTTCTATTCTCTGCGGCTCTGCCTTCTTCATTCTCTACCTATCCTATCTATCTTTGCGATGTGTCCTTCTGGGCTGCATAATTTTTAGTGTGACCATAAATATAAATATTCATATATTGGATGTTGATTGTCGTTGCATTTCGCTTGCATTTACAACTATTTCTAAATAAATATCTGTGTTGCCTTATGGTTCGCCTTGGTCACACTGTTTGGCATTGGGAAGCTGGTATTTTGGTTGGTATTTTATATGTTTTCAGTTTGGTATTTCCATTGATGTGAGCTTTCCATTTGGAAAAGCAACTTAAAACACGAACGAGTTTTGTTCATTCAAGATATACATACCTGGTCACACTTTTGCATACGGCTAACTGTACCTAAAAGTGCTTACTGCATTTTAGTACCACTGATGCAGTCTGGTCACACCCTTACCCCTCTATTCCGATCATTTTGGCCACACTGTCACATCTCCTATTCTCGTCCAGCCCTGACAATGGACATGTCCGACAAAGAGGAAAATTAAAATGCAAGCCGCCCGAATGCTGAATGCTGAATGCTGAATGTGGCAACTGCATGGGGGCCGCGAGGAAAGTCAAGGCTTTGTCGGTGGCTGCCACTGGGAGAAAGCCACTGCAGGAGCTGAAGGAATCGAACTTGGCATTAAATATGAATTGTGATTGGCCCAGTCAATGGGCGACCGACCGACCGACCGACCGTCCGAGGAAGAAGCGAATTGAAAAGCACACAAGAATAACAAAAGTTTTTTTCGATGGAGGGTGGGAGGACACATCGACATCGATATGGACATGGACATGGACATGGGGCAAAGGGTGGCTGGCTGTTCGAAAGGAAGGAAGGACACACTTTGAAATGGGTTCAACATTAGCCCATGGACCAGGGACCAGGACCACGGAACCATGGATCTGGCATTTGTATTGGCAACGTTGCCTTTTCTGTGTGTTTTTGGCCTTTTGATGCCGCCTTTTATTACATTTGTGTTCCCCGCGCTCACTCTCTCTCTCTCTCTCTTTCGCTCTTCTATTCTCTCTTCTTCTATATATATATTTTTGTGTTCCTTTTTTGGATTCTCTTCTTGGTGGAAGGCTTTTTTGTTGGTATTCTTGGTATTGGCAGCACTCGTCACGTAGGGGACAAACGACAACGACAACGGCGACAGTCAAACACATTGAAATGACCCGAACCTGACCCCGGATTGCCGACTCCCGCGACTCCCGCGACTCCCCCGACTACCCGCGACTCCCCCGCCCTGGTCTATGGATGCTGCTCCTGCCCTCGAGGCCACCCATTGAGTTTAAAGTATTGTCTGCCATGTGCAAAAGGTCATTTAATTTCTTTTTGATTTGTTTTTGGCTGCGCCAGGCCACTGCCACTGCCACTGCCACTGCCACATTGTGGGCTCCCCGTCATTAAAGTGTAAATGTATTTTTAAGTAGACGCCTCCGAAAAGCGGAAAGCCAAAGCTCCCAGCCATCCAGCCATCCAGCCATCCAGGCTCCAAGGGACAAAATAGAATTACCCCTAAAAAAGGCGGCTAGGCGGCGAGGCTGAAAAGCCAAAAAGCCGCACAAGTTTCAATATCATTTTGTTCTGTGTGTTTCTTCTTCGAAACTCTCTCCCTTTCCTCAGAGCTAATAGCATTTTAAGTACAGCACATGACGCAGACAATCGGGGGTGTGGGTTGTGGGATATAGAATTGGGGCTGGAGACTGAAATTTTCAACTCAAAGAGCATACAAATCTGAGATCTTTTAAATAGCCAAATCAAATCGCAAATCGAATTCGTAAGTTAATTTCAATTGAAATTAATTTTCCATTTTTGTACTTTATTGTTTATTCTTTTCTATCCTCTGTTTAATTATTAATTAAATGTTAATTACATTAGAAATTTGATCTGATTTGAGTTTCCCAAAGAAGTTTCCATTCTCTGATTGATTTTTCATGTATTTCCCTTTCCGTATAATCCTTGTTTGTCTTCTGGAGAATTTCTATCCATTTCTAGTGGCCATTTTTGATTCCTATCAATACCTTGTTGACCTTTGAGTCGGTAATCCATGAGGATCTCCTCCTTCTGCTCCTGCTCTGCCTTTAATCACGGCACTAGTTCTATTTCCACTGTCGTACAACAACCAGTGTCTCTCTTGTCCCTTGTGGGAGCCATGGCCATGACAAATCCCAGTTCAAATGCCAATTAGATTGCATTTCCCTGGGAAATCTGCGACCACAAGCACCGACAAAGCGACCAAACGACCAAACGACCAAACGACCGACCGACCGCATAACGATGGAAATTTTTGCTCCGCAAATCTGTATTTTTGCTTTTCTTTTTTTCCATTTTTGTTGCTGCTTTTCTCCTGTTTTTATTTCCGCTTTTCCGCCATCTGTGTTTTTTATTCGTTCCATGAAAAATGTATAAAGTTTTCAACTGCTTTAAGGACGACATCCAGGCCTAAGGACACACGCACCACACCATATGGGCGTGGCTGATCGGCGGGCGGAGAGGGAATGGATTTTGGCGGCTGTTGTGTGAACAAAAACTGTTTCGAATGCTCGTACGTTTTCCGAGCTGCTTTGCATTTTTTCGTGGCTTGAGGGCTTAGAGGGGGAGGGGGTCACTGTCACTGCCACTGCCACGGATCGACAAAAGTGTTTCTGAATTTGGGGAGTGGCATCAGTCCTGTGTGCGGCGTTGGGAGGCACACATGAGTTTTGTCACTCAATTTTGACACACGGTGCGTGGGCCGCGCGCATCACTCGGGGGCACGGGACCCAGAGTTCCCCCCCCCCCCGCAAGTTAGATTTTAGATTTCAGACTTTCCATTTTTTCCTCCCCAGATATCCATCCAGATAACCCATTCTCGCGCCCACTTCCACTGCCACTCCCACTCCCACTCCCCTTTTTGGCGAACAAATCTCGGTCTTCCTCTCATCAATATGCAAAAAGGCAACTTGGACGCAGAGCAAAAGCAGAGCAAAAAGGGGGGCCGGGGTGGGTCTCGCCGACGGAGGCGGTCAAGGGAGAGTGTGGGGGTGTGGCCTCTTCCGTCCATCCGCCCACTTCCGGTAGCCAGTCGTGCGTCAAAAGCAATGCAAACTTTTTGCGGCCGAACAAAAAACCAAAAAAAAAATCAGAGTGAAAGAGTGAAATCGGAAAAGAATGAAACGAAAATTATTATGGAAATGTCAACGTGAAAGTTTTTCAAAAATGCACGAGAGGAATCCGCCCGCTTAGAGTCCATTTTCAACAGCGGCAGAATCCCCCAACGATCCCCCTCTGAATCCTGCAATCTCTGAGTCGCATATGCTACGCAGGACACACATACACACACACACACACAAATATGGAAAAACACAATTGAATTTCATGTTTGACATGGCCCCTCCCCCATCCCCCAGTCCCCAGCCCACCGTACTAGCCGGCTAGACGAAGGAAAAAGAGTTTTCCCTTTGTTTTGTGGCTCGCGATTTATGCGGGAAATTTTAATGCGATTTCCATTGGCTTCGCTGGAGCATCGGGTTTCGGCAATCGGATTCTGGAGAGTCCCATGGTTACCAAGCGGGGAGAGGGGACAGGGGACAGGGCGTGGGTGTGGGTGTGGCTGAGAGCGATATTTGCATAAGAATTAATTAGAAAACCGCACGCGCGACTGGAAACGCCCATGAGGTGGGGCAGGCGATTTAAAGCGCGCGCACGCGAAATCATTCAAATGCGAATCCTTTAACACAACAGACGACTCTCCAGCAGCTTTCTTTTTTGCTTGCAGCCTTTGTTTTTTTTTCTCGCTGAGAGTGTCCTTCAATGGGGCAGAGGAAGGGAGCGAAAAGCGACAGAGACAGACGGCTGTTGACTCTGGCGACACCTTTTCTCCTTTGTGCATAATTCAATTTGCGGCACTTGACAGCATCAAAAGGTTGACATAATTCGCTTTTTACCCCATACCCCCCTCCCCCTGCCCCCTGCCCCATACGCCATACCGTCTACCCTCTGCCATGTCTCGGCCACCCCTTTCTTTGGGTGGGGCTGGGGCTGGGGCGTCAGGCGTCAGTGATTGTGCGCGCGACTTTAAGCGCGTCGCTGCGGCAAGCAGAGCGTTTTTAACAGCTCGCTTTCAATTTGTGACACCTTAATGGGCAACTGAGCACGGACAAAGGACAACCCGGACAGCGCGGACAACCCGGACTCCGAGAGTCCCCGAACCCAGTCCCAGAGACCCGTAGTCTGCACCCGGAATCGGTTTCGGTCGATTCTTAATTACAAGTACAGTTAATATTATACTTTTCTTTCGTCTTTCGCCTTTCTCCCTTTCTCTTTAATGTAATTCAACGATGAGAAAACTGAAAATTGCTCTCAATTAACTTGTTAGTGGGTTGTTGTCCCCCCGAAAAGGAAGGAAAAAAAGGGAAAGGCAAGGAAAAGGTTGAATCCATTAGGTGACTTCTTCATCTCGTGGGAGCCCCTGGACAAAACTGTCAGGCGGCAAAACTTTTCGCCCAACGCTAGAAAAGGGACACTTTTTGATGAAAAAAAGGAAACACAGAATCCATTAGACTGTGACCACACAATAGACACAACACAACCGAACAGCCGTGACAGCCGGCCAACGAAGTCGCTGATACCCTCTAGACACATTTCAAAATAATTGCCAAGATAAAGTCATTTTATTAAATTGCAAGAAATATTGTAGACATTTAAAATGCTGTCAAAACAGTCGCCGTGCACTATCGTATTGCCAAGTCATTATATTTTTTGGTTAAACAGAAACATGGAAACGCTTAGCAGCCATCGACCAATTCGCAAATGTTTCGGGAAGCTGCTGGATCGGTGATGGCCATGCAGCTCACCTTGAAGGACTTGCCGCAGGCGCGGCCCAGCTCCTTCATGGTGCCCGCAAAGACCAGAGCATCCACCTCCCCTGTCTTGGCCCTCTTCTCGATGTCGGCCTTCATTCCGACAGTCGTGTCGCCGGCAATGATCACCAGCATGGCCTCCCCGTTGTTCACTGCCTTGAGGCTCTCCTTGGCGCCCACGAAGTACTTCCCCGACTGGACCACCTTCGCTAGAAGCTCGCGGAAAACGTCCATCTCGACTGTTGTCCGGCTGTAGTCGCCTGCAAAGAGGGAAACAATTTTGATTGAGGCACAATGACACGACAAAATTGATTGAACTTTTACGAACTTTTTCCTAAATTCTTTTGACGAAAAGTAAAATTTGTTTCTTATTTTTCACGTTTCAAGCTGAACACTGAACACAGCTGTGACTTCTATTCGAGTGAAAATTCTGGCAAAGATGCAATCACGACGTAAACTAAAAAAAGTCAACGCCTGCTTGGAGTGAAATTTGTTTCCCGATTAAATTTCTAAAATAGCGTTGGGTAACAGTTGTTCTTTTTTGACGAAAAAATAAATAGTCTCCCTTTTTCTCGTTTCAACTTGAATACTGAACACAGCTGTGATTTTTAGTCGAATGAAAATTCTGGCAAAGATCTAATCACGATGTAAACTAAAACAAAGTCATCGCCTGCTTGGAGTGAAATTTGTTTCCCGATTAAATTTCTGAAAAAGTGTTGGGTAACAGTCTTTCGTTATGCGTTTAGTTTTCCAACACTTGCGACTGGATAAATGTAAATTTATTGCCAAGAAAATATACGCTAAATGAAGTGGAAAACTCGTCGCTTTTGCATTGCAAAAATCTGTTAAAAATCATAATACCTTTTGCCAGCGGGAGGGAATTACAATATGAAGAGACAAAGGAAGAGTGAGAGAGTGAGGGAGAGAGGGAGAGAGAGAGGAGCGTATGGGCAAAACAAATAATTAAACTCCAACTTTTTCAACCCACACAGACAGACACACAGAAAGACAGACATAACGACAGACAGGCAGAGAGACAGACAGACAGACAGACAATACAAATATTAACAAAAGGAAAATGCACAAAATTTATTTTACTTGTCATTAAAAGAAGGCCACGCCCCCACCGCAGGAGCACGAGTGGCAGCAAGCAGCAACCCTTTTTTGCAGGACTAAAATTAATTAAATAAATTAGAAGTTTGCCCAAAAATAAATTGAAATGGAACGCTTTGACAGTGCAGGCAGCAGCAGTCAGCAGTCGGAGCAGTCAAGCAACCAGCAGCCGCGTTTCAAGCGGTGTAATTAACTTGAAAGACGACGAAGACGACCAGAAGTCGTCCTCCCCCTCTCCTCAAACCCCTTGAACTGAAGGCAGTGCCAATGCCAGTGCCAGTCGCATTCGCATTCACAAAGCGGAAGCGGATGGAGTGGTTGGACGGAGGAGGAGGAGCAGCAGCAGCGGTGGGGTGACAGGTCATGGCTTGGCATCGGTCACAAGTGATTGCCCTTTGTCAGAAGGCACTTGAGTGGCGGGTGGCGGGTGGCAGCGGCGCCAGTGATGTCGCTGCAACGGAAGGGGGCTGGTAGTAGGGGAACACCACAAAAGCGGAAGAAGCGAATGACAAGCAGCACGACGTCCATTAAAGGAAAAGGCAATCTATTTGTACGCGGCCGAATCGCAGGCGACAAAAGTGTCACGGAATACATCCACACGAATGTACATATTTCCTACTCCATTAGGGTATTCCTTGAGATTCGAATTCGGATAGTTCCACAGATGACAGTCTCTTGGGATAAACGAATTTTTCTATAAAATTGAATCGCTAATTGCCAAGGCTTCCTTCGCATACCATGGCAGACATTTTTGTCGCCTGTCCCTTCGCTTAGATGACTCACCAGTGAGTCCCCAATCTCCGCCAGCCGTTTGTGTCATTTGGCCATCGCTGCTCCTGGCGCTCCTGCCGCTCCTGCTGCTCCTGCTGCCAGTGCACTTTGTGTCAATGTTATGCACATCAGCAACCGGTGCAGCCGTGGCAAAGAGATGGCACACCATCAATGGCAGTCAGTCGTCAGTCAGTGTCTTTGCCATCCGACATTCCCTCAGAGCCACAGTCAGAGTCAGTCAGAGTCAGTCAGTGGGTCCAGAGAGCCATGCTCTGGCATACGCTACTTAGCCCGCAAAATTTGCTGACTCTGGCATTTTCCGTGTGCGTGGCTTTGACTGCATCCTCCTCCCTCCTGTTCTGTTCTGTTCTTGGGGCTTCCACTGGCAGGCAGGCAGGCAGGCAGGCAGGCAAGCAGGCAAGCAGGCAGGCAAACCTTCGTTGCAACCAGTTGTTTGCATTGCAGCGGCAGATGCTGTCAATAATAAATTTCCGCTTGAGCCGCAGCAGATTGGTTGGCTGCAAAGCGGGAGATGAAACGAAACGAAACGAACCCAGTTGGCTCCTCTGGCGGCACGTAGCCAAGCCGAGCCAAGCCAAGCCAGATGAGATGCGATGCGATGCCATGCCATGCCATGCCATGCGATTGGGACAGAGTTGCAGGGGTGGCAGGAAGGAAGCACATAAGCGCATTGCGCCCGGGCCAAGACGAGGGAGGGTGGAGGGAGAGGCGAAGGGAATCTGAGAGGAAGTACAAGTAGATTGCAGCACGGCACTAAAAAGATGACATAAAGATAGAGACGGGCGGGTGTTGAAATTGAATAGGGGTAACGAAGCAGAGACCGAGCGACAAAGGGGTGGTGGGGGAGGGGGTGCTTCTGGGTGCAGGCATGCAAACTATGCGACGCTGTCGCCAGATAAAGTATACGACCGATTGCCCGTTTCTGCTAGACGAAGCTCGGAAAAAGGATGAGTCGAAGGCGTTCAACGACACCAGGATGGGATGCAAATGGAAAATGGCTTGGCAAGAGGCAGCAGCAGAAAGAGCATGGAAAAGAGGGAGAGTGAGGGAGGGAGGGAGAGAGAGAACTCAGCGGGCGACACGTTGATAAATTTATTGAAATTCTATTGAAACGAAACGATTTGACTGCGGCTCCCAAGGACCAGGACGCACAAATCGCTGATAAAGTGGAAAATGAGCGAAAAACAAAAAGGAAAAATGTCGTAAATTGCAAATAAATTGCAGCCAAAGGAAAGGAAAGGCAGGGAAAAGCCGCCATCACATGCTCTCTCCATCGACTCCCCCGACTGGCAATTAAACTTTGGCCATTCCATTGCATAAATTTGATCTGGTTTCGTTTCGTTTCGTTTATGGATACACATTGTATGTATATGTTGTATATGTATGTATATATCAAATCTCGGGGAAACTTTGCGCTTAATTTTTAATTTTCTTTCATTTGGCCTTTGACCCGGCCAAGCCATCGCTGGACAAGCGATGCTCAATTTAACCTGGGGGCCCCCGCGGCACACGCTTCACTGGGTTCCTCAAAGGAGGCAGGCAAAAAAACTCTCCAGCCGTCCCCGTCCCCGCCCCCCCTGTTTCTTGGGGCATACTTACGGCGAAGCCCAAAGCAGAACAGGCGAAGAGGGGAAGAGGGCAAGAGGGAGAGAAACAGAACAGATATAAAAAAGGAAAGATAACAGAGTAACAGGAGACTGAGAAAAGGCCAAATTTAATTTGTGTTCAGTGGCTGTGGCATCTCTTGCTCCTGCTGCTGCCCCCCATCCTGCGTCCTGCATCCTGCATCCCCTGGTTGCTGGCTTCTCTCTGTGTGTGTGTTGTGCCATGAAGAAATTGCTACCCAATTACGTAATAAAATCTGACTGAAGTTTCTACTCTTATTATTTAATTTTTGCTTTATCTCCCGCCTGCCTCCCCCTGCCTACCCCTGCCCTACTGCCTCCTTCCTCCTTCCTCCTGCCCATGTCCTCTGCTTGTCTGAAACGGCACACAAATTGTTCAAGGGGATTTGCCGGCAAATAAAAGTTGAGCAAATGGCGGAAGGA
The DNA here is from genome assembly GCA_035041765.1 of Drosophila algonquin. NCBI lineage: Eukaryota > Metazoa > Arthropoda > Insecta > Diptera > Drosophilidae > Drosophila > Drosophila algonquin. The sequence continues at coordinate 732,455 of JAWNKY010000238.1, read as the reverse complement.
CGACGACGACAACGACGATGCCGCTCGGCGCTCGACGCTCGGCGCTTGGCGCTTATTAAGAAATAATGCTGTAAAAACAAAACGCAATGGCGTCAAATCAACTTTGCTTTCTTGCCATCGGCAACATTAAATGGAATCAAATGAAAAGGAAGTACTCGAAAATGTAGCACACACACAACAAAAAACAGGAAGACAGCCCAGACCCAGCACTGGAGATCATTCATCAGGCGGCGCTGTTGGCGGATTGGCGGGGAACCAAAGAATAATTACAAAGAACAGTGCAAACAGTTTCGCCCTAAGGGAGAACTGAGACAAATTAAAACTACAAGAAAAATGCTGTCAAAACAGTCGCCGTGCACTATCGTATTGCCAGGCCATTATATTTTTTTGGTTAAACAGAAACATGGAAACGCTTAACAGCCATCGACCAATTCGCAAATGTTTCGGGAAGCTGCTGGATCGGTGATGGCCATGCAGCTCACCTTGAAGGACTTGCCGCAGGCGCGGCCCAGCTCCTTCATGGTGCCCGCAAAGACCAGAGCATCCACCTCCCCTGTCTTGGCCTTCGTCTCGATGTCGGCCTTCATTCCGACACTCGTGTCGCCGGCGATGATCACCAGCATGGCCTCCCCGTTGTTCACTGCCTTGAGGCTCTCCTTGGCGCCCACGAAGTACTTCCCCGACTGGACCACCTTCGCTAGGAGCTCGCGGAAAACGTCCATCTCGACTGTTGTCCGGCTGTTGTCGCCTGCAAAGAGGGAAACAATTTTGATTGAGGCACAATGACACGACAAAATTGATTGAACTTTTACGAACTTTTTCCTAAATTCTTTTGACGAAAAGTAAAATTTGTTTCTTATTTTTCACGTTTCAAGCTGAACACTGAACACAGCTGTGACTTCTATTCGAGTGAAAATTCTGGCAAAGATTTAATTACGACGTAAACTAAAAAAAGTCAACGCCTGCTTGGAGTGAAATTTGTTTCCCGATTAAATTTCTAAAATAGCGTTGGGTAACAGTTTTTCTTTTTTGACGAAAAAATAAATATTCTCCCTTTTTCTCGTTTCAACTTGAATACTGAACACAGCTGTGATTTTTAGTCGAATGAAAATTCTGGCAAATCACGATGTAAACTAAAAAAAAAGTCAACGCCTGCTTGGAGTGAAATTTGTAAAAAAAGTGTTCACAAGTGTTTCAGTGTTTTTAGTGTTGGCTAACAGATATTTAGTGAGACCGTTCCCCGAGTCACGAGTAGAGCCGCAGTCACTTATTGCCAGCGTTTGATTAAATTTAAATAAATCATGGAAAATGCTTAATACATCTGTTCGAGATGGAAATCAGCCATCTGACTGTTAAACAAACAATAATAAGAGATAAGTAAATGAATTCTGGCCGACAAACAGTGGTGCAGATAAGCCTTGAGGAGGACATGTGGGGGGAAATGCTGGAAAATCAGGGAAAGCCAAGGCAAGGCAGACGGAAGCCAGGCAGGGGAAGGGCAGGGAAGGGCCATGGGCATTATGTCGAGCGTAATAAGTGCCCTGTGGTGCAGCTTATGAAGATGCGGAGGGATCTGCGAGTCCCTGCCTGTCCCACAGCCATACAAATATACATACATACATATACATACATATATGTATGTATGTATGTATGTATGCATGTTTGGGTGTTTTATAATTTAAGGATATTTTATTTTATATGCTCCGAAGCCAGTGGCTTTCTCCCACCCGCAAAAGCACAGGTGTGGGCGTGTGCGTGTGTGTGGTCCTGCCGCTCCGTGAGTGAATTTGTTGTTGGCAATTTATGAATCGACGAATTAAATTATGCGTGCAGTGCATACATTAGAAAGACAAAAACGAAAACAAAAGCGATAAGAGGGACTCCCGAAACGAAATGGGGCGTAAGACGACCGTCGAGCCGTAGATAACCAAAGGAATAGACTACCGACAGGCGTTTGGACAGGGATAGCGGGATTAAAGAGGGTCAGAACTGAACAGAAAACAGCCAGAATGCATGAGCGCATGCTACAGACTTTTTGAGTTTCATCTGAGGCCTTACATACATTTCTCCACTTAGCTAATGGATCATTAGGGTCCAAAACGAGCCTCGCCCCACCTCGCACCTAAGCCCATAATTTGCGGCATTCTCCGACTCCTTTCAGGACATTTTCCCATGGCCATTTGATTTCTCATTACACAAAAAGGAAGAGCAAACACAAATAAAATAAAATAATACACATACAAATGCAGATACAGAAGGGAAGACTTCAATTGCTTGGACGACGCTTTGGATACACTTTCAAACGGATAAAAAGGACAACGAGATTATTGCGTCTCATTTGATGTTTATTGGATGTCTGATTTTGGACAACTTCATAAATGATTTGGCAGTTTTAGCTGCTATCTCGCTATACCCTCAACCTATTTGAGTGCTTCCCCCTCTGTGTGGCAAAGATCTTATTGAAACTGAAATACCCTCCAGGGCAAGGGTAGACATCTATAAGTATTCAAAATGATATTCGCTTGCTGCCTTGCTTCCTGCAATGGCCAATCAATGTGCAATCTTCTCCTCCAAGTTTCTCCCTCTCATCTGTGTCCGCTGCTGTGTCTGTGTATGTGTTTGTGTGAGGCACAGGGCAATAATCATAAAAAACCGTCAAACGTTTTGTTTTTTTGTTCTTGAGAATTGAGGCAACAATGCCGAAACGAAAGAGCGAGCGCCCGGAGAGCAGGAAGGATGGGATGGCAGGATGGCAGGATGGATAGAACGAAGAAGGAAGGCAGACACTGTCTTTGGCTTGCGATTATTTTGCCATTACTTTCCATTATTTTACTTTATTTCAATGACTGTTTACATTAGGCACACGCATACACACAGAGACGCACACACATACACACAGTACGAAGAGAACGAGGCAGAGGCAGATAAGTGTTGCATACTTTGAGCGCCTGAGCTGCTTATTTCGGTCTTTTCGTTCTTTTCCTTTGTTTGCTCTCTTTCTGTGTGGGTGTGTGTTTGAGAGAGTATATATTTATCCATGTATGGGTGCATCTGTGTGAACCACTTCACTTTGGTTATTGAGCGGCAGCAGCAGCAGCATCATCCAAAGGACTCTCATCCACAGAAAGAACAACTTTTGAAACTTTGATTTCCCATAACATTTTTGCTTGTGATTTTCTTTCCCCATTTCCTACTGTAGATACATATATGCATCTTGAGAAAAGGTACAATAACAAATCCTATTTCTGTATCTGTATCTTTCAATTGCAGGCGGAAATTTGGAGCGTTTTTATAGCGATTCTGCGTAAGAGCGTCCGCAATCTGCAGGCCTGCACTGATGTTGGTCTCATCGAGCATGTCCTCGTCCGGCTGCAGCGCTCCGAAACGGTTGTGGCAGGTAAGTGATGCACACAAAAAGTACCCCCCCATACACAGATGCATACATATCCATCCTCATCCATCCAGAAGAAGTTTTGTTGTGGGTGGTCTTTTCAAGAGTTCGGCTGATGCCTTAACAATGGTCGACAGAGCTTTCCTCGTATTTTCCACTCATATTTCAGGTGCACTTTTAAGGAAGGGCTTTTCTTCGGGTCCTATTCAAAGGGAATAGAAAGATACACATTATCCAGAGACATATGAGGGGGAGGGGGGCGGGGGAGTTCAGAGTCTGCTTTGACCCGATCTGTTGTTGTGTATGGATGTGGATGCTTGGATCTGGCTTGTGGGATTGCTTCTCGATTAATTTCACGCTTGTCAGCAGCACTGACACGCCCAGTCCACAAGGCATACCCCTCAACCATCGCACACAGAGAGCACAATGGTGCACAGTGGGTTTGTGGGTGGCTGTGGGTGGTGCTCACCCCGGGAGAGATACGAGATACGATAAGAGTATGGGGAAAATAAGCAGCTCGGCAAATTTGCTGTTCATTAGCGAGCCACGGATACCTCATACTCCTCACCCCCCAACCCCCAACTTCCAACTTCCAACCCACACCCCTCTCTCCATTCCAACAATCTTGGCTTTTCCTAGCCATGCTCCTGCTCTTGCTTTTGGTCTCTGCCTTGAGCATGTGCGTGCCTTTGGCTTTGATTTTGATTTTATTAAGTCAATGACACATCTGCGGTCTCCCAGCCAGAGGCGGGCCACCCATGCTGCCAACCAACCCTCTCACTCCCTCGCTCTGTGGCAGCTGCTTGCCCCAAGCCCCTGCTTCTTGCCGCATTTAACGAACTGTAACTGCTGTCAATTTGCAGTCGCTGACTTTTGAGCTTCATGTGCGGAGACGACAGACAAACAGACATAGCTGGAGCTGGGTGGAATGGGGGGTATGGGGTATATGGGGTATATGGGGGATGCCGCAAACAAAGACATAATTTCATACATATGAGATGTCTGTCTATCCTCATTTCTTTCTCTCTGCCCCTCTCCTTTTCTCTCTGCCACGCCCTCACCTGACAAATGCCAAAACGTGACACTTGCCAAGAAATTAGATAAGTTAAAAGTTCGTTCGTTCGTTCGTTCGTTCGTATGTCTCGGTCTCGACAGAAAGTTGAACTTAGAGCTAAACTTTTACGAGTGGGGTTTTCCATCCACTACATGGGTGTGTGCGTGTGTGTACGTTTGGGGAGTCCGAGAAGGAGAGCAGAAATCCTTCACAGAAAAAAAGAAGAGTGCCTTAAGGCTCCTAAGCCCTGAAAATCCTTGAAACCAATCATAACTATGGCAGCTATACACATGATCTATCACTTGGATCAATACTGGAACTGGCAATGAGTCTGTTAGTCTATAAGATTGGACATTTCCATATATTCTTTTGTATATTTTGCTATTTTGAATGTCATGTTTTCCTTTATTATAATCTACCATAAAAAAAGATTATTCTCTCTCTTATTCTCGCATGCGAACTCCACAGTTTTTTGAAATTATCCAATTATCCAATTAGAGTGTAGGACTTATTCAATTGTTAGATGTGGAATAGAACTGTTAAAATGTTTGGTATTACGTATACCACCCTTCGAAGGGTATATGAAAAATAGCGATAATAAAAATTGTTGCACTAAGCGCTCTGTTTCAACGGAGTTGACAATGTTCTCACCCATTTATGGCTTGGATGGATGCTGGATGCTGCTCCCCAATGATGACCATGATGATGATGTAGATGAGGATGGGGGGCGATGGGGGGATGGGCGGATGGGCGCCGTAAAAACTTTGGCATGCCAAAGGAAAATGTAATTAAATGCTGATGAAGCGGTAGAGGGAATGATGCGATGCTGCTGCTGCTGCTGCTGCTGCTGCTGCTGCTGCCAGACACTGCTGGAACTTCAACTGGAGAGCAACTGGGCGACATTGTCGTCTTGGGAATGTCGCCTCGGGGCCCACGGCAGCAAGGACCCAAGGAGGAGCTTCAAGGGGAGTGTGGGTGGAGTTGTTCGGGCCCACTCACAAGCCCAAAGGTACTGCCTCCCTACAGCCCGACAGCCCGACAGCCCTGCAGCCCCATGGTTGTCTGTGGCTTCATGTTACTCAATTTCTTAATTTACGCAACCCGAAACGTGTTGATGGTGTGTGAGTGGGTGTTCGTGTGGGTGTCTTGGCGAGGCAGCGCCAGAGGCAGAGGCCATGGAGGCCAGGGCAACAGTCCAAGCATTAAAACGGCCCGAGCGTCCCATTTCAATTAGTGTGCATTACAAATGAAGTTTGGGAATAGCGCAGCAGCGGCAGTGGCAGTGGCAGAAGCAGAGGCAGCGGCGGTGGCAGAGGCAGTGGCAGCGGCAGATGTAGCCAGGCCCCGAGGGCGTGTTGCAAAGTTGGAGAAACACTCGGGGATGAGGATGAGGCATGCGGTGTGGCAGTGGCAGTGGAAGTGGAGCTCTGTAGGTGAACCACCGGCAAAGTGTGGGCAGGGGCGGCGGGGGCGCTGAGGCAATCAGTTTGAACTCTGGAATTAATAACTATTTGGCCAAGCTTTTGGCCAAAGTTGATTGAAAATGCACGAGGATGGGGGATGGAAACAGACCAAAACTTTGGCAACATCATTATCATCATCAATTTCATCAGAATCATCATCCGCGCGGTGGCTTACTGAAGACAGAGATGGACGATGTTGCTATTTCTTGAGTTCATAAATTATGTGCCAGCAAAACGGAAAATTGAACGTTTGAAGAATTCCATCCAATCAAAGAACTTGCAGTTTTCTATCTATCCACCTATCTATGTATCTGGGAATATTCCCTTCTATGGCCGTCTTCTGGTGACTACATATGGGCCATAAGAAAGATACTTCTCAAGCTGTTTCTCCACTTGAAATGCCTTGACAATGCCAGGGATCAAAGGCGGCACCATTGCCTTGTCAGCCTCTAAGAGCATGTCCTTGTCGCATGCCTGAGAGTATTTGCAACTGACACGGCACCTGCGCTAAAACCGGAGGGGGGGGGCGAAACTATCTTGCACTCGTTGCACTGAAAGAAAAAGGCCTTAAATTGCAAGTGGAACGACATATTTCTCACTGCTAACTTGGATCTTGTTTTTTGTCAGTGCACATCTCTGCCCTCTGCCCCCAAGGAGATTGCGTAAGCGTTTTCATATGTAGAATCCCCGACATATCCCCGACATATACCCGACATATCCATATCCATTAGGCGTTTCCCGTCATCAAGAATGAGCCGCCATAATGGCCGTACAGCAGCACTCGCCACCCATCCCGGCACCCGGAACCACCCCCCACCGGAGAACTCATATCTCATGTCACCCACTAACATTAATGCTCTCCTCCCCTGCTCTTTCCCTTCCCTGCAGATCTGCTCATCGAGATGCTGGGCGTTTTGGCCAGTTATAGCATAACGGTCAAGGAGCTGAAGCTGCTCTTCGGAACGATGAAGGCAACGAATGGCAAGTGGCCGCGGCACTCGGCCAAATTGTTGAATGTCCTGCGCCAAATGCCGCATCGCAACGGGCCCGATGTGTTCTTCAGCTTTCCGGGCCGCAAGGGATCGGTGAGTAAAAATACTATATACTATACATACATATGTACATATATCCATTTAATGGGTAGAGTAAGACAACGACTAGTGTGTACCCTGAATACGGAACAACATTTGATTAAAACATTTAATTAAGTTGATTTGCTGTTGGCCATCAACAAGCGGATCATGTCCTGCGAGACCTTAGCATCGGTAATAACCATTGTGCTGACATTGAAGAACTTGCCAATGGCATTGCCCAGATCGAAATTGGTGCCATCGAAGCGCATCAACTGGGTCTTCGTCTCCGCGGCGCATTTCTCCATCTCCGACTGCATCTGACCCGGTACGTTGTTGGCCAGGATCACCAGCTTGGCGTTGCCCCCACGCAGGGCCCTCAGCGACTGCTTGTGGCCCAAAATGTACTTGCCGTCCTTCAGAGCCTCCTCAAGACAAGCGGAAAAGTAATTCATAGTCGTCACTGCAACCGAAAAACAAAAACAAATATTACAAAACATTTGCACTTGCATTTGCATTCACTTTTTCCTTACTTATGCGAAACTATTTGGTTTTCGTACTTCTTTCGACCTGGATTATTCGGGGACTTGAGAACGAATGAACAATCAGGAATTGTATCGAAAAAGATATTGACAAGCGAAGCCCAACTGGCCAACTGGGCAGACGGTGCTGGGCAATGTTCAAGTGTTCAAGTGTTGGAAAACGTACTCCAGGCTGTGTTTTGTGTCAAAGTGAAATTGCAATTCGGTATAAGAATAAAGTGAAATCTTTATTGAATGCAGCTGGAGCCGTTGCGCCGCCCTCTCGGAGGACACGAGGCCCGATACACATGTTCGAATGATGTCCGTCCCCAGGGGGCACAGAGCGTTGGGAGAGGCGGGGGCTTTTATTTTATTGCTTGGCACTTAAAGCGAATTCCAAATGTGTGTACGTATATTTTTTTGTTTTCTGCGTCGTTCTGTTGTGTTCCATTCCATTCCGTTCGCTCCTCTAACGGACAGCTAATGGGCGAGTGTCCAGGGACAGTCTATCCGAGACCGGGCACTCTATCGATGTGTCCATCTCCCCATAAACACATAAAAAATGCCATAAAGTGAATTGGAAGTCAAATGCGAACGAACATCAGAGGAGCAGACCGGAGCGGAGAGGAGTGGAGAGGAGCGGAGCGGAGGAGCAATAGCAATCGCAATTGTCGCACAAAATGTCCAATAAACAGGGGAGAACCATTCCATCCATGCTGTGCTGTGCTGTGATGTGATGTGCTGTGCTCTGCTGGGCTGGGCTACACCCCCATCGTCATCAACCCATAGACCACATAGACACACATGCTGGTGGTTCCTGGTCCCGTGGATTCCTCCCCGTCCACTTCATTGCTCTTCGGGAGAGGACTTTTCACGCATTTGGGTGATATTTCCTTCTTTTTAATTTGTTCGCCTATCCTGAAAGGCCCGAAACCCCCAGCACTGGTGCCCACTTAACCACCGATCAGCGATCCACAGGCCGGGACCCCGGACTAATGCCGTTGATGATGGCGCTGATTGCAATGCAATGACAGGCGGCCAGTGACATCGAGGCCAGAGATTCGATTCGAATAATGAGATTTTGTCACAGACCAACGCCAACGCCCCCACCATACCCACCATCCCCATACATGGGGTGGCATATCCGGTGCTCTGTTTCCGCTGTCTGAAAGCGACGAGAAACGAGGGCAAGAACGAGGGAGGAGAGTTCGGTGGTGCAACCGCAGCACAGCTCTAACAATGTCAGGTCTTTGTCACGTCCGCCTAGCCTTAACCCATTTAGGTCGGGCCATGACTGCGATATAGAAAGCAGACCAAGAGAGAGATAGAGAGAGAGAGAGAAGGCTCCTCTCTGTAAGGGTTGGGAGACCACACGAGTGCAAGAGTTCAGAGGAAATCAAATTTCGATCTGTTTGAGTGCATCCCAGAGAGCGCATAGAGTCGTGATATGTGACCTTTGCCATCAGTTGACTCCTATTCCCATTCCCATTCTAATCTCTGAATGTTTCATGTAAAGAGGATTTAAATGGCAATTAATGAAGACTAGTGCTATTAATCCAATTCAATCTACTCGTATATTTTGAGAGGCAATAGGCAAGTGCTCAAAAGAGAAACGATTGAGAACGAGATTGAATTTTATTGGCAATCATTTAAGAGATGAACCCCAATCGAAAATATAGTACTTTCTGGCTAGCTGGCTGGCTGGCTGGCTGGCTGGTCAATTTATGAGCTCCGTTTGGAAAGGAATTTCCAGAGTCTGCCACAGTCTCTGCATTGTCTGTCCGATAAACCACAGAATCCATTTCCTTATAATTTTCATTCTCTGTTCATTTCTGTTGCGACCTTTGTAGCCATGTCTGTGGCTGCTTGAGGTTTCTGGGCTCACACAGGACTCAAAAGGGAAGTGAGTGGCAGTGGCACTGGCAGTGGGCGTGGCGACTGGGACTGGGACTGGTAGTGCGTTTGAGTATCTGTGTGTCGAATGCCACAAGTAAGCCAAGTCAAAGACCATTCAAAAATATACATTTGTACGGCATCCGAAGTGTACAGCAAACGTTTGATTTATGTGCTCGGAGTTGAACGGAAATTGCCTGCAGACCTCTCAACTCTATTTGGAAACTCAAGTTCTGTTGAGAGTTCCCTCTCCCTCTCTCTCTCTCTCTCTCCCTCCCTCTCCGAACAATGAAAATGATGTGGCTTATTTGACTTAATGTTGGCCAAGAAATGGAGTTTATAATTGCTATTTAACCGACTGTGCAGCAGCAGCAGCAGCAGCACCATACAATCAATACTCGTTCAACAATCGATGCTAATCTGTAATCTGAAATCTGATGTGAATTTTCGTATTTATTTGCAGGCCATGGTCCTGCCGCCGCTGGCCAAATGGCCGTACGAGAATGGATTTACCTTTACCACATGGTTTCGCCTGGATCCCATTAATTCGGTGAACATTGAGCGCGAGAAGCCCTACCTCTACTGGTGAGTCCCCTGCCCTGCATCTGCAGTGTGATTTTTATCGTTTACTTACTTTATTGTTGCTTTCTATTTGTCGACAGCTTCAAGACCTCGAAGGGCGTGGGGTACACGGCGCACTTTGTGGGCAATTGTCTGGTCCTCACATCCATGAAGGTGAAGGGCAAGGGCTTTCAGCATTGTGTCAAATATGAATTCCAACCGCGAAAGGTACGATTCATAGAACCATACAAAAGCTCACATCTATGTACTATAATTTGTCTTGTTTTCACAGTGGTATATGATTGCCATTGTGTATATATACAATCGTTGGACGAAAAGCGAAATCAAGTGCCTCGTTAATGGACAGCTGGCCTCTTCGACCGAAATGGCCTGGTTTGTTTCCACAAACGATGTGAGTGTATCCAGATCCATCCATGTATGCATTATCCTTTGAATTTTTCATCTTTCTTTCTTCCGATGACAGCCCTTTGACAAGTGCTATATTGGCGCCACACCGGAGCTGGATGAGGAGCGTGTCTTCTGTGGCCAAATGTCGGCCATTTATCTGTTCAGCGAGGCGCTGACCACCCAACAGATCTGTGCCATGCATCGCCTGGGGCCGGGCTATAAGGTATGTGTTCCCGATGATCCCGATCCTGAGATCCAACCTCCAACCGCCCCACATAAAACCTCTGCACCTCTGCACCCTCTGGAGCACCCATCACTTTGCTTTCGCGCAGCAAGCAAATGTCCTTGTCCTTGTCCATGTCCATGTCCATGTCCATATCCTTGTCCATATCTGTACAGAAGATAATGTAATTTGATTTCTGTTTTTTTTTCCTTTCTTTTTGCTCTTCTCTCTCTTTTTCTCTCTCTCTCTCTTTCTTTCTGTCTCTTTCTGCCGCACACTCGCTAACTTTTGCACCAATCACCAATCGAATATCGACTATCGACTATCGATAAAAAACGAAAACAAAAACAGTCGCAATTCCGTTTCGATAACGAATGCTATCTGAATCTGCCGGACAATCACAAGCGGGTGAGTCACTTTCAACTGTTGCCAGCCTCGTCGCTGATGGTGGCTGGGGGACTGGGCGTCACCGGTAGTGGGAGCGGCAGTGGAGCGGGCAGTGGCAGTGCCATCGATGCCGCTGCGGCAGCCGTCAGTGGCCAACAGCAGTTGCAGCTGCAGTTCCAGACCCTGGCCGCCGAGCAGGAGGCTCGAGCGATTGACTGGGCGGACGAGCGGCTCGATCTGAATGCGGCCTTTGTCAAGATCCGGGCAGTGCTAACCGCACGCAATGCCGTGACCCTGGCCGCGCTACCAGGGGCAGGGGCGGGAGCAGCAGCAGCAGTAGGAGCCCAGGCTGCCACAGCCACTGCTCCTGGAGGAGCAGCAACACCCAACGAGAGCAGCAGCAGCGGTGGCAACATCATCGTGGCTGATCCACAGCAGCAGCAGCAGCTGGGCCCAATCGCAAGCCAGGGATCCGCTGGCGGCACTGCGGACGATCCGCTCGGCCATTTGCCCACTGGAAATGCTTCTTTTGGTATTTATATTAACTTATGATTTGCCCTAGAGTCCATCAGTTTTGCTTAATTGATTTCTGATTTCCCAATTTTCCAATTTTCATTTTGTCGGGGAAAAACTGTGTCGTCGCACAGACCAACTGCGTCGCATGTCGAGCGTGAGCAGCCTAAACACCGTATCCGGTGCCGACACCGAGGAGATCAACCAGCTGAAAGCTGTAAGCGAACTTTACTTTTTTATTTGATTTTATTTTCTTTTCCTCTTCCTTTACCTTTTAGTTCCTTAAGTTGGTTTCTCTGTCCCGAAAAAAGTTCTTGATACACCTAGTAGTCGTCGGAGCAATTAAGAAGTTATCGGGGCACAGGTCGAAGCAATCAAATCGATATGAATCTGGGGCTGCGAAAGTTTCTGTTTCTGTTTCAGTTTCAGTTTGAGTTTCAGTTTGAAGCATTTTCATTTTGTGTTAACGGCTTTTTAAAGTTTCCTTCCAGAGGCGGGAGGGCGGAGTTTATGGCCCCAACAATGCCTCGAGATGGAAGTAAATGTAGCGTATACTTTCGCAGGTGCGCCAGCACCACCACCATCGCCACCACCCTCGTAGACAAACCCCTAGACAAAGCCCAAATGTAAGGCTCTCCTTCACATTGTATGTGTGTGTGGGTGTGTGTGATAGCTCCTTGCGAGCCTTGCGAGTAGAGTAGATTGTTTGGGAAATCTTTTGGGCGCGCATGTTCCATATTCCGTGGCACAGAGAACAGTACAGAACAGAACAGAACAGAACAGAACAGAACAGAGCTTCACAGCGAAAACACATTTCTATGCCATGTTCCACATTCAGAGCGAAACAGAGACCCGAAACCCGTGCCGTACCGCGCCTTGCCGTGCCTTACCGTACCGGAGCCATTAGGCCCACCCACAGTCCACATCCACAATCCACCTGCCCGGGCAGAGCAGGGCATTATGCCATTTGCTTCCTTTCACGAGGAGGGGGAGTGGAGTGCGGGGAGTACTTTAGTTATTTTGAATGTTGAGTTAATGGAATGGGAAAACACATCCACACACGAGAACATAAATTGCGCTTTTAACGGGGAGTTACCATACATATAACCATATATACATACATACATATGTATATGTACATATAGGGAAAGACTTGATGAAAAGCTGGACAACAAAGGCATTCAATCTGTCTATAACATGGATGGACATCCATCAGGGCTACAGATATTTTTAGATGCTCATTATGTCTTTTCTTATTTTATTTTCCTTTGCTTGGTTTCTCGCTTTTGTGTGTTTTCGGTTGCTTTCATTTTTTGCTTGGTTTATTTCTGTTTCCGTTTCCGTTTCGGAATATCGCAAAGAAGTATTTTTAGCAGCAAATTATGCAGCCAGCAATCCAACCAGCAATCCAACCAGCAACCAGCCAGCAATATAATAACTATAATTATACCAAAATACTATAAATAATAATAATAATAATGCTGCACACGAGCACCAGCTTACATCACCCGCGCACATACCACACAGCCACACAGCCACCAACCGCAAACCGCAAACCACATGCCACGCCTATGCGTATGCCTATGGCCTATGGCCCATGAAGAAGGCGGCCATAATGCACCAAGCAAGAGAACGGCAAGAACAAGCTAAGAAAAACTCGCCGAGAAAGTGGTTAAAATACATGCGAGTAAATGCATCGATGCGTGTTGTAAATAAATACATAAAAAATTATGTGTGTATGTGTATAAGAGTCCTACTATATACATATGTACACAGCACACAGTGCCGTCCATTTTTATATGTTGTTGGTTGTTCTCGTGTTGCGTTTTTTCAAGCCAAAGCTTAAGACTAAAGCTAAAGCCCAAGTAAATTATACTGCCGTGACCAGACCAGACCAGACCACACCATAGCGTCAGGGGACGAGCATGGTCCTGTTCTGGTCGAGGTTTGTGGGTCGTGTCCTAGTCCTAGTCCTAGTGCTCGATGTCCACTCAATGATTTTGCTGAAGGCCATTCTAATCCCAGCTCTACCATTTATCTGTCATCCAACCCGCCTCCCGCGCACAGGTGCTGTACGATGGCAAACTATCGAATGCCATTGTCTTCATGTACAATCCAGTGGCCACCGATGGCCAGCTCTGTTTGCAGTCATCCCCCAAGGGAAATGTATCATATTTTGTCCACACGCCGCATGCGCTGATGCTGCAGGTAAGTAAACACACCGCTACATAGTGCCAGACCCAAACCCAGACCCTGGCCGAGACTGACCGTGTGGGAGGGTGGGGAGGGGGCAACATAAATTCCATGCAGAAATTTTACGACACGAGCGCATGCCTTGGCATTTCTTATTAGCCTTGGGTCTTGCGTCTGCCCCCTTAGAGGCTGCCTGCCATCTAAGCTTCCTGTAGTCCAAAGTCCAGAGTCCACAGTCCACAGTCCACCGTCCAGAGTCCAAAGTCCGGGCCGCACAGGACACGGGAGTCCTTTAGGCGGACACAAAATTATTCAATAAATTTTGTAGTAATTTCCTGCGCAAACAAACACGAATCATAAGGGGCAGGGCTGAGGCAGGGCTGTGGCAGGAGCAGGAACCACAGTGGCCAATCGATCGGAGAACGTGTCTCTGACCCAATCCCTGGGTGACGACAGCTTAGGCGATTACCATGGGACCAGACTAAACATATTTACCGGGTGACAAGTGTGGGGGGAAAGGGCAACTGGCAAAGGGCATAGGGCACAAGCGGATGGATGATTAAATTGAAATTTGCTTTTTGTAGGATGTTAAGGCGGTGGTCACGCACTCAATACACTGCACCCTCAACTCCATTGGCGGCATCCAGGTGCTTTTCCCGCTGTTCTCGCAGCTGGACATGGCCCACGAGGGCATCGGGGACATCAAGCGGGACCCCTCCCTTTGGTAAGTAATCGATCCGAACCGAACCAAAGCCCCCACAGCACTCGGAATGAAATCACGCAATCATTGTGCTCCCCCATTCCACACGACTGATTACAGCTCCAAGCTGCTGGGTTTCATCTGTGAACTGGTGGAGACATCGCAGACGGTGCAGCAGCACATGATCCAGAACCGGGGCTTTCTGGTCATCTCGTTCATGCTGCAGCGCTCCTCCCGTGAGCATCTCACGCTGGAGGTGCTCGGCTCGTTCCTCAATCTGACCAAATATCTGGTCACGTGCCTGTCGGCCAACAGCGATCTGCTGCTGAAACAGGTAAGAGCCCCCACACCCGTCTCAACAGGCCCCATCTTTCATGAATCTCCCTAAGCCATTTATACTACGTATAATTTAAATTTGCCTGCGTATGTTAGACCTTAAGAAGGGATCAAATCTATCAATCAATCAATCAATCACAGCCTGAACGAAAGCTATATCCACTTGAATGGACCACGCTGCGTATGCGCAATGTGTCTGGCAGAGCATGCTTACTGCTAATATTTTTTGGTCGTTGAATGTCGTTCAGTCGTTTAAGGGTTACCTTTACCATATGTCTTTAATGTACCATATTACGATATCTAGTTTTAAGTTCGGTCTAAGTTGAGGAGGGATGGGGTTAGCATGTGATGAGCCCACCTTCGAACCCCCCACCGAATGATATGATTATTGCGCATTTGAATTGAAAATTTTGTTACATGTTGTTCCACACACCAACTCGTACCTGTACCCATACCTGAACCCATACCATTCCCATTCCCATACCTATTCCCATTCGAATGTTTGGCGGCATGCTAACTCAATGAATACCACACAATGATATGCCAACTGCTTTCTCTTGTTCCATACTCGTACTTACATACATATGTGTACTTTCAAATATGGTTATATATATATATATATATGTATACTTATCTCTATCTTACGCACTCGCTGTGTTTTTTGCCTTTTGTTGATGATAATGATGATGTTATTGATGATAATGATGATGATGATGATGATGATGATGGCGCACACAGTTGAACACAGGCCTGCGTAATCCTTTCAAAAAAGTAAACACAACCGTAAACAAATGCTCACATTTCTCGTTTATAAGTAACTGCACTTGAGAATCTCTTAAGCAAATATACCACGTACCACTCTATATTCTCCACCGTATACTCTACTATATACACACACCCACTGACACAAAACAGAATATACTACTTAAATGTATTTATAAAGATACATACAGACATATGTATAATGTTTGCTTTGCGCCTTTGCCGCCTGTCAGCGAATCGGATGGGATGATGGGAAGCTGCTTGAGTGGAGGCTAATCCGCAATCCCTTCTGTTTTTCTGTTTTCCTGTTTTCTCTTGGTTATGCTCCGACTTAACCCGGTTTCTGCCAAAACAAGGGCACAGACAGCGGGACAGGCTGACACAGGCTGACAACACGCAACTCTCTGGCTTTTATACCGTCTCTGCTTGGAGGTAGAAGAAGGGATAGCCTTAAGCTGTCCCCTTCTTTTGTTTCCACTGCAAAGCGGAATATACAGAGTCGCTATTTTATGCATTTAAATTGATCGTTTCCAACACTACAACACTTTTGTCTTTCAAGAATTTTACTCTTAATTTTCCAATAAATTTTTTTTATTTTATTTAATTTATATTGGAAGATTTCTATTCAACATTTGCCACCAACTTAGGCTTTCCAACACTGTTTTATTTACATATTCCCGCTTTTACACTCTCCAGCACTGCTTTGCATGAGTGTTGCATGCTTCATCGCGCACTGTTCAGGCATGTTGAGGGCTTCACTCTCTCGCACTCTCTTAAATTGGCTATCTACAAAATTGTTTCATTATTTCGTTTCGATTTCGATTGCGATTGCGATTTGTGTTCCATTCCATGGCGTTCTGCTTGCACTTGCTTGCATAACCGCTTCGCTTTCAGATTAATCAAAATTGAATACTTTTCTTAGCGAAAATCAGCAATCAGACAAAATTTAAATGCTAGAAGATCAAAGAAAGAAAATATAAATAAATAAAAATAAAACGAACGTGCAACGTTAATATGAATAAACTACAATTTAAATATCTTCTTCTACTTTTGTCTGCTCTCTCTCTCTCTCTCTCACCTTCACCTCTCTCTTTCTCTCTCTCTCTCTCTCTCTCCCTGCGCTCTTTTTCACGCTCTCCGCCACCGCCTACACGATTCCACAAACACACAAACACAACACACACACACATTCACGACCGCTTGCTCATTTCAAAAACCGCTTCTGTAACCCGTAACCCGTTTCCCGCTTCACACATTACCGCTTCTTTTTTTGTGTAATCGTTTATCGATAACCAATCCTTCGCTACGCATCATCAACAAACTCACACACACACACACAATTTCGTATCCAACAACAAAAAATAAAAACAACTACAACCGATCTCTATAAACTACAACATCAACATGAACAACAACAGTTCTACCAGGTGAAGCTCAACTCTCGATTTCTCTCTACAAGAATTGCCTTTGAAAACTATATCGAATGTTTCTGTTTTCTGTTCCTGTTTCCGTTCCACTGTTCATTCCGTTTCGTTTTCGTTTCCGTTTCATTTTGTACGTGTACGTGTCTGTTGTTAACGTAATTTCTTGAACGTCATTTGTATAGCTCACACATCCACATCTTATAGTGTATCGTGTGCATCTCGGGGGGAGGAGAGTATCTGACGCTATGACACTACTCCCTCCCCCATTGAGACGCATTTGTGTTCATGTGTGTATTATAGCCCAGGTCATTTCATTCCATGCCATTACATATCCGTTCTTTCCGCCTCTCACTCGTGTTCACGGCAATGTCGAATCACAGACAGAGCCACAGGGTAAACCACATAATCTTATCAACTGAGAGGATAACCTCAGTATTAAACCTCAACCTCAACATCTCAACCCTATCCATATCTCCATTGACAGCATCAGCTTTTACACCGTTTCTCTACCCCCTCCTACAGGCTACCAACCCCATCGTTCCCCCTTCCCTTAGTCAATTTGTTCGATGTGTCATTTGGATAATTGAGAGAAGAGTTGTGTTCAGAGCACCGCATCGCACCATCCTAATTGATCCCCTCGTATACATATCTCGTATATCTGTCCATCCTATCGACCCACTCCCGTATCCCGCCTCCCGCATCACACTCTCCCACCCACTGCAAATCCCCAATCCCATTTCCTTCCAAAATGAATAATACAACAAACAGAAAAGAAAAAGTTTACTGAATACACTGGTGTTCGTATATACATTTTCCGTGGCACCTTTCGAGCTGAAAATACAAATTTTACATTCGATGCAGAGCTTTTTAATTGGGAAACTTCTGTTGCTGCTGCTGCTGCTCCTGCTGCTGTCCGTAACGTTCACGTGAGTGGGTTGACGGGGGGTAGTGGATTTTTCGGAAGGGCCCTGATGTTGCATTGTTGTTTGAGTCATGGCAACAGCTGTAGCTGGAGCTGGGGCGAACATTGTTTTTTGACAATCCAACAAGTTGAAGCGAGAGCTTAACAAGTTTGGTTTTCAGCTGAAGCTCCGGGCCGAAACTGATAAATGGAATGAAAGGGTAAAAGTTGCCTTAATTGTTCGGATTAACCCCAGATTTTCGACTCACTTTAATGCGAATTATTGAGTGCATTTTTATTTGTACTTTTTATGTTCTGTTTTATGAAAATGTGGGGTAGTTCCTTGAGGAGCCATTCATGTTCATCAGTTCATCATATTGTAGCAGATTCATCTCTCTCCACTCTCTCTCTGTCTCTGTGAATCCCCCGCCTCGATATACTTATCGATTAATAAACGATTTTAGCCTTAAATTAGCCTTTACATTAGCCTTAATGTTAGCTTTAGCTTTAGCCTTAGCTTTAGCTTAGTTTTAACCCTAATCCTTGACTTTAACTTGAACTTAATCCTAAACATTTTTTGACTACTGGAATGCCAATTGTTTCGTTTCGTTTCATTTCGTTCCGTTCCATTCCGTTCGGTTGAATTGGACTTGATTTCGGGTCCAACTTTCGTTTTATGTTCGTTCGTTCGTTCGTTGATTGCCCGTGTTTGCTGCATGTGTTACCAAAAACTGTTGTCCATCCTACGAATCCTTCTACTACTACTACTGCTACTACTACTCCCCCAATATCAAAATCCCCCAATCAACATCAACAACAATTCAACAACTCAACAACAACTTTGATTACAACATCGACAAATAAATAAAAATTAAAAAACAAAACCGAAACCGAAACCAAAACTCATGTTAACCGTATGTATACCAATAAAAAAACCAATCTCCTAATATTTAAACGCACCCATAATCTATCCCATATTCCACTCTACTATAACCTATCCTTTGTGTGTCTTTTGCGTAAATATACATTTACATATACATACTTACCAATTCCATTCGTATATCTCGTATCTTCGTATAACTCGCATTTCTTCCTTTCTGAGCAAACTACTCTGCTCCCTGTAAACTGTAAATTGTAAACTGTAAACTACACCAACGAGAACTACTCAAACGATCCATTCGATTCGAGGACAGCATAAGTTACTTGACTAATTTGGCGCAGTTGTTCTGTTTCTCGTTTCTCACGTGGCAGCTGCTCGACCACGTGCTGTTCAACCCAGCACTGTGGATCTACACGCCGGCGAATGTCCAGGCCCGACTGTACTCCTATCTGGCCACCGAGTTTCTCAGCGACACCCAGATCTACAGCAACGTGCGACGCGTAAGCACCGTCCTGCAGACAGTGCACACCCTCAAGTACTATTACTGGGTGGTAAATCCACGTGCCAAGAGCGGCATCATACCCAAGGGTTTAGGTGAGTTCCTCAGCCAGGATATTTGGTGGCATTTGTGTTACAGGGGATTTACGCCCAATTTAGATGGACCGCGTCCCGCGCAGAAGGATATATTGGCCATACGTGCCTACATCCTGCTGTTCCTCAAGCAACTGATAATGATCGGCAACGGGGTCAAGGAGGATGAACTGCAGAGCATACTCAACTATTTGACCACCATGCATGAGGTGAGCGTGAGAGCCATAGTCACACAACCATATACAAATCGGAGCTCTACTATATGTCGCATCTCGCTTTTGCGCATTTCGTATTTTTAGGACGAGAACCTGCATGATGTGCTGCAAATGCTCATCTCGCTGATGTCGGAGCACCCCAGCTCCATGGTACCTGCCTTCGATGTGAAGCACGGCGTGCGCAGCATCTTCAAGCTGCTGGCGGCCGAAAGTCAATTGATTCGCCTCCAAGCCCTCAAGCTTCTAGGGTTCTTCCTCTCGCGTAGCACACACAAGTAAGTGGGGGAAATATACCATTGACCATAGACCATGGAACATATACCATATACAGTGTGTGGGAGTGGGGGGTACTGTTATATCCAGTGTCGATACAGTTATCGTTGGAGCGCCACACAACTGCATATACATATATCGATTTCTGTATCGAGCAATCGTTTCTGCCTTATCCCTTATCCTAAGCGTAAACTCTTCCTCCCTGGCTAGGCGCAAGTACGACGTGATGTCGCCCCACAATCTGTACACGCTGCTGGCCGAACGCCTGCTGCTGTACGAGGAGTCGCTGTCGCTGCCGACCTACAACGTCCTCTACGAGATCATGACGGAGCATATCTCGCAGCAGATCCTCTACACACGCCACCCGGAACCGGAGAGCCACTATCGCCTGGAGAATCCAAGTAAGAATCCAAGCATTCTCGCATTCTCGCATTCCTCCCTGATATTGACCCCCATGATTATTGAACCCATAACCAATCATAAACAATTTTGAAATCCAGTGATACTCAAGGTTGTGGCCACACTGATCCGGCAGTCGAAGCAGACCGAGTCGCTTATCGATGTGAAGAAGCTGTTCCTGCAGGACATGACGCTGCTGTGTAACAGCAATCGGGAGAACCGGCGCACGGTGCTGCAGATGTCCGTGTGGCAGGAGTGGCTCATCGCGATGGCGTACATTCATCCCAAAAACAGCGAGGAGCAGAAGATCAGCGACATGGTATACTCGCTCTTCCGCATGCTGCTGCACCACGCCATCAAGCACGAGTATGGCGGCTGGCGTGTCTGGGTGGACACCCTGGCCATCGTCCACTCGAAGGTCTCCTACGAGGAGTTCAAGCTGCAGTTTGCCCAGATGTACGAGCACTATGAGCGCCAGCGCACGGACAACATCACTGATCCCGCTCTGCGCCAGGCCCGGCCCATCAGCACGATCAGCGGCTGGGAACGCGAGGAACTGCAGCAGCAGCAAAACGGAGGAGGAGGAGCCGTAGCTGGAGCTCCACCGGCTGCCGTTCAGGGCCAGGCCTCGGTGCCAGCAGTGAAAG
Organism: Drosophila algonquin; assembly: GCA_035041765.1. Taxonomy (NCBI): domain Eukaryota; kingdom Metazoa; phylum Arthropoda; class Insecta; order Diptera; family Drosophilidae; genus Drosophila; species Drosophila algonquin. The sequence continues at coordinate 711,650 of JAWNKY010000238.1, read as the reverse complement.
GAGCCGTGTCCATTGCCTCGCTGGAGGATGTGGCCGCCGTCGTCGAGGAGGAGGACGATATGGAGGAGGAGACCGTCGAGGAGCTGGAAAGCTTTGAGCTACCTGTCGATGGCGAAGTAGATCCCCAGGACCCAGCGGGTACTGCACATTCCGATCCCGATCCGGATCCCGATCGCAATTCCTCCCTCCGTCCCGGCAGTGCTGATGGAGCTGAGGCTCCAACGGAACAGGAGGTGCCAGTCGTGCCCCCGAGCACCAAGTCGGTCATTGCCAACATTTCCGACGTGTACAACGAGCAAATCAAAACGGACGAAGCGCTCCAGGCCACGTCCACACCCGCAGCCACTCTGGCGCTGGCGCCTACCTGCAATGGCATCGTCGAGCTGGAACAGGAGCCGGAGCTGGAGCTGGAGAAGGAGAAGAAGCAACAGTCAGAGCTGGATCCCACGGCCACACCTTCGAAGGAGGCGAGGCCGCGCTCAGGGAAGCTCTGCAGCTGGGCGACGACATGGATGTGGAGGAGCTAGAACTGGCCACGGCCAAGGATGCCCTCGATGTCGAGCAGCATGTGGCGCATGTTCTACAGTCTTCGGAGGCGGCGCTCAACGACTGCAAGCTGGTCATGGACGATGTCCTGCAGGAGGCCTCCTCCGTGCTGAAAGACGAGGAGATTGAGCTGGCCGTCAATGAGGTGGTCCAGGGTGTTCTCAACAACGAGAAGAAGTCCCAGGAGCAACAGCACCAGCAGAAGCAGCAGGATCAGCAGCAGCAGGAGCCGCAAGAGCCGCAGGATAATGTCAGTCTTCTGAATAGCAAGAATCTGCTCAACAACAACTACAACAACAACAACAATCCCAGTCCGAGCGAAGAGGAGCGTAAAGAGGTGACTACCACCAGGGCCGCAGCGGATGGAGAGGCGGATGGGGAGGCGGAGACGGAAACGGAGGTGAATGCCAACGAGATCACCAGCCACAGTGTCACAGCCACTCCCCTACCGAAGAGCGAAAGTACCACGGGAGCAGCGCCAGATAAAGCGAAAGCGGAAACGGAAACGGCGACGAAAGCTGAAGCGGTAGCGGAAGCGGAAGCAAGCCCCAGCCCCACACTAGAAGCAACCAATCAAAAGACTGAAGAAGCAGCCAACAAGCTGAACAATAACGAGAAAGCCGAGCTGCCGGAGAGCAGCCAGGAAAGCATCTCCACGCCCGAGGTTAGCGTCAGTCCGGACACCACCACGGACCCGGAGATCGAGGAGAACCACCTGCTGCTGCAGTTGGCCGAGTCCGAGGCAGAGCCTCAGCTGAAATCCGAGGCGCCCGCAAGCGAGCCAAGCGAGGATCTGGTGGAGCTGGCAGTGCGCGATATTGTGGAGCAGCTGATCGAGAAAGTGATCGATGCCACAGCAGCGACAGACGCCCCAGCCAAAACCGAGACGGAAACCAACAACAACGAGCTGCCCGGCTCCAAAGGAACGGAAACGGAAGCGACAACGGCAGACGCAGACATAGCCGTGCCTGAGGAAGAGAGACCCAAACCGGAGGAATCACCCGAAAGCGTGGAAGCCGCAGCCGAAGAGATTGTCCACGAGGTGGTCGAGGCTGCGCTTGTCCTGGCCCAGGAAGCCCAGCCAGTCCAGCCAATCCAAGAAGAACCAGAGAAGACAGAGGAAACGGTCACTAAAACGGTAGCAGAATCTGAAACGGAAACAAAGGAGCATGTAAAGGCCATTGTCAACGAGGTGCTAGACACACTGGTGGAGGAGACCGTGAAGGCGGTGGGCGAGACCGTCACCGTCGGCAAGGTGGCAGCTTCAGAGCAGACGACCCAAACCTCGCCGGCACCGCCGGAGGAGCAGCCAGAAGAGCAGCAGCCGTCTGCAACAGTGGCTGCCACGCACGCCCGTGTCAAGCCCATGGAAGTGGACTCGACCACCCAGACAACGCCAAAGAATGAAGCTGGTGTCGGAGCCATCGTATCGCTGTTGGCCCAGGAGGAAGTGCAGCTCCAGGAGGAGGAGTCGCAGACTGGAGAGACAGTGGAGGACTGTGAGGAGCCGTCGTCGGGGATCGAGGGTAACGCTCAGCTCGAATCCAGTCACTACGGTAAGTGGCAGAGCAGTCCCGACCTGTGAACCTGACCTTTCATTTTCCCCTCCCCTCATCCCACAGCGAATCCAACCAGTGGAGAGGTAAAACAGCAACAGCAACAGCCGCAGCAGCAGCAGCGTTCGAAGTCCGGATCGACACGTCCGATGTTCAGTCCGGGACCGACGCGTCCGCCCTTCCGTATACCGGAATTCAAGTGGTCATACATCCACCAGCGGCTGCTCAGCGACGTGCTCTTCTCGCTGGAGACGGACATCCAGGTGTGGCGCAGCCACTCCACCAAGAGCGTCCTCGACTTTGTCAACTCCAGCGAGAATGCGATATTCGTGGTGAACACGGTGCACCTAATCTCCCAGTTGGCCGACAATCTGATCATCGCCTGCGGTGGCCTTTTGCCTCTTTTGGCCAGTGCCACATCCCCGAATGTAAGTAGAAACCGAACCCAATCCCAATCATTGTTGGGCCTTCCATGAATTGATTCCAAATTGATTGCAGTCGGAGCTGGATGTGCTGGAGCCGACGCAGGGCATGCCCCTGGAGGTGGCCGTATCCTTCTTGCAGCGTCTCGTGAACATGGCAGATGTCCTAATCTTTGCCACCTCGCTGAACTTTGGCGAACTGGAGGCCGAGAAGAACATGTCCAGCGGTGGGATACTGCGCCAGTGTCTGCGTCTCGTCTGCACCTGTGCGGTGCGCAACTGCCTCGAGTGCAAGGAGCGTAGCCGCTACAATGTGGGTGCCCTCGCACGGGATGTGCCTGGGGCGGCCCATCTGCAGGCTCTCATACGAGGCGCCCAAGCATCGCCAAAGGTGAGTACTCCACCCTCCGCCGAAACACCAAACTTCAAGAAAGAGAGGGAGCTAATAGTCCACATCGGTATCAATCCGCACAGAACATTGTGGAGTCAATCACCGGTCAATTATCGCCCGTCAAGGATCCCGAGAAGCTTTTGCAGGACATGGACGTGAATCGCTTGAGGGCCGTCATCTATCGTGATGTGGTAAGTGGAGAGAGACCAGGAGACCCACCATGACACCCGCCATAACACGCCTCTCCCTTTCGTTCGTTTCTCTTGTGTATCCATTTGCAGGAGGAGACGAAGCAAGCGCAATTCCTCTCTCTGGCCATTGTCTACTTCATCTCCGTACTGATGGTGTCCAAGTACCGCGACATTCTGGAGCCACCAGCAGAGCCACAGATCCAGCGGCAGTCGCCGGTCCTGCAGCGCACCTCAGGCGGCGGTAAGTCATCCAAAACTCTGACCCACTCGAATAGGGCTCCATAAATACTCCATAGCCTTAAGGATTGATACCATGCTATAGTATATATGCCATGGGTAGGGGCTTCGGCTCTGCCTTCCAGTGGAGAAGTGGGACCCTCAACTGAAACTCTTTGTTTCCGTCTCATTTCATGTTCCTTTCATTTCGTTTCGTTCCATTTCGATTCGTTTCGTAACACTTGTGTTTTTTGGTTGCGTCCGTCGCTCGTTTATGTTATTGTTTCCTCTGTCTCGTCTTCTGTTTCTTTTCGGTTAGTTTCCGATTTTCTGTTGATTTTGCTGCACCAAAAACTTCACTCGTTTATCGTTTCTACTTTCGATATCTGTACAAAAAAAAAATAACCATCTATAATTTAATCTATCTATATATGTATCTGGTTCTGTTTGGATTCGGCCTCAAGTGTTACCGTTCGTTTTGATTCCTTTTTTGTTCCATTTCGTATCGTTTCGTTGCGGCTTGTTTCGCTTAGGTTATTGTGCCTTTTTTTGTTCAGTTTGTCGTTTTGTTTTTGTGAACAGCTAAACGAAAGTTTATTCTGGTAGATGCCACATGACCTATGAAAATATGTTAGCCACCCCTCCGCCCACCTACCACTCCTCTTAAAGCACCTGACCGCACCGCACCGCACATTGTCCACGCTCCCCCGCACCTAGCAGCATTCCATATACAGAGAGTCCCCCGGGTCCATGTGCGTGTGTGTGTGTAAGTCCTCCCAAAACAATACCCGAAAATCGTCCCACATCCACATCCCACTTAGGCGCACTCTGCACCATCCAATACCCACTACCCACTTTCCCATCCCTTTTTTAGTCTATATATATACATATATATATCTACAAACATCAATATATATTCACCTAGTTGTTAAGCAACACATCGTTGATTAGCCAGCCCCCCAAAAGCGCCCGCCGCCCCACCCTCCCCTTAAAAAAGGGAACTCATGTCTGTCCATTGTTGGAGATACTATTCGGTTTTATGTTTCCTTTCTTTGTTCCGTTTTTCGATGATTTCATTTCACGCTGCTTTTTCGGATTTATTGTACAAAAAAAAAAAAAAAAAAAAACAAAAACACAAAAATGGAATAAAAAATATATATTAACAAAAACATCATCAAAAAACGTACCTCTCGCCTGGCCTCTCGCCCCCTACAAAAAACACGTAAATCCGAATCCCTGCCCGCCATTCCCTCAATGTGGTTGTGTAAATAAACAACGATAATCACGATTACCATAACGATTACGAATACGGTAACAATAACGATAGAAGCCGCCAGTGCGCGTCCTCTGTTCCCCCAATGGTCGCACCATGTCTACCCGCAATTCCTGCCCGAATCGCATCAGAACCATGTGGCTGCCGCCTCCTCCATGCAACACCAGCAGCAGCAGCAGCAACATTACTACCACCAGCAACAGCAGCATCAGCAACAGCAACAACAACAGACATCCCATAACCATAGTCACCATCATACGAGTATGACGGCTGCCTACTACCAGCAACAGCAGCAAGCAGCAGCATCACAGCAGCAGCAGCAGCAGCAACAGCTTGGTGGCAACATCTCACCCACACCCTTGACCACGCACTCGAGCAGCTCGTCTGCAAGCTCGACGGCCACCTCGCAGCCGGCCTCGAGCTCCTCGCTTTCCTCGCTGGCCTCTCAAAGCCACCAGCAGACGCACCGGCAGCTCCACAAGCAACAGCAGCAGCAGCAGCACTACCATCCTCACCAACAGCAGTCGCACTATGGACTGATCAATGGCCATCAGCAGCAGCAGCAGCAGCATCAACAGTTGAATGGGAAGCATTATGGGGAGAATGGATCCACAGCTGGCTATCATCCGCATCCGTATCCCCATTCTCATCCGCATCCGCATGCTTACATGCGCAACGGAGAGACTGCCACTCAGCAGAATAGATTGGCGGAGTACCAAATGCCTGGAGGAGCAGGAACTGGTACTGGAGCTGGAGGAGCTATATCTGGAGTCCTGGTGAATGGCCACGCCACGGGTGGTGGCAACAACAATAATGCCAACATGATGAACAACATGCGGAATCTGAGAAACGGTCACAGTGCTGCCACACCATCTGCTAGTGGTGCTGTGGTTGGGACAGGAGCTGGCTCCGGCTCTGGATCTATGGGCGGCATGAGCAACATGAACATGAACATGGGCATGGGAATGGGCATAGGGATGGGGATAGAAGGGGATGGTGATGTTGGCGTAGGCGTAGGCGGAGGCGTGGCGTACAAGACAAACGCCATAAACAATAATTACCGCTACAATGGACAACGCACCGCATCCGTTTCCGGCTCTGGAACAGGTATCGCTCGCTCGAGTGTTTTGTAGAGTAGTTGTAATGTCACGCTCTCTCTCTCTCTCTCTATCTCTCTCTCTCGTTATATCTATCTATTTATATATGTATCTCATACCGTATCTGTATCTGTACTTGTATCTCAATCATTAAACTATCTTCCCCCATTATTTAGTATTTAGATTGTAGCGAATATATTTTAGTTCGATTTCATTTCCTCACATACCTTTGTACGTTCTTCCTTATCGTTTCCTTACCGATATAGTTTCTGTGTTGTGTAGAAGCCATACCTTCGTTTCCGTATTCCGTAATCCGTAATCCGTATTCCGTACTAGTATTACTCTTAGCTATTCTGTGTGTGTGTTTGTGTCTGTATGTGTAGTATCTCAATCTTTATTCCGCCAGTTCTGTTTTACGAGTCTGTTTGTGTGTGTGTCTGTGTCTGTGTGTGTGCGCGAGTCTGGGGTGGGTCTTGTACATAATATCTCTATGCTACACACACCCTGCGAAGAAAGAGATTTTTTATTTTCATTTATGGAGTGTTTTTTGTGTTCTTTTTTTGTTTTTGTTTTCAGCTATGCTCCCGCTCGTTCTATCTCTCTCTCTCTCTCTTTCGCTCTCTGTGTTAGCATCCGGTATATCCGGCGCCTGTTGTAGCATCTCCCCCTCCCCCTGGGGCTTATTCAGGGAAATCCACAAATGCAGATACTGCTGACTCCTGTGTGTGCCCCCGAAGCGCCTTAAATATTGAATTATCTCCGTGGTTATACCCGCAACCTCCCCCCACCCCCAGCCCTCAACTCATTTGCCCATCGATGACCGCTTTTATTATTAACATTATTATCGCTCGTAAGCATATTTAAGTGCATAATCCATCTCGTTTCGACCGGTCAAACGACCACACGATGAGGGAAGGGACTCACATTAAACCCCCTCCCCCCACAATTTCCCCACGACTCTTCCGGCTTAATCGGAGTGTTTTCCCTCTGCTTGTTCTTTTGGCTTCTTGCTTCCAGCTTTTCTTGGTTTCCCGCATTTTTCGCCACGGTTTTTTCAGTTATCCCAGTTTTCTTCCCCCAGTTTCACAGTTTTTCCGTTTTCCGTTTTGCGGTTTTCTGTTTCACATTGCACCATACATGCATACATACATTTTTATTGAAATTTGGACATGTTCCTGCTTGGAGATGGAGTTCTCCTCGTTTTGGTATTTATTGTTTGTCTAAAAACTATTTATTGTTGTGTATTGTGGAAAACGTACTCATACTCATACTCAAAATGGGAAAAGAGTTTTCATCAGTTAAAGGGGAAAAAGTTGTTCTAATTGAAAGACGGAGGATGATGTGTTCGTGTGCGTGTGTGTGTGTGTGATGTAATACTCTGCTCCTGTGGAAGCTTTATGTGGAATAGGGTTAGATCTAAGGGATAGGGGTATACGGTATCCAAATTTGCTTTTAAAAACTGCAATCTATCTTTGTAACACCCTCGCACATACACACACACACCCTTGCACACACACACACACGCAGGGTCCCAGAATGTTGCAGCTACACAGTGACAGCCAGAAATGTTTGGACCAACATCAGACTAGAACTTTTTGGCACTCTATCTCTCCTCTCCCTCTCTCTCCTCTCTCTCTCTCTCTCTCTCTCTGTCTAGCTATCTCTTTGTATCTTTCTATCTGGCCTTCTTTCTACTCTGCTGGCTCGTCATTTTCATGCTGTCAGCAGACATTTTATTTCATTTATCTTCATTTGCAACACACACACAGAGAGACACACACACACTTATAGACCCGGGGTGGCAGACTCAGAGGCCATCAGGGGCCGCCTGAAAATGTATCGCACTCTACCACACCCAAATCAGCCCCCACCCTCCCCTATCATCCCTGGAAATGAAACAGAATTCGTTAATTTTACATTTTATGAAAATGAATTACATGAAAATTATACAATTTTCCATTCATACGCGCGCTCTCGTGTATGTGTGTGTGAGAGAGTCTATGTGGAGGTTTCTGTGTGTGTTTGTGGGTGTGTGTGTGTGTGTGTCAGGGCGCATAAAACATTTCGCAGACACGCCATAAAACGGTATTCGGCACGCCTGCATTTTAAAAATTGCCATTGGACATGGTCCGAACTACGCGAACGGCAAGGAGAACACCCACTCCCCACTCCCCACCCGCAGAAAACAGACCAGAATATGTTGGAGGTGCGATGCAGCGGTAGACGAATAGGGGAATACCCTACAGAGTCCAATTAGCTGAGCCTGTCGATAATAAATCGATTAAGGAAAGAGAAGGGATTGATAAAATACTCTGAGATAGATAGAACTGCATAGAGTAGCAGATGGCTACAATATAGTTCCCGTTCCAGTTGAGGACAAGCTATCGAACAACAACAGTATGTGCGTAATCGAATGTCAATCGTCAAGCGTTCAATCGTCCAACTAGATCCATTGTCGATTATGTTCTGTTATATTTAGGGATTCTGGATTGTTATTTTGAGAAAGTACCATGGTCATGATTAACAGGGGTGCGGTTCTTGAACGATAGCAAGCATAAGGGTTAGCTCTCCATGGACCCCATCTAGGGGTCATTCTAGGATAGCAGCAGCATCAACAGCAACAGCATTCCCATTACGATTTTAATGGCAGCGACAAAAATGTAAATTAGTCGCGCCAAAAAACAGGAAAAAAACCAGCAACAACAACAACAGAATGGGGAAAAACTTTTGGGATAATTTATGAAAGCAGAAAACGAGAGAACAAAGCGTACGGGAAAAATGAATATAAAAAGCAACCAAAAAAAAAGAAAAAAAGCGAATTGCGAAGGAAAACAGTTTGTACAACTGTTGGAGCCGATAACACGTTCAGAGTTCTGTTCAAAAGTAATTTGTGGCCGGCACTGCCTGTCTCTCTCCCACTCACGCTCCTTTATGTGTGTGTGTGTGTGTGTGTGTGTGTGTGTGTGTGTGTGTGTATGTATGTGGGCGTGGCGGTGCATGAAAATAATTGCAAAATTAAACGAACGAAAAAAAGATGGAAGGAGCAGGAGCAGGAGGTGGAATAATGGAGGAGCTGGACATAATGGATAGAGCGGCCAGCGAGTGCACAAAAGTGTAGCATACTTAATGGGGACTGCCGAGAGGGCCAGAACAGGGACAGGGACACCGACAGCGACAGGGACCGACAGGAGCACGTGTTACACAGCCACCATCCGCATGTCAGGGACCATCATAAATTTCAATTAAGCCAGGATCAGATCAGGCCAGAGCCAACTGTTAAACAAGGTTAATTTGTAGATAAAACCCAGGCAGTAGGCAGCAGGCACCAGGCACCAGTCGCACCATTCGGCAGTCCAAAGCGAATTTCACACCTCGCACTTGAAGCCAGAGATTAGGGAAAACACCCCATCCCCCCAACCCCCCATCTCACAGAAAAATTATGAAAGGAGGGAGCACTTTTCGTGGCTAATTCATGCAAATGCTCCTCACAAATACTTCTCCCTTGCTCTACTCTGCTCTGCTTTGCCTTGCCTTGCCCTGTGTGTGTCGTGAATGTCTGCAGAGTGTCTGCCTCTTGAGTTCTACTTGTGTTTTTTTTTGTCGTTTGTGGGCTTATTCCGTTTGTTCATTTTCCCACCGTACACTTTTCCATTCGAGTTTTCGAGTTGTGTTTTTTAGAGTTTCCATTTCCGTTTGAGTTTTCTACAGCTTCGTGCTACCGTAAATTCTACAGATTTCTACCTTAGTTATTGTAACCGATTGTAACGAATCGAAGAAGTACACGAGAAACAGTCGACACACATACACACACACACACAGACTTTTGATACATTCTGTGGCATGCAACTAATCGTTCTCCTCTTTCTTTTTTCTCTCTTTCTGTATTTGTTCTCCCATCCCCAGGTGGACGCCAGATCCAGGATAGCGATTACGAAATCATTGTCGTGGATGAGAACAACCCGTCGGTGCTGGCGGATAATGATTCGCATTCGAGCGGACCGCCATCGATCAAGGTGAGTTATTTGTACTCGTTCGCCTTTGTACTCGTCTGAATGTAAGTGAATGAATGCGTGAGTGAATGAGTGAATAGGTGAGTGCGTGTGCCGCAAAGAACGAGGTCTGTCGCATGACTGTGCTTGATGCATGCCACATGTGCTGTGACAGAATGCGATATGCGGCCATGTACATATGTCTGTGTATCTGTCTGTTTGTGTGTATGAGTGGGACTATAGTTAGTGCATCGTATAGAACATATTTCTAAGAAAATAAAAAAACAAAAACTAAACTTCATTTGCATGTGCAACGAAACGCAAAAACGATATTAAATTACAAAAAAAAAACAAAAAACCAAATCGAAAATGTCACAGGCCAACAACCAGACAACTACAACTAAAACAACAACAGCCCATAATATTAACAACAACAACAACACTAAGACAACAACAACAACAAAAAGTACTACCATTCCGACAGCAGCAGCAGCTGCAACAACAACAACAACAAAAATTAAAATTCAACAACAACCATTGTCACCACCAAAGCCAATGGTGCCACAGAAATTACCAAAGGTAACAATGAACCACAACAAAAAAAAAACTAAAAAAAAAGAAAACAGTCACAAGAAGTACAGCCACAGCCACAGCCACAAACACAAATAACTGCAACAAAACATAGCTTTTGACCGTCTGTAAAACCACCCAAAGAAAAAACACCACTCACTTACTTAGCCACGCACCACGTACTGCCACTGCCACTGCCACAACCCACAGCCCACAAAACATTGAAGCACTGTTACTGAAATTCGCCATCCATTGAATCTTTCGTTATTTGTGTTCGTTTCGATTCGTTTCGTTTCATTGAGTGCTTTAATTAGTGGCCTCTGGCCACTGGCTTCAATATTATATGTGCATAAATACACATGTACATATGTATGTACATAAATATGTACTCCAACTCGTATAAATATTAAATTGAATTTAATTGTTGGGTTCAATTTGAAATTCACCCATGCCGCAGTCCATTAATAAATCTCGATTCTCGATATTTAATTAAAGATAGTGACCATTTCCCATTCCAGTGTAGAGTGTTGCCGAAATTGGTTATCAAATAATTTCTATATGTGCGCTCGAGAATAAAACGCGCTGAAAATGTAATATTTAGACTTCGATTTAAATTGTATACCAATCGATTGACTTCGAGAGTGGAAATTGTAAAAAGTTACATTGTGTTTTCACTTATGTATGTTGTTTTATGTTTTATGAAACATTTAGATATATTTAAAATAAATACCTATATTTCATTTTTATATATATTTATTTTAAAGTGTTTTATATACAGTTTACTTTTAAATAAATTTCCTTCTAAATCAAAGTAAATCCTATACAATTTCACTTTATTTTTTTTTTAATGTCATTTTGCCATTTTTCTCTGAGTGTAGCAATAGGAAAGTTGTGTATCTAAAAAAATGCATTAGACCAGATTGCATATGATTGAAAATCTAAACTTTTGAAGCTCATGTCTATAGTTTCTACTGCGAAAAGATTTCAGCTTTCGAGATACCACAACTATTCGAGTTCTATAACCAAGAAAGGATTTTATATTTCATTTTATTTATAATCAAGTTTGCGGCAGGAAACCATGTTTAAAAGTCCATAAGAACCTTTGGTTCTTTACATTTAATAATTAAAGAACCCTCCCCATTGCTTTTTTCGATCCGAACTATAAATACATAGTTCCTCCAGGAATAATTACTGCCAAAAGGTTCTCTCTCTTATTTAATTTCAAAGTCCTTTTCATGTGGAGATTTATTTACTCATGAGTTTGCAATTAAATTCAATTCACTTTTCATTTTGCCATCTCCATCAATGAATCAAATCATTTAATGAACCGCACCCTCACACCCCCACCCACACACGCACACAGAACGCACCGAACGTGAACCACACCGCACTCGAGTATAGTAGCACCACCCAGCCACCCAGCCACCCACCAACCACCACCACCCAGCACCCCTCCAGAGCATTCAGAGGCACGCGAAGGTGCCTCTTTTGGGGGGTTATAGGAGGAGTGAAGGGTGCGTGTCCTCATGTAGGTAGCCAACCGCCGATATGTCCTCATCCCCGTGTTTGTTTGTCTATGTAAATGTCGTTGTCGATGTTGTGGAGAGTGTGTCGTTAGTGTGTCTGTAACAATATACGTATACGTACCTTACATGTATGTAATACATACTATGTATATCCCGTGCAATTAGTGATACATACATGCCTGTAATACACAACACAACACACACTTCTTGGCTTTTATCACAATTTTCGGTAGCCATTGCTTAATGAACTAATACTCACGCATAATTTATTCCCGCACATGCATACTCACACGCACAGCTAATCATCTATCTATGCCTGTGTGTGTTGGTGCGTATGTGTGTGTGTGGCCTGTGTGTAGTACTAAGTGCAATGCTCTCTCTCTCTCTCTCTCTCTCTCTCTCTCTCTCTCTCTCTCTCTCTCTCTCTCTCTCTCTCTCTCGCTCTATCTCTATCTCTGCCTCTCTCTCTTTCACTCTCTTCCCAAAGTTGACAGAAAGAGATAAGAGCTTGTATAGGGACTTGGATTTGGTCTGTGGATTGGTCCAGGGGATTGTGGATGGGTTTCGAATTGAATTTGGGAGTTGTGTGTGCGGTGTGTGTTTGTGTGTGGATAAGCCTTGCGCACACACCAACACATAGTAGGACACATGGACACACTGTTACGGACACGGACTTTTGAGGGCAAACAAAGACGACGATTGATTTCGTGTTGATGACATGCTGCACGCACTACTCTCTGCCTCTGCCTCTATATCTGCCCATGACACACGCAACAGCTGACGCAACACGGATATGGGACTCCCCGACCTTTCCACATTTCCACATTTCACATTCAATCCGTACGAGCCGGACAGACAGCCGTGCCACTAGACAGGCGTGTACCTACCACCTACGTTTTGGGGTTTGGGGGTGGTTTTGGGTGGCCCTACTCCCCCCTTCCCCCTCTCGGACGACATGCGTGTGCAGCGCGTGCCGCTGACATTCTGTTGTATTTGACAGTTGACATTTGTCAAACGCTTAACAAAATTTGTCACATGCCCTGGCAACTCATTCGTGTACGGGATTCCGCCTAATGCCATTCGGATGAGCCGAATTTGAGGTAATGGTTCGGGATATTCGGCTTCGGGATATTCGGGGTAAATCTGGACTACTTTTATGCAAATCAGTTTGACAAACTGTCGCCGCCATGCCTGACAACGACGAGTGGCAGGCAGGCAGGCAAACAGGCAGGCAGGGAGACAGCTAGGCAGGCAGGCAGCAGTATGAGGATGCAGGAGATGTGTTGGAGATGTCGGAGGACTGGGATGAGTCGATGACAAATGCATGTGTTGACACAACGGACGAACGCCTGGACATGGTCTCCGATTTTGGGTCGGAGGGGGTAGGGAATGGACATAGGCTTGCTCGAGAATTTTGATTTATAGTCCAGTGTGCATAATTAATGTGCAAATGATAGGCATACATCAAAGCCCCTCGCACACACACCCAGGCACATATTGCTTTTAATGTATTCATACCCACACAAACACATCGCAAAAGAGAGTGGGAGAGAAAGTCAGAGAGAAAGCGAAGAATAACCACATCCAGGGTTGTCCAATCTGGATTGCTCTTCTTCTGTCCCCAAGCCTCAACCGTAAATTTATGCATATTTTGATTACCTACTTATTTCTCATCTATTCCCAAATCCCAAAACCCCCACACCTCCAATCTCCTTTACGTCCAAACAGAGCGTCGACTCGGACGTGGGCTCCCTGAACATGAACTCAACCGAAAACGAAGTTCCTGAGGTGGAGTCCTCCAGCGAGATCCTGATCGATGACCACCACAAGCCCAGCCACTCGAACGACGAGAGCTGGACGGATGTGAATCTGAACGAGGATGCCGCCGTCCAGGCGGCCAGCGCCGGGATGGTGGTGGGACTCGTCGACGGCGGGGACAAGCACGATCCCGCCTCGGCCACCCATCCCCATGCCCAGCATGGCCAGCAGGGAGGCCCCACAGGAGCAGGAGGGCCACAGCAGCAGCAGCAACAGCAGCAGCACGGACCGATGAGTCATGGGATGATGGGCGGAGAACGGGGCGACAAGCCCGACTCGGAGATCTCTGTGGTGCGGGTGCCCGATGGCTATGGCAGTGGCTCGACAGGCTCTGCCGCCGGGGCGCCCGTGGGACCCGGTCAGGGCGTCGGCGGTGGCCAACGGCCGCGGCCCGAGGAGCTGCCAATGAAGGCTCCGCCACTCGTGGCCCAGCTGCCTCTGACGACGCCCTCCCGGGAGGCGAGTCTCACCCAGAAGCTGGAGATCGCCCTGGGACCGGTGTGTCCGCTGCTGCGCGAGATTATGGTGGACTTTGCCCCGTTCCTCTCTAAGACTCTGGTCGGCTCGCACGGTCAGGAGCTGCTTATGGAGGGTAAGGGCCTGACCACCTTCAAGAACTCGCACTCGGTGGTGGAGCTGGTGATGCTCCTCTGCTCACAGGAGTGGCAGAACAGCCTCCAGAAGCACGCCGGCCTCGCCTTCATCGAGCTGATCAACGAGGGCCGTCTCCTCTCGCACGCCATGAAGGACCACATCGTGCGCGTCGCCAATGAGGCGGAGTTCATCCTCAATCGGATGCGGGCCGACGATGTGCTCAAGCACGCCGACTTCGAGTCACAATGCGCCCAGACGCTGCTGGAGCGGCGCGAGGAGGAGCGGATGTGCGACCACCTCATCACCGCAGCCCGTCGCCGGGACAATGTCATCGCCAGCCGCCTCCTGGAGAAGGTGCGCAACATCATGTGCAACCGCCACGGCGCCTGGGGCGATGTCAGTGGTGTGGGCGTGGGTGTGGGGACAGGTACTGTCCAGAAGAGCACCTACTGGAAGCTGGATGCCTGGGAGGACGATGCCCGCCGTCGCAAGCGGATGGTGCAGAACCCACGTGGCTCTTCCCACCCACAAGCCACGCTGAAGGCGGCCCTCGAGAACGGAGGGCCCGAGGACGCCATCCTGCAGACGCGCGACGAATTCCACACCCAGATCGCCGTCTCGCGGGCCCATCCTTCGGCCCAGCACAACGGAGAGCTGCTGGACGATGCCGAGCTGCTGATCGAAGACCGAGAGCTGGACCTCGATCTCACGGGGCCGGTGAATATCAGCACAAAGGCGCGTCTGATTGCCCCGGGACTGGTTGCCCCGGGCACCGTCTCCATCACCAGCACGGAGATGTTCTTTGAGGTGGACGAGGAGCACCCAGAGTTCCAGAAGATCGACGGCGAAGTGCTCAAGTACTGCGACCATCTGCATGGCAAGTGGTACTTCTCGGAGGTACGTGCCATCTTCTCGCGCCGCTACCTCCTGCAGAACGTCGCCCTGGAGATATTCCTGGCCAGCCGCACCTCCATCCTGTTCGCCTTTCCCGACCAGCACACCGTCAAGAAGGTGATCAAGGCCCTGCCGCGTGTGGGCGTTGGCATCAAGTACGGCATACCGCAGACTCGTCGCGCCTCGATGATGTCCCCCCGGCAGCTGATGCGCAACTCGAACATGACCCAGAAATGGCAGCGGCGCGAAATCTCCAACTTCGAGTACTTGATGTTCCTCAACACGATCGCGGGGAGGACATACAACGACCTCAACCAGTATCCCATCTTCCCCTGGGTGCTGACCAACTATGAGTCGAAGGACCTGGACCTCAGCCTGCCCTCCAACTACCGAGATCTGTCCAAGCCGATCGGCGCCCTGAATCCGTCGCGTCGCGCCTATTTCGAGGAGCGGTACGAGAGCTGGGACAGCGACACCATTCCGCCCTTCCACTACGGCACCCACTACTCGACGGCGGCCTTCACCCTCAACTGGCTGGTGCGCGTGGAGCCCTTCACGACCATGTTCCTGGCACTGCAGGGCGGCAAGTTCGACTATCCGGACAGGTTGTTCTCGTCCGTGTCGCTGTCGTGGAAGAACTGCCAGCGGGACACGTCCGATGTGAAGGAGCTGATACCAGAGTGGTATTTCCTGCCGGAGATGTTCTACAATGCCTCCGGGTACAGACTGGGACACCGCGAGGACGGAGCCCTGGTGGACGACATCGAGCTGCCGCCGTGGGCCAAGAGCCCCGAGGAGTTCGTACGCATCAATCGCATGGCCTTGGAGTCGGAGTTCGTCTCGTGCCAGCTGCACCAATGGATCGATCTGATATTCGGCTACAAGCAGCGCGGACCCGAGGCCATACGGGCCACCAATGTCTTCTACTATCTCACCTACGAGGGCAGCGTCGATCTGGACGGCGTCCTCGATCCGGTGATGCGCGAGGCGGTCGAGAACCAGATCCGTAACTTTGGCCAGACGCCCAGTCAGCTGCTGATGGAGCCCCATCCGCCACGCAGCTCCGCCATGCATCTCTCCCCCATGATGTTCAGCGCCATGCCCGAGGATCTGTGCCAAATGCTCAAGTTCTACCAGAACTCGCCGGTCATCCACATCTCGGCCAACACGTACCCACAGCTGTCGCTGCCATCCGTCGTCACAGTGACCGCCGGCCATCAGTTTGCGGTCAATCGCTGGAACTGCAACTACACCGCATCCGTCCAGAGCCCCAGCTATGCTGAGTCGCCCCAGTCGCCCGGCTCCAATCAGCCGCTGACCATCGACCCGGTTCTGGGTGAGTATTTTCCCCCGATTTCAGCCGATTCTTTTGTAAGCCTCCTCCTATATCCTCTATCCCCCTCTATCCCGTAGCCGTGCACGGCACCAATAACAACAGCAATGCGGTAAGCCGCCGCCATTTGGGGGACAACTTCAGTCAAATGCTGAAGATCCGCTCCAACTGCTTTGTGACCACGGTGGACAGCCGCTTCCTGATTGCCTGCGGCTTCTGGGACAACAGTTTCCGCGTCTTTGCCACCGAAACGGGTAAGTCGAGCTCCCATTCGACGTCTTGCTTAGAGAGGACCCTTTCCAAGTATCCTTCCCTCTTGTCTCCAGCGAAAATCGTACAGATAGTGTTCGGACACTTTGGGGTGGTCACCTGCATGGCCCGCTCGGAGTGCAACATCACATCCGACTGCTACATCGCCTCGGGATCGGCGGACTGCACGGTGCTGCTGTGGCACTGGAATGCCCGCACCCAGAGCATTGTGGGCGAGGGCGATGTGCCCACACCGCGGGCCACCCTCACGGGCCACGAACAGGCGGTAACCTCGGTGGTGATCAGCGCCGAGCTGGGTCTAGTCGTCTCCGGGTCATCCAGTAAGTATTACAGGAGGATGCTCCATCCTGACGGAACGGCCATGTCAAATTCCCTTTTGCATTTGTGTAGATGGTCCCGTGCTCATACACACGACGTTTGGGGATCTTCTGCGATCGCTGGATCCGCCATCGGAGTTCCATTCCCCGGAGCTGATTACCATGTCTCGGGAGGGCTTCATTGTGATCAACTACGACAAGGGAAATGTGGCCGCCTACACCATCAATGGCAAGAAGCTGCGCCATGAGACGCACAACGACAATCTGCAGGTAAATTATATTTTATTCCCTAGCCTTTAGATTAAAGTATCTCTATCTTTCGTGTATCTTTTACTGATCGATTCGCTTGCATTTTTCCCTTTACATTTATCCGTTCAGTGCATGCTGCTGTCGCGCGATGGCGAATACCTGATGACCGCCGGCGATCGTGGCATCGTGGAGGTGTGGCGCACCTTTAACCTAGCACCACTCTATGCCTTCCCCGCATGCAATGCGGGCATCCGATCCCTGGCCTTGACACACGATCAAAAGTAAGTAAAACTCCCCAGACACTGCACAGAGTAGAGCATCGATAAGTCCTTAAAACCCCTTTACCTAACTTCTTTGTTTCCTCCCGTTTTTTCCACTCTTTCTCGTCTATTTTCGAATCTTGTTCTAAACTTTAGATACCTGCTGGCTGGACTCTCCACGGGCTCGATCATTGTATTCCACATCGACTTCAATCGCTGGCACCACGAGTACCAGCAGCGCTACTAATCCAAGCCACTGACATTCCAATCCCTGGAGAACACACGCCGATCCCCGCTGAGCACAATGAGAGTGAAAGCAGATGTACTTAAAAGCATGATGAATGGAGACGGAGATAGAGAGCAGCAACGTGCGTTCGAGGAATGGTCGTGAGATGATCGTTTTTTTTCTATAGACCTTTACAAACTTTAGGCTAGTAAGCAACACTATGGTTTTTTTTTGTCTAGTAATAATTGTGCGTTGGTGTGTTGGTCGAAAACAAAAAGAAAATTACAAAAAAAGAAAACAAAAAACAAAAAAAAGCAGAACAGAAAAGGTAACATTTTTTTACTAGATTTACGAATTATATGTTAAGTTATGGCAATGGAAATGGCGACAGAGAAAAGTACGGGAGCGAGAAGCAGAAGTGGCAGTAAAAATGGAAAAAAAGAGGAAGGTAAGGAGGTAGGAAGCAAGAGGCGAAGACAGGAGGCAGGAGGTAGGAGGCGGCTTAAGTAAGTAGTTGAAATAAGACAAATGAAGTTAGTGTTTATAAAACGCAATAAGCAGTTAATAAATATAAATCTAAAACTAAATCTACAGCTAATTCCCACATGCATTACTATAATAACAATTGTAGCAAAGTTCTCAAAAGAAAGTTAATCGATAACAAGCCTAAAAAACGCAATTTAAAGGAAGCCGAAGGAAGCAGAAGCGGAAACGGAAGCGGAAGCGGGAAAATATAATGAAACTAAAGCGGCCAAAAGTAGGAATGAGGGAAGCGAGGAGCAAAGAGCAAGGAAATAAAGCCAATTTTTAATTATAGCATTAGTTCTCTGAGCCACACACACACACACACATACACCACAGATAAACACACAGACATCTACATACAAGTATGGGCGAAGAGCCATTGCCATCGGGGATGGAGAACAGAAAGCGAGAATAAAAAGCGGAATTTTAATACAGACACACATGTATACACTCCCACACAGGGACACACACAGACACGTATAGGTATTTGTAGCTAAACTAAAACTAATTCTTAGCTCCGCAAAATTAAATCTTAAACCCCTAAATTATCACAGCACTGCTAAAACGAGCCACACATAAATATACATGAATATGAATAAATATATACATACATTTATCCAACCGAATTGCAGACGATTTGTTCTGGTTCTACCTACAAAAAGAAAGAAAATGTCACGCATACGCCATGCAGCACGCCGCTCGCTTGTCTTAACATAAAGAGGATAAAGAAGGGGATGGGAAAAACCAGAAGGAATGTTCGATTGATTAGTAAATATAAGAGCAGGCATTATTATATCTAATTCTACTTGATTCCACTCCACTTTTGTTGTTGTGTAGCGGTATTTTTTAGATACAAGTGAGAGAGTGAGAGAGAGAGAGAGAGAAACATGTTCAATAGCGTCCAAAATTAGCTTAACCCCTCCCACACACACAAAATTGGCTTCCCTGAAACCCCAATCATGTACGTCCAGAACGAAGTGTTTTATATTGTTAGTAGTCTATATTTGTATTTGTATTCGTATTTTTGTGAGACTCTAGCTCATGGTTGTCTGGAAGACAAGGCGTTGTTTGACTCTTGTTTGCTTTGCCATTGATTTTCGATCGATTCGATAAACCAAAACTAAAACCAAACAACCAAAAAAACCAAAAAACAAAAAAAAACCAAACCACAATCCATCCACGGCGCACCACTCTGGCACTTACCGATTAGATTTGTATATACGTATATATATAATTATGGATAAAATGAATGATAAAGAAAGATAACTACGAGTATAATAATGATAATACTTCAAGTATGCAAATGAATAGAGATTAATGGAACACGTTCGGTTGTAAACGCGCAAAAGCGAAATTGAATCAAGTCCAGCTATAAAACCCTCCCCATACGCATATATGCTATATGCCAGAATATATGTTTTTTGTTTGATTTGAATCCAATGCCTATCAGCCGACTAAAGGAAGTTGTGCACTTTAAGTGAAGGGCTTAAATTTGCTCGAGATATCCATAATAATAATAGTGAATGATAGAGGAAATGATGGCATTTCTTCAGCTGAAAATGTATTTCCTATTTCTCGGAATGTATCTGTGTGTATGTGTGTGCGTGTGTGTGTGAATGACTGTGTGTTGTGTGTGCTTGTGTGTGTGTGAGTTAAGAATTTAACATAATTTCTTGCAAAAACCAAATCAAGCAATTCACAAATGCTATTCAAAAAGGGAATACTTCAATCCTGAATACTTATGTATGGCAGAGGAGTAAACGTACGATACGAATACACGATATTCCAATCGCTTTCATTTCATTCGTTCTCTTGATGTGTGTGTACATACTCGTATTTAAGGAGCATTAGGAAAATGCCAGATGAAAGGACATCCAAATAGAAGGCAAACCAATTGTTGCTTTGTTCTTTGTTCTTTTTTTACATTTCCGTTTCGTTGTTCGTTCCTTTCGTCGAATAAAGTATTCAGTATTGAGTATGGAGCTGGCAAATTACAACTATTAGTCATTTAAATGTTGTACATAAACCCACAAAGAACCTAGCCTAAAGGTATGTATTTTTCAACGAGATTCAGCAGCGACTAGGCAGGCAGCCAAAAAAGACAGAGGGTCAGAGGCAAGGTCATCAGGAAAATTCAAGAAATCTGCATGGGGGAATACACTTATAGCCAACAGCAACGCTGAGCAGTAACTACCATTTTTTTTGTGCACACAGATACGCATGCTTGTGCGTATGGGTGTGTATGTTTATACACATATATATATATATATACCTAAATGTATCTGATATCTGAGATGATATGAGAGCTAGACTCTTGGCTATTAACAGATGCGATAGACGGCGATAGATGACAGCTGACGGATGACAGGCGAAAGTATATTAACTGCGGAAGCCAACAATTTTTAATTATGCACTTTTTATAGAACTTAGCGATGAGAAATATGGCCGAGCGACCATTTCGGGCACGGGGGAAAATTGAAATCAATATGAGAGTAATGGATAATGGATACTGAATAATGAATAATGAATACGGGATAATCGTATTGAAACTAAAAATTAAATATACATAAATTACATAATGTTTTTATTGAAGAACAAACAACAAATGGCTGACAATTTTAAATTTATACAAAAAGCGAAAAGTTCTGCCTGTTCAAATGAGAGATGAGAAAAACCCCAAAACCTAAGCAAAATGAAAAATGAAAAATTACAAAAAAAAACAAGGAAATACTTACAACAGAATATTTAAGAATTAACGAGTACTCATGCACGGGCAAGGATTATTTCATATAGTTATTTACACATAACGAAGGAAGGATGCTATGGGATGGGATGGGAAATATGGAAAGGCATTTTAACAAATTAGTCAATAAATTAATGAAAATCGCAAAAAAAACAAACAAAAAAACAAAACAGAAAACTTAAAGGATAAAGGTTAAAGCTAACACACAATTACACACACATGCAGAGGGAGTATCTAATCGAAATACATACACACATACTACATACATACATATACATACATATATATATACATCGTATATATATATTTTTTGTCAACATTGTTAAATAGCAGACTAACAAAAAATGCGAAAAGCATAAGCGAAATGAAAGCCAAAATCGAAGACAGAAATTACAATTTAATTAATATTCAGCGACAAATAAAATAAAATAAAATAAAATAAAGAGCAAGCAGAAACCAACAAAATACGCATTACACAAATGGCTAATGCTACGAAAATAAAATAAATGTTCATTAATATTGATAAACGAAACAATTTATATATATATATGTACTTATATATATATATAAATATAATACAAATATTTTTTTTTGCATAAATTACGCTGCATATTTCTAGAAAAGGGAAAGAGAAAAGTGCACAGTAATTTAGGATTGGAAAAGAGCGAGAGTGACGGAGAAGTAGAGGGTATAAATGGATAGAAAGGAAATGAATGATGAGCGAGGGAAAAACAAAAAACAATTTATGCATATTAAAATTAAATTTAAAAATACGCTACAGTTCTAACAAAATAAGTTTACACCCACACACAGACACGAACACGAACACGCCAGAAGAAAAACTAAAATTATTAATTAAAGGACTACAATTTCACGAGTGGAAAATGCAGTCGGGAGAAAATTTCAAATTAAATTTAAGCTACAACAACTCTAACAAAAAGCGAAAGTGAGCAAGCATTAAAATGAAAAACTTAACAAAGCAAAAGCAAAAACAAAAACAAAAACGAAAAAAAATTATTATGTTCAATAAAAACTGCAAAAACAAATGAGTAACAAAAATACAAAATAAAACAAATGAAATCTTACAAAAACAACATTTCGCATTTAGCGAAGCTTTTCATTTCGCGTGGATTTTTAAGGGCCCAGCATTTTGCTGGAGGAGCAGCAGCAGCAGTGGCAAATCAATTCATCTTGGCCAAATCCTCTTTTTCATCTGTGACCTGATTCCACGGTGCCATCACACAGCACCCCGTAGCCCGTAGCCCGTAGCCCGTACCCCGCACATCGTACCCTTCCGCAAACTGCTTTTCTGCTGGCTTGCAATAATTTCATTTTCCCAACAATTGAACAGACAAAAAGGGAAGCCCCTCCACTGCTAAAAAAAAGGGGGAAAAAACATGCGGGGCCACAGAAACGGGAACGGGAAGTGGAGAAAAATACAGGGCCAGTGGTGGGGGTGGGGAAACGCGATAGGCAAGCAGCACAGTTCCATGGTTCCATGCTACACGATTCCTTTTCCACCGACGATACATGGAATATGGACAATGGACAATAGACATACATATATGCTAATATTGCTCATGAAAATAAATTATGGATGCCTGGAAAACGCAAGTGTTCCAGCGCTAAGCGTTCCCCTGCTGAAATATTGTCGGTAGAAAACGCATCGTGAAATGGGAGGTATAGAAATGTGGGCTCCTCCTCGTTCGCGTTCGGTCTGTTCCACGCTCCAATTGCGTTTTCAGATGCTGCTGCATTTGGGGGGGGAGAGAGAAAGCGGTGGGTGGAGAGATGAGATAGATAAAAGGGGGGAATGTGGGACCATGGGGGAAGATGAGATAAAAGGAAAACAGCCGAAGAAAAGGTGAGTGCAAACGGAAAGGACGATGGCGACACCGGAGACAACTTTTGAGGCAGCTGTCTAAACACGGAAAAAGCATCAAATTGCAACAGGAGCAACAGCAGCAGCAACAGCAGCAGCAGTGGCAAATCATCAAAAGTCATATCTCTTTCATATTATGCCAGCCCAGCCCCTTTACAGCCACCACTCACTGCCTCCGAGCCCCCTGTGCTTTCTGGAGCGTGTAATATCCGTTTCCTGCATTTCCGGTTGCAGGCTAACGCCACGAACGCAAAGGACGAACGCGGAGCGAAGTTGCCTGAAAATTGCTAGCGGAAATGCTGCAAAATTAACGAGCAACGCGGTTAGGGAGGTGCGGCGGAGGCGGTGCGAAGGCGGTGCGAAGGCGGTGGCGGAGTGTGCGGCATGGTGGCGTGGATCCAGGTGGCAGTCAACAGGCAGACGCTACGAGTACCATTTACTATTTGCAAAGGACCACGACCAGGACCAACAGCAGGAGCAGGAGCGCAAAGTTAATGCAAACAATTTTTTGCGCTTCAAAGCAGCATCTTTTTTGTTGTTTTTGTTGTTGTTGATGTTGTTGTTGTTGTTGTATTCCATCTTTTACCATTTTTCTAACCGGCTCCGGGCTCTGCAAAATGCAAATTCTGTCGCGGAGCCAGAGCTGGAGCTGAAGCTGAAGCTGGTGCTGGTGACGAAGTCAGAGTCCAGCTCGAAGGCAAAAGCGGCAGCAGCTGCAAATTAGACGCATCGCTTAACCAGCAATGACATAAAGCAGCCAAGTGGCAACACAAGCGCTAACAACGTCCTGGAGTCATCATCATCATCATCATCATCATCGTCGTTGTCGTACCAGTCGTCATCATCTCAAATCAACACAAAATATCAAGCGAATCCGAGCTTCCGGAAACCGAAACTTTTCATACCCTTGCAAATAGTTATTCCAATATGATATTGCAATACGATTTGGATCTTTTTCGGCGTTTAAAATATGTAGAATCCATCATAGTTTTTCGTTAAATGAAAGCTACACACTTGATGTGCCGAGACAAGTATACGCAGACCAGGATGCTGGTCCAAAATAGAATATATATCCCAATATACCCCTTGCAGAGGGTATAATTATGGCAAAAGAAAACTATGCTTGGACAGGAATATGCTCAAAAGTGGAGAAAGAAGCAGGTACAACAGATAGTTAAAGAGATGGCTGGGCAGGTGGGTAGGTAGAGAAGGCGGAGAGAATGGTGTCCGTGTCCCTGTCCGTTGAGGGCAAATAAAGCATATGAAATTAATGAGCTCGTCACGTTTTTCGTATGGCCAACTGGTTCGGGGTCACCTTAATTATGGCCACAATTAACAGTTTCACCAGTCGCCAGCTCCCTCAAAGGGCATGCAACACAGTGGGGAGAGAGAGTGAGAGCGGAAAAGAGACAGAGACAGAGAGAGAGACAGCGACAGATGGTGTGGTGCCACACATTTCATTTGGCAGGCCTGGCATGCATATCTCTCTGTTCTGTGGCTCCGGCTGTGGCTCTGTGAATCTCATTACAAATTCAAATGCTTTGCATGAGCACTGTCCTCCTTACCCCGTTGCCCCTTCTTCGCCCACATCCACCTGCCACCGTGCCACATGACCCTCTCTGTCCATCTCTCTCTCTCTGTTTCCCTCTCTTTCCCGACTCTGCGCTAGCCACCACTTGACGCTGTCCGCATGGCAAATGTTTCAGACCACGTTGTCACTCAATTATGTGCCAGGTGCGCAAAGCGTAGCATACTTTTCAGCACCCATCGCATCGCATCGCCCACCCGCCCCAGAGGGCGGCAAGGAGATAGAAGTAGAGGTAGAACCATGAGTGAGAGACAGCTTTGGTGCAGCTGACCAGGTGACATAAATAGGAAAGGATTTACGTGTGTGTACCAAACACTTCAGCCAGGAGACAGATAGTAGGCAGACTCTTCAGAATATGGGATACCCTGTGCATTGGCTATAGAGTTCGAAAGAGGCGATTTCTATATCCATAGGCAGTAACAGAAGTGACGTCAGTATTGCTGTGGTTCAAAAAGAGCTGTACAAAAGAACTGTAAGAACTAAGAACTATAAGATTTATTAGAATTATTATATTTGCCATTGCAGATCAAAACCAGCAAACACTCACAATTATCATAGTTCCCTGCAGTAAGCTGAACGATGTTTGTTTACCCAACACTCCTCTCAGTCCTCTCTGTCCTTCTCCATGTACATTTACCCTGTTCAAAGTATAAACATCAAGTAGGCATTGATATTTGATTCATTGGAATCAAAGAAATACCTATATATGTATGTTAATAGGAAATTCATGTGATTGACAATTGTCCCGACAATCACAATCACGAAATTAGAAAACAAATAAGAAAGAAAACAAAAGCTTAGAGTATGTAAGTATGTAATATAAAATAGTTGCCGTTTTTAATGATAGCAATATAAAAATAGCTTTCCCGAATAAAATGGTAAGACCAAATACTTCGATGGGGAATAGACGTAAATGTAAATGTATGTATTGAGTACTAAAAAGTGCACATAAATGTAGTGAATTTGACTAAATCTGAAGTTGTTTCCGTTTTAGTGAACTGCAATAAGGAAGTAAACGAAAGAATTCGCATAGCCGTGAAGGTGAAGTGCGAGGAGGTGTTCTGTAATCACTGCCTAATGATGAGGGCCATCCGAGAACATAAGGCCAAGGTGATCGTGATCGCCACCAGGACGCCGCCAGCGAGGAAAGCCGAGATTGAGCGGTTTGCCAAGGCAGCCAAGATTCAAATCATTTACTACGGTGGCAGCTACATTGAGTGCGCGAACTCGTGCGGAAAAGTTTTCCTATTTTCCACCGTGGCCATAAGCACGCAGAGAGATGCGGCCATCATCCGGTCGCTGTCAAAAAAGTTAGCGGCTGGCATTGCACTGTTTTTGGATGGCAGAGACTGAAAAAATTAATTCGATTGTCAAAAATACTAAAATATATTAAATCAGAAAACATTTACGCATTTGAAGGATGAGGATTTCGGATTCTCTAGCTACCCTGGAAAACTTGTGGGGTGGCAAGGGAAATACAACATCATTCGATTCACACATTCGATTCGAAGGGTGATTATCGTCGAACTCCTGGAATCACCGGGTGCTTTGGCATCTGTAAAGCTCGCTCTTTCCTCCTCGGTTGCTGCTCACTCGCAATTTTCCTTTACTCTGCTCCCCTCTCTTGTCCCGTCCTGTCCTCTTCACTGCTCTGCTCTCCTTTCGTTTCGTTTCGTTTCCTGTGGATGCTGCAGTTTGACGAACTTTGTCACCCGATAAATAATGCAATTTGTAATTAAGTCAGTCAACCAGTTAGTCGATGCGGCGGCCAGATAAGTGCCAGGTACCGCCAGGTACCGCCACGGATAGGGAGGATATGTTGCAGCCATCGGTGTGGCGGGTAATTAGAAATCGCTTCCAAACAACACCTAAAGCAAAAAGGAACACTTTCATATACATACATACGTACGTACTCTTCTGTATACGTACTAACTATATATGGGCATATATGTGTCTGCACATATTTTCCGACTAAGCGAAGAGCATCCTGCAAAGAAAAGGAAGGAAGGCATTTGAAGGATGTGCATGCGAGGGTAGTGGTGTGGGTGTGGGTGTATGTCTGGAGGTGTGGATGTGCGTGGATTCTGCATGGGACCGATGAAATGTTTGATTAACGAAATATTTAGCATGTTAATTAAGGTAAAATGGGGTTGGCCACAAGAGGCAAAGTGGCGAGTGTACCGCCACAGTGGATGGTGATGATATTAGCACACACCTAAACGCATTCGCACACTCGCACGGCTTACACCCACAGCTTACACGCAGTCACCCCCTACTCATATGTATACATATGTGCATGCCAGAGAGGGGGAACACATACTCTTTTTATGCGCAGCAGTCGTAGAGTACCAGAGGGTATATTCGTACTCAAGGAGATGTATGTAACAGGAAGCTACAGGAAATCTGTGGAAAATCCCTGCGGTTTGCACGAAGAGTTCCCTCGAAAATGAGCGACTTTTGAAGGGCACACGAAGGGTACCCCTTGCTACCCCAAAAAAGCAGGTATCTTTGGGTCTGTATGGGAACTATTATAGTGGCGTTGGTATGAATGGTGTTTCTCCTTTTTGTGGAAACTGTCAACGCCCGCAAATTGTCGTTGTCCTGCAGGGACTTTTGCTCGATTCCCATTGTTAGTGCTGCGTCCCCGCCCTCACCCCCGCTACTCTCTCACTGCCGCACACACATTTGTTGGAGCTTACGCTTAATGCACTGCACCGGCCAGACACGACACACTACGAGCAAAGCCCAACCATCAGCCTCCCTCCCAGTCAGGGACTCCCTTCTGTTCGGCCATTCATTTGCATGGAAGATGCATGGAGAATTGGAGTGGTAGCGGGAGACTATTACGCAACATGTAAGCGTATTTGTGAAAAATTAATTCTCTCTCTTTTCTATCTTTTGTTGCTTTTGTGCTGGCACCACCCTCACCCTCACCGCACCAAACAGCCCACCACTCCAGCATGGAAAAACAATGGAGGACGAAAAAAACGAAGACTGTTATTTCACAAAAACCAAAAGGAAGAAAGGATTCTCCAACCTACGAAGTCTTGAATACCCTTGTTCACTCCGATCCGATCCATCTGCCAAAGACAGAAGTAATATTCCCCAGAAACGTGTGTAAGAAACCACTGGAACTCTTTATAGAGTATCCATTTTTTCTGCAAGGGTATACAAATTTCTATTAGAGTTCGGTTAGCACATGTGTGCCTCGGGGAAGAGTAGAAGGAGGAAGTGGCAGGTGGCAGGTGGGCATGGAAATGGATATGGGACTGCCAAGAGGAAGCGCTAAAGCGAAACATCTGTTGGCAGTGAAGAATAGGCGAGAAATCATCCAGGATACAAAACAGTTTTAAAGAGACTTTTCCGAGGAATCCCTATCGGTCTTTCGAAACTCCCATAATAGAATGCACATCATTCGAACGAGAAGTTCTGATAATTTTCCAATAAATTACTGGGAAAGAGTCACAATCGTGCATGGCCATCAAATGGTTAATGAGAGCAAAAGTGTTGCTAGAGGAGGGAGTCAGCAATGCGGATGTGAAAGGGGAAATGCCACTTTGCGGTCAACAGGAACAGCACGACACGTCAGGCCACGCCCTTTCATTCAGTGCACTGCCCACCTGTCCGCAAACGCCACTGCCACTGCCACTGACACCCTCTACCCCTCTTTCATTCGCACTATCTCTCTCTCTCTCGCTCTCTCGCTCTCTCGCTCTCTGTGTGTAGAGTTCTGTTGCTCTCTCTCTCTATCTCTCCCTTTCAGTCTGTTGCCATTTTCCCAGTGGGTGCGATACACGTTTCATTCAATTTATTTGCCATTTCCCATTTCAATTCGTTTCGGGCCGCCAATTACCCAGCATGGACGGACCCTGGCCATGGGCATGGCCTCTACCTTCCCTCTATCTCCTCTCTGCACATCATCTTACAGGCTGTCGTCCATCGTGACCATCCGGAACATCCTTTCCCTGGCTGTTTGTGTGTCCCTGTGTGTGTGTGTGTGAATGTGTGGCTTGGCTTGAAGCCTTTCACGCAGCGACATTGCAAAAACAATGCTGTAGAAAAGCTACAAGAGAAAAGCGAGTGTGAGAGAAAGGGCGAAAGAGACCAGCAGCAGCAGCATCAGCAGTAGAAAAGGGGTGGACAGTGGGGTGGGGTGAGGTGCGGATGCGGATGCGGCGTCTGCTGGCAGTGCCACATCATCATTAGCATATTGACATGTGGCCAAATTTGGTCACGTACCAGTTCTTTTCAATTCATTTCGACATCTCGAACGGAGCTCAAATCAATTTCCCTTCTCTATTGTTTCGAGCTGCCACCCTTCCTCCACTCTTTGTTCATCGCTGTCTCTTTTCATTTCTCTGTGGGTTCTATATAATGCAGATAAGTCAAGAACCACACTTGGCTCAAAGCAAAATGAATTGGAAGAGACGGGGGAAACCCATAGACGAACGGCCAAGGAGTGCCAAGGATGGAATGCAGCCACCGAGCTGCGTAAGGACTAATTGGTGTTTGTGCCTCATACACTGGGAGAAAGAGTGGATCGTTTGCGGAAGTTGACGTCCACAGCTGGGAAAGTGGGCTTGAAAGAGGCCCAACGACTGGAGAGCTAATGGAGTAGCGGATAGCCCTTTTTGGAAGACATACCTCACTCATACTCTTATACATCTACTGAAACTACTGGACCTACTGAAAGCTAATTAAATTGTAGAAAAAGGTGAACCAATGCAGGATGTCTTTTGAGATGACTTCTCAAAATGAGTTCGGAATTAGAAACATTAGAAATAGAGCTATAACCCACTCATAACATGCATATTTCATATCCTCTACCACATCCGCCAAGTCGAATATTGATTTGAATTTGATAGAAATGTTGCTTCAACATTTTTGCCAAAATCTCAGTCTTCTATTCAAATATACATATGTATACACGACTATAAACAGAGATGATGAAGCTCCATTGGGGGGGTGCATACGTTTAAGGCCATCCATCCCCCTTCCCTCTGACCATCTTCTTTTAAAGTTTGCCATCAGTTAAGCGAATTCCTGCTGCAACGGCAGCTTCCGTTCGATCTTCGATGGATGGAATTTTCGCTCAAATATTTTCTCTGTTTTTCCACTATCTCTGTTCTCATTGAGCTGCCAGGAATGGCAACAGCAGCAGCAGCAATAGGAAAATAAGCAAAAGCAGCAGGAATCGCTGGCAACCAGCAACATCACAAACAGGAAGCATCAGCACTCAACGGATTCGAAGGGGACTCCCAAGGAGCGCTAGCAGATAGCAGATACGATAGGAGAACTATCTGTGGAGGATAGGGATTGTAGAGGGATTGGCTGAGCCCTGAGCCCTGAGCCCTGAGTCTAATGCCAGCTAAGAAGTCGGCCAGACCAGTGCCTTTGACAGGCTTTTGCTGCCACACCCAATGCCCCCCCACCCCCTCCTCGATAAGGAAAAGTTGAACGAGAAATGTGTAGCATCTATCCACCCGTCTTCGATAAGTTCTCCTCTGGCTCGCAATGAGCTCTTCTATTTTCTTATATTTTTCATTTTGATTGTCTCGAGCAGCAACTTTTCTTACGCTCCATTATAAAATGCGAGTGAAGTGGAAGAGGGAGTGCGGGTTCGGGGTATGGGGTATGGGTCGGGGCTGGGATTCGGGTTGGAAATGGGCTTGGGGTAGGGGTTTGGGGAAGCAGCTTTTGGCACGAAATAATATTTGCATAATAGCAAACAGAACAAACTGCAGGTCTCCGGTTCTGGTTCTGGTTCTGGTCCCAGTGCCGTTCCTGGTACTTGGCCAAAAGATGACAAATGACATTAAGGAGGCTTAGCGCTTGCGTTTTTGCCGCTTTATCAACTACCCCAGAGAGAGAGAGAGCGAGAGAGAGAGACAGATGGGGAGAGACGGACCGGAACCCATCTCCCCTCATCACCATCATCAGCATCATCATCGCATTTGGAATTTGACTTTCAAAACGAATGCAGTCAGTCTCCAGTACCAGTACCAGTACCCCACGTCCCACGTCCCATCCCAGAGCTCTAGCTCTCTGTTCCTCCAGGCGGCAGGCAGCGCACACTTGTGCATCCGGCGACCTCGTCCTTTGCCACCGAAGGAGACCCTCAGCCAAGAGGCCTGCTCCTCCTCCTGCTTCCATCCACAGACTGCAATTATTTTTTGCGCAATGGCACGGGGAAAGTGGAACAGGGAACGATGAGAGGCGAACGCGAACGCGAACGAAACGAAACGAGGAACGGAACGTGGAACGTGCAGCGCTCTTTGATCCTCTTCGGCCATATATTTGCTAACGACAATGACAACGATGTCTACCAAAGATTCAGGTGTACATATGTACAGACATACATACATACACTATATCTTTATATAAATAGATATATTTCCCTCCCTCTTTGACTCTCTTTCTGTCCCTGTCTGTCTATAAGTGTATGTGTGTGTGTGTGTGTGTGTGTGTGTTCTGCTGGTAGTATTTGTTTTATGGCCACGCCCGCCACTTGGGCCAAGTGCAACTGCAGCCAACTTTTTGCACGCCGCTCGGGCAACACTTGAAACTTCTCAATGGCACTCGGTGTGGCATCACCTAACCCTCACCCTCACCCATTACGAACCATGTCCCAGTCGCCATCCCCGTCCCCGTCCCCATCCCACTTCCTATCTTTATTTTGCGACCCCCCCAGCCCCGGAATCGGAGTAAAAGTCATTCCTAATTCTGAGGCTGGCGCCTGCTCTCCGAGTTCCGGGGATCTACGGAGGCAGGTGCATATTTTTAGTGCTAAGCACGTCGATGGCTGCCAAATTAGAGACAAAAATGGTGGTTACTGCTGTGGAGGCTGTCGTTTCGATTCGATGCCATTCGATTCCACACTCAAGATATGCTGTGCTTTAAGAGTTGACAATTGACAAGCGAATTGAATTCGTGCCGTTCGAAAGCGGAAACCAAAATCCTTGTAGCTTACTTAGCAGACTGTCTAATGTTAGCAACCTGGCCAAAGACCCTAGACGGATAAGTACCTGAAGGTACATTCGTGGCTATGGAGGAAGCCAGGGTTCCATTGTTTTCCTAGTTCTTAAATGATAGGTCTTAATGATTTCGGCGATAAATGAGTCTCCCTGAGTCCACAGTCTGATTTATGTTTCGACTCTGACTGCACTCGATGGTGGGGACTCTTATAAGACTTAATCCTGCATATAGATATATGTACGTATATATCTCGATAATCCTGACTCTGTGTATATCAAACCATTCCTTGCCTGTAGTCTCTGCTACTCTTCGTAAAGGCTTAGCATTTTAGTTGTTTAGCAGAGGGTTAAAGCTAACCCGAGCATTAAATATATCAAGATTATTCATTCCATTTATGCACCCAAATCCTTGTATCAAGGACTACATTTGCAAATAGGTATTTATGGTCAATTTTTGAGGGTTTTTTATGTAGCACCATTAGATCGCTACCATAAACTTATAAAGAACTACATTCCGTCCTATTATGGAATCCAAAAATCAACCACAAATACCCATATCATACGGCTGCCATAAGCACAATTTCCAAACCTAAATACAGCTCTTTGATTCACTTGAAAAGTATATTCCATAAGAGCATTTAAAGTTTCTTTTTGTTGGCCAAGTTTTCCTCTTCACACCCCCGAGTCCATCGGGCATTGCGTTTTCTCGTTGGTGGGTAAGTGGATGAGGAATTTTCAATTCGCATTCTGTGAAATTCGAATCGTCTTCGGCCATTGGCCATTTGGGATGCTCGTTATCAAAATGTCAGCCAGTTTTATTGCTGTTCCTGTTGCTGCTGCTTCTGCTGCTGCTGCTGCTGCTGCTGTCATTGTCAACGCTCCACGCTGAATGCAATGAAAGATTGCACTACATCTTCGGCACGTCCGTCTGCTGATGTTCCCTTGTCCTGGCCTTGTCCTCTCTCCCCTGTCCCTTGTTGTTCCTGGCCAACAACCTGTCCAGGTTTTTGGTAGATGCTGGATGCAATTTTCCCATTTTCCCCATACTACCGGCACTGGCTGCAAGCTAAAGACGGAGTAGAAGAAATATGGCAGGAAAATTGTAGGAAGAGCTGAAGGAAAAACGAAGCTGGAACCAGGCGATGTGAAAAGGAAAACAAAATCAAAAAGCACTCACATATTTTCCAATTTGGTGAGAAGGAAAACGACGGCATCATCTCCTCTCCGTCTGGCTACTGCAGTCGCTGCTCTGCTCCTTATGTTGCCTTCTGCTCCTTCTCTCCTTCTACGAGTATCACTGATGTGCATGCAATTGGCAAACCGAATGTCACATGGCCACAGGTCCACAAGGGTCCACACGGGTTCGCACAGGTCCACGGGTTGAAGTTGAAGCTGAGGGTGATGCAGCAAGTTGCCATTTTTCATCTGGCATTGCTGTGCGGTCCAGTACGGTCCGGTCTGTTGTTGCATGGTCATTACCAGGCCAAGCCAGTTGCAGCAGAATCCCCCCGCACACTGGGAGCAATGCCAAGGATCGAGGACAGTCGCCCATTCATCATCGTTTGGCTAGAAGCAACAGCACCATCAGCAGCAGCAGCAGCAACAGCAGCAGCAAAAGTATGGAACAACATTTAGAAATACTCGCAATATGGCAAGCCCCGAAGTTGGAATCCCCTTCCCAGGCAAACAACAGTCAACAAATCAATCAAGTTGTCCAAGAACACACGAGGTTCTGATGGGGAGACAGGGATATTCGTAGCTGTACGTAGGGTATGCTTCCAGGAATCCTGAACCCCCGCGGCGAGAGCAAGGGCACAACAACAGCTGCTGGACGGAGGAATGGAAGGACGGAGGGCATTCCTGGGTCTGTATCCCCCACCCCATCCGATTCTGTTTCCGTTTCGTATTGCACTTCCGCTTCGTAGGCCTGAAGCTGTCAGGAGGCATCCACAGAGTGCAATTCGTCTTTCGGGGAAGCAACAAATGAGCAGTGCAAAGAAAGACGTTGGGAGCTGTCGCTCTACTTGTTATCGGACCGAACTTACTTATAAAAACTTTTCAGAAGTTAAACAGAGTTGGAGTAAGCCCCACTTAAATACTCGTACCAGAACTGGCAACTTTAAGTGAAATGTGAGCAGTAATGCAGCGCTGACAGGAGCACAGGAGCACAATTCCAGCAGCAAAAAACCTACTGCTCCTCTGACCGCTCCTCCCGACGACATATGTCCCACGTCCGGCCATGGCATCCTGGACCATCAAATAAATTCATATGCATCAGCAGCCAGCAGCATCTCCCATCTATCCAAACCCCCTCCCCCCATATGGACCATGGACCATTGACCCATGCTGGGTGTGGCCTTCGCTTCAAGGCCGCTGGCATTACGGTAATTGCAGGGATTTGTCACAGCCCGAAAACAACAGCAACAGCAAAAAATACACACAGCTTAAAACATGAAATAATAAAAATGAATAGAAAAATAAAGACACTCGTTGACGAAAGGGTGGTGCAGTGCGGTGGTGCGGTGCGGTGGTTCTGTGTGCAGAGGTGAAGGGGATAGCGGGCGGCTCTGTCCACAGGCTGCTGGGGGCTCAAATGCAAATATTTGTTTAATCAATTCTATATGCGGATGCAACCACAACACCCATCCACACACACACACACACGCGGCGTACAGTGCGCACCACAGCATTAAGGCAGTTCAGGTGCTTCGCTTCATCGTTCAGGTATCGTTGTCATCAGTATTGTTATGTTATCTTTTCATCGGAATCTGTAGTCGATAGGAATCAAAATTTAATTGATTTTCGCTGGAAATAAGGTGTCTTTAATCATAAATA
Organism: Drosophila algonquin; assembly: GCA_035041765.1. Classification (NCBI taxonomy): domain Eukaryota; kingdom Metazoa; phylum Arthropoda; class Insecta; order Diptera; family Drosophilidae; genus Drosophila; species Drosophila algonquin. Next base: position 677,365 of record JAWNKY010000238.1, on the reverse strand, counting down.
GTATGATATATGTACATACTAAAAAATTGTATTCAGATAATAATTAAGAGCACGCAAGGGTAACTTAATCATAGATTCTGCGATAATTATCGATACTAATCAATAAATCACCTGCTGGAAAAGGGCATTGAAAGCGAAGTCGTTAAGTTAAGTTGTACAGTCGCGAAACGTACTGCATTCCGATACCGAAGAGCTGCCGCATAACATCATAGAGTAGTGTATTCGAGTATATGTATTGATATGTGTTTGTGTTTGTGCGAAATGTACGTGTGGTGTGTGTGTGTGTGTGTGTAGACGCATAAGGACGCTTGTACAGGTTATGTGCATATCAATGTTCGCCTCAATGCCTGCGGCCAATTTGCATCTGGGGGCGGAACGGGCCGGGGGGGCTGGTTCTTATTCAGGGTGATGGAGGGAGGCACGATCTGGCTTTGGGGTTTGGTTTGGTTGTTTTTTTGTTATTTGGAATTTGGGTTCTCCTTTTGCCGCTGCTCTATTTGTGCCACAGAGAATTCTGCGGTGCAATTGTGAAATGCCAGCAAATTGGATTTGCCATAGCGGAAAAGAGCAAAATGGAAAGGAAAGGAAACGAATCGAAACACAAAAGAAAAGAAAACGAAAACTATCGGTTCTCAGCCACAAAAACTTATATATGTATATAATATATATACATTTAATTTGTATTTAAATTGCATTTCTAGTACTGAAACGGAAGGCACTCCAAGTGTCTGCTCCAAGACTGAAAGAAAATTGAGTTAATCAATTGATTGATCTGCTCGAAATAATTGCCAATTATGTATACTTTAAAGAACATTCATGATTCGACATTCGAATTATGGGTATTTGTTGCTCCGCTTTTCTTTTCTCACAATAGGAAACTTCCTGCCAAAAGGTTTTGTTGCCCAAGTTGACTTATCCTTTCAGTAAAATAATTGCATGCACATCTCCCAGGAGATTTAATCCTTTATATACTACGTGCGTACTATGGATGCATTGTCAACTGGCTAAATGCAATGCAATGCGCCTATAAATTGAAATATTGGAATAAATCTGGCCTGCATCCTGTTTCCCTCTCTCTCTTTTTCTCTTTTCCTCTCCCTTTCTCCGATTAATTTGCAATGCGAACTTCATCAGGCAATCGGATTTGTTATCACAAAGCATCCAGGCATCAGGCATCAACGTCAGGCCCACCCACCCCGACCCACTCCAACGAAGGCAGTCCACTCCCACAAGGAGGTCGCCTACATTACTACTATTGTGTGCAAATTAAGCTATTGCATATCAAGGATATTTTGTTGTTGAAAGGAGGTGTTGCTGTGTAGAGGCAGGTGTAGGTGTTGGTATAGGGGGAGGGGGTGGTGGGCCAGCACCATTGCATACCATTTTACAAAGGGGCTATAATTACCGGCAGGTACAAAAGGCAGCAGTGGCTGGCTGGCTGGTTGGCTGGTTGGCTAGCTGCTGCTGGTCATCATTTTGCTGCAAATATCAGAAAAATTCCATCCAGCAGTGGCCTGTAGATGGATGCTCCCTCCGCTGCAGCGCTGTTGGGTTTCCATGGGAACAAGTCTCCCTCTCCCTTTCCTTCTCCAGTTTGGGGGAGCTAGTACCTATGCATCTCCCTGGATATTTCTATGGCTGCTCCTCATTGATGCAGCTTCTTGGTATGCAAGACGGATCTACTGTATGCGCCATCCATCCGTTGCTCTGCCTGCCTTGCAACCCATGCACAGGACTCTCTTAGTGGAAAGTATATTGGCTACTTGCAACTGGATTTCAGGATCATTCGCTTACAAATGGTAAAGGTACGGATCATTCTTATATATTGTATAAATTCTATAGAAGGGTAGCAGATCCTTCGGCTATGTTTCCGTGTTCTTGGGTTTTGTTTTTTGGTTTAGCTAACAAAGCATATTGCTTCTACATTCCCACATACAAGTGCACACGCCCACGGGCGGGGGGCGGGGGGTGTTGGGTGTTGGGTGTTGGGTGTGGAGTGTGGAGTGGGGCGGGGATGCAAGCGTATGGCTCCAGTTCCTTTATGGCAATCACCAGGCCAACCCCTGGGCAGGGTAGGGAGATGGAACTCTGTCTCTGCCGCTCTCTGCTCCCTGGCAGCCCACTGTCAGGCTTAAATTATGCGACAACAACAGTTGCAATTGCAGCGAACGATAACGGGCGGCAGCAGCAACATTGAAGCGAATTGTAGGTGTCAATGCCCATCGGGCGGACAACGGCAACAGGAGCTCGAGCAGGAGCTGGAGCAGGAGCAGGCAGCTAGTTGTCAGCGACACCAGGATGACGGCCCCTGGAGCAACTCCAGACCAGACAGACCACCCGGAACCCCTATTGGAATGGGTTTGCAATCCGATTTCACTGAGAGGAATCCAAGGGCTGAGATCCTCTTTGCAAAGCCCCGCTGGAGATGCGCAGGAGGCATTCTTCAATGGAGTATATCTCAAATCAACCGATCGACAAGAGAATATGTAGAGATGAAATTCGCTCATCGAATCCCAGGTGCGATGCTCTGATCTATCATATAGTTGCAAATACACGGGCAATGCAATGGGGCTTTCCCAAAGAGTTGAAGCACGAAAACAATGTATTTTTGTTTTCTTTCCTCACAATTGAAACCCATTTCCCATAAACGCATTTTCTCTGCGTGCTGTCGAATGGTTTGTGGCATGGGAAATGGAGATGTCGATTTAGGCCATGCCCATACAATCGATCCCCCGGCTCCATGCTCCATGCTCCATGCTCGATGCTGGTGTAGGGTGTAGGGCGTACCAACGAGGCGGCACTCGTACAACGAGAAGAGTTTATTTTTTCCAATGCTGGCTGGCTGGCTGGCTGGCTGGCTCGCTGGCTGGCTCCCTGTTGCTATTGAACAAAATGTCAGCTTCTGCGAATTTTGCAATTTGAAAGCCACACAAATCACAACAGCAATAACGACAGCAACAGCGAAAACAACAACAAAGCAGTAACAACAGCACACCCACACCCACACACTCAAAAAAATAAGAAAGAGGAACGAAGCGGGATGTGGATGTGGATGTGGAGGAGCCTTCCATACCCTTGCTGTCTCCATTTCCCTAATCAATTCATTGAGAGCTATACGATAGAGTTGTCCGATTTTGTTCAAATTGGATTGGGATTGTGTGGAATTACATGCAAGTAGAACCGATGCAAGTACGGGTATTTGTTTGGTTTAACATGAAGTACGCTCTTAAAGGTGAGACTCTATTATCCGCTCTAGCCAAAGGAAGCCATTAACGAACAGGAACACATCAGAGTAGAGACAGATGGATTGTCCAGGGAGATTGTGTATCGTGAGGAGGCAATTATTCTCTCTCATTTTTGGCATCCCAAAGGCTTGGCCAGTTCCATCATTGCACCCCCTTAATGGGTATCGAAAAAGAAACAAACTTGCATGCAAATGTTCCAATTTTTTTGCTCCCTAGACTGCTCCCTGGACATCCAGCTAAAAAAAGGGAGACGAACGGGAAGGGAAGCTGGATGACAGCTGGAATATTGTGTGCTCTGGCTCTGTCTAAAAGGGGATTGAGGAAAGACAGAAATCCTGGTCACTGGTCACAGTTCCAATATCTATATGGCCAGAGTCGCACTTGGAGTCAGAGACTGCTTAACGGGCGTGAAATCTTTCGCTTCTCTTTTGTTTTTGCTCTTGAAAGGAGTACTCCGGAGAAGAAGAAAGAGGGAACTCGTTCCACTCCACTCCCCTCCACTCAACTCCAATGGCAAAGTTGTCTATTGGCAGACCAGACCCTTCAAAACTGCTGGCTGCTGGCTGCTGTCTATCTGCAAATGGTAGGATTCCTTCCTAATGGAGCTCCTTCAGCATTAAAGTTCCCCCTCGATTGGTAGTTGAAGAGATTCCCATTTCAAACAAACCCACACTCCTCATCTGCTGCTGCCAGCTCATCTGGTCCAATTAAATATTGTATTTATCTTAATAACCTTTTTGTGTAATAAACTCCTTGCTACTCGTTGCTTTGCCCTCTCCACCAGTACGTTTCCCTCTTTAGGGTCATGGCCAGTGTATATGACGTTAAGCGGATGCTTGCAACCCATTTACTACCCTGTAAAGAGGACATATGTATGTGTATGTGAAGTAAAACTCTATGCATATCGAAGCAGTTCGTGTATATGCTATGGCTTCCATTAGAGCAGGGTATCTTAAGCCTTGGCCTCCCCCAAAGCCTTTCGCCTTTCCTTCTAGTTTTCCCTCTCCCCCCTTCCCCATTTTTTTTCCTCTTGCCTCATCCCTGCTGATGCTTCTGTCGGGACGTTGTCTGTCCCTCATTAGCGCATAGCTGTTGCTCCTCCTTGCCGCTTTCCACACCCACTCTCACTCTCCCCTCCTAATCGTCACCGTCAGTTGTTTTCCTACACAGCTTTTCCTTGCTTTTCCTGTATTTTTTTCTCGCCGCACTTTGCAATTTGATTAATTCATGCTTCCTTGATGCTTGATGCCCCGGGTCAGGGCATTAAGCCCATCTCCAGTCTCCAGTTGCTAGTCGCTTCTGCCTCCTGCAGTGGCAATTAAACGGGGTCTTGGTGTTGGGTTCCCGTTACCGTTACCGTTACCATTCGCACCAAAGAACCAACCAAATGGTTGCCATCCTCATCCCCTCTACTACTATATCCCCCCCCCCCCCCTAGATTTCCACCCAGTATGGTGTTGTGTAATCGATATCTGAAAGCTTCCCATTTGCGCCGCTACTTGAGCTGTCATCAAAAGCTGCTCAATTTTTGATTTCGATTTTGATTTTGGTTATTGCACGTCCGCCCCACTTTCCCCCAAATCCCACAGCCCACAGCCCACAACCCACATCCCATACCCCCATCGCTCCTATCCATTCCCCCATGGCAGAGTTTTGATTGCGCTCTCTCCATGAGCAACAACATTTCCCCTTTGCGCGTTTATCAATTTCCGTCATCGGCAGAGGCAGCGGCAGGACTCAGGAGTAGGAGCAGGAGCAGGAGCAGCAGGCAGCTTCGATGGCAACTAGGAATGAGGAGAGGGGGTGCCCCCCATCAACGGAACTTGAAGACTCCACTTGAGTGTGTGTGCGGGTCTGGGCAGGGATTCGGGTGCGACTCTTGAGAGAGCGAGTGCGAGTGCGAGTGGGCCGTTTCCATCCATATTTCCCTTCTTTATTTTGTTTGTCCTTCGCTCCATTGCCATTTCTTTGCTGGCTCTTTGCTCTCCCTGCGTTCACCGACTCGGCGTCGTCTTGTTTCAATATCTGGGAACAGAAGTTTCCTTTAACCATTTCCCATTGGCATTTCCAATCCTCTGCTATCCCGCAGGCCCTTTGTGGTGGCCACTATTAGCCCATGCTTTAGCAAAGATCGATCCTGTGGGAGCTCTTAAAATGGTTTGCATGTTTTTCCCATCCCCCCATCACAGCTCCCAGTCTCTGTCTGTGCTGTGGCTCTGTCGTCTTGGTGCGGGGTCCTTCTGTGGGCGAGGGTGAGGGTGTGTCTGTGTGTGTGTGTGTGTTTGTATGACGCTTTATGCTTTATCCACTTGAACTCTTTCAGTTTTTTATCTATTAAATCATGATTGGCTACAATTTACACAAGTGGGCGACGTCCTCAGCCTTAGCCTTAGCCCTAGCCCTAGCTTCATCCTCAAGCTTCCTTCGCTTCTTAAAGAGCTCAACTTGAAGTTGCCACACCAGCTGAAGTTTACCCCAGGCACTTGCCTCTTGCCCCTTACTACCACGCACATCCTTGTGCCACAATCGCCCTCGGCCATGTGCTTCAAATTGGATGGATTCCGGAGTCAGGGCTTAGTTTCCTCGGAGTTTTGTCATATCATGTCTTGTGAGCTCTGAAAAAAGGGCCACAGCAAAAAAAAAAGGTAATTCAATTTTGCATTTGATTCTTAAAGGCACTTCTCATCATAGATGGGAAATATGGGAAACTAGCCTTCATTACTGGACCCTTAATAATAAAACAAGCAGCGAAGAATATCAGTCATGCCCAAGGACAGTAATATAATCCTCTGACAACTACATAGGTCTCAACTCAAACGTCCGGACGTATGCTTTATTTTTTGTGAATGGCTTACAAAATGTATCTGGGCTGGGACTGATTCAATGGATAGTATGGCAAAGTAAAGAAAAAAACAAACCACAAAGAGCAATCCCCACAATAATTAAATACAACAACCATTCCCATTCTATAATCTATTGTTGGGGGAGACTGCAGATACAAATAAAGCATTTTATGCATTTAAAGTAAAAGTAAACTACTTTCGCAGATGAACTCAGAACTCAGCATTCCCTTGCATTTCACTTGAGTCACACACACACAACAAATACACACAGATACAGCTATAAAGCAGTCATCAGATCGGAGCTGGCAAAGGGTCGACATCGACCCCCATAAAGTGCCCATATACCCGTATTTCCTTGTGGCCCCGCACAGTTTTCCTTCTGCTGCTGCTGATGCTGCTGCTGCTGCTGCTGCTCTCTTTTTGGCGCATTTTACTACATATTCGGTTTCAGTCATGCGTTGTCCCCATCGTCGTCTTGCGTTATTCATTTTTTGGCTTCGACTTCAACGACAACGACTACGACAACGACAACGAGAACGGCAATGGTCTGGGCCTCATTGAAATGCCAGTGCAAGGGGTTCCATTTGGTTGCTTTGATTGGTTTCGAGCATGTAGCTACCAAAAATTCCAGTGCCAGCGGTTGTTGTGGCCCCTGCCTGGCTAGAGCCTCCCACTAGCCTTCGTTACTGCCTGCTGCTTCCTGTGGCGCCGCTCTCTCGTGAAAATTGCAGCTGTTGGCAATTTCCATCATCAGGACATACACACACAGACAGACACACACACACACACACACACACACAGGGATGGCTGAGACTGTCTGTCAATATTAAAGTGCCATTAGGGGGAGAGCGCCACATCTCTCAGCCATTCGTCTTGAGCAAAGACGAGGAGGATATCTGCTGCCAAGGAAACTGTCACCCAAAAACTCGCATGGAATTTTTGGCTCTATTACTCTCGCCCCATCCAAATGCGTCAATTATCCCTCAGTGGATTCAATGGAACTCCCACGGAATTAATGCAGCCATTGATCTATGTAGTAACAGCTACCGCTACCCTGTTGTGGCACCCTGTTTTTTTCCACACATCTCAGCAAGGGGATGAAGGATGCAGGTGCGGGTGCGGGTGCCGGCACAACGAAAATGGCTCAAGAGCTCGAGCTAGAGCTCGAGTGTTGCAGCTCGAATGTTGCTGCCTTGTTGCCATAAATATTGAAGCGCCACAGACCGCTGCACAATCTGCACACATACATGAACAGATATAAAAATACACATAAATATATAAATAAATTCATACATATGTACGAGTATGTGTGTAGTTCATAGTACATATACATACATATAGGTAGACAATTCGGTTGCATAGAGAAAAGCCGTTGATTTTCATCTGTTTTCCACACAGGAAAATAAAACAAAATACAGCCATTCCTCTATACTGAGTTTAGAGTCATATGAATACGAAAAATAAGGTAGGGGTAAGGGTCTGCTCTAAAAGTAGAAGCCACAGGATGGAGGTACAGTTCAAATACCATTTGATCGGCCTAGAGTTGTAGCTCTTTCAAAAACCAAGCACAACACATGTACATGTGTGTTTGTGTGGACTTCCAGTTGCAAGGACACCTGGCCAAAGGCGAACGGCAGTTGCAGCACACTTTGGGAGCAACACGAGGCAGCGGCAAATTGAAAGTTCAATCAGATTTAGATGGAGTTTGGGTCCCTCAATATACATATGTACGTACATACACCTACATACAAATGTGCATTAAATATAATATTCACAGAGGTATATATATACATATACATATGTTGGAATGTTTATATTTTATGCGTATTTGTGAGTCTCAGTGAAATCACATTGCGAATCGCATCTTGCAATGTAAAATTTATTAAAGCGGAAATTATTCATTGCACGATCGAATGAGTTTTATGATTGCTCGCTTGCCACGACCACGACCACTACCATGCAGTAGGACCACCCAGGCACCATACACACACGCACGCACACACACGACATTAATATTTGATTGATAAATCAAATAAATTTGCTGTTGTGTCGTAATTAGCCTTAACTCGAACCATAAACAGCAACAGCAAGGCAAACCCATGCCAAGAGGGAAGAAAAAAGATACTGAATACTGCAGATGGTTTCCGATGTAAGCGACAGGGACACGGACCGAACATATGGTTGCTCTTCTGTGTATCAGTATATGGTATGTGTTAAGTATGTGTATTGTATGTATAAAAAAGCAAGCAAACTTTCCGCACTACTCATACGCCGCGGGTGGCAGGCGTGGCAGGCGTGGCAAAGGGGGGCGAAGGCAATTTGATTTTGATTTTATTCATTTTATGCATATCAAACGCAACAATTTGCCAGAACTCCGCGGGATGGAATTGCATTTAAGAATGGGGATCGCGCGGGGGGTGCGACCCCTCGCAACAGAGTTTCAGTGTAGATGGGACTCCATACGAATACGAGTAAGGGCGGAGGGCTGGGGGGTGGTTTTTCCAGAAGGGTAAAGGTTGAATGTTGAAGGTTGAATTTAACCGCCTTTCAGTTGTCAGCTTCCGTTTGCGGCGATTTTAATTAATAAAAATTGACATTTTCCGCCGACACTGGACCAGAAATTAAATTGCAAAATAAAAATAAATTCAATATACAAAAAATTGGTCAAATTATATTAATAATAATAAAATGCAATGGGAAAAGATACAGAGTGACAGAGACAGAAAGGGAAAGAGAGAGAGAGAGAGATGAGTTTATCTGTGTGTGTGGAGGAAGCGAGTGTCGGCTGTCGGCTATAAATATTTAATATTTAGTGGCTTTTATTGTTCAGAGAATGCCTTTCGATGCTATAATAATGCCAAATGACACGAGAGTGACAGCATTGGGAAATAAACTGAAATGGAACGGAATGGAATGAAATGGAATGGAATGAAACGTGAAGACATAGAATTGTGGCTGACATTATTAATTCATGAATTCAACATTCCCCTCCGCCCCGTCTCTCTCTCTCTGTAGCTCTATAGCCGATTCCCCGATCCTGTGGTCGTCAGTTTCAATTAGACTGAACACACATCATCCGCACACTCGCACATTCTCTCTATATATGTATAATATATACATACATACATATATAGTATAGACAATGGTTAACCCGATACCACCGACCAATGCCCCCTAACCCGCTCCGCAGTGGTAGCCAGAGTCGTTCGATTCCAGACGGCAACAAAAACTGAAAACTGAAAACAGTCCAACTGAAAATCGGTTTAATGAAGTTTATTGAGAGGGAAAAGCATTCCACATGTGGATTTTCGACTCGGAAGAGAGGGGAAATTGTTAATTTTAATTCGGTTCACTCTGTTCGTTCATTATCGATTTTCGGTCTTTTTGGGAGGCAACTCCCTATTTTGCCCCATATTCGTATGTGACATGGAATTAAGCCTGTTCGGTTGAGGGATTACATGGCGCTCGATAATTTATACTCGTATAATTACATACCTACATATATTCACACAATCGACCATCAATTATTCCCTGATCTCAGCCAACAATATTACTAAATGCTCCACAACTGCCACATTCGTGCAACAGTTTTCTATAAGCGTTGCCACCAAAAAAGTGAATACAATTGCAGGAAAGGTCTTTCTCTGTGGAGAGTATTTCCCCGATCCGAAGAGTGGGGATCTGTCGAAGAAGCAGTTTAATCGTAACATTGGTTACGAACTCTTACTGTAAACCTCTGGGTGTACCTATTTTAATGTCCGAATTTATCATTTTAATTACTTCTTTCCCCGTCTTTTGTGAACCCACTGTGTGGCAAGCCCCATTCTTTTCGGTGCAGCCCCAATCCCCTCACAAAGTGAAATAAATGAGGCAAATTAACTGGTCACTGGCCAGGGGGCGTGCCACACCCATCAGCGAGTACAGACCCCCTTTTCGGTGGGGCAGTGTCAATATTAATGCAAAAGTTTAAGTGTTCCAAATGACGTTGATAATGTGGCCATAAGGGCGGAGGGTGGTGGCAGGGCTATGAGGCAGCTGTCCTTGTTGATGCAGCTTCCGCTGGGATGGGATGGCCATGGGCTGTTGCCGGTGCCGGTGCAGGTTCTGGTCACGGTTCTGGGCGAAAGGGAGCTTAATACGTAATTTATAATTTTGATTGTGCTGCCAGCGTTGACATCGAAGTCAGCGTCGCTGCCCCTGCTGCTAGCAGTGCACTTAATCCGCGCAGAAAAATGTATTCGCCCACAAGTGCCTCCTTGCCCACCCAAATGTGTTGCCACCGCCAATGCCACAGTGGTGTTCACTGAAGGGATACATCTTTTTCCACAAAATAAGGCTAAGATATAGTCCTTCGGGAATTTCCCCAATCAGGATAGTGTGGACCTGCATTTTGGAGCTCCAATTGGAGTACACATTCCTTGAAGATCCCTCTACTTATTCTCTGACAGATAGACTAACAAACTATATCTTGAAGCTGTCAGGGATGCTGAGCTGACGAGAGCCGTGTGGATCGGGAGAGCTCTAACAGTGCGCTGTTGCCGGAGCGGTAACAGGCTGTTCACAGCGCTGGAGAGGGGATATTCTTAGTCCGGTTCTGTGAAAAATTCGAGTAGTTTTTATCTCAATGTAGACCACTGTGCCTCTTCCTTTCCCTGCCTCTCGGCATCCGCTTGCCACTCGTCACCACCCTTTTTGAAGTGTTTGCATTAGCCAGAGATAAGGAGTGAGAGGAAGAGTGTGGTGGGGGGAAGAAGAGGAGGCCGAGGAGGAGGAGGCGTTGGGTGCGTGGTGCGTCAGAAATTAATGGAGCGTAATTTATGAAAATTATACAATTGCCAGACTGGCCACGCCCCCACGCCGCACTCACACACATACACGCAGCTGCATTGTGGAGTCATGGAAGGAGGGAGGGGGATTTGGCAAGGGGGTAACTCAACAAAAATTTCATCAAGCCGAAGCCGAAGCCGAGGCAGCAGCAACACCAACAGAAGGATGTGGCAGAATGAAGATGTGGCAGAAGGGGGGGATGGGGCAGGAATCGTGGAACAGAAGCTGGCATCTTCTTCTGCTTACTTTGCCGAAAACTTTATATGAACAAAGTTTAAGCCAAGTTTGGGAGGGGCGCAGAGGAGGGGAGTGTAGGAAAGTAGGAGAAGGCAGAAGCAGGAGGAGGTAGTGGGGGAGGAGGAGGGCGCACACCAGGTGCTGGGGTAGAGAGGGTGCAACACATTTTATTAACAGACATCGTCTATGAAAAGCTTAAAAAACAAAAATTAATTTAAATTACATATTTGCCCACAAAACAATAGCAGAGCGGGACGCAGAGGAGAAGGAGAAAGAGACAGGGGTTGGTGGACGGGATAGAGAGATTTTCTAGCAGATGGAGGCATGGCATGCCACGCCCATGCTGTTGGATGTTGGATGCCACTGCTGTTGTTTGGCAAAGAATGAAAAACCTCAAATTACACACAAATTTACGATGTTTTTCTAAACTCTCTCCCTCTCTCTCACTCTCTCTGGTGCTGTGCCAAAAACCAGAGCCAAAATTAACAACAAAATCACAAAAAAAAAAAAGAACAAGAAATGGTGACAAACAAAGTCAAATTTTTAATAAAATTTCAAGTTGAACACGAAATTTGAATGCATTGCAAAAGTTGGATGGCAGAGAAATTACGACTTGAGAGAGAGATAGCAAAGGAGGGAGATGTTAAAAGGAGGAAGATAGAAAAAAATGCAAAAGAAGAACGGAGGTGATGACAGAAAAGGCGTTGAATACACGGACAAAGAAAGATAATCGTGTGAGGATATCGATCGATTCGATCAGATTTAATCGTTAAAGAGAAATCTCATCAGCCCGCCAAATAATGCCCTGTCACTGATCATTCCGCCCCTCCATCCACCCTTGTGTGGCATCCGGACTGTCTAAGCTGAAATGCCTCAATCTTAGAGTGCTGTGGCGGGGGGCAGCCAGCTGCTGGCGGTAGTGGGGGATAAAACAAACGAAAAGCCAAAAAAAAAAAAAAGAGCGGAAACACGGAAATGTTTTACATGCACGCGCATAACGAGCGTACACCAGAGGTGGTTGGAGAGCTTTGGAACTTTTTGGGGGTCTGGTCTGGGATGATGGAGTGGAATGTTTGGAACAGGAGGGAGGCAAAGCCAGGAGCAGGAAGGTGGAAGCAGGAGCAAGATGAACACGCTTTAACACCAAAAGTCAGCTTCTCCACCCCCCCTCCCATTGCTACATTGCTCCCTCGTACTCCACTTCCCTGTGCTGCCCCCTAAACAATCCCTCGTCCCGTGGGGGTGGAATAACCGAAATGCCGCTGCAAAGTATGCAATGGAAAACATCGCTTACGCACCTATTAGTTCCCATGCCTCTGTGTGAGTGCGCCCACCTCCCTATCCGCATGTGTGTGTGTGTAGGTGCGTGTGCGTATGCGTATGCGTGTGTTTGTAAGTCTCCTAATTAGAGATTACGCAAACACACATAACAGTAGCAGCTCTGGTACCTCTCCCTCCGGTACAGTCACGTTTGCTTTTCAGTATTTTTCTTTGTTGCTTTCTGGCTTTTTTTTAGAACAAATTTTTGGCGAGCACAACAGCAACCGCACACAGAAACACGAACAATACCAAAATACACAACTTTATGACTATTATTTACCCAAATCTAAGCCCACGGCTGAGGGACGAGGGACAAGGGACCAGGGGGCGGCCAAGGGGACCAGGCGGGCTAGGGCGGTTGGGGGGAAGCAGCAGCTCCCAATGGGCGTGTGTCGCCCCCGCTAGCCTGTGTGTCAGTTAATTAGCTCATAAAATATGCAGAATGGCGAACAATTCGCACCTTTAGACGGGAAAGTGCTTTCAAAAGGCTGAAAGCCAAAATGGTTGAAGGGATCGGGAAGGCAGGAAGAGGAGACGGGCTGAGGCTAGAAGCGGGTGTAAATGGGTGTTACTAAATGAAATAATTGAGTGCTAAAACAGCAACAAAGGATCTCCTTCTATTGGGAGCCAACGAACAGGTCAATGCCCTAACCGAAAATCGAATTTCAGATTAAGTATTCTCAATAGTTAAGTTCAACCTGCAATATACAAAATTTTTTCCTTCAATTTAAACTCAAAATCTGTACGTGTATTAACTTTCCTGTTTGCTAAGTACAAAAGTTCTTATAGATTTATTTATTATTAAGCAGCACCTTAGTTTATGCTGAAGCGTCCAAGTCTACCCGAACTGAGACCTCTTCCGCATACCTGGCATTTTCTGGAGATTTTTCCCGAGTGGTTTGCAGGTTGATACATTCGGTGTTTTCCAAGTACTCCCACTTGAAATCCCCAATCACCCCACAACAATCTCTTGGCAATTGCCAAGACCTGATCTACGGAAGAACCCAATTGAAATTGCACTTTTCTTCGTCTTCTGGAAAACTGTGTGCTCAAATCGATATGAGCAATTTTCCTTGCAGGATTACCAGGATACCAGCAGGAAGACAAAAGTCGACATGGTCTTGCGAGTTGGGGGTTGCTCTCCAAGCTTGTGGGGTTGTGGGGAAGCTCCTCCATTGTTGGTGTTGTGGCAGTTGCTCCTTGAGTTCGTGTTCCTCTTGAGGCTGCTGTTGGTCATGTATGGCAGCGTGGAGCGTTTGTGAAGTTTATGAACTCTGTAATTACACACTTTATTAATTTATGCGCTGCGGGGCGAAGAACGCGCAAACTTCCAGCGATGAAATGCTGTGGGCCAGAGGAGTGGTAAATATGGCTAGGAAGTGGGAGAGAGCAGGGCAAAGGACAACGTGTTAATGCTTTATGAGCCAGCGAAGCGAATACGACACCAAGCCCCAAAACGATGACAGACTCCGGTATCCCAGCCGAAAGCACAACCCTACCTTCCATCAGGACTCAGCCAAATTAGGCAATATCTTTTGCTAGTTGTGCTCCTCCCCCTTGCCTCCCGGCCAACCTTTCCTCTTATTTTGGCTCATTTCTCTTACCAAAAATTAACAAAACAGCAACAAAAATGTTGCCCCAAAAAGTTAAGAACCTCAACAACAAAAAAACCGCCAAAAACAAAAAAAAAACAAAAAAAAAGAAGAAAAATAGAAACAGAAGCAGAAGTAAAAGTAAAAGCAAAAAGAGAAGGCAAAAGAGGAAGAGAAAGTGGTTGGCTTTGAATTTTGAATGGGAATGTTTTGAAATTTTAATTTGAGAACGTGACTGACCAATTTAGGAGGGGATGGAAAAGGGCAGAAAGCCAACGAAACGCACAGGATGGCAGGATGGCTGTAGCAGAAGGATACGTATTCGTAATCGATCTTAAGTGGAGGCAAATGGAATCAGCAACATTCTACATTTCACTTGGAATGGGACACAAGACACATACATACATAAATACCATTGGAGCATTCTTTCAGTGAGTCCTAAATCATTATAGCACCTGAGAAAAGGCTTGTCGGGCTGTCCGAACAAGCTTCCTGGGCATGACTCTCTTCCATCCATGGGAGCCATGGGCCGGGCGACAACCCTGCGACAGCCCAGAGCCGCCAGAGTTGTCAGAGCACGTGCCGAGCTGCCAAAATGGATGCGGACATGACTCTCCTGCAGAGACAAGAGCCGAGGGGGCATTTCCCTCCCGAAGATTGCTTGCCCAAGGCAGCAGTCCGCCCAGAGCAAGTGTCCGCCCAGAGCGAGAGAGAGCGAGATACATATGCATGTTTTTACAGGCATTTACAGGCTTGTGTCCGTGTGTGTCCGTGCATAATCCGAGCTCGGGAAAATTCCCCTGCCCACAAGCGACACCGAAAAACGAATATTACGCATACGCAGCGTGTGCATCTCTATTTTGTCCGTTTGTCCATCACTCTCAGTATGCGTGTGTGTGTGTGTGTGTGTGTGTGCGTCGTCTTTTTTGGCAGCTTTGCACTTTAATTAAATTGTAAATATTTTATTCGGGATTTTTATGTCCATCATTGCCACTGCCTCTGCCCCTGCCACGGCCACGTGCTGCTGCAATGATGCGATGCTGCGATGCTGCTGCAGGTTTCCCCCAAAATATGAAGTCATAAAAACCGAATCAATTTCAATTTAAATATTTTGCATCGCAATTCTGTTGCCCGTTTCGTGCTCGAGTGCCTTCACAAATTAGGTTCAATTATATTAAACGAATTGGAAAACAAATCAGTTCTTTATAATGCACTTATTAAGCTTATTTTGTTTTTGATGATTCCACTCGTTTGGTTCGGCTTGCAAGTAAATCGAAGGCACTTAAACGCAAACAAAAGCAACTAAAATTTCCGAAACGAAAATTCTGCACTAATTAGCCTTATACATACATGTAGGACTGCAGCGGAGTAAAATGCTTTAGTTGTTTGCATTTGAAACGCCTTGTCATGCCACTTCAAGTGGCCGTTAAGACTAAGCTTATTTATTTCGTTTATATACTTGTTCAATTTAATCAGCATAATCGGCATAAATTCGAAAATTTCATGGAAACAAAATCTTTGTTGAATGATACGCTGTCATGATGTATGCTGCAATTACAAAAATTTAATTTAATAAAATAAATTTAATATTTTTGATTTCAATGTCAGATGTTCGTTCTGCCACAAGCTGCTGGCAGAAAGACGCGGAACTTTTTCTGGAGAGTTTTTGGCTTTTAAATATTGTAAATAAAAAGAATGGATCAGTAGGGCCAGGATATGTAGAATGTAAATATAACAAAAGGATTTTATTCATATTTGTAAGTTTGTTTTTGTGCCTATAATTTGGACCTACAACTTGTCTGTCTATTGTGGCTCTCAAATTGTTTCGTGACAGAAAAACAATGGCAATAACCGATAAGTAAACAATAGTGATCCTAGACATTTAAAAATCGAAAGAAGCCTCCAAAATGTGGTAGAAAAATGAATTTAAGTAGATTCATATTTATTGGCAATACAATAATCACATCAATAATAATGCGTAAACAACTGGCAAAAGCTGCGCCTTTTATGGGCGGTATTGGAGGTCGTGGTCCGATCGCTCTGAAATTTATCTCAGGTCCCAACTTAATTTTTCGCATTTATGCCAAGATTTTGACGGTATGTCCCAATGTGCCCTGGTAGGGAATTGCATTCATTCAGTTTAATCATTCGTGGAGCATTTGGTGCGTTCAATTGAATGCATTACGGATAATGATTAAAGCAGATGTGCATATGAGCAGCCTGAAATGTTCCCAATCTATGCATTGGGTATCCGTATAAACACTTGAATTTAAAAACACATATCTACAATTTTGTGCTCTCCAGGAGGCTCGGCGTACAACCAAAACCAAATATAACCAGAATGACTTTTCGACTTCAGCTGACTTCAACAATTATATCGCAAAAAATATGAAACATGCACTGGAAATTTTGTCAATACTTTGGGGGTTGGCAATGTTTTAACGTTCAAAATATAGGGGAATACTTTAGCTCCAATAGAAAGAGCGAAACATTTCCTCTAGATCTGGTTTGGTTTCCATCTTCTGGCCCTCCTCGTCTCGTGGGCAATTGCTATTATTGGATAGCATCTCATATGCCGCGACTGCCTCCAAGAACTTAGTTTCCTCCTCGCTCTTCTTCTCGGGACTGTCATTAAAATGGCGGTCCGGATGATGGAGCCTTGCCTTCTTGTAGAAGGCCCTCTTGATGTCATCCTTGGATGCACTGCGTTCAACACCTAGTATCTGATAGCAGCCCAGTCTCTGCAGGCCCTGCCTGGCGTCGCGCAATAACTTTTGGATCTCTGAGGTGTTCCCCAGCTCCAGGGCCTTCTCAAAGTCGGCAACTGCCCCCTCGAATGCCCATAGTTTACTGAGGCACTGCCCACGCAGCACCAGAGCCTTCAGACGCGGGCCATTAAGCAACAGCGCATCAGTGCAATCCTCCACGGCGTGCACAAGATCTCCAAGCCGCGTATTCACCAGTGCCCGATTGTACAGAAGCTTCGAGTTTATCTCCTTGTTGGTGGCATCGACCTCGAGGGCTTCCGTGTAGACGAGATGCGCCCCCGAAAACGGTACTTCCTGAACAGCTTATTGCCTTCCTCTCTCAGCGCCTTGACTTCTTTGGCCTTGGTGCGCACCTGCTTGGATTTTTCGTGATCGGGATCCAGAGACAAGGCGTGCTCGAAGAGCTGGATGCATTTTTCCACATTGTCCATGTGATAGAGGCACAGGCCGCACACAAAGACTGCGTCCGCCGAGGTGGGGTCCTGCATTTTCACGTCCTTGGCAATCTCAAAGGCCGCAGGACACTGATTCAGATAAACCAGACATTCAGCTTTCAGGATACGATACCCAACTGCAGCTGGGGCCATCATTAAAACGTCATCCAGGTAGACTCTCGTAGCGCCAAAGTTCTTTCCATCGTAACTCGCCTTAATAAGGGGGTCCAATCGGCGGAGCTCCCGCAATGCCAACTGCTCTTCATCCACCGCTGTGCTCTTTGGATTCGCCTCCAATACCTTCTTCAGGGCCATCTCCATGCCGAAGATGTCGCCCAGCACCCGACAGCACTTCGCCACGTGGACGTGGGCTTCATCGAAGTCAGGATCTAGGCGAGTGGCCTGACGGGCATCCGTCAAGGATTTGCTGTGGTTAAGGAGCTTCAAGTAGCACGCTGCGCGGCTGTTGTAATAGATCGCCGAGTCCGGGCACAGATCGATGGCCTCCGAGTACGACTCTAGCGCCGTCTTGTAGTTCTCAGCCTTGAAGTGGCTGTCGCCCACAGTCATCTTTGATTCCGCCAGTGTTCTCGCACCCTGACGTTCATCCATCGTAGAACTATATATGGATTGTTGTTATCAGTAAAAAGATTTCGATTGAACTAAATGTAACTAGAATGCTCTGATTTCCTCTGCTTGCTGTGTGTGAGGGATCGTAGGGGAACAGATAGACAGACAGACAGAATCTGCTTCGATCTCTTATACAAGTATCTTTGCCAATCTCCTTTTTGGGAGGACAATTGAGTCCGTTTGCCGGGTCCGGTCGCTGGGTCATCGCATACCCGGCGTACCTACATATACCGATAGCGATACCGAAACCTCTCTTCTTGCTGTCGATATGTCGATGTCAGTGCAAAGAGAAATTTAAATGCGTCAGCAAATGGCGGACAAAGAGTCAAGCAGTCAAGCAGTCAAACAGTCAAACAGTCAAACAGGGTGTCTGTCCTTGGTCCTTGGAAAAAGAATGGGTACAGTCAGCAGAATCAGAAGATTTCCCAGTAATAAGTCAATGGAGGGAGAAAGAGCGGGAAAGTGCGGGAAAGTGGGAAAGGGAAAGCAGCAGCGACACGCACAGACATGTCAGGCACTAGCGACAGCAACAACAGCAACAACAACAACAACAATTTGTTGTCAAACAACAAAAGTGACAAAATAAATTAAATTGACTTGCCTTTTGTCTATCGCCGTCTCTGTCACAGCTTTCACAGCTCGCCATCTCTTTCCCTCTGCCCCAGTGTGTGAGAGTGTGCATGAGTGTCTCTAAGTGTGCGTGCCTGCGGTGGCAGTGGGTGACGGTGCGGGTCTTTCCCCCCAGTTTTTTTTCTATATTTCTTCTCCCCTTTTTGATACCCTTCTTTAATGAGGGCATGCCCGACAATCAACAGATGTGAGCAACTTACATAAGAGCATGTTTAAAGGATAATTGTACACATATTGCGCATTTGAACCTTCCAGTGGGATGGGATAATGTAGAATTCTCCTGTGTGCTTGGGTGCATAGAATATGTTCCGATGTTTCCTTCTTCTTGCCAGAGAATCTACAGGAGTACGTACGACATATAGTACATATACATCTCTAATGAAAATCAGTAAATTTAGTCCGTCCGTTCATATGACATATGTATGTAAAGCTATTCCCAACTGGGTCAAAATCGAGATTGAGGGCAGCGCCAAGGAAACGAATACAGAAACAGAAATTGTGTTCTGTTCCGCACCCTACATCCATTGTCCACCAACAAAAAAGGGCATTGAATTAAGTGAATTTGAATACCTTATTCCTTGGGTGGTTGCTCTTTCGTTTATTCGGATTTCCATTAAGCCGAAAGAATATGGCATGGTATCCACTGAGAAAGGATACCTTATATATATTATAATTGCCATTGAAACAATGCCTGTGCAAGGGTATCTAAAGCCTCGGCTCCCGGGGAAGTTCCCTACCTATCCTGTCCTATTTTTCTTTTCCTCGTGCCTTTGTTGTGCCCCAGCACACCACACGCAGAAAAACTTGCCACAGCATCAACATCAACGACGTCACAATGAAAAGAGACAATTGAGCGTGCCGGGGAGAAGCTATAGAGAGACTAAATGTGGAGGCGGGAGAAGGATAAAGTAGAGGAGAGGGAGGACCATGATGAAGACATCAACATAGTCAAACGTCGGGACATGGGAGCACAGCCGTCACGTACTCGTACTCGGAGCTGTCAGTGGCACGGCCACCGCACAGACGGAGTTCACTCCAGCTCCAACTCCGAGCTCCAACTCATTTGAGCCTTGGACCGCCTGGCTGACAGTCTAGCAGACTAACAGACTGTCTCACTGAACTAAAAGTCAGCAAAAGCTGAACACTAAATTAAAAAGAGAGCACCCGCAGCAGCATCAGCAGCAGCAAACGGTGCCAAGAAGAAGTTTCTGGGGAGAGGACACAGCTGGCACACTTCACTTGACTTCACTGCCATCAAATGCAGACCAGACTGCACCGAAGAAAGCGTAAGGTGAGAATGAAAATGCATCGCGTGGCATTCCAAAAACATATACATATGTACATATATTTAAATCTACAATATAAATGTTGAGAACTCGCTTAGATTAATTAAAAATTATATGATTACACTTGGTGCTTTGTTTATGTGTGTCGGAAGGCAATATTCTTACGAGTATTTGTTTGCTGCTCTTTTATTTACAATTTGTGTCCTGAAGATGCAATCTTTGTTTCATTTCTCATCTCATATGCATATTTTAGCAATTTATAAACAGCTTTAAGGCTGAGCAAAAATGCTGTTGCTGCAGCAAGTAAATTAATCCGAAGAATATCCAAATCACTTTCGGAAGTCCCATGAATTTTTAGGCATAATTCTGCTACACGACAAACATTCCACCGACACTTTATTGCATATTTCGGCTACTTCTAGAGAGTTCTGGGATGTCCCAGATATAAGAACAATCAATGAGTGTACTGTATAATTTTTGAACGACAGCAGATGTCGTGCAGCAGCAGCTTAATCGTTACTTTGGTTTTTTGTAGCTGCCTTCCGTCTTGTGCCTTTTGCTTCTGCTTCTAGGAGCAAAAACACGAACAAACAAACAAGCAAATTGATTGCGAATTAAGATAACACTTCAATCTGCAATGCAGCTAAATATTTAACCACAAAATGCGATTAAATAAATGCCAAGAATTTAAAAAGTTACCACCACCTGACAGGAGGAGAAGATCGACATTCTCCCCAAAAAATTGGGGTTTTTTTCCTGCCATTTCCCAGGTCTATTGAGCACAAGGTGAGGCAGCCCAAAATCAATTCCAGACGTCAGACAGCTAGCCACCCGATGACCTAACCTTCTCTTTAACGTGCCTTGAGTCAGTCGAAACTTTCTTGAATTGTGTTCGCATTTCCCACACTCTCTATGACTTTCTCTCCATCTCTCTCTCTCTATCTCACTCTGTCTTTGTCGCTCTGAGTGCGTGTTCGTGTATTTGTGGCTGGCTTTCCGTTACTTTACTTTAACTTCCTGCAACAGCGACAGTAGCAGGAGAGGCAGTGGCAGTGGCAGAGCCAGTGCCAGTGGCATCCCCACCAGCAGAGGCAACAAACGTTTCCACGCTCTGCTTGATTTGCATGAAAAGGCAGACTTGCAGACGTCTCTCCTTTACTTACACCACATCACATCAGTTGCTCCTCCCAGTCCCCTGGCCTTCGCCTTAGCTGCCAGCTAGGCAAAGGCGCTGCTGTGTGAAGTCCCTTTTTGTACCCTGCCAAATCAATAAAGTGGTGCCATGTAATCTAAGATATAAACCATAATAGAATCCACACTATATTCTTGACGGAATCAATATAAAACACTCAAAGCTCCAGCGCCAGCTCCATTCATGCAGATCTCTCTTGATGCTATTTTCTCTCTAAGGAAATTTTCACTACATCATAGTATTTAGGGAAAATATCTGTTTCTTCAACAAGCAACAATTTAATGTTCGTTCTTCTAATTTTAATTCAGTAAAATCGGATGTAAATTTGCTAAAATCTTGCTGCCAGAGAAACGATGCAGATCGCCCCCCAAAACCCTATTTACAGTAGATTTTCTTTCGTGTCACAGCTAGATGCCCAGACACACAGCGAAATAGAAAGAGAAAGCAAATGAGACAGAGAGAAAGCAACAGAGAGATAGAGAGAGACGAAAAGTGAGAGAAAGAGTATCGCTCCATTCAAGTTGTTACTTTACTGCTGACAACTGACATCGAGTGGCTATATAGTACGGGTAAATGGCTGATGGCTCTTGGCTCTTGGCTGATGGCTGATGGCCGTGTGGTTGTTGCTTTTGCTTACTGTTCCTGTTCTTCTGTCCCGCTTCGTGCTGTTCATGATGTTCTTGTTGTTGTTGTTCCTGTGCCACAAAAGTTGATGAGCCATCATTATAAATATGAGGGTATTGCTGCCTTGTCCTGATGTTCTGCTGATCCTGCATCTTGCCCTATAGCACTTCCTTTGCAACCTCTGCTGCTGGTTGTTCTGCTACAGATACGGATAGTGTCTCTTCTACTCCTCCTTCAAGTGGATCTTTTATACTGGCATTTCAACTGCTTCTTGTACTGATGCATCCCATATTCCTGCTACAAGCTACAAATAACAAATGGAGAAACAGCTCTAATTTTTCTTGATGTCAACCAAATCTAGGTCTCTATCAAATATGATTATTGCACGAAAGAAAGGTATCCCCGTCTCAACTCCATCCATAGATATAGATATACATACATATACCCTATAGATACATCCTGTAGCCCCGGCAAACGCGTCAATTTGAGGAAGCCATTCTTTGGCTAAGCAACCATCTCTTCCGAGGTCTCCCTAGATCCAAATAGAGAGAGACAGCGTGGTGGAGAGGGAAGTGTAGTGAAGTGGAGGGAAGTGCAACTTTTCTGCTTACGCTTAATTTTCGAAACTTAATTTGCACCTAATGCAGCGTTGCGCCGTCTGATGCTATCAAGAACTTGATAATCCTCGCTCGCCCCATTCCAGAAATTACCCTTCCAGACGAGGGTCGCATTACTTTCCCCTTGCGATTTCTGCAGACAAGATCTTAGATCTTTCGTATTTATCTGCCATGGGTTTTCATTCGTCCTGCAATGGTATTTTGGGCTACAGGATCCTGTCCCTCGTCTCCCGTATTGTGTTTGCTCTGCTTTTGTTGTTGTTGCTTGGTGCAAAACTTCAAGCTGAACGCCTTGCTGCCATTGTCATTGCCAGAGATTTCCCTCACTGCCTCCTAACTATCTATATCTCTGTCCCTGTCACTGCTGCATGTCTCTTTGTGTATGTGTGTGTGTCCCTGTCTAGAAATGGCTGACAACAATAGCAACTATCCTTCGGATTGTGAGCTGTCTGTGTGTATGTGTGTGTGTGTGTGTGTGTGTGTCTGCTGCACATTTATTTGTTCTGTACGGTTCTGTTCTGTTCTGTGTCAGTTTCGGTTACGTAAGTAAATTAATTAATTTTCAATTGCTTTAAATAAACAAACAGCTTTCTAAAAGCAAACAACTTTGAGCAGCAGCAACATCAAACATAATGAACAACCTCGAGGACGTTTAACAGGAATGAGGTCTGGGGGCTTTTGGCTGTTGGTAATGCTGCTGCTGCTGCTCCTACTGCTGCTGCTGCTTCTGGGGTATGTGGCAGATTGGTCAGGCCGAGATTACGCCAGCGATAACGATTGCAATTACGCTGGCAACGTCGCAACACTTGGGCAAACAGCATTGTTGCCACGTTGCCGCACTTCAGGCGCGACGCGACGCGGCATGGCATGGCGTTGCGCTTAATTGAAAAGCATCAGGAGGGGCCAGGACATCCACGGAGGGCGATCCCTTAGACACCCTAACATATTGCATCGATAGGAAAGCTCTGAAATCAGCTTAGTCCATCTAAAACCAAATGATCCCCATCCAGCTCCCACTATTGATTGATCTACCGACCCCGGAATTGTTTCTCCCAGCTCATTCTGATCGGTGTGTAGAAGTGTGATGTAGATGTAGATGAGGTTTTCGAACTTGACCTTTGCCGGGAAACATTACTGTTTAGGTAGCAACAACATTGTCCCTAACCATAGAAACCATTTCTTTGGACTCCAGAGGGACTCCAAAAGAGGAGCATCCTTCCACATTGGATCTCAAAAGAGAACTGTACATAGCCTTGGTGACGATATATGTACATATGTATGTACATATGCCTAAAGGTACATGCATAATCCTTACAGACTGACTGACTTCGCAACGTTGAAAAGTTTTGCTTAAAATGTGCCAGAACAGGGCATCAATAATCTGCTTAAGTCTGGCATTGAAGACCTCTCTGCTTAATCTACTTACTATCCACCATCCCCACTATACCATAGCGCCCTTAATCGACTGCAGCAACTTAATCTCTGTTGTGCCGCACCACAGCCCACAGGCCACAGTCCACAGTCCGATAAGTACAGTAAGCACTCGACGCACGGGAGGAGCGCACTCGAACAAGCAGAAAAGTTTTTATAGAAAAGTACGTATGATGCCACTTGTTCCATCTTGTTTGGCTGTACTTTTCTGTGCGATGGAGAACTTTAGAGTGCCGTACCATGCTGTGCCGTGCCGTGCCGTGCCGTCGAGTGGATATCTCCGGCAACCTATTTATGGGGCCATGGGTCCCCGCAATTCGGTCCGATTGGCAGGCCTTGATGGTGGGAGGGGGGTGGGGGGGCACAGCAATTAGCAGGATAGCCATTCGGATATAATCCGGGAATTCGGATATAATCAAGGAATGATTCTTTGAATGCTTTTGGATGCTCCCCTCGTCCATATTGCTCTCTCTTACTCGAGAGAAATTTCTGTTTAATTAGTAATTAAAGCGTAAATAGTTCTGCTCTTAAAGACCAAAAGCTTTGCAACCCCCAATCCGAGCGGAGAGCTTTTCACCACCCCCCACTGCGCAGACTCGCTCTTAGCCCGCCCCCGAATCTCTTTGGGGGCCGTCTCTCTCTTGCCTCCTGCCGCAGATGGATACGATGGATACCACAGATGCATGCGGCAAAGACAAGTCAAGTTGCTTTCGCATTTAAATGGCGGCAGCTCCTTCGCCCTTTGTTGCAATTGTCTTGCCCACAAAGCTGATGCTGATGCTGATGCAGTGGCAGGGGCAGCAGCAGTGGCAGGACGGGCAGTAAGGGGGTACAGAGGGTTGCAAGTGGGTCACTGGGGCAGCAGCCGCAGCAGGGGCGAAACGGCTGAGCAGCAGCGGCAGCGGCAATCCAAAAGAAAAAAAAGGAGTCAACACGCAGCGAATTGCAACGAAGACTTCCTGCCGTGCTGACGTCATTATTATGGGATCCCCCATAGCCCCGTGACCCCATCACATTACAGCAATAAGGGCGAGCGCAGGCGTGACGGTGAAGTCGATGAAGCTTCAAGAGTTGCAGCAAAAAAGATGAGAAAAACAGAGCTTGGACGATTCGGGGGATAATATGTAAAAGATAATAAAATCCCTAACCACTTTGAAGATTGCTTTCAGAGGGAATTTGCATCGATTTCAAAGATCTGTTGATGAACTGGAACCGTGGATGTCGGCCCAAAAGGGCGGCTCATAATTTCTGGCGCCGCTTGGGATCACCTCTGGCATTCGTTGTGGCCTAAGCGGGGCCCAGACCAGACCTACTTTAAGTCCAAGCGTTGTTCCCATTATCGCTCTCACTGTGCCCCGGTCCTGGCCCCAGCCCCAGCCAAAGCCCACCCGTCATCGCCAGACAAGGACATCAACTGTTTCGCTGTGGCTGTCGGCTGTCGCTGTCGCGGCCAGTTCTGCCCAGAGAAGAAACAACAACTGCAACAAATTTCAAAAGCTGCGTCTGCAGTTTTTTAGTTGTTTTGTTTTGTATTTTGTTATTTTACCATACCATACCATACCATACCATTTTGTTGTTGTTGTTGTTTGTTTTGTTTTTCTCCGTTGTGTTTTTTTACAACCTTTCAGAGGGTATGTGGCATTCCCCAGTCCATGGATTCTATGGTTCAAACGAGTGGGTGATCGGATGATCATTTCTGATGAAGAGATGCGATATCAATAACATCAATATCTTATCAAAATTGAATCTATATTCCACACATAGCCGAGCTGCAGCTGTTTCTGAAAGAGTATCAAAGGCTTCGGCTCTGACTTGATGTTCATTTCTTGCTGTTTTTGTTTCCAGAGCGACAAACTTTGTTTTGTTATTGTTACCGCCTTGCCGACGTCGCTGTTTTTGTTCGTGCTGTGCTGTGCTGCCTTGTTTTTATTGTTGATGGCATAATAAGAGTGCAGATTTTTTTTATTATTAAGTTGAAGTTGCACGCAGTTTGCGGCAAGCGATGGCACTGCCAGCGCCAGAAGCCAATGGCAGCACTAGCGCCAGCAGCAGCAGCAGCAGCAGCAACAACAACAGGCAAAAACAGGAACCGGAAGGAGCCGAATCCGACGCGGGCAGGGAGCTGAGAGACGAAAGGAGGTGGTGGAAAATGCAAAAATAAAATGACGGCGGCAGCTAGCCGCAAAAGCTAGAAAATTGGATGCACGGATGAAGAGGGATGGGGAGGAGGGGATGGGGAATGAGAATCGAAGCAGCGATTAAAGTCGAGACATGGGCAGAGCCTAAAGCAGCGACCTCCTATGAAAGAACTCCAACAGATGCAACAATAATAATACTCACAACTGCACGAAAAACTTCACCAGGAACTACTCCAACAACTGCAACAAGAACTACAACAACAGCAACAGCAAAAATGTTGCATACAAATTAGCGCAAAAAAAATAATGACAGGAAGAAGCCAGAAGTTGAGACTGGGGGTACAGACTGCCGCAGAGACTGGGACACAGACTACTCGGAGGAGGAGGAGGATGAGGATGGGGCACGGAGACGAAGGATGAAGCCGGAGCTGTTAGGCACAAAGACACACAGTGAGGGCGAGGTAATGTGAGTCTAACAGCAGATTGCATATGTAAATGATGCTCATAATGATAGCCAACTGGTGGGGTTGATGCTGCGAAAACGGCCTTCCGCTAGAGGGATCTGAACTTTTAAGTGCATGGAAAGTCGCTCTAACTCAAAGAAAACTTTAAAAGCACATGGCTACCATCCAGCATTCAATAGCAAACATGAACACGCTATTCCAACACACTGTACTCGAATAATGCAAACCTTGAGAAGCACCGAAACCCATAACACGGACGGACACACTAATACCCAACAAAGCACTTTAAATTCAAATAATGCCATCACAAAACAAACCATCACTCTCACCAACACTTTCACCAAGATATAACAGGACACGCACGAGAAGACATCACAATCAACACAAAATGAAAGACAAATATGATGACTATTCGAAGAAATGTCTATAGACATTCCATAGATACACACACAAGCACAGTCAAAGGATGAGCAGCCACAGACGACTCTATGAGAAGGGAAGGAAAAGCAGAGAGGAAAATCAAATTGTCGCCATTCAGCGGACTATTAACGCAATTAAGAAGCCCACAAGCAGACGTGGAGCCCAGTCGAGCCGAGCCGAGCCGCAACGTTGGTTAAGGGAGGGTCAAGGGTTGCTTAGTTAAGTGCGCTGGGGAGAAGGATATAGAACTCATGTGGGGCAGGCAGCACACAACACAACAGCATTGTTCAACTTTAATGAGCATTATTAAAAATTAATCAACAATTTACATTTATTTACAAAGGTTATACAGTGGCCGGAAGCAGTGGAAGCAGTGGAAGCGGGGCACACAGGACACGGGACACGGGACACAGGACACAGGGCGGTGGTTTGTGGTTGGAGGAGGGTTTAGTGGATAGTCATTCAACCTCTCTCAAATCCCCTTTCCCAACCAACCACCAACCATGGCTGACCCAAAGCGACCGCACTTCAAACACAACAACAAAAACAGCAACAACAACAACAAAAAACGAACTCAAAATGAAAATGAAACTGAAACTGATGTAGACATTCACTGAAAATTACGTAAATTAAATTTGTTTTTATGGCAGGCAGACGCTTAAATATACCATCCATCCCCCCATTCAGGCTGTGTAACCCCCTCCCACACACACACACACGCACTCAGAGCTTAATAAGCGGCACAACCACACCCACACAAACACATGCATGCGAGCCCAAAAAGTTGAAATGAACACGAAAAAATCAAGAATGAAAAGACTACATTGCACAATGGGGAATTTGACCACTTTTTCTGGCCTAAATTAATAACTTCCAAACGAAGCAATATTTTTATGTTCGGTTTTTTGATATGAGTTAATAATAGTAAGAGGAAGATATTTTGAAAAAATGGGCGTGGTAGCTCTTTTCTATACCCGCTAATCGAGAGTACCGTCTTTATGAGCGCCTAGATCTCAGAGACCATAAAAGCTAGATGGACCAAATTTTGTATCCAAGCTCCTGTTATATCAAACTTTAACAAGTAAAGTACAAAATTTCGCTCCGCCCTTTTCCGCCCACGCAAAGGACGAAAATCTGTGGTGTACACAATTTTGATAGTACGAATAAAATAAAAACGCAGAATAATAGAGGATGACTATTTCTATCAGGATGTTGAATCTGGATCAGATCGGATCAATAGTATAGCCACAATGAAGAGAACCATTTTCTCTCTCTCATACAGGTTACCTAATAAAAATGCAAATTGCGCGAAAAGAGGGAAAAATAGGAAATTAAGACCAATACGTGTTAACTCAGAATTGACAACGCTACAACAAACACTTGGACGAACACCTAAACAATTCTAAACTCTTTTACATAATCCTTTCCAAAGTTGAAATTTGTTAATAAAAATCCAGCATTAGAAGCGCTTATAAAACGACAAAATACTAGTATACACACGCACAATTTCTACGATGTTTTATATTAAACACACAGTGCAAACCTGCCAAATCAGTGTTCAAGACTTGATTTTCTTCTAATTGTGTTGCCATCAGAGATATTAAGAACAAAACTCAATGCAAAAATTAACAAAACTTAGCCGCACGTGTTATCGATAAAAACAGCTGACTTAACAGCTGTTATTCTTACATGGGACTGTTAAATTTAACATTTTGAGTTTGGGGCATAATAGTCTGATATTTTCTAAATGCGTTAACAGCAAATTTGTGCTAATTCGAAAACTTTTAAAAATCATGCAAATGCCAGATAAAGTGGTCATTTTCCCCATAGTGCATTGGAGGCCGAATCGTTAGATTCTCTCACTGGCCCATTCATATATGTATGTATATTCTATACGAAGCTAAAAGATAAACAGATCCAATATCTCTCCTGAAAAGTGAAAACTGACAAAAAAGTGTGATTACGAGCATGGGAAATGTCTGAGTGAAAGTATTTCATGGAACTACAGACAGGATATGCTCTATAATGCGATTCTGTGACTCACCGATGACCGGAAATATGCAATGAAATTGGAGCACTCCCTGCGTGGCATTTACCGCCAAAATATACTATATACATATAGTATACATATGTTGCCTGACTTGGCCAATTTGAGTTTTCAGGACGGTCCCTTCTAGACCATTCTGTTTTCTATCCTTCTATCCTTCTATCAACTGGAAACTCAAACTCGCAATACCCTCGGAAAGGGTATCTGAAATAAAAAGGAACAGAAAACTGAGCAGAGCCCAAAACCGGACCAAAGGCAGCCTTGGGGCCAAGCCTTTAGTGGGGAGTGGGGAGTGGGGAGAGGGAAGAGGGGGGTTGTAAAGAGCAGTGAGGGATTCGTGGAATCGAGAGAGTGGGTGGGAGCAGAGCAGAGTAGAGTAGAGAAGAGAAGAGAAATGCGAAATAAGGACGCAATGGGGAAGTGCTAGACCTTTGGGTCATGCCCAGGCGCTTTTTGGTGCCCTGTTAATAATGAGAAGGCAAACTGCAGGACATGACGGAAGTCCAGCTGGCTGTGGAGGCAGCAGCAGGCAGAGGTTGGCAAGGGGCAAGGGGGCTGTACTGGCCAGAGTGGGAAGAAAGGAAAAGAGGGCTACTTTGGTCAGTGGCTTCATCAATTTTCAGTTTCGTGGCTTAATGTTTAGGCTGAAGAGTTAAAAGTCGAAAAGGTATGTTTCTCCCCCTGCCTCCTAGCGGACAGCCACGGACCATGTCCGCCTGGGAGGGCATCCAGATGGCACCCAGATTGCGTTATATCATCGTTATCATTATAGCCTTCCCTTTATCTGAACATAAATTGTTCATCTTCATTGAGATTTTCTTCTTTCCCTATCATTGTTCCCCTCTGGCTTCTAAAAATGTTTTTGTGTATTCGAATTGTTTATTATAATTGATTACAATAAATGATATAATAATGGATCTTTTATCTTTGCTTTCAACATATTTACCTTCCGTTCTTTCCCGTTCTTTTTCTACCAAGATTTGTATTCATCAACATCTTTCAACCTCGGTGTCTCCAACCTCCGTCCAACTTTCTTGCTCAACTGGCATAATCATGGAAAAAGTTACGGAATCTTGAATCATGAATTACTTAATTTGTTTACTCCTTGCTGGAACGATTCAACAATTGAAATATCTCAATTTCAACTTGTTTAACATTTGCCAAAAATCCCCCACTATCGCCCCGACCCCGTCCTCGCCCACGTCCCCGCCCCGTTCAGTACTCTGCGATGGAACCACCACCAGAAAAGCAGATTTACCAGGCGGCACCTGTGACAGAGTCCCCGAGAGTTTTTCGCCTCTTCTGCCACGGGTGATGTTGCTGCCCTGCTACCCTGCTGCCCTTCTGCCCCATCCCACCACAATGCCCTCGTCCAATCTCTCTATAGATGTCTATGCCCTTGCCCCGTTTTAGTTTCGTCAGGATAGGGTTGTGGGAGGAGAGATAGGGGCTGTGGAGCCGTTTCTGTTTGCAACTCAAATTGAAGGCCCCTCGTAACTTTCAATGTCGTTGGGCGAAAACTGGCAAAAAGTTTCATTTACAAGAGGAGGCGGGTGGCAACAACCAGAAAGACACCAACAACAGCAACAACAACAACAGTAACAGCAATGACAATGCCCAGCACAAATATCAATGATATGTTTGTTAAAAAACACGACAAGGACAACAAGGACCTTTTGCGACCAGCCGCCATCGTCCACGGAATAAAGTCTGAAATCTTTTTTGTGCCTGGTCTTCTCTTTGTATACTCTTTACAGCAAGCATTCATATTTTCACCAGTTGTTTGGTGGATCATCAGGGATTATTTCTGATATAATTGCTGCTTTCACATCTCTTTGAAAGTTTTACATTTTGTGGCAGACAGTATGTTTAGCCCCATATCGTTCAATCGAATCGGATACTTCACAGTTCCCATCTCCCATAAAAAAAAAAAACACCACCTACGCTTTTCAAGGGTATCAAAAGGATCGACCCTCTGATGCTGTGATGCCGGCCTTCCCTTCTCCTTTTGCTTGATTTTGGTTTATTCGACAACGTTTTTTGGTGGGCCGTGTACTCGGCCCCTTTTTGTGTCCGTCCGGCCGCCTGGCCCGGAGAGCAGCCATAGAAGAGTTGTCATGAGGCGGCGAAACTTTTGTAGCCAGTCGCCGGGGCTGTGAATCCTTCGGGTGCCCCCTTACTCCTTTTCATACCCGACACCCGACAGCCGCCAGCCGACACCCTCAAAGGCGGCCAATAATTGTAAATTAAAATTGAAACGAATGAAAGCAAATAGAAGATGAAAATGGTAATGATAGCAACAGCAGATACTCGTGTTCCGTTTTCCGAAAAGGGAGCGAAACGAGAAGGAACCCCAAAAACAGGGGCTGGCTGGCAAGGATGGTTCTTGCGTTTAGACATGTTTACCGTGTGTCCAAGGGAATGTGAATGGGAATGGGGAGGACGGGGGACGGGGATGATAAAGATTTAGGCTAGGTAGGACATTGCACCGTGTCCTGAGAGAGCTTATAGAATACTTTTACCTACTGTTATTGACCAATGTACCGATGGAAGAGTGTGTAACGAAACACAAGTGGATGTGTTTGCCAAACTGACCACCACTGCTGCTACAGCACATATCCTCCCAGTCTTAGTGAGGTTCCGAGTATGAAAACGATTATGGAAAAGCCACTTACTGGGGAGCCCAATTTCTCTCTCCCTTAAATCGTAACGACCATTGAGGGTGGGAAATTCGATGAACGGCAGGATCAGGCGCTGCTGGGTGTTGGTCTCGCCCATCAACTTCTGGATGAAAATGGCTATGTCCTCGCGCCTCTTGGTGACGGTGAGAAAATCGAACCAGTTCTGCAGCTGTTATATGGGCAGTCTGATAGTCTCTGATGGGCTCCGCTAAGAACTGCTCCACGTACTGCAGCAGATAGAGGCCAGTGGCGTCTTCATTCTGTACTCGCAGGTGAGGTAATCACATAGCCTGGCCACCACGCAATGGCAACGGCAATTCTAAAGCCCGTTCTTTTGGGCGGATACATCATCAGACTTAACTGTATATCGGCAAGCAGCTGCCGCGCCGCTGGCTTGTGTGGTCTTGCGTCGTGTGTCGAACGATCATTGCAATCACCAGCATCCCTCTCGGGTATGGTCTGCCCTGCCGGATGGTTCAGCACGTGCTGCGAATGAACCTCGTAGTGGTTGTGCGACGTCTGCTGCACGGATGATCCCGACTGCGTGGAGGATTATGAATCGCCAGCTTCGTTGCAGAGTTCCCGGTGTCACGGGTCAGCAGGACGTCAGGCCTCCAGTAGCCTTTTGGCGCTTCTTAAACTCCTCCAACGACATGCTCGCTCCACTCACAGTGTGCACTGCCTGGACCTGCTGCTGCTGCTACCCATCTTTCGTGGTGGCCCTGGATAGTGGTGGTGGTGCCTGGATAGTAAATCGTCAGGCTAGTGCCCTGCGCCAGCTGTATTGGCATCTGACTGGCGGGCGGCTTCGGCTGCTCCTTCTTCAACACCGCCGCTTGAATGCGCTCCCCCATATCTGTGCACATGCTGGTCGTGGTTGCTGTCGCGGGTGTGGCTGTCAAATGGATCTCAAATCCCGCCAAATCCATAGACTATGTCCCACAGTGCGTGTTATTGTTGTCTGGTGGCGGCCCTCCTCCTGGTCTCCTGGTCTGGCTAATGGCCAACGCTTTGACTAATTCCCTAACCCCAACTCCACATAGAGGCCGCTGCTGCTGCCTTGGACGCTTTTGTTACATTTAACTAATGCATTGTGCCTACGCATAATGCCCTCATCCATACGGACAGGCGGACACACAGGATACTGGAGCAGCAAGACAGGCAGCCAGATGGTCGGACCGATATAAAGCGACACGCTGGGAGGCCATTGAAAACACACAGATATTGCGCTCGCCATTCAGCACCAGAACCAGCACAGTGGAAGGAAATATTCGATATATGGAATTAAAAATTCATTTTTTACATTCAACAGCTTTAAAGTAGTCGGAACGAAAGGAAAATATTTGGAAATACTCTCCAGAGAACTTAATGACACTGTGCAATAGTAATGTTGTCCAAAAATTAGGTTCTATGTCTGGATGAATAGATTTACACACTCATACTAATAAATATATGTATATCATATCGGATCATATTATCGCCAGAGGAAAACAGACCAAATTTCAGCGGATACGCTGTCCCCTTCCCCGCGCTTACTCAGTCTCTCTCTCTCTCTCTC
The DNA here is from genome assembly GCA_035041765.1 of Drosophila algonquin. Lineage (NCBI taxonomy): Eukaryota > Metazoa > Arthropoda > Insecta > Diptera > Drosophilidae > Drosophila > Drosophila algonquin. Next base: position 644,381 of record JAWNKY010000238.1, on the reverse strand, counting down.
TCTCCCACACAGTCTGCAGTTGTTGGTATGAGAAGTGAAAGAGAGAGAGTCAAATGTTGCGGAATAATGGGCAGTAGCGTACAAATGGAAACGGATGAAATACTATAAAATTCTAATCAAACACAACTATTTCTCTCTATGCGTCTCGATATTATTTTCTCAATCTATTGAATAACATTCAATTTATTTACCCAACCGACATATGATATCATCAACTTTTATCTGAATCAATTATCTTATCAAATAAGCAAAAGTTCACTTTTTCGCTATTTTTTGATATTTGTAAAGTCATTTTTTCCTTTAATATTATCTCCCACAATAAATATGATTCTTGGTCAAAGTTTTGCCTCAAAAAAAAGCCCATATACATACGAGTATACTGATTGAGTACCGTGTATATGTAAATGTAGAGTCGCGGCCCTTGCTGCGACTCACTAAATTTTCGACCAATTCTCAGCAAAATAAGTCACTAATTATTCAAATTCTCCAAAGAATGTCAAAGGTAAATCAACCTCATTTTTTTGTGTCACGAGTCTGCGGCTGCTTTTCTGCCTGGGATCCGCAATAAGCTTCGGATTTTCCAGTAGTGCTCTAGAAATTTTGCAAGGTAATGGCCACGTTGGTATGCTGCCCAAATGGCAGTCCCCTTACTCACACAGTGAAACAGAAGAACAGACAGACAAACAGACAAACAAACAGACAGATACAGACAAACATTCGGAGAGATAGGGTAGCCACCGCAAAGGAACTGGGAAAGGGAAACGGAAATGCGGCTGCAAATGTAATTTTTTGGAAAAGTGTCGGCCACGCGCCCTAGAAAGGGGTGTTTTCTTGTACTCTCGCTCTCTCTCTCTTACCTCACTCTCGATGGCTAACCAAATTCGTAATCGATCCGGACTTCAACTCGTTTGCTGGCGGCAATCAATTATCGTTTTGGAGAGTCTCCCTCTCCATTGCATGTCGGAAAGAAGTGTATCAATTTCGATTTGATTTCGTAGTGTGAAAATTGGCACGCGATTCAACTGCAGAGCGCAGCGTGACGCCGCCTCGGAGCCCACCAATCCCTGCCCCCCCAATCGCTGGCGCCACCCATCCTGATGCCTGATCCCTGTCCCATGGGGCAACATAAATCAATTAGCATTAAGGCGGGCACAAAAAATGCAAACGGAAAATGGCAAAAACCTGTGCAGACCGTTGCTCGAAGGACAAACACTTCACTTATTGTTATCCCCGGCACATAAATAATTGCCGCCAGGAGAGGAGCAATGCAGATGGAAGGCAAAGAATAATCAAGAGTGTGAGTGCTTGCGAATAAACAAGCTCGAAAGGCACTTAATTGTATCAATTTAAGCAGTTAAAAGCGCCAAACGGCCAACAGAAGCAGCAACGACAACGGCAACAGAATGACATATATGTACGTAGATACCCTCGCAGATCTTTCGTGGCAGCTGTATGGCTATAGTCTATAGCTATATACCGTCTTCATATTCTGGTGGTGTACTGTCCACAGTAAGCACAAGGGGATTCCATCCCTCCAATATGTAACACCGATATCCCGGAAATGGAGCCATCTACCGATGCAGCATATCAAGAATATTGCTTCAAGCCAGTCATAGTTTTATTATACCATCGATCTTTGCTTGCAACACTTGGCCACCTGGATACTCTTTCGGCTTCGGAATAGCTAACTGGAAAAAGCCATCGTTTGCTATTTGAATGAAATAATCGCTGAATAAAACTACAAAAACATTCGAATTGTTCGTTGTATTTATAACATTTTTAGTTCAGTTTTTGAATCATTGTGATTATCATTATTCATTTAATATTATCATGTAAGCATTTTCAATAATGTAATTTTAATATCTATTATATTTGCATTCGAAATTGTACATCTGTAATGAGTTTCTTTGTTAATATATTTGTTGTAATATTATTTGTTTTTTTAAGAGTTTTGAAATTCCGGAAGTAGGTTTTCAAGTAGTTTTCTGGTTAATTTTTTTAACGAGTAAAACAGAGTTAAAAAATTGTTCAACGTCATGAAAAATCATTTTTAAAGTAAAAACCAACTAAAATCAGTAGATTTGAATCGCTCTTCTTTAGAAAATTCCATCGGAATCGTCTACAAAGATTTTTGTTCACGGGCTTATCAGATGAAAGTCCACACCTTCCTTGAGTTTGGTGGACAATGGGCGTTGTACTCCCGCAATGCTGTCCGTCTTTTTTGGTGGACAATGGATGTAGAGGGCGGTACAGAACAAAATTTCTGTATTCGTTTTCTTTGCGCTGCCCTCAATCTCGATTTTGACCCAGTTGGGAATAGCTTTGCATATGTCATATGAACGGACGGACTAAAGTTACTGATTTTCATTAGAGATGTACTATATGTATGTCGTACGTACTCCTGTAGATGCTCTGGCAAGAAGAAGGAAACATCGGAACATATTCTATGCTCCTAAGCACACAGGAGAAATCTACATTATCCCATCCCACTGGAAGGTTCAAATGCCCAATATGTATAGAATAATCCTTTAAACATGCTCTTATGTGAGTTGCTCACATCTGTTGATTGTCGGGCTTGCCCTTAGTAAAGAAGAGTATCAAAAAGGGGAGAAGAAATATAGAAAAAAAATTGGGGAAAAAGACCCGCACCCGCACTTAGAGACACTCATGCACACTCTCACACAGGAGAGGGAAAGAGATGGCGAGCTGTGACAGAGACAGCGATAGACAAAAGGCAAGTGAATTTAATTTATTTTGTCACTTTTGCTGTTTGTCAACAAGTTGTTGTTGCTGTTGTTGTTATTGCTAGTGCCTGACATGTCTGTGCATTGTCTGTGCGTGCCTCTATGCCACTTTCCTGCACTTTCCCGCTCCATCTCCAATGACTTATTAATGGGAAATCTTTTGATTCTGCTGACTGTACCCCTTCTTTTTCCAAGGACCAAGGACACTCTGCTTGAAGGGTTGACTGCTTGACTCTTTGGCCGCCATTTGCTGACGCATTTAAATTTCTGTTTGCACTGACATCGACACATCGACAGCAAGAGGAGGGGTTTCGGTATTGGTATCGGAAAAACGAACTCAATTATCCTAAAAAAGAGAAAGGAGCAGTATCCCTTTGGTACTCGTATACCTGATAGAAGAAGTGTGAAGATGGCACTGGATACCTCCAAAGAAGTTCAAACCTTCTTGCGCGAGATGCTTGGTGTTGGACGCAGTGCATCCAATGATGACATTGGGAGGGAACTCCACAAGAAGGCAAGACTCAATCATCCGGACCGGCATTCGAATGACCTTCACGAGAGGCGAAGAGAGGGAAGCTAGGGTTCTTGGAGGTAATCGGGGCATATGTGATGCTATCCAATGAGAGCAATCGTCCACGAGGCGAGAAGGGCCAGGAGATGGAATCCAATCCAGGTCTAGAGGAAATGCTTCGCTCTTTCTTTTGCAATGGATTTAGTTCGCTAAATTTTGATTGTTCCTCAAAATAAAATATTATTCATACTCTTCGAGTGAATAAACTGAATGAAATGATTAAACACAATCCAATAAATTCTTTACGTGTTTAAATTAAATTAAATTAAATGTACATATATATATACAAAATAAGTTTCTCATTTCTAAAATGTTGATCATTTAAAGAACTGAATAATGAATAGAAGAGGAGGAACATTTTAATTTAATTTAACAATCCATCGCGGAAAAACTTATCGTAGATATAGCAACAGCAACCAGGAAAGGACTGGAATGCATAATGCATGATGACAGCAAAAAAAGAGACGAATATTCTGTGGCATGTCCGACTCCCCAACGTGCAACGTGCAACCAAACCAAACACATTTGGGCGCGCAAACAGCGACATTTATGCGAGTCTGCGTGCTCCAAAGTCCTTTCCCCACCCACACGTCAGGCCAATGGAAAACATTGTTGCACCCCACTCCAAAGATGCTATCATGATGTAAAAGAATAACAATTTCTATATCTAAATATTTCTATAATATACCCACTATATATTTACATATCATAGATTATACCATACACCCTCAATAGGAATATTCCCAAATCTAGTATACATCTATACCACAGAAATGACCACAGCCATTTGTATTAGATGGCGTGAAGCTCCGATGGATGGCACTCGAATGGTATGGGCTAATGGACAGTTAAGGACGGAAAGGCGATAGATTCTACGAACATTTCCTTTTATTTCTGGACAGCGAAAAATATGAATTATGTTTGAGTTTAGATATATGTAGTGTAGATAGTATCTATATATGGGAAATCGTGTGGCAAAAATTCAGAATTCTGAGTACTAACTATTTTCAATGAAATACTTGAACCACTTCTTCTTCATGCAAAATGCAATTGAACTCTCTTTTAGTTTCACTGAGTCTTTGTTATAGATTCAAATGCAATAGATCCAAGCATATGGCCAGAATCTATCGACTCTGTGAGCAGTTCGTTGACCTCGAGCAGGCGGCTGGGCAACTCTTTGACAACACCAGCCAGCTGAGAGACGGAACAGGCATAGCGATAGCCCTTCCTCAGGTTGCCTTCCTCGTTGCCATTGTCCAGCCAACGAAGCCAGGGAACCTGCTTCTGTATGGGATCACAGATGACTTCTAACTTTTCCGCCGTGTACGGCATCGACTGGGAGCAGACGAATTTGCTAAACTCCAGCTTCGAACCGGCCCCCTCGAACAGCGTGTCATGCCGACACTTCAGCTGTATGGATCGGTGATCGATGACAGTGCCCAGAGGTATCTCCGATTGGCCCGCCGCATTGGGCAACCAGTACAAATCCGTATTTGGTCGGAGGTAAAGCGGCTGTATTTGGTTCGGGAGGGGCAGATCCTGTTGCACATCCACTTAGCAGGATGCTCCTGAAATTTCATTAATTCAGTAAATGGTTATTACATCTACAAGTTCTTTCTCTCCACTATGTTACAATGATTTCCGCAGCACTCTCCGCACAAATTGCCTGCATGTCCACTCACCTCGCTCCAAGGCCGTCCCAGTGCCGTCTATGTGCAGTCCATAGAGATCCTTAATGATCTGACCCACATCTGGACTGGGAGTAATCGCCTCACGTGCCCGAATCTCTCTCAGAATCACGATCGCCGCGATCATCGAGATGGCGAAGAAGTCGTGCCGAAAGGATCATTCTCAGTTTTTTCTCGAGCTCTACGTGGCCACTCCGGTCGCTAGTCGCTATCTAAGTGCTGCCGCTGACTGAAACATTTTTTGTATCAGCAGGTTGTTTTATTCTCTCCCTCTCTCTCTCTCTGGAACGCGTCACTCTGCATTAAAATCTCTCCCAAGCAGCATCTCTTTATTCTCGATTTTCGCTCGATCCTGTCGCTCATTTAGCTGCCAGCGATGAAGCGAAAGAGCAAGGCACAAAGGCGCGATAGCTTTGTTAATAATGTTGACATTTTGTTGGTGTTAAATAATAATTGTTTATTTAATAAAACCATTAGTATGCATATCGTAACGTAATATATGTACGTATTCTCTAGAGGTTCTCATTGATCTTCAGGGCAATGGGTTAATCGGTTTCCTGCTGTATTCAAATTTACATATTTGTATTCCGCTAAACTAGGTCTAGGGTGATATAAACTGATGTTGATTTCTTTGTGCATTGGGCCAGTATAAATACAAATAATTAATTATTGCTGATAATATTTCAGGGACAAGAACATAGTCCTTTTTATATTATAAATATTATACACAAGCTGAGCAAAAAAGCAGAACTCACCGCCCCTCTCTCATGATCTCATGATCATAAGTAAACTTCGGTGTGACTTTATGACTCAATATTTTAGAAACAGAAACGATAGAGTTTTAAACGCATCACACTGCATTTATTTTTAAAGTTAAAAGTAAAGAAAATTTCCAAATACTTTACGGCCTGTTCTCTTACAAATTAGTCCGTGACAACTGGTTATAAGATTTGTAAACATTTCAATATTTCGTTTTATTTATTTATTACATGCATTACATCTAAGAAAGGGTGCAGTATACTTTGACCACAGCGAAACGAGATCCCGAACTAAATTAATGAGACTCCATAAGATTGTCGCCCCTTAGGAAACGGCAGAACCTTTGTCAGTCGTTGATTGACAAAGGCGGCAGGAATCTTATCCAATCTTATCGGACATTTCACACATTTTGAAGTGGCCACTGTGAAACGGTCAGGATCTAATATTTATATGCCTGAAAGAATGCTACAGCAAGGTACAACCACCCAAGGTATGCACCACAGTTTATAGCAGCTTTTCAAGCAAAGCTTCGTACAGAAGCTGAAATGTATGTAATGTAAAATGTAAAAAGTCACTGTTAAATGTAGTGGAACACGTAACATACATGTAGGTTACACATGTACTTACATACATATAAATAAAAAAATAAAATAATAAAGAAAAATAAAGAAAATAAAACAAATCCATGGAACGAAATCAAAGGTAAATATAAGGTAGAATTTATTGTTCATAGGAAGCTAAATATGTATCTAAATGAAATCTATGCTAAGTAGAAAGAATTTATCAACTGCTTACTTTTTCTAGACTGCCTTAAAATACTCCCAAAAATTAATAAATTTAAATTTTAAATGCCTTTAAAATGATTAAGTTCTTAAGAAACATAAATAAACTTTTTATTTTTTGCAAACTTTTAATGGCAATGCCCTCTCACAGACACAGTGACCACCGTCTTTCGATAATCCCACTCTATGGGTGCTGAAGCAAAATCCGCGACTACGTCGGCCTCCTTTTATTTGTTGTTCCTCTCTGCTGCAGGCGTGGCACCAGCCCCGTTCAGTGTGAGGGGTGGTGGAGGGGGGGCGTGTGTCAGTGCAGGCGTCGGGGGACGACATCGGTAGCCGAAACAACAAACAATGATTATTGTTTATTAGAATAACAATATGACCAACAAATGCCCAAAGCTGACACGTTTATTAATGGCCACAAGCACCGCCACCGACACCTCCACCTCCACCCCCACCCCCACCCCCACCTTCACATCCACCGTAACGCAACGCCACCTGAAAGCCTCTCAGCAGTTTGGGGTTCACGGGTTGTCAGGTTGTCTCGAGTTCTCGACTTCTCAGTTTCTCGGGGTTCATTCACTCACATTAATTGCTACCCGCATTATCCGAATCCTTGATGGTTGGCCTGCTGTTGGAGCAGCATCTGCTTATTATTTAATGAATGCATTCATTGATTTTTAATGATTTTATTAGCAATTAATTGCGATATGGCCAGAGGTGGTGCTTAGGGGATCACAATGGAATAATGGAATAAATCATCAACGATCAAGCGATGGAGCAAGAAGAACTGCAACAGATGGGGGCGATAGACACCGATAAACAGCGATTGACCAGCGATTGACGATAGATACATTTCTCACAATCAAATAAATAAGTTTTCTACAGATCTCAGACAGATGAAGTCATAAAGATTGATACAATTCACACAAAGATAGAAAGGCCCTTTGCGTGCCGTTTTCCGATAAAATGATCCCATCTCTGGAACACCAATTGGATGTCTACAATGCTGATGAAAATAAGCAAAGGGTATCTTAATTAGAGGGCAAAAACCACACACATCGTTTGGCTTTGGGTAAACAACAGATATATCACCTGCAAAAACAAAAAGTTTAATCACAAAACAAAAAATAACGCATACCAATGGGTTTCTATATAAGCTCTAAATTTGTGCATGACAATGGAATTTTGGCAATTCGTCGTGCGGGCGGCAGTAGCCAAAGGTGGTTTCAATGACTGAATGACAGCCAAACAGACAGACAGACATACTACTCATATTCATACGGAACACACACAAAGGCTGCGAAAGAGACAGAGATAAACAGAAGCAGAGCAGAGCGAGAGAGAGAGAGAGAGTTTAGCCAGAGGGTCAGAGGAAAGAAAACAATTGGCGATTAATCGATTAGCTGATATCTGACACCCTGACAATTATCAGCCAAGAATACCACTCAACAGGCCACAGGTCAACGAGGGAAGAGAGGAGTGGTGCATGTTAGAGTTGAATGCATGTCGAATTTCTGGCCTGAACAGCTGCAGCCTGAACACTGAACAACATACACAACGCTAACACACACACACAGACACATACACTGATGAATAACTGCGTCAAAACTCCCCAATCAACAAACAATCAAGCCAACCAGGTAATTGCTATAAGCCAACCACTGCCGACCATATCAATATCTATATCCATACCCATCTTTGAAAGCATAAATGTCCGTACATATGTATGTAAGCGTCGCCGTAATGATGCTGGGCCAATGGATTACATTGTCCAAATGTCTAAATACGAGTAGTAGATGTTGTTAAGGACTGACATAAAGTCAGTTTTGGGAGCTCCTCAATATGATCTCTTACTGGATTTGATTGAGGAAAATAATATTGATTATGGGCATTGGAATCTCAGACTCAGACTCCTAAAATTGTTCCATAAGCTTGCCAAGTCAACAATTTATATCATATTTCTATAATATAATATTATCTTTTTAGCATACTATCTTTAAGAACAGTAAAAAGTCGGATCTAAAAGCAATCCAAAGCAGATGGAATGATATTTCAAGATTAGATCTTTCTTTAAGCTCCAAAATCAGAGAGCATTCCCTAGTCGCTTGCGCTTTTAATTATTCATCGACGCTTTTATGATTCATTTGTGGTTTTTTTTTTATGGACCAATCTTGTTTTGTGTGGCTTTTGTTTCCTATAACGAGATTATGACAGTTTTGTGGATCGTTCGCCGTTTTGTTTTATGATATCTCTAGCCGAAAATTGCCCTTAACGATCGACCCGATCGCCGATCAGGCAGCAATCAACGCCAAGACGAGTCCAACTTTCGATAGATTAGAACGTGTGCTGGATCTCTCGATCTAGATCCCAAATCGATACTTTTATGTTTTGTCATAAATAAATTTGCACATTAAGTGTAAACATTTCATTTGCATTTAAGTTGTTCTGGTTTACAAGAATATACTCCGAATATTTTTGGTCAAATTTCTGCGTTTAATTTTCGTTTCGGTGATGGCACCCTGCAACGATTTTTATGGGCCTAGAAGGTGAAGCGACGTTGAAGTGCATTGAACCTTCCATTGGAATGGATCCGAGCTGTTGAATGGAGAACACTGATTCGTTGCCGACAAAGAAATCGCAAAGTCTTTTTTTTTATTTCCATAAAAATATGAATATTTGATAAGCACTTCAACATCTACATCTTAATTTGTTAAAACAAAACAAAAATAACAAGTGAAAACTGAGATAAAGTACAGAGATATGCCAGCGTTTTCTACATATTTTATAGCCATGTACATATATAGACAGAAAAATTCTATAAGATAGTCAAGCGAATAAAGATAGAAATAGATCGCAGTATTTCATAATGTATATACACATACATAGGTAAGCGAAAACTATGTCTTTTAAGTGGTTTAAAAGATGGTATGATGTGGTTATCGAATGGTAATAGAAGCCAACAATAACTATGAAAATAATAATTAATAATAAAATTTTAGAAAAGGACAAAACCACGTCTGGAATCTTAAAAGTACGGCTTGGATTGTTGTTAAAATCGTATATTGTTCGAAATCAGAATTTCTGGAATATCAGAGTATGATTATCTATAAATAAACACACAAATTGCTGTCTTTAAAATGATTTAACCATAAAGTATTACATAAATCGACACTAGCTCCTGATTGAAGCAATCGAACAGCGGTTTCCATACATATGTACATACATACATATGTATAGTATCTATCTTTCAATCGCTTATCGCTTATCGTTTATCTCTTATTGAAATATATGTATATAGCAAATCGAAATTATTTGGCAAAACAAAAAACATGTAGTTTATTTTTATGTTTGTTTAATCTGTTGATTTTTCACACTAAATTTTTTTTCTGAATAATAATTTTGCCATGCAAATAAAGATGGTTTATCTCATAGTCAATGAATGTCAGCACTTTTCCTATCTGCATTTCTCTGTGTACGTGTGGGTGCGTCTGTGTGTGTGTGTGTGTGTTTTTGAGCGTTAGCATATGTATTTGTTTGGCCTATTTAGGTAACATTTTGCTTGTAATTTCCACAGAATGGCGGCTAGGATGAGCGCTTTTGCATAGCTAAATGCCTCACACAGACACCCTCCACATACCGTACCATCCTGCCGCTCTCTCCACAACCCCAGCCCCCTCCTTAGTCTGCACACAACATCCCACCCCACCCCAACCCCCACCTTCACATCCCCTACACCTAGTAGTATTCCCATATCTTTTGCCTTATTTTATGGGACAGTTTTATTTATTTAGTTTCTTTTTTGTTGCTGCTGTTGCTGCTGTTTTTGCTGTTGCTTCGCCCGTTTTTTCTTATTTTTTCTTCTTTATATTTTGTTTTTGTTGCGCTTGTTGTTAGTTTTAGCCCATCAAAAACAGAGAAAAAGAGAATCACAGGGGGAGAATGACTTGATTGAGGAAGGGGAGACAGAAAGCGGCAGAAAGAGCCTTTGCATAGTCGAATGTCTGTTTTTGATACACTACCTTGGAGAGGGTATGCCTCTTGTGATACTCGCAAAAGGAAGCATCTCAAATAGGCTTCACTTATATTTATTCTTTTTTTTGGGCTACAGATATGTGCCTGCTTCACAGTTTAATTTTTGGACCCGTCAAAAACTATTTCAACCTCCTGAAAGTGTATGCAGAAGTCTTTGGCCCCCCAACTTTTGCCTTCAAGTATTTCTTTTATATTTTATTTATGTATTTGTTGCTGTGGTTCTTTTTGCTTCTTTTCCAGCCTCCTCTTTTGGTTCTTTTTTTTCTGCCGCTTCTTGTTCTTGTTTTTAGATATGCGCTTTGCGCTTTGCGCTTTTTTGCGGTTTCTTGGCCATGTTAATGACACTCACAGGCCCGCACACAGCAGCAGCAGCAACAATAACAACAGCAACATGCAAACAGAGAGAAAAATAAATGTCACACCAAAACTTAAAGGGGTGGGGGTATAAGGGAGCGAATACATATCGTACCTACATCTAACACCTCTTCAAGGCCCTCCCCTCCTTCCCTTTCCGCAAACCCTTTTTGCCGCCAAGATCCGTCTCTCAAAGCCCTCTCTCAGATCCTCCCCAGACCTCCCCTCCTGACCCCATCTGCAACAACATCCACACACATTTGTACATACATATTCTACACCACAATCCCCTTCAGCATTCAGCATTCAGCATTCAGCTGGCAACAAGTACAGTGAAAACTGGAACTCAGATGGAGTCTGAGTTTTAGAGGGACCTTCAATCAGAAGGGATCCGTGTAAGCCGCCTGTTAGAGAAGGAGCTTTGGGAAGAAACATTTTCGATGAAAGGGTTTTATGAAGTGAACTGATTAGGTACATATGTACATATCTATCTATCTCCATCTTGTCATCTTGTATACACATACGAGTATGTACATACATATGTACATATGTATGTACAGATATCTTTGTCCGATGTTCTACTGTCCTTGCCTTGGAGCACATGAACATTGGACAGCTAAGCGCTCAACCCAAAAGCCCAGATTCACCATCCCATCCTTAGAGCCACTGCCCCTTCCCCTTTCTAAATTTCCCTCTCCCTGCAACAGCTCTTCCTGCTCCGCCCACCTCCCTGCAGGCTCTTCACGTTGCCACTAATGGGACATTTGCAATTAAATTACTCGAATAAAGCATGTAAATTGCCAGTGAATGGAGGCGGCAGTGTGGCCCATCCCCCCCATCTCTGCTACATAAGCGCAGGAAGCACCCGTCCGTCCGTCCACATTCCGTCCCCTCTCTCTCTCTCTCTTTCTCTCTCTTTCTCTCTCTTTTTACCCTGTTTCCCCCGCGTAGAGGTGAAAGTGCGGAGCCAACAGTGCGTATGTGTAATGTGCTTGGGCCTGGCTAAGTATGCTAATGCTAAGGCAACCAACCCCCCAGAACCCCCAGAACCCCCAGAACCCCAGAGCGCCCAGCAACGACAACAACAAAAATGAATTTCGAGTAAATTAAAAATTTAAGTTTCATATTTCCCAAATTCCATGACAGCCGTAGGTGCCAATGCCAGCGCAAATGTGATTCCAAGGTAGAAAAGATTGAACATTTTCAAGTTTTCAATTCGAAAATGAAGGAATGAGTCACGGCTCGAGCTCCAGCTCCAGCTCGAGGGTTTTGCGGGTCCGGCATTACGGATGCCGGATCTCACGCTGTTGTTTACCTAATCATTCGTAGACGGCAGCGGGGGGTGCAGCGAAGGGGGGGAGGGGGTGGTGCGGTGTGGCGTGGTTGAGCGGAGCAGAGAGTGAAAGAGAGAATAATGAGCGACAGTGGTCCGTCTCAGCTGCGAGAATGTCACCGCAAAGTGAAATTCTCTCTTCAGGAGACGACACTTTCCTCCACAAGGTGCACCAATCATGCAGGGTAAGGTACTTCGTAGGTCCCTATTTCTCTCTCTGCATATCCGGCTATTTAAGTCCTGCGCACAGATGCTTAGAGAGCCAAAGAGAGAGCGAGAGCGAGCAAACAAAAATATCCCTCAGAATCAGCTGTTTTGTGGCGAAAACAGAATATTTCCTACCAAACTGTTATACGGACATGGCGGGCAATTCAAACGACTCCGCTTTAGGTTCAATGAACTCCCCTGTTGTTGGAACCCTGGTTATTCTTTTTTCGCCCATTTTTTTGGGCCACCAATTACATTGCGGTCGATTCTCGGGGCTTATCTAAAGCCCCAAGTCACGATTTCAATTTGCAAGCGAAAAGAGCCCGAAATCGATCTATTGATTTCATATTCAGCGCCCAGAGTGGACGACATAAATCAAAATCTGTCTGCGACAAATGGTGACAGAAGTGAGACGCACCTCAAGGGCATCGTCGAAAAGGGGAGGGGATGATCTGAGGCAGGGCCTAAGCAGGTTTTTGTGGAAGAATGCCCGATATGCTGCAGGGTAATGCGATAGTTGATGCAGACCACAGTGCCACAGTACACCCCTCCTTCACTTTGTGCGACGACGCCCCTGCCTCTTACGCGCACTCGCAGCTCAAGATCGACCTGGAGCCCGGCCGCAGACTTGCAGACAGAGGGACAGGCCCTTGGAGACTCTGTTGGCAATTAATCAGCTGATTGCCTGGCGTGGCCGCAGCAATTAGCCGGAACGGGACGGAGCTCGCACTTGCTGCAGAAGAGAGCGGAGCGAGGAGCACAGGGCTTCACCATACACGTTTACCGCTTCCTTTGCATACCAAAGCAGAATGCGTTGACAACAGCAGAGACGCCAGCGGCGGCAGCAGCAGAGAAAAAGCGCCACACAAAAGACTAAAGCAAAAAGCAAGCAGCGAAAACAGGAGACGCTTCAGCCGGTGCGCCGAAGCTTTGCATACACTTTCCATGTGGCAGCTACCAGAATGTGTGGAAACGCTGTTGCAATGATTCCTACAATCAAACTGAAATCCAATTAAAATTTCCTAGGTTAGAGTCGATCAGCTGCCGCGTGGCAGCCCCTTTGCCGAATTTTGTCGCAAAACTATACCAGCCTGCCTCCCAAATGTCCCCACATGGTCCCCACTGCATGGACCTCCGCTAATGCAAAAGATCAAATATGCGACCACGAATTACTCAAAGAATTTGTGACCGCAGTGGTACAACATGCGGCTTTGACTGTGGCATCACACGTGGCACACGCACACACACTCACACACAAAAAAAACAAAAACATTGTCTTTGTCGCGAATCAATTGTTTTATTAAGTTACCAACAGCTGAATTTCGGCGGCAGCAAAGATATTAGTGAAGACAATGTAACGAGTATGGATGATGATGCCCAGGCTTGTGGCAATCTCGATCACGCTTTGGTCGTAGTACAAGTAGGGGCAGCGTACCATTTCTGCGTAACGGATAAGCTCCGAGCTCTGCCAGCCGGGGGTCGAGAAGGCGATTATGAGCAGCCTAGCCCTTCCATTAACAATGGCGGTGGTGATGTGGGCGTAGGTGCAATGGAAATCACCGTCCTCGACCTGCACAGCGACCAGGGACATCTTTGAGAATTGCTGAAACTAAAGCACTTTAGATTCTGCACAAAAAAATGCTCTTACTTATTCTAACCTTTTTTTTGCAGCGAGGTGGAAATGTTGTGATGGCTGTTCTACCGACTGATTTTCGGGCGAACACTTTGGCTGATATGTATGTGTATATGTGGACTGATCTCCGTACAATATTGTATTTTGTTATCCGCAAAAGGTTTCCTTTCCCACTAATTTGGGACTTCTTTCCTAACCCTCCTCTCCTGGTTTTCCTCCGACTGATTTTTCGTATTGTGTAGGCAACTCTGCTGTGGCGTGCAAATTAATGATATCGATGTCATGCGTGACCAGAGTTGTCACCACTGTCCAGCATTTTCGTGAGGAGCTTTGCGAATTTCAACCCTTATTGTGTTTAAGTCGTTTTCCCCGTTCCACGCCATTACTGAAGATATACCTGGATGAGGATTACTGGTAGACCTTTTGATAATGCTAATATAAAGTATTTGTTTAATGCGACCCCACTCGAACTAGAGTTTCGAATAAGGTGACCAGAGTGCAACCAGAGTGCCGCTATTACACTACTCAGTCAGCTGTGCGAATTGTTTTAACGGCTCGCCGTTTCTTTGGGAGCCGTAAAAGCATTGAATTATGCAAAATTTGTGAAATATTCGGTGAGCAGAGAAGACTTGAAGAGTGCATTTATTGTGTCGTCGAATATATGTACATACCTACATGATACCTTCTTGAAGGGTATACCAACAGCGACGTCCACGATAACGCCAACGCATTGCGCATGGGTAGCGCGTGGACGAAAGCAGCAGTCACAGCAGCAGCACTGCGTAGCGGCAGACTTGGAATCGGAAGCGTCTTGGCGCTTGGCGCTCAGTCGCTGTCGCTGCCTCTGTCTCTACCTCTGTCTCTGTCACCTACCTTTACCTTTGCGTCTGCTGTTGCCGATGGCTCTGCCTCTGTCGGTGCCTCTGTCTACCTTCGCTGCCGTTCCGCGCACTCAAAAGACGTTGAAATGCGAGCGCCGAGCGTCGTACGAAATCAGAACGTTGCCGTTGCGCAGACGCAAAGCACGCGCCCAACACTCCCACACACACACACACTCACACTCCCACACGCACAATCGGCATTTATACTCAACGACACCACCACCCATCCACCCGCTGGAGCAAGCCGGCTTGCCATATAAATATACCTACATTATTAAAATATTTCCACAATTTCAAGGAATCTGCACAATTATTTTGCTATTTTTTCCGTTTTTATATTGCGAGTGTGATTTTTTTTAACTGAGTTTTCCTTCGGGTTTTCCACAGTGTGTGTGAGTGTGCGCCTGAAGAATTTTTTGTAAATATTTAAAAGTGTTCAAATAAGTGGAGTACATTGACAGGTAATTTCTTTGCCAAATGAATGGAAAAATCAGTGGAAAGTTTCAGGAAAAAAAACCACAAAAACTATTCTATTCACAAGTCCCAAATTAATAAA
This sequence comes from Drosophila algonquin, assembly GCA_035041765.1. Lineage (NCBI taxonomy): Eukaryota > Metazoa > Arthropoda > Insecta > Diptera > Drosophilidae > Drosophila > Drosophila algonquin. The sequence goes on along the minus strand of JAWNKY010000238.1, from coordinate 628,838 downwards.
AATTGAAATTATAATTAAAATCTATTGAACTCCCACCTTTTTGTGGGATGGTCTCGAGAATATGCAGATACTAAACGTACATTTATGGAGGGAAAAAGTGCAAAATGTATACATATGACAATTTATGATTTTATTTTTTTGTGGCAATTTCGATTGCAATCAACACATTGAAGCGATTTATGAGTGCTGTTATCTTGTCGATCCACACAATATGTAAAATTAAGGCACAGAAATGTGCAATTAAAAACACAATCGCATTAGCATTTCGTATCTAAAATTATGCGGCAGTGTAATAAACAAGAGTTTCACATAAATTCTGATCGAAACAAAAATGGGATGCATTGCTGTTCCAAAAATAAGATACGCTGCGTATTCGTATTAGCATTTCTTATCTAAAATTATGCGGGAGAGTAATAAACAAATTGTATATAAATTCTGATCAAAACAAGAGGAGAAGCATTATTGTTCCGAAAATATGGTACGCCGCCGCCGCGAGGTTCACCGACATTTACACCCTAACGAAATTCAATTCTGAAAAGTGCACCTGCCAAGAAATTCAAGAATTCCAGAATTCACGGTACGATTCGTGCGTTCGTTCGTTCGATCGTTCGTTCGTTCGTTCGTTCGGTTCTGCCGTCATTCAAATAATCGAATTAGCCCCGAAATCTCTCGCTTGTTGGGGTTTCGTCAAGAGCCAAATGAAGTGCTACCCGATCGGCATACTAAAGAGGGGAGGAGGCCTTCGTGGAATGGTCAGGGTACTCGCGCTCGCACTCGTACTTCATACAATGTGCAGTTAATAGAACCCGCTATGCCAGGGAATTGGGGAAAGGGGATAACAACTTTTATGTGCCCCATGCCACGCCACGGCACGGCATGGCATGGCATGGCATGGCATTTGTGCATTTCAATGAGGCTCTCTTTTTAACGTGCCTCTCTGAGTAATTGATTCCACACACCGAAAAAAAAACAGCCCACTGTTTGCAATGACTCAAAATCACTTGGCCAGAAATCATTTTTCGTTTAGCCATGAATGCACACATAATACGAGTATACGTACATATGCATGTATATATGTACATATGTACACTTTATAGGATTTTATGTAGATATATTATGTACATCACGTTGGGGGGTTCTCCATTTGTGGAGTTGTGGTATGGAATGTTGTTGTGGACATGGAAAGAAAGCAAAAGTTTCTGTTTATCGTTGCGCAAGAAAATGTCATTGTCGTTTTCGATATAACTTTCTATCATCGATCGGATGGGTCACCGAGAAGTATGGAAAAACTATTCAAGTTCAAGGAAAACCCCAGATTGTGCGATGCATACTTTCGAGCGCCATTACCATGGCTAAAATAGATCTTTAAATGCAAGCCAAACCTCTCCACGGCCTGTAAAGTTCCAGGGTACATCTGCAGTGGGGATAGCGATCTCCTCCGCTCACTGCTGACCTTCACTGTTGGGCCGTTAAGCCGGCTTGGTTTACCGACCCTGCCTCCTCCCTCCCGTCGTCAGAGTTTTCGCTTTCGATTAACACTCTTTAAATATCAAAAGTGCCAAGGATGCCAAAGCCAGTTCCAGACGTCACGCCGGGTCAAGAGTAACCGGAGGAGCTGATACCGGGAGACTGGCAGACTGGCACGCTTGTTCTCACGCCCTGTCGTCCCATAAATTGTGGTCTCTCGTGGCACAATACAAAAGAAATTTCAAAACGGAAATATCTCAGCGATGCCTCAAACAAAAAACTGGATATTTAGCTTCAGCTTTCAACCGCATGTATGTGCACACGATTCGATTCTAAGCCAAAGCCAGTAATTGGGCCATTTGTTTGGCAAAGACGTTTGATTCATTTTGCGGTTTTTGGGGGTAGCCAGAAAATCCGTATTCCAGCTGACACATTGACACATTTTTCTTGCCTTGAAACAATTGGATGGATATTGGTGGATCCATCGACTGATCAATCGATCGACAATCGAATTGAGGCGAAACGAAACGAAGCAAAGCGAAGCAAAGCGAAGCGAAGCCTTCTCTTTGATTATAAAATTTACGCATGTTTGCTGAGACTTGTTCGAAGACACTTCTACGTGAGTGGCATCCATGAGGAGACCCGTGAGTCTACAGCCTCGAGCTATCCATCCATGACTACTCTTTCGCGGGTGCTGTGCTGACTTGCCAGAGACACTTACAGGTCTGTTTATGTTTGTTTATTTATGGTTAATTTATTGATGATCTTATAAAATGGACTTATCAAAAAGCCATTAGCCACTACAAAACGGTTAGCTCCACAAAAGAAAACACACAGATTCTGTAAACAGATTTCGTGGGAGATTTATTTCTTTGTGCCAATTCCAGAACCGAACAGAACAGAACCACTTCGCTGCAAGATGAAGGAAGAACCAAACCAAACCAAACCAATTAGTGCTCTGCGGTTCGTTAATAGATTTTTGTTGGAGACAAACAGCGATTTCCATTCGAAGCCATTCCCAGTTTGCAAATCAGTTGAATAATTTCTTCAGACTTAAGAGTGTGACCTCCAAAAGGGTATTATACTTGGATGTTCGCTCGCTTTTTGTCATGCCCGGAGCTTACAGAATCGTGACTGGTTCAAAAATGTTGATGACAACAATGATGATTATTATCATTATGCGTATCAATATCATTATTGTTGATTTATTTCTGTCGCCCAAAATTCGAGACAAGTTCTGCTAGCTTTTTGTGTGTGGGCTTCTACCTATACTCGTACATACCTCGTACGAGTATGTACATACATATATTGTACATTGTATACCTATGTATTTCAATCGATTTGTATCCGTATATATGGCGCCATGCCATATCAATCATACGAATGGGGCTGGGGTTCGCAATAGAAAACGGAAGAAATAATACACGTAGCTAAGTTTCTTGTTCAATTATGGATGTGATTGAAATACAAATGAACAACTGAACTTCTTTTGAGTCATGCAATGCCAAAAGAAAAAGAAAGAGGAACATATTTTGGCAGAGGGGCTCGTGCATAGGCATCACGATACATTTAGCATGGTTTTATGACTTCCCTATCTAAGGTTTCCCATAGAAAGATCACTGATCGCTGATCCAGGGGTGTGTGGAGTTTTGAATAGTGTTGAAGTAATACACCTATTACCTGCGGCTCCGTTTGGACCCCTTTCTGCACGACTTTTGACACCACTCATTGCGAGCCGAGTGGACATCTTTATTGGCCCGATTATTTCAGACGCGGTCACGCCCCCCAGCCAGCCGACAGCCCTGGCCAGACGACAAGACATCGATTGCATAAGGTGATACATTTATTGCCTTTTTTGTTTCCCGATGTTCGACGCTATGCACTTTGTTCATGCGGAGTTGCGGGCATGGAATTGCGCAATGGAATCGAACATTAAATAAACCCAATGCGAAAGACGGGGACTCAAAGACTCCACCTCAACCACACATCCACGCTGGTGGCGCTTCGTCTGGATCTCTTCTCTTCCCGTCCCGCCTCGTCTCTTCTGTTTCTTTTTTTTGGACTCCAACAATTTGCTTAATTTACAACTTAATTTCTGTCATGGTTTTCAATTTATCAGAGGCCCGACGACCATTTCATTTCGAGAAACGGAGGAACCCATCTCCGTCTCTGGCGCTCCCCTCCCCTTCTCCTGCTTTACAATTATGATAAACGTTGTTGGTTATTGCCAGTTGTTGTAATTGCACGTTGATTGTTGTAGTTCCTTTTTTTTTTTTCTTTCTGTTGCATCCACAAGGACGCTGTTTCGGCGGTTGTGGATGGTTTGTGTTTGCATCTCTTTTTTGGGGGCGCACATTAATCGGTTTTTGCCGCTGTTGTGGAATATTGCATGTTGCACGCTCATTTAACACAGTCGCGACCCGAACCTGCCACCGCGACCCGAACCTGCCTGCCAGCCGGCCTGGCTGCCTGCCTGCCCTCCAGCTGCCTTATTGATTTCTGGGCACCAATTAAAAAGCCAGCACTCATGCCTAATTACATCGCCTATGCCAGGGCAAGGTAGGGGGCACATGGGGCATGGGGCAAAAGCTGGTTGTTGGTGCATTTAACACCTAAACTAAACTCCTAATTACCCGCCAAGCAGCGCTCCCATCGAGTGCTTAATCACTCGACGAAACTTGAGCTCCGCAGCCAAGACCTGCGTTTGCTCTTTTCTCCACCCCTCCACCCCATGCGCTTGCACCTCTGCAAACATAAAGAGAGAGAGAGAGAGCTGAGCTTTGGTATAGATTACCAATAGAAATATTGAAGAGTGATGGGCTGAGGCTAAGGCAAAAATAGAGCTTGTTTTAATTAAAAGTCTCTTCCGCTGCAGATTTCTATTTATTTTCGTAGGATATGGGTAAGGATTTCAATCACAGTTTACAGTTTACAGATCTTGATTACTCTTTACACAAAGGTAAAGGCACAGAGCTTCACACGCCATAGGCACCCAAGATACGTATTTCAAGAACCATCCAAAATGATGCCTTCTTGCCACTTCGATTCCAGTCACCCCAATCAATATCTACTGCCCATCGTGTATGCTCTCGAAACGCACCTTGTGGCTCATCGCGACTGTCATCTCGACTCGAAAGTCAATGGCCATTGAGAAAAACAACATAATATTTGCTAAAATATCTAAATTTTTGCATAAATGTATGTATTCTGAATTCTTGGCCAAGAAATCAATGTTTCTGCCAGCCAATTTGGTAGAGTGGGGGGCTCTAGAAGAGCCGATTGGACCCATGCCCAAGTTCTGTTCTGTGGGTTCGGGTGGGGTAGAGACGTAAATAAGCAAATAAATAAAACCACACTTGGACATTTAATGAGATTCGAAGTCGCCAGAGAGGGAGGGAGAGGGAGAGGGAGAGAGAGAGCATCTGGATATATATTTTTAGCCCCCAAAAGCTTCTGTGTTGTTGCCTTTTCTTGTTGTGTGTTCGGAGGGGGCCGGACCGGGTTCAAGTGCCGGAGTTGGAAACCCGTTTATGCATTGGAGCCCTCCAGCCCCAGATCCAGTGCTCAGATCCAGCGCCCAGCCTTAGTCTCAGTTTCAGTTTCAGCTCCAGATCCACATCCAGAGACAGCTCCGATTCCTCTTTTGCTGTTTTGTGCGTAAACTAGATGATGCCATTAAAAATGTTGTTTAAAATTGAAAAAATACAAAAAACACCAAAGAGAGAATACCATGCAGCCATTGACAGTTTTGAATACACTTTAAAGGTGGGCTCTGGGTCTTGTCGGTACTATGAAGAAGGAGTATAGTATACCTTTTAAAACTCGATTAATATCCACCTGTATGTCTCTCACACACCACTAGGATTGGATAGCTAAATATATGTAACCAATAAATGGAATTATCAGTATATCCCAAATAGTCTACCAATTCGAGTATTCCCATAAATATTATCTGTAGTTCCCCTCAAAATCCAAGTTTTGTAATCAAGTATTAATGGACAAACCTTCGCCATGTTTCCACCAAACTCCCACAAAAGTTGATCAAAGTATCCAGCAGAGTATCCAGCACCTCTGTCCTTTGCTAATCCTTCTCTCTTGATTATTTTTCCCCATTTTTTTCCTTTTTTTATGCGCCAGCAAACATGTTTAACATAAAAGATAAGTCCTAAAGGGTACGAAAAAAAAACATCATATTTAAACAAAAAACGTTGCAAATATAAATACATATACGAGTATTTATCCGTCTGTCTGGGTTCCGTCTGGTTATGGGTGCATCGTTTTGGTGTGTGTATGTGTGTGTGTGTGTGTGTGTGTGTGTGCTGCATGTGGGTATACTCGTAAATTTATTTATAAAGGGCACGCAGCCATAAAGTCGGAAAGCGGATCAGGTGGACGTCCTTGCTGGCAATACACACAGGCAGAGGCAGAGACAGAGACAGACATAGAGACAGTGGTGCCAGAGGTGGAGGTTTTGGGTGTGCAGATAATTCCGCAGGGAAAATCAAGAGCAGGTTTTCAGCGGTAATTACAAAATCAAATTTACATTCGACGGGGGAAAGCAATTAATAGAAAAGCTGCCGAGGGAGCGAGAAAGTAAAAGACTGCGTAATTCGGAATTAATTTGTTCACTCTTAAAGGGCAATAGTCTCTCGTAGAAATTGAAGATCTCCTACAAATTCCAAGATGCTGTAATCATTGTAGATTCCCAAGATTGATTGGGGCTATATCTCTGGGACTTACAAGACATTGCTCATCATTCATTATTCTGTTGTTCAGTTACTCGTATTCCGTGAAGATGCCACATCGGGAATTTCATTTAGTTTACACTCTAAGGTATTCATGAAGAACCCAAGTGCCTTAAGAATACCTTAAGAAAGTGGATTTAAGAGCACTTGCATCTTGACGTGCTTCGACTGTTAGCAACTCTGACATTTTTAGCTCTCTATTACAGACTCCATTTCATTGCTTGTTACATCTAGAAAATATAAACCATTTCATTGAGGCCAACAGAGTATGGTCCTCGTTCCACTGTTGTCCCCAAGAACCCGTTTCAAGGGAATGCATTCGATTTAAGGCCCTATGTCTGATGCTCTCATATCTGAAACGGAATCCGCATCTCATTACATTCCTTTTCTAGGCAGGAGATGCGGCGACAGTTGACAGTCGGCTCGGGCTACACAATGATCACGCTCCGAGTGGTTCTGGTAAGTGGTTCTTGGCCAATCGAGTGGGTGACCGAACCCATGTCTATCTATGTATGAGCCTCTTATCTTTTTCAGTGGCTGCTGCTCGGCGTTGGTTCGGTACTGGGGCACGGCCGACTGATGGATCCCCCGGCGCGTAATGCCATGTGGCGCTTTGGGTATCCCAATCCCGTGAACTACAACGACAACGAGCTCTTTTGCGGCGGATATGCGGTGCAGTGGGAGCAGAACAGCGGACGCTGCGGCGTCTGTGGGGATGCCTATCACGTGAAGTCGCCGCGCCCCCACGAGGCGGGCGGCGAGTTCGCCAAGGGCATCATCTCGAGGTACTACACCTCCGGCCAGGAGATCGAGGTGGAGGTGGAGCTGACGGCCAACCATTACGGCCGCTTCGAGATGTTCCTCTGTCCCAACAACAATCCGCGACAGGAGGCCACCCAGGAGTGCTTCGACCGCTATCCCCTGCTGATCTCCGGCAGTCGGGAGCACCGCTACCTCATACCGCGCGATGCCAAGAAAAAGGACATCTTCCGCTACCGCGTACGGCTGCCGGCCTATGTCACCTGCACCCAGTGCGTCCTCCAGTGGACATACTACACGGCCAATATGTGGGGCACCTGTGCCAATGGCACCGAGGCCGTCGGCTGCGGCAAGGCAGGTAAGTTGGCAAAGATAAAGTATCTCATCTCATCTCATCTAAACCTAAAAATATCCCATCCTTATATCCTCCCTTGCACAGAGACATTCAGGAATTGTGCCGATATAGCCATCATTTCGAACACTGGCGGTGGTGTGCCGCCCATTTTTGTTAATAACAAATCGCCATATCTGCTCTACTATCGGGATTATCGGGCGCCCGAGGACAACAATGTCTTCCCTCTGATTGTGCGGTGAGTACGGTGGACGGTGTTTGGTGTACGGTGGGGATGCGGGGCTAGATGTCCCGGCCAGATGCTATAACCGGTTTAGAAAGGACCGTTGCATTAGTCGATTCGGTAGCATCACGTTATCTTTAACAGTTTTACTTTTTAGCCTCTTTTATTAACTTTTTTCTACCGCCCCATTATCTATTGTTTGGCTTTCCTTGACTTTTATTTATTTTTATTTCTTCTGATTTCAAATTTGATTTGTTTTTATTACCGTTTCCGTGACCTCTCGTTTGCCTCAGCTTGTCTTTCTATTAATTCATTACCCTTTCATTACCGATTCCATTACAATTTTTAAAAGAATCTTTCCCTTACCGCTTTAACTGTATATTTGGTTATAGGAATTCCTCACGAAATTACTCTCACTTATGCTTCATAACCGTTTCATTACCTGAGTATCGGTACTACTTCGCTTTGCCCCTTTATCTTTACTAAATATTTTAATCAGGGACCGTAAATAATGATTATTTTTTTTATTTTCGTAGCCGAGAAAACCATCCATTTAGAATTAGATATACCGGTACAATACTCTAAAATTCTGTCCTAAAAAAAGGGACTTTAAAACAAAAATTACATTTTTTAGCGTGATATTTTTTGTTTTCCATATTTCGAGCTTTATAAGCATAAAAAAAACATAATCATTATTTTTTTTCAATTTATTTTGTATATCCGAAAAATATCCCTAAAACTAGAAATTAATTATTGTGTGATTTTTTTTTTAAATATAACCTTTGATTATGGTCCCTGATTTTAATATAATTTGTTTCCAATTTAATATTTATTTTACTCTACTCATTTACTTCTTCTTTCTAGACTTTTTTAACATATTTAATTTGATTTTTACCCGTTTCATGGCCGATTGGCTATCTCTTATCTTGGCTTTTCTCTACTTTCCCCAACACCATGCTGATTTCTTTTTCCGTGTCATCAATCGTAACCCTTTCCACTGACTTTAACCGTTTCGCTTCTTTCGTTTCTTTCTCCTTTAAAATCCGCTATTTGAGAAGACTATTCTAACTCTTGCTTTGGTTTTTAGCAATGCCACGCGGCATGCGCGCAAACGAGCCCACGCTTAACCGCTTACTACCTGCTAAATGCTACCCGATACACAGCTTACCCGCATATACCCGATATCCGCATACACAACTTACCCGATACCAAAGTTCTGTACTTCACGCCACTAATCGGGGCTAGAGTGGCTTCAAAAACGGGTAAAGGTAAATGCGAGTTTATAAATATTAAGCAAACGGTTATTCAAAACGGTTATGGTTACAACACACACACACATACATTATACATATACTCATAGAAACACTTGCTGTATATAAATAAATGCTTGAATAAACATAAAACATATATAATTCGGATTTATATTGTTTTCTGTTTCGGGCATAACCGATTCGCAGAGCTTGGTTTTGGCTTTCTCTGGGGCATAAACAATTGATTCAATACACAGGAAATTTATTTATTATCGTTGATCTGTCTCTCTGGATCCAGTGTCTGCTTAGGTGGGTCTGCGAAAACGAAAACTGTAAAACAAAATTTTGATAACCGCATTGAAACGAAACTTTGTATAGCCAGTGTGTTCTTTAACACTAAACAATTTTGAAAAAACATTTAAGAAGTACAATCATCGGTAAAATCATGAAACTTGTGGAAAGTCAGCTGGCGAGGCATCGAATCTCCGGGTAGCCACAGACCGCGATCAGCATGAGGAACAGGAACACCTGTACTGTCCCCACCAGGACCTTCTTGAACATTTCTACACCCTTGCTCTCGACTGCCGCTTGCTGTGTCAAAAATTTTGAACGCTTCGCTCGTCCACCAGCCAAACGAGTCTTACCCTTCTTGGCCTTGGGACTAGCGCATCTGGGTGTGGCTGGACGTGGCTGATACTCTGGATTCTCTGTCTGGGTGCCGAAATGCACCTGTTTGGGAATGGGTAGAGAGGATAGCGCCGTCACCAGTAGGCGCTCCACCATCTTCGAAGTCCATCCAATGTCGGCTTCATGTTCGGGCGCTTGCGTCGAGATGCCATTGGAGGTCAAGCATGAGAGCATTGACGGAACCGAGATGCCATTGCTGGACAAACAGGAAACCATCGACGGGGTCAGAACGCCATCGGAGGACAAGCCCGTCACCATCGACTGCATAGACGGCCCCGAGTACAGCGAGGCCAAAAATTCGCAAAATGGTGTCTCCGCGTCCCGCTTGCCAGTCAATGTCGATTGTATGTCTCCCATCCCCAGCTCGGAAGAGAAACGAGCCAAGCTGTGCTTTTCTTTGTCGTTGATGGCTCGCGCCTCGTTCACCAGAGGACGCAGCTGGCCCAGCAGCACACTGTCATTTTGGCCCAGCTTCTCGTACGCGATGCGACACATGGTGTTCATCTGTTTTATCAAATCCGAGTAGGCGCCAGCAGCACCATCAAGGGAAGCAGCATTATAATCAGCAATAGGAGCCGGAGTAGGCAGCAGTGAAATCTCTTGATAACTTTCGGTATCTGTATCGGTATAGGGATCGGAATAAGGCTCAGGATTCACTGTTTTCATGACGACATTCATCTTCAGATTGTATTCCTCGATTATGCCGAAAGTCTGGACTCTGGCGATAGTGCGCGCCTCATGCTTTACCATTGGCTCAGCCTTGACGTGCCGGAGTTCGATCTTCCTGATGATCCCACCGTTCTTGAGGCTGGGCCTGCAGCATCTGAAGCTGGGAGATGGTGTGTAGTAGCTGCTCGAATACCCGCTACCGAGATTGATATCGCTATGAAAGGAGCCACTACTGGCCGTGGGTCCGGCTGAAAAGTGATCTTCCGTTAATGGGTCGTCGACATCGTAATCGTAATCCGGCCCCGCAATGTACGTGAAGCTGGCTTTTGGCACATTTGCCATCCCTTGGGCATATAGATCACTGATCTGATCGGCCAGGTTGCCGGTGTCACCGCTTCCGCCATTCTCCAGCACCGCCAGATTCTGAGCTGCAGTGCAGGGCATCCTTATATTGGGCACTGGCCTTGCCCGTGGGGCCTTGAATTGGTTCACCTTTGTCAGGGGAGGCTGAACTCGGCGGGAGAGTCCTGCCCCGCGAGTCTGAAACTCCGTTCTCATCGTGCCACCAGTTGATCGCGGAGCCGGAGCGTTATGCGCTGCCACTGCAGCATTTGCCTCAGCTGCAGCACTTTTAGCGGCTGCTAGACTGAGAGCCGTTACCAGTTGCTTGGAATCACCCGAAGGTGGATTGGAATTGGAACGGCCTCGGGCGGTGTTCCTCTGGACGCCTGTTGCCTGACGACGAGTGCGTCCCGAGCGTCCATGAATTTGGGCTGGCCAAAATAATTTAGAATTTAAAATTTTGGAATTGGTAATTTGGAAGTTGTATCTATAACTACATACCTGTTGCTGGATATTGCGCCGTATGCGTACCCATTTCTACGATCTGCGGCCGCAGATGAAGTGGCACCCGACACGCCCGTGCCTGAGCCTCGGCCAACTCTCGCAATCGAAGCCGCTCGAACATTTGGGACCTCATCTGTGCGATTTCGGTTACGTTTGGATGTGTTTGATTTTTGTTGATAATCGTCCGTTTGTTGCTTCGATGGCTTATGTGTTTTTAAATTGTTTTAGAGTTTTTGTTTCGTCTTACGTCTTACGATGATAAAAAAAAAAATATAGACTGGATATCAGGCGACAACTTCCATACGGGACCGAAATCAGTGTTAGACTGAAAAATTCCACACACAAAACTCAAATGTTACAAGCAAGAAACGAACCGAGATCTAGATTAATTCCAAGATCTTTGAGTTGGGAATATACTCGTATGTACATACTTTGGGGGTATGTGCCTTCAAACTAGAAACGACTACCTCTGACTTCTTCTTATGATGTGTGCTTTCAACCTCCTAGGAACATCTTCCTTCAAAAGTCCAGAGAAAGCTACCACAAAACTCATAAACACTGATATTATCTACCTATGTATGTATGTACAAATCACAGTAAAAGTCCTGTTGGATCAATATTTTCAAAGATGTGCTACTCAATCCTTAAAGACTGATACATGGAGCTATTATCTACATATTTTTAAAGAGCTATTGAAATCGTATAGATCTAACAATCAGATACAGAGGCAAAAACCCTGTTCGATCCACAGCGGCACTCAATCTTTGCAGACTCATACATAAAGTCATTATTAACCTATGTATGTTTAAAAAGACCACAGAGGGACAAAAGGAGCACGTCTACGTTTTTCGGAAGGGATATGAGTATTAATGAACCCCTGAAATCTTGGAGATATCTTACGACTGGAACACCTCCAAGATTCAATCGGTGAAAGGAAAGATTAAAGAGGATGCTACTGTCATCCCAGATGAGTGGAGGAAAACTCTGAAGTTTTTGAGGCTTTTTTGTTCTTTATAATGCATTTCTTTTCTCTCGCTGTATTTGGTGTTGTGTAGATGTTTTCCTTATATTTTCTCCAGCTGCTTAGCCCCCCAGCTGCTGGAAACTTCTGCTGTTTTCCCCTAGGCCTTGCTTTGATTTTTGGACTGGCCCTTGAGCTTGGACTTGAGCTTCGACTTAAGCTTCTGGATAATAGGGAACCTTTTACGGGACACCGCCTTTGGCAGTGCCTCGCAAACGGTGAACTCGAGTCTATCACGATTTCGGTTTCGCACGGTAATCTCCATGTCCGAGGTCATCTGGCTGGGACCGATCGACTTCAGCGGCCGATCCAACATCACCGATGGCGTACGGAAGCAACTCTCCAGATTGTAACCATAGCCGCTATACATCGGGGGACAATGGTCCAGAGAGGTAATGGGATTGGTGCTGCGATGCCTCACCACGATATCGGTGCAAGGTGATTGAATCTTGACCATGGCCCTGGGACCGCGCATGTTAATGGTGGAGCGGGCATTTCTGTAATTGATGCGAAGCTCTGCCAGTCGACGTCGCTCCTCCATTACCTCGAGTCCCTACTGCAGCCCGCCGGACATCTGAAAGCGTACGGGGCGCGGTCCAAAGGCTTCACTTTTCTATTTCGATTTTGTTTTGCATTTTAGCCTGCAAAAATTACGGAAATTTTGAAACTATTTGCCGGACAACTGTGATGTGTGTTCCCCTCTAGATGAGAAACGACAGATATCCTGAATGAGTGACGGATATAGTAATAGAGCAATGCCTTGTTCATCCAATCGTTTCTTTAGATTTAGCAGATTGTTTTTTTTTTAAGGATGAGCGTCATCTTCATCAGATCTAGGGGTTCTTTTTGGAGTTGAACACCCTTTTTTTCTCAATTTTGGTGCTTTGTCCGATAAAGGAACCCTTCGTCATCAACAACTCAAGGAGTGGAGGTTCTCTCAAGTATAGAGACCATACCTTGCATGGATACATCTCTTTCAGTAGACTTTCCACCTTCCGCTAATCGACATGTTTTAGCTAAATCCTTTTATTCTCTCTTCTTCCAGAGATCAAAAGTGCATTGGAGCACCGGCATTCCGTACGCTGCCTGGAATCGATCACTGGTGCGAGATCAACTGCCTGCGCTATCCGCCCAATTGTCCGGAGGAGGCCTGCCACTGCCCGTAAGTAGTGCCCTTGAATCGAGAGAATGCCAATCCGGTGATACATAATCATGACTTCTGTTTGCAGTCAGGATTGCGTGGCCATTGGGGAGCTGGCGGGACGCGAGGGAGCAGACACTTACTGTATGGACGAGTGCCTCAACTACGAGTCAGACTGTCCGCGCGACAGATGCCGCTGTCAATAGTCCGTGGCGTATCCCCAAGCTGTGCTGCTGCCTATTGCCCTACCCCCAATGGACGAGAGAGTGGACGAGATATATGAAATGGATAAGAAGATGTATATCATCATATATCGTGAATGAATTAAATTTGATTAAGAACAAAATCTGCCGGCGACTTTCAATGGGGTCTCTACTCCCGCTTCTGTTCATCCACGACAAAGGGTCTGGTGAAGATCTGTAGCATCTCCCGCTGTTCGCGTAGGCGTCGCATCTTGGCCAGAGGCGTCTCCGAGTCGTTGAAGCGGTGGGCACTGAACAGAGACGTTACCGTGCTGCTGAGCTGCTGCCAGCGTTCGAAGGCACGCGACTCTCCCGAGGGCCTTGCATACAAGTTGTCAAAGTGGTGTCTTTCAAGCTGCGTCTCCTTTTTCTTCTTGGGTTCCGGGACGGACGGCAGATCGGATGTCGATGGGGCCGGGGGCATCGTCTGGCTGCAAATGAGCACCTCGGCCCGCTCCTCGCGCCCATCTGCATCGGTGTCCGCGTAGGGCAGGGCCTCGCAGCAGCCGGCTTTCACATTGCGCACATACTCGAAAGTGGACGAGATTGGACGCAGTGTTGTGCCTGGTACTTCCTCCGAGGGTCCTCTTTTAGCTGCTGTGCCTCTTTTTGATACAACTGCTGCTGCTGCTGCTGGTGCTGCTGTAGATCCCGCTTCCGTCACGGAGGCATTCAACCGGTTACGCATTCGAGTCAGATTTGCATTAGATATCATATTCCCGTAGCTAAAACGCAGTTGCGCACGCTGGCGGCGCGCTGCTTCTTCTTTGATTCGCTTTTCCGCATTTTGCATCTGGGCCGGGAATTGGGTCAGAGCCTGGGCCTTGGTCTGTTTCTGGCTGGACATGGGTATGCCTTCGGCTGCTGCAAGGGAGATACAACACTCGCAATAATGACCAAAAGTACACTGAAATTTGACCCAATTATTTGATTTTGTCTATGGGGGATCTACTTGAAAAATTTTGGGATACACGATTGATATAGAATGACGTCTGCTGCCAGGGCAACACACCTTTGGGCTATTGGTTTCTCACATCTGATCTTTAATAGACAATTTCAATGCGAGCTGAATGCAATCTTAACAATGTTTTGGACACACTAGTCTCTGTCTTAGGTCTCTACAATAAATGCTAAACAGCTTGGCAGCTCTCAGAACTGCAGTCGCTTCTTCTGTGGCATGCTGTTACCGCGAACGGTGGTCTCCACCAGCTTGCGCTTCACCGCTTGGCCGGGTTTCTCTTCGGCCTTTGCATTGGCCGCCACTATGGCCGAGGGCAAGGGCAGCTTGGGACCAACGGTGGGCGCCGGCTTGTTGCCAAAGTAGGGCATGCTCAGGGCCTCCCGGCAGGAGACACGCCGCAGCGGATTCATGGCGAAAAGGCGGCGCATTAGGTGGATGAGGTCATTGTCGGCGGCAGTGAATATATTCTCCAACGGGGTTCCCGTGAAGTGGCGGAACTGTAGATAGTCGTGGAGCTTCCCCAGGTACGGCCACTCAGCCTCCGAGGGTGTTCCGAGAGTGGCAAAAATGCGGGTCAGCTGATCCAGATCGGAGTCGCCGGGAATGAAAGGCACACGCAGCATGAGCTCGGCCAGAATGCAGCCGACGGCCCACATGTCCACACCAGTGCCGTACTGGCGGGCGCCAAAGAGCAGTTCGGGCGACCGATACCAGCGTGTGACCACGTGATGGGTGTAGATCCGATTTGGCGACCCATATGTCTTGGCCAGGCCGAAATCACCGATCTTGAGCACGCCGTCGCTATTGACCAGCAGATTGTTGGGCTTCAGATCGCGATGCAGGATCCAATGGTGGTGCAGGTACTCCAGGCCGCGCAGCGTCATGATAGCATACGCCTTGATGTTCGCCTGCGTGAGTATGATTTTGGTGTCCTTGATGATCACCTCCAGGTCGGTGTCCATAAAGTCGAACACCAGCGAAACGTTCGACAGCTGCCCGAAGACATCCACCAGCCCAATGATGTTCTCATGCTGCAGTTCCTGCAGAATTTTGATCTCGCGCAAAGCGGTTCGATTGATTCCATCACGGGCATCTTCGCGACTGCCACGCTTGATCTTCTTGACGGCCACAATCTGGCTAGTCACCGTGTCCCGGGCCTTGTACACAATGGCAAACTAGGAGGGGAGAATGGAACGCAATGGAGCACAGCCCCAAAATGCATTTAGAAAGATATAAACGTCGACGGCAAAACGGCAAGCTCACCTGACCCTCACCAAGGAACGACAATTTGGCATAGCGGTCACCTTTGTCGCTGCTATGTGGCAACATATGGGCGCCAGCTTCTCCGCAAAGCACCATTAATAACACAAACAAATTGAATCGACAAATGGCAAACAAAACCAAACAAAAAAATTAATTAAATTGCAAAGAAATAATCGATAGGTTTGTGCCGGCCCTATCGATTGGAGTTGGCAACATCGTTGAAATCGATATTTTGCAGTACCACATATAATTGGCGCCTATTAAATAACACACACTAATAGAAGTTCTAAAAAATTTGTTTAAGATTGATGCAACATACAACATTTAGCTAAGATGGGCAAATATTTTAAAATATTGTTTATTTTGCTTAATTTGATTTTTTTCAAACATCGAAAAAATCAGCCGCAAACATCGATGTTTCTCCAGATCATGTCGATGGTTTTGTGCGATAGACTTAAAATAGTAAAACGCGTTCGCATTGCCGGCTGTTGTTTTACAACACTGATCTCAAGGGGAGCATTTTTTTCTTTGCTGCTGTGTTTTCAAGCAAATATATAGTTTAAGTTAACTTTCGCACGAAGTTCTAGCAAAAATGGATGTCCGACCGAATCAGACCATCTATATTAACAACCTGAACGAGAAGATCAAGAAGGAGGAGCTGAAAAAGTCACTCTATGCTATCTTCTCGCAGTTCGGCCAGATTCTCGATATTGTCGCACTGAAAACACTAAAAATGCGCGGCCAGGCATTTGTTGTTTTCAAGGAGATCGGCAGTGCATCAAACGCATTGCGCACAATGCAGGGCTTCCCTTTCTACGACAAGCCCATGCGCATCGCCTACTCTAAGTGCGACTCGGACATCGTGGCCAAGCTAAAGGGCACATTCAAGGAGCGCCCCAAAAAGGTGAAGCCACCAAAGCCGACACCGGGTATAGATGACAAAAAGTAAGTAGCGCACAAATACAAGCATTCCATTCGCATCCAGAAACCATAACATAACCATTTTGTACCCGCAGAGACAAGAAGAAGAAGCCGGTCACCACGGAAAATTCGAATCCAAACACTCAAACGGAGCAGCCGCCAAATCAAATTCTCTTCCTTACCAATCTACCGGAGGAGACCAACGAGATGATGCTGTCGATGTTGTTCAACCAGTTCCCCGGCTTCAAGGAGGTTCGCCTGGTGCCCAACCGCCACGACATTGCCTTTGTCGAGTTCACCACAGAACTGCAGAGCAACGCCGCCAAGGAGGCACTCCAGGGCTTCAAGATTACACCCACACACGCCATGAAGATTACTTTCGCCAAGAAGTAGGACCAACATGGCTGTAGTGAAACTGAAAAACCCCTGAAGCCCCAAGTCCACTTTTTTTTAACGTGCTAATTTAAATAGAATAAACCAATCCATTATAAAACGAAATAACTGCCGAAGAATTCTGATTGAAAGTCAACATATTTATTTGAATAATTGAACAATTGTGTGTTGTGGCTGCTGTTGCACATTTTCATTGCACACAGCATTTAACATGGGAAACACTGTGTAGGGAGACGGATGTTGATGAGTGTTTAGTGTTAAACATTTAGTTTTAAACACAACATTGTACATGTGAAACATTGTGTTGGGGAGACGGATGTTGCACATGTTTCTAGTTGGTATTGTTTGTAGATTATTTGCTTTCATTTAGTGTGTCTGGTTGTTTAATGACTTGCTGTCTGTTTAGGTCACTCTCTCTTCTTTACGTTCTTTAACCCAGGTTGACTGTGCCGTGTTGTATGTGTTGTTGCGCTTTAGTGTTAGGCTGTTTAATGCCTTGCTGTCTGGTTAGGTCATTCTCTCTTCTTTACGTTCTTTAACCCAGGTTGACTGTGCCGTGTTGTATGTGTTGTTGCGCTTTAGTGTTAGGCTGTTTAATGCCTTGCTGTCTGTTTAGGTCATTCTCTCTTCTTTACGTTCTTTAACCCAGGTTGACTGTGCCGTGTTGTATGTGTTGTTGCGCTTTAGTGTTAGGCTGTTTAATGCCTTGCTGTCTGTTTAGGTCATTCTCTCTTCTTTACGTTCTTTAACCCAGGTTGACTGTGCCGTGTTGTATGTGTTGTTGCGCTTTAGTGTTCCACGACGCCCTCTTGGTCGAGGGCATCGATGATGTCGTCGTGGGCGACGCCAGCGGAAGGCTGCTCCGATTCGGTGAAATTTATGGCGACCACATCTCCGTCACTGTTTCCCCCTTCGAGCGCCGTCTGGCTGGCGGCCTGCTGCAGCGGCTCAGCGCCGTCGTTGCTCTGGTCGCCCTCGTACTCGCACTCGCTGCCCACATACTTCTCCATGGACTTGGCCAGCTTTTCAGAGTTGCAGCCAACGAAGACATCCACCACGGTTCCGCTCTTGATGAACACGAACGTGGGCATGCTGGTGATGTTATACTGGATGGTGATCTCCTCGTTGTCGTCCACATTTACCTTGAGGACGACGGCACGGTCGGCATACTGCTGGGCCAGCTCCTCCAGCTTGGGGCTGATTATCTTGCACGGTCCACACCAATTGGCATAGAAATCGATCACGATCAGCTTGTCCCCCGCGTCGATGACCTGCTGATCAAGGTCATCCTTGCTCTGCACCAGATACACCATCGTTAGTGAATTTCTAAAAAGGAAACGAAAAAACCCGAATTGCACAGAACAAAACTTTCAACAATTTTTTTTTTTTTTTTTTTTTTTTGGAGACTTACGATTTTACAAAAATCAAAACACCTTTACGGTTGGGAGGCGTCTAACGAACTGAAATCTGGCTGAGTCAAAGGATTGAATGAAAAGGCGTCCGGAGATTTTTTCAAAGGCAAGGCCTACTTTTTGCACGAAATTTTTCAATTTTCAAATTTTCACCTGATTTGTAGTGTGACCTTTACCAGTGTACACGATAATATCCCAAAAGTGCATTTGCATTTCAGCCACACATTTTTTGCTGAGTTTTCTTATTGACGCGACGCACTAATACCCTATAGACAATTATAATAATTTTATGACATATCTGATATACATTTTTCATTTGTGCATATTTACATTCGTTCATAATATTCGTTTATAGTACATTGAACAAAATTAGCATATAAAGGATATACAATATATAAAATTTTTTTATTTTGTGCAAGCGTCAATATCACATAATAATCTCCAATTAATTCTAAAGTAATGGGTGCTTCAAACAAGCAGACCTACAATATGTGGGATACATACAGTTAAAGCTCAGCCTCACATAAAGAGCGTTTGCCACTTTGAGAGACAGAGAAGGAGAGAGTATAAGAGAGTTAGTGGACGATGCAATTCCACAAATTCCAGGTTAATTTTGTATAGATAAAAATGGCGCGAATTCCATAATCTGATCGGCTATAAATGCTATCCGGGTCCCACAAGTGACCCCAAAAGCTTAGCGTCGAGCCAACGCATCCCCCGCTTGAGCAAAACCTCGAGACTGCAAAGTTCTTTGTACAGTTTGTGTGTGAAATCATCGTGTGCACCTAAAAAGCAAAAAATGGCCTGCATCCGTAGCATGAACGACTTTCGTAAGAAAATGGAGGCTGCCGAGGGCAAGGTGGTGGTCTTAGACTTCTACGCAACCTGGTGCGGGCCCTGCAAAGACATGGACAAGACCGTCAAGACCATGGCCCGGAAATATTCGACAAAGGCGGTGGTCCTCAAGATCAATGTGGACAAGTATGATGATCTGGTGGATCAATACAAGGTCAGAAGCATGCCCACGTATATCTTCCTACGCGGCCCCACACGCCTTGCCCGCTTCAGTGGCGCCGATGAGCACAAATTGATTAAGACTATGGAAAAGCTAATCAAGTAAAACCAGCCAATCAAGCCTCAGGCGGGTGTGAGCAGGCTCCACCGCAAAGTTTAACCTGACTGAATTTTTTACTGAATGTGCGTTATGTGTTTTGTAACCCTCGAAAGAGGGAAATATTCATTGTGTATGTCTAGTATGTAAGAAATATCTATTTATTATGGAAACTGTGACATTTGTCAATCATAACCTCACAAAAATCGTAACAGAAAATTGTATGTTTCGGCATCTGCGATGTCGCCCCCTTCCCCTACGCCTTAACATAACCTCAATCTCACATAAGAAAAAGAAAACGAAAAGAAAAGAAAACAAAAATTGTGTATGTATGTAGTCGTGCATCTGTGATGCGAAAATGCGAAATAAGAGAATGTTGCCCTAAAACTATATTTAATTGATATTTAACGTGTAAGCTTGGAATGCCGCCGTAGAGAAAAACAAAAAAAAAATAAAACTACTCGAAATGCCTTTTAAATATATGATAAATATATGATTTTTATTCGTGCTTGCGCGCGCAATTGTTAACACAAGCTAAAGTCACTATCTCTGCCCCACACCGACTTTATATTTTACCTTTCCTTTTTCTTTTCAACTCAAAAAAAATATGAGTTCTTGCTGTGCTAAGAACTGTGGCCGTTCGGTCTCTACACGGCAATCGTACACGCAGTATGTCTACTGCTGGTTGTGTGACAACACGGCTCATACAAACTGTGCTGAATTGGGACACATCGGAGGTCGCGTTGGCGATCTTATTAAGACTCGCTGCGGCCTCAACTGGACCTGTTGGGACTGCAGGGCTATCGAAAGCGACATGCGTGTCTTTATGAGACAGACGCATCTAGAATTCGCTGCCCTAAATGCTGGATTCCGAATGCTGCAAGATAAGTTTCGTTTGACGGAGTCTCACTTCAAAACACTTAAAATTTTGACTGAGTCTCCGAAGAGGAAGAAGGGTAATAATTATTTACCCAATACTAATAATGATTTTTCTCCTGCAGCCCCTGAACCACCTGTACCTCTTGCTCGGTCACCGCCTGTTCCTGGTATGGAACCTGGAGCCATTGCATCTGCCACTGCGCCCAGGCCGGTCGTACCACCCGCACCTCGTGCTCGGTCACCGCCTGTAACTGGTGCCATGGTGCCTGTAGCCAATGGTGCCGTTGCATCTGCCACTCCTGCACCCATGCCTGTCGCCTCTAGGCCCCCACCTGTTGATGCTGACGCGGCTATCATGATGGCTGTTGATGCCCCTTCAAACTTGGCATCCATCGCTATCGCCTCAACCAGCACTATGCCAATCGTGCCGCCTAACCTTATTAGCACCGCTACTGCCCCCACCCCGAGACCTATTCGGGGTATGGCTACACCTTCTGGCTCTCGCTCGGGTCTTGAAATTAGGGGAGTGGTTCCTCGGAAAGCAATCTTTGTTTCCCGACTCAATCCTGAGGCCACTACGGAGGATGTTAAGCATCATCTGTGTTCAAAACTTAGCGCTCCCCTTGAGGATATTATTGTGACCAAGTTTTCTTTTAATCATAAGCGTAATATTTCCTCATTTAAAATTTTTGTCCCTGACTCTTACCGTGATAGATCTCTTGACCCTTCTATTTGGCCAGAGCATACAATTATGCATGAGTTCGTGCGTAAAGCTTCGAATCCAAGTCTTAATGTTAATCAAAGTCTTAATGTTACCGGCCCTGCCAATTCTAATTCTAATCAGAGTCCTAATGTTACCTGCCCTGTCATTTCAAAAAACTAATTAACTATTTTTCCGTTCACTATCAGAATGTACGTAGTCTTTTAGGCAAATTGCGCCAACTACATACGGATAGTGCCTCTTACGATTTCGATGCTATCGGTTTTTCCGAAACATGGCTCAACTCCACTGTTCATGATCATGAAATTTTTGGTCACAATTTCATCATCTATCGAATGGATCGTGAATCATATGCTGGTGGAGTTCTGATTGCAGTTAAAACTGACTTATCATCGGAGTTATTCCCTTTCCACAATATCCATGGGATTGAGTTCATTGCAGTCAAAGTCCGTGTTGGTATGGCTTTTATCTATCTAACCTGCTCATATATTCCTCCTAATTCTGATGCTGATGTCTACTCAAAGCACCTTTCTGCTATCCGTTCTGTTGTGTCTTCGCTAGGTTGTGCTGATCAGATTGTGGTTATGGGTGACTTCAATTTACCTCTTCTTTCTTGGCTGCCCTGCGACGACGCTAACCAATTGCTTCCTAGTACTCATAACGAATTTATCAATGATCTAACGGATGTTTCCCTTGCCCAAATTAATTCTATTAAAAATAATAGGAACAGACTTCTCGAACTTATTTTCGTTATGGATTCTTCTCTATGTACACTTGCCAGAGTCTCCCCACTATCACTTCCTGAAGACCTATACCATCCTACGCTATCTATAACTTTAGAGTGTACCAGCTCTAGTTCTGTTAACATTACCTCGACTCCTCACCGGATCAAGTGTTTTCGCAAAACTGATTTCGATAATTTAAACATTCACCTCTCGAATGTTGATTGGTCCACTCTTCTTTCCTTACCCAATATTGATGTAACAGTCAACTCATTCTATAAAATTTTAAACTCTGCCCTTAATACTTATGTTCCGGAGATTATTGTACCATCATCGTCCAAGCCTCCCTGGTTCTCCAGGAATTTGTCATACTTAAAGAATAGGAAATCCAGACTTTTCAAAAAGTACCAGAAAACTGGCTCCTTGCTTGTCTTCGTACAATATTCTTCCGCCCGCTCTCAATTCCTAACAACTAATAGTCTGTGCTACAATCTTTACCTCTCTTCTTGTAGTAGAAACTTCCGCAATGATCCTAAAAAATTCTTTTCTTTTGTCAATTCTAAACGTAAGTCCAATGCATTTCCTCCTTCCCTTCATTATCTAAACAATTCTGAATCTTCTGCTGCTGGCATTGCAAACTTATTTGCAACCTTTTTCCAGTCGTCTTACTCCTCTCATATTTATAACGCATCCACTCCGTATCCCTACCGTTTGCCTCACTCTAATAGCATTTTTCAACCATATTTTGAGGATAGCGTTGTACTTGATGGCTTGAAGTCTTTGAAGATTTCATTTTCTGCGGGGCCTGATAAAGTGCCTAGTTGCATTTTAAAACATTGTGCCCAGTCCTTATGCCAACCCTTAACCTTTCTTTTCAACCTATCCTTGGAACAGTCTTGTCTCCCCGTAATTTGGAATGAGTCGTACATAATTCCGCTTCACAAGAAGGGTTCCAGATCCAACATAGAAAATTACCGAGGCATTGCAAAGCTCTCTGCCATTCCTAAGCTCCTTGAGTTCCTGGTTACCCGGCAATTGCAACATCTTTGTTCTAGCTTGATATCTCCTTCACAACATGGTTTTTTTAAACATCGGTCAACAACTACCAATCTGCTCGAGTTTTCCTCCATAATCAATCGTGGATTTCAGAGCGGTTTGCAAACTGATGTTATTTTTACGGATTTTAGCAAGGCATTTGATTCGGTTAACCATACTCTATTAATTCAGAAGCTGTCCTTATTAGGTTTCCCTAGTAATCTTCTAAGTTGGATTTCGTCGTATCTTTCTAATCGTACACAACGGGTCTTATTTACTAATGTTTTATCAGAGATCTGTAATGTTATATCTGGTGTGCCACAAGGTAGTCATTTGGGTCCGCTCCTCTTCATTTTATTTGTGAACGACCTACCCCAAGTTATAACATTTTCACATACATTAATGTATGCGGATGACGTTAAAATCTGTCTGCCCTACTCCGACTGGTACTTGCACACACACCTTCAGCTGGACCTAAACGAATTGCTATTGTGGTGCTCAAGAAATCTCCTATTTTTGAACCTCTCGAAATGCAAGCTTATGACATTCTACCGTCGTGCTCCACATTTTGTATCTTTTTCTCTTGGTAATCATGTTTTGGATCGAATTTCGAGTTCAAATGATCTTGGTGTATTATTTGATCGTAACCTGTGTTTTAATAGCCACATAGCTGCGACAGCTAATAAAGGTAAGGGTGTTCTAGCATTCATCAAGCGTTGGTCCAAGGAGTTTGACGACCCGTATGTGACCAAACAATTGTACATTTCGTTAGTGCGCCCGATATTGGAGTATTGTTCCTGTGTGTGGAGTCCACAGTATAAGGAGCAGCAAGCTATTCTCGAATCAGTTCAGAAACAATTTTTAATTTTCGCTCTTCGTAATTTACACTGGGACTCTGGTAGAATCCTGCCACCTTACAGATCTAGGCTAAAACTTATTGACCTACCTTCGTTACACCATCGCAGAATATGCAATGGGGTAATGTTCGTGCACAAGCTCCTTCTCGGGATGGTGGACTCTCAAACTCTCTTGAGTCAGATTGACTTTACGGTTCCCTCTCGTTCTACTCGTTCTTTTAGACCTATCAGATTACCCTTATTTAGGTCAAACTATGCCCAGCATGAACCTTTCAGGGTTTTATGCTATAACTATAATACCCTTTACCATATCATATCCCCTGAACTAACCCTTAAACATATAGCACTTAGCATTTACAACTACCTAAACTCTGCTAACCTGTAATTTTAATTTTTTATTTCAATTTTATTATACTTTATCTTTAGTTCTCTTATTATTTTTTATATGGCATTATTAGCAGATAATTGTTAATTAATAAATAAATAAATAAATAAAAAATTTTGATAATTTGAAATAAAGATTCCAACTTTGACTTAAAATCACATGTGTGTTATCTTAGTTGGCTTTGGGGACTGTTGACGTTTTGGTTAAACGTGTCTCAGTCTCATTAGGAAAAAATCTTAAATCACACACATGAAAAAATCATTTTCGTCATAATAAACCCGGCAAAAAATATTTAGGAAGCAGCCAAATTCTCAATTGCAGTTGGAATAAAATCAAAATCAAAGATATTCAATCCCACACGCCCCATCTCCAGTAGATAGCAATCGCAGTCGCAGACAGCAGAATCTATCATGTCCTACCAGATCAAATCTACGCCGTACTTTCGCCGCATGTACAACACCAGCAAGAGGAATGGCCAGCTGCAACGTTTGAGGGAGGAGTACGAGCGGATACAGGAGTTCAATGACCGCACCATTGAGCTGAAGATGCGCCAGGTGAGGCTTAAGCGACTCTTCCGGGAAATCGAGGATATCAAGGAAGGGCCCCCCCCACGTCTGGCACTAGCGCTGGTCCTGGCGCTGGTCCTGGCCTCGCTGGCGCTAGTACCTCCTCCGCCACGGCTAGGGCGATAGAACGACGCCGTCGGATGGAACTGGTGTCGCCAACGGTCGAGCAGCAGCAGTATCTGCAGCGCCTGGACACACTGGCACGCTCCAAGGAGCTGGGCAAGGAGATTTCGCGTCGCAATGCGGAACTGGCCGAGGCCGGTGTGAGCACCAGCCTGCGCAGCGATATAAGGTTGACCTCCAAAATGCAGGCGGCTGCCCATGCGAAGCGCGCGGCAGAGGACAGACGGGAGCGGACTGCCAAGCGGATCAGCTACGGCAATGCCCAGTCCAAGTATAATCTGCAGCGGCTCACCACCAGCCGCCAGCGGCGTTTCTGTGGTGGTGGATCCACTGGCACGAGTGTTACCGGTGCTGACGCGATGGACTCCTCCACTGACAACTCCGGCCAGCAAGGGCCAGTGGCTGCCATCAACACGTCACGGATGCAGCGGCCGGATCTCACCAAGAAGGCTATGCTCAAGCAGCGTCTTCTCTACGGCAACTCGCGCTCCTGCAGCAACATGAGGCGTCAGAGGCGCCACAACCAAGCCCAGGGCCAAGGCCACGACTTCGACGATCAGGAGGATGATGATGATGATGATGAGGAGGAGCAAAGCCTGGAGCTACCGAGCGAGTCATCTGTCCGCCTGCAAATGGCCCACTTCATGCCAAGCAGCAGCCGCCCCACCGACACCATCACAATGGAGGACCAGGAGCAACCAGCCGCGGTCCAAGAAGGGAAATTTTCAGAGCAGAATGACTCGGAGACGGAAGTGTGCACGACTCCACGGCCATCTACATCCCAGGCGATAGCACAGGACTCTCACGGCCCCAGTAACAGAATGCCCCAGAATGACGCCACAGATCACGTGTCCCTAGAGAGTGTAGTGTCCAGCACTCAGGACAACACTAGCAACTGGCAACGCAGATCCCTGAGCCTGCCGTGGTTCAAGGCCTTTCCCAAATTATTGGACGGCACCCTGCCTGTGCCATCCTCCGCCACCGAGAGCATGTCGTCCAGCAGCAGCAAAGAAGATGTGGTCACCGCCACCCATACTTTGACAGACGACTATTCCCATTCGCAGCAACAGGGATTCGTACTGCCGCCTTTCAGGTTCCGCAAATCAGACAACTAGAAAGTGCCCACGGGACGGTACGGTATGGTCAGGCAGCGAAGCGATAAAGTCCAGATCTCACCGAAATGGTAAGCAGACGAAGAGCATGAAAAGACGATCTGCTAATCCTCCGCTGATTCTTTGACCACTCTCCAGCACGCAGGCGTGGCGGCTACAATTCTACTTTTTTGAACCCCGCAACGAGAGAGACAAAAAATTCCAATTGTAACTGCCGGAGAACCCACTCGCCCCAGTGTTGGGGAAACACAGACAGACACGTGTCCAGAAGGGGATCCGCATCCGTCCATCCACGAAGCAGAAACACTATTCACCCAAACGGAATCATAATCAAATTTAAAGTCGAAGAAAGACGGAGAATGGGAGATTGGTACAGAATATCTGAAATTACATTGAAATTTATTTGTTCGCCCAAACATAAATTAAACGCACAACGTTCTTGACTTCATTTCGTTTTTGGATGGATCCTTGCCTTATCCTTAGAATACATAATACAAAAATATGAGAATACTCAGTTCAATTTGTGACAGTATTAAACACTGTAATATATAGATGCGATTGTTGCTTATTTTGTCTCATCCTTTCTTTTGTTTAAGAATTTTTTCGTAATAAGCGCGACGCTTTTTATCCTCCTCTTTAGCCTTAAGTGCGGCTTCCCTCTCCAATTTACGCCACGGCATCTGCTGTTTTTTATAGCCAACTATCCACTCAAGCAGCGCATTTTCCAGGTCCTGTCGAAAG
Organism: Drosophila algonquin; assembly: GCA_035041765.1. Classification (NCBI taxonomy): domain Eukaryota; kingdom Metazoa; phylum Arthropoda; class Insecta; order Diptera; family Drosophilidae; genus Drosophila; species Drosophila algonquin. The sequence continues at coordinate 602,234 of JAWNKY010000238.1, read as the reverse complement.
GGGTTTCGGCTGGAGGGAAACTTAAAACTTAAACAATTTGTAGTGGACAGGACGCTTTTGAAATATTCCATAAACTTTAGGTCCTTATCCGCATCCATGGGAAACGCACCAGTCTCGAGCATTTTAAAGCTAAAGAAGAGAAAAAAGGAATTGGAAAGGTCCAGCATTTTAGCATTTAAAATGCATCTCACAAGAGAATACTATACTCACGAGGGGAGACGCTCGCACAAGTAGCGAATGCGGCGGCCACAATGCTGTTTGATAATGCTCTTGTCAAAATGTTCGCTTTCGCCCGCGAGTTTTGACTCAATCATTCTGCTGTTTACCGATACATTAGACCACTTGAATTGGTATATTTTTATAAAATAGATCTCCTCCTGTTCGTCCATTTCAATGATATGGGCAAACGACTCGCAGGTCGACACGCATTCACGGAACTCCTCTGTGACGTCGACCGGCCACGTATCTGCCAGCGGATGGACATGCGAGAGTGTGCCCCTGACGGCCATGGCCGGTATATTGGCAAACCTCGCTGCTAAATAGCGTAGCTGCTTGCATTCGATATTCTCTAGACGGCCATAGTCCACGTAGAATACAGAAACATCCGTAGCATTTTCCTGCGGTGCAGACACAATGCGAACTCGCTTCCAGCGACCCCAATACGAATTGGCCGCACAAAGGTAGCCAGGGCGTAGGCAAAACCGTGCGATTGGCTCCCAGTATTTGTTGTCGGTAAAGATAGCTCCGTTGTAATGATCGCTGTGGATAGATGTGTACATTTCTGGTGAGCTGCTGTTCAGGGCGGGGGAATGCATACTTACTTCATCTGCAGGTGCAGAGTTTCCAAGTTATAGCCACAATCTTCCACAGAGAATCGGAACCAAAACTGAAAGGGGCTGTAAACCTGAAAGAAGAGAGTAAGTTCATTTCATGAATATCCCATCAATTCACACAGTTCCTGCTTCTTCGCTTCTTCAGAGGCAACACATACGTTGGTTACAACAATTCTGTATTTGTCTTGGCGATTGGCGGCTTCAATGGACATCATGGGTAAGCGGTGCAGCTCCTGGTTCAACATAACTGCACATGTGGGTCTATCGACCATAAAAACTGAATCCGTCTGGTGACCAAAAGATAATTTTGGGTATAAATACATATATAAACTAAAATAGGGTGATAATTTTTACTGACCAGGCAGCACTCCGGTATAGCCTGTCCACGGAAGCCTTTTCCGTTTTGCTCATCCTTTTCCTGCTCCACCACTACGGAGTCATCACTATCGTAGCTATATGTCGAATTTGCAGCACTCCCCACTCCGTTCACGCTGTCAGTCTTGGACTCCACCAGCTGCGCTTTCGCCTCGACGAGCAGGGGTATAGCTTCTTTCTCGACTGAGTAATACTGGACCCCATCCACGAATGACGAGTCATGCTGTGCCTCTCCCTCTAAAGTCGATTCATCCCCGAACGACGAGTCATGCTGTTCCTCTCCCTTTAAAGTCGAGTCAGACTGTTCCTCATCCCCGAAAGACGAGTGAGACCGTTCCTCTTCCTCGAAAGACGTATCAATCTGAGCGTTTTCCTTGAATGAGGAGTCAGGCTTTTCCTCCCCCTCGAAAGTCGATTGAGACGGTTCTTCATCCTCAAATGACGTGTCATGCTGTGCCTCTTCCTTGAACGACGCAGCAATGTGATCTTCTTCCTTGAATGAGGAGTCAGGCTTTTCCTCTCCCTCTAGAGTCGAGTCAGACTGTTCCTCATTCCTGAAAGTCGAGTCAGGCTGTTCCTTTTCCTCCAAAGACGTATCAATCTGAGCTTTTTCCTTGAATGAGGAGTCAGACTGTTCCTCTCCCTCGAAACTCGATTGAGACGGTTCTTCACCCTCAAATGACGTGTCATGCTGTGCCTCTTCCTTGAACGACGCAGCAATGTGATCTTCTTCCTTGAATGAGGAGTCAGGCTTTTCCTCTCTCTCTAAAGTCGAATCAGACTGTTCCTCATCCCCGAAAGACGAGTGAGACTGTTCCTCTCCCTCTAAAGTCGAGTCAGACTGTTCCTCATCCCCGAAAGACGAGTGAGACTGTTCCTCTCCCTCTAAAGTCGAGTCAGACTGTTCGTCATCCCCGAAAGACGAGTGAGAATGTTCCTCTTCCTTGAACGACGTATCAATCTGAGCTTTTTCCTTGAATGAGGAGTCAGGCTGTTCCTCTCCCTCTAAAGTCGAATCAGACTGTTCCTCATCCCCGAAAGACGAGTGAGACCTTTCCTCTTCCTCGAAAGACGTATCAATCTGATCTTTTTCCTTGAATGAGGAGTCAGGCTGTTCCTCTCCCTCTAAAGTCGAATCAGACTGTTCCTCATCCCCGAAAGACAAGCGAGACTGTTCCTCTCCCTCTAAAGTCGAGTCAGACTGTTCGTCATCCCCGAAAGACGAGTGAGAATGTTCCTCTTCCTTGAACGACGTATCAATCTGAGCTTTTTCCTCGAATGAGGAGTCAGGCTGTTCCACTATATCTAAAGTCGAATCAGACTGTTCCTCATCCCCGAAAGACAAGCGAGACTGTTCCTCTCCCTCTAAAGTCGAGTCAGACTGTTCGTCATCCCCGAAAGACGAGTGAGAATGTTCCTCTTCCTTGAACGACGTATCAATCTGAGCTTTTTCCTTGAATGAGGAGTCAGGCCGTTCCTCTCCCTCGAAATTCGATTGAGACGGTTCTTCATCCTCAAATGACGTGTCATGCTGTGCCTCTTCCTTGAACGACGCAGCAATGTGATCTTCTTCCTTGAATGAGGAGTCAGGCTGTTCCTCTCCCTCTAAAGTCGAATCAGACTGTTCCTCATCCCCGAAAGACGAGTGAGACTGTTCCTCTCCCTCTAAAGTCGAGTCAGACTGTTCCTCATCCCCGAAAGACGAGTGAGACTGTTCCTCTCCCTCTAAAGTCGAGTCAGACTGTTCGTCATCCCCGAAAGACGAGTGAGAATGTTCCTCTTCCTTGAACGACGTATCAATCTGAGCTTTTTCCTTGAATGAGGAGTCAGGCTGTTCCTCTCCCTCTAAAGTCGAATCAGACTGTTCCTCATCCCCGAAAGACGAGTGAGACCTTTCCTCTTCCTCGAAAGACGTATCAATCTGATCTTTTTCCTTGAATGAGGAGTCAGGCTGTTCCTCTCCCTCTAAAGTCGAATCAGACTGTTCCTCATCCCCGAAAGACAAGCGAGACTGTTCCTCTCCCTCTAAAGTCGAATCAGACTGTTCCTCATCCCCGAAAGACGAGTGAGACCTTTCCTCTTCCTCGAAAGACGTATCAATCTGATCTTTTTCCTCGAATGAGGAGTCAGGCTGTTCCTCTCCCTCTAAAGTCGAATCAGACTGTTCCTCATCCCCGAAAGACAAGCGAGACTGTTCCTCTCCCTCTAAAGTCGAGTCAGACTGTTCCTCATCCCCGAAAGACGAGTGAGACCGTTCCTCTTCCTCGAAAGACGTATCAATCTGAGCGTTTTCCTTGAATGAGGAGTCAGGCCGTTCCTCTCCCTCGAAATTCGATTGAGACGGTTCTTCATCCTCAAATGACGTGTCATGCTGTGCCTCTTCCTTGAACGACGCAGCAATGTGATCTTCTTCCTTGAATGAGGAGTCAGGCTGTTCCTCTCCCTCTAAAGTCGAATCAGACTCTTCCTCATCCCCGAAAGACGAGTGAGACTGTTCCTCTCCCTCTAAAGTCGAGTCAGACTGTTCGTCATCCCCGAAAGACGAGTGAGAATGTTCCTCTTCCTTGAACGACGCAGCAATTTGATCTTCTTCCTTGAATGAGGAGTCAGGCTGTTCCTCTCCGTCTAAAGACGAGTCAGGCTGTTCCTCTATCTTGAAAGACGAGTCAGAAGAGAAGATGTATTCTCTGTGATCGGCGCATGCATGGCCACTCAACAAGGGAGCACAGGCGTCGTCAGAGAATGAATAATTTTCAATGTTGCTGTTGTCGACTCCATTTTCAAAAAATGGAAATGCAACCTGAGATTCCGTCTAAATATTTAGCAATTGTTAGTTTGAATACTATTTACAGTAAATGCACTAACCTGGCCTACGTAAAACGAATCTTCATTATTTTGATTGTATTCTCCAATGGCGTCTTCAATTCGCGTCATAGTTTCGTGCACTAGACGCTCCACATCGCTTTGCTTCTGGCAGTGGCAAAATGTGCCTTTAGTTTCCTGGTTGGCTTTCGTTGGTTTTCCCATGCCTTATTCGTGGTATCTAAGTTATTAACAAGTTATAAGTAAAGTTTTAGTTTTAAACAACCAGCAACAAGCAACGCGCAATATTTTCTGTACGTGCGTGGTGACGCCGCTTCGACAAGGTGGCAGCGCTGGAGTAACTTTGAGTAACGGAAATATAACCTGTAAAGGCCATATGACATTAGACTTTGCTGACTAGTTACAAATTACAGGTTTTCAGATCCAATTTTATTGGCTGGCTGGCTCTTTGTGTTGAAACACAAAATTATTTTGTTACAAATAGTGGCTCAGATCTTCGACTGATAGCTGTGATCATTATATATGTATATATATAATATAATGATATTTCAATCTTCGCATAATAGTTGGTAAAGTCTAACGTCATACAACCATAAATGAATTCAGTAAAGGTGAACTATCGATCTATTTTTTTGTATTGCATTTAAATATTTTTGCATTGTTAGCTGTAATTATAATATACATTTTAACATAATTTTATCTCAAGATGCATTTGAATGCATTCGAGTCAATGTAGTGGTTTTTGCAGCTGTCTGCACCAACTGACAGCGATGTATCGATGTATCGCTTTTCTTTGGAAAATATCACTATCAACAGCAGCTCTGAGTTTGTTTACCGCGCACGTGTGCTGTGGCCAGAATTGTTATTAAATATTTCAAAATGGACAGCGAAGCAGATGATTATGAGCTGACCGACTCCGAGCAGGAGTATGATGAGGATGAGCGCGAGATCCTAGAAGACTTGCGCAAACAGCGGAGCAAGCGCAAGCAGGACGCATCTGCACCACAGGAGATTCTGGCATTCAGCGATGACGATGAGGAGGAGGATGACAATGTGGCTGACCTGATGCGCGACAGCGACATCGAAGGGGCCGACGATGACGACGGTCACTTGCCAAACACCATGGACTGGGGCACCAAGCGAAGCACCTACTACAATACGGACTTCGTGGATCCCGACTACAGCAGCTACAACGCCCAGGAGGAGGAGGAGGCCAAGGCCGAGGAAGAGGAGGCCAAGAAGATCCAGCTGCGCCTAGCCAAGCGATTTAGCGAAGCTGATTTCCAACTAGACGATGTGCCCACTGTCGGCAGTGACGAAGAGGTTGACGGCGATGATGCCAAATCTGGCATCAAGGTGACCGCCGATCTGACAGGTCTCACAGGGCGCGAGCGCCTGCAGCTGCTACAGAAGGACTCGCCCGAGTTCCTTGGCCTCACCCAGGACTTCCAACTGCATCTGAGCGAGGTTCAACAGCTAATCACACCCGTGCTCAACTACGTGCGCAACCATCAAGTACCCCTGGTGCCTGCCCTGCAGTTCGCCAGTGTCTACCACAACGTCCTGGCCACCTACTGCTCCAACGTGTCCTTCTACCTGCTGCTCAAGGCCAGACGCAGCAATGTCAAACTGCATCCCGTAATCAAACGTCTCGTGCAACTGAAGCAGCTGCGTGAGCAACTGGCGCCACGCTATGACACGTACATCAAGCCCCAGCTGGAGGCCCTACTCGAACGTATCCAGGATGGTGATGCCTTTACCGTCCTCGATGTGGCTCAGCGCAAGGCCAAACTGCAAATCCTCAACAAATTCGAGCAGAGCAACGGAAAAGAGAACGGCACAGCGACAGCTGAAGACTTCAGTGATGGCAGCAGCGATGACGAAGACTCACAGCTGGCGCCTGACCAACAAGAGAACGAGCAGGATAATGAGGACCCTGAAGCTGAAGCTGTGCGCCGCGGCATCACGTATCAAATGGCCAAAAACAAGGGTCTCACCCCACATCGCAAGAAGGAGCTGCGCAATCCCCGCGTGAAGCATCGCGGTAAATACCGCAAGGCCCTCATACGACGCAAGGGCGCCGTTCGTAGTGTACGCAAGGAGACCCAACGCTATGGCGGCGAAATGTCTGGCATTAAGGCCACCGTAACCAAGAGCGTCAAATTTCGGACATAAATAAAGCACACGCTGTTCTTTTCACATTTCACATTTTGTACATTGATTTACTTTGTTTAATTCATAAGCTGTGAGGCATATGCCGGAAATGGTGGGGGGCACAACATTTAAACTCATCCGTACGCATGGCGTATATTTTTTGGGGTGGCAGGTTACGGGCTAAGGTTTCCTTGCCTATCTTCAACGATAAAAAAAAACAAAAACAAGTGGGGACGTCGTTAGCCGCGGCAAAGGCCGCGGCTATACCTTATACCCGGTACTCAGTCAGTATATTTGTGAGTTTACTATTTATGTAATTTATACTAAATATTTTCGCGAAGGGGTTAAATTCATTTTTTCAAAAACAAAAAAAAACAAATCTCAAAAAATTAAATCCGAACCCTTTGAGATTTTTATAATTTTTTTCATTTGAATTTTCATTTGTTCCTTCTGGCCATACTAATGATCCGACCTGATCCAGATTTGGCAATCTGGTTTATGCGGTTTTTTTCCACGATTCTGCGTTTTGTCTCGTATCTTCAAAATTGTGGAATCCACAGATATTCGTCCTTCGTAGGGGCGGACGAGGGCTTGGCAACAATTTGAAATACATTTGTATTGAAGTGATATTACAGGAGCTTGGATAGAAAGTTTGGTTGATCTAGCTATCATAGTCACTGAGAACGTAAAAAAAGTCGAACGAGGAAAGCAGACGGGGTGGCGTGTGAGAAAGAGCGATAGGGTACGAAATGGTTTTATTTATTGTGGCTACCTTAGTAGTCCAATCTGATCCAGAATCAAGATAATTTTTCCGTATCTTAAAAATTATGCATTCCACAAAATTGTTCGTCCTTTGTGTGGGCGGGCCGAAAATTTGAAACACACTTGTAACAGTGTGATATCACAGGAGTCTGGATAAAAAATTTGGTTGCTCTAGCTTTTATAGTCGTTGAGATCTAGGCGCTAATGAAGACGGACAGACATACAGACGGACATAGCTATATGGACTCGGCTATAGATTCTGATCAAGAATATATGTATTTTATGGGATTGGAAACGCTTCCTTCTGGGTGTTACACACATCCACTATCACCACACATCTAATATATCTCTATACTCTTCGAGTACCGGCTATAATTACAATTAAAGTATTTCTAATTAAATTATAATGTAATATTTAGCCAAGTAATTTACGAAAATCTTCATTGGACTTGGGCTTCTCCGACGATGCTGATGTTGTATTGGAGGAATCTGGTTTTGTGGCTATGGCTGTCTCTGCAACTTTCTCCCCATCATTCATTTCCACATCCTCTGACGTGGTGGTCGCATCTGCCTCTTTATCAAGCGACAGCACCTTGCGACGCTTGGTGGCCAGCATCTCACGGCGCACAACATTCGGTATAAGCGATGTGGCCATACGGCGTCTGGCTGGCAAGACGTTCGACGTCTTTGGAGGGGGATCAGAAATGGCAACAGATAGCTGGGGGAGACAATGATTAGATTTATTCACTATATTGCGTTCTATGGGAGAATATGCACTAACCACAGATCCGTTCAGATCATGGCCATTCAATTGTTCAACAGCCTTCTGGGCTGATTCGGCCTGCTCATATTCAATGTACGCAATGTTTTTGCGTGCCTTGTACTGTCTGCTGCCGATTGGTAGCTTTTTCTGGACAATGCGAACATCCTTCAATGTGCCACAGGTGGCAAAGAGTTCATTTAGCGTTTCAGATGTGACATTTGGCAAAATGTTCTTAACAAAAACTTTGGTTTTTTCGAGTTCCGCTGAAATCCAACATAATATTGGTTATATTTTCCTACATTTCTTTCTGTTGTTACTCACTTGAATACTTTAGACCTGGGGGTGCTCCTGTGCCGCGTGTTGGTGCTGCTGAGGCGCGTGGTGGTGGTGTTGTGGATCGTGGTGGTGGTGCTGTGTATCGTGGTGCTGCCGAGGAACGCTGTGCTGCTGCTGTGGCACGTGGTGCTGCTTGGGCTCGCGATGGTGGCTGCGACGTCTTATAGGGCTTTCTTTCTCTTAGTTGCTCACGTCCACGCTGCTGGTGTCTATATATGCCTTGGTAGGGTTCTGCCGGCAGTTCTATCTTCTGGCATGTGGTTATGGAATTGTAGTCGCCATAGCAGCGCTCGTAGCGACGATATTGTTCGAGAACAAAATGACCATCCTTCAGGACAGGCTGCTTCAGGGCTGAATCGAGAATCTCGCGACAGCGAACACCACCATTAAACTGTGAATCCATTTGGGCCCACGTCATCCAAAGGTAACCGCTTTGCTTGCTCTCATCGAAAGCTGCCGAAAATAAAGATACAAATCTTTAGAGATACGAAGGAAAGGAGTTTCATTACAAAGAACCCCTTACACATGATGTAGTCCCAGATTTTGTGGCCTAGTGCTGGGTTCTTAAATTTGGCATACTCCACTTGGGCATAGAGTTGGAGCACCTCGTAGCTGGTATCGGCCTCCTCGCCATACAAATCGGAAAGTGTATTCCAGGTACCATCGAATCTCTCTCGCAGCCGTGTGCACTGATCGCTGTCCGAGACATCGCACTGGCGTACCCTAAACGCCAAGTAGTCCAAATGCAGCTCCACAGTTACCTGTGTGTTGACGGCCAACCTAAGAAAGACACCCTTCAGGACTTGATCTACCTCCTGAACGGTTTGGCCTTCAGTCTCCATCAAATGGATGAGACTGTGGTTCACGATCTTGCTGTATGTGCTCATCGCAGCGCGTTTGGCCAGATCCAGGCGGCTGATCAACTGGTAGCCGCCTGTGGGTCGCTTTGCACTCGTGTTTGTGTATCTTATGTAGTCGAGCCAGACTCTTTCGACTTGCGGAAAATGCGAGATGGTTATTTCAAATACTGTGCAGGACAAAGCATCCCGAATCTCGTCGGTGTAGTCCATATTATTGATTTTCTCCAGTTGGAGAATGTGGACCGGGGTGAAGCACTCCCAGTCGACGGGCTTACGCGGATCCTGTATGAGAGGGCTCAGCCATTTCTTGTACTGGTCCAAAAGCTCAGCCAACTCTGTGCACTTTGCTTCATCAGAGTTCCAGTTAATGACGCGACTTTCCATCACCGGTTTAAAAGCGTCTGCTTGTTTGTCTCCATCTGGCGCTGAGGCCAAGAGTTCGCGCAATTTTTCTATAAAATCAGGATTCTCCAAAGAGTACTTGGAAAGAAGCGACGACCACAGCGTGATGTTTTTGACGTTCTTCTGGGCAAACAAATAGTTGCATATCATATTGGCCAAATCGACATCTACAGGCGCCAAATGACAAGATAAATAAGATGTGCAAAAGCTGTAACTAAATGTTGCTGCTGGGCTTACCATAATAGGAGTTCAAGGCTTCGGCGCAATCCTCCTCGAATGTGACATGCTCTTCGGGAGAATGGGTCACCTGGAGACGGACGCGCAGGTATTTGCGCCATAGTTCTGGTGGCATTATAGCAATCTTTTTGAACTGCACAGCAGCCTCCATTATCGCATCATAATCGTTCAGTGCGCTGCGGGCGGGTAAAACAACATTTCAGTCATAATTGTGTCATTTCTTGAAAATAGTTTATACATACTAGGCTATCTCGCTCATTCGCATCACTTGGCGGTAGGTCAAGTTGCTATAATTCGAAAATTTTTCAAACTCCTTCTTCAATTCTTGCTCCTTGATTTCCTTAAACTGCTCTTTCGATTCAGAGACGCTTGAGCTCATCGACTCGGAGTCGGAATCTGATTCCGAGCTAATTTCAATGGGGGCAACGTTTACCAACTCAACGGTGTTGGGAGTATTGATGACATCGCCGGCATTTTTAGCCTGAAAAAATTTGTTCATGTTAATTTACACAGGCGACCACAAGCATAAATAAGAGTGCACTCACCTCTTCAGGAACTTCACTATCCATTTTGATAAATTCTCTTCTTTTATGACAGTTTTATATGCAGCCTCGATGAAACCGAAATTGTTTTTTACGCGCGAATAATCTGAAGAATTTCTGCGGGGCGTCCGGAAAGAAAATTAGAGGTGGAAAAACATCGATGCTGGTGGTGTACGCTGCGGATATCGATGTTTTTCACAAACCGAATGCATCGGTTCGAATGAACCGAATGCCCTGTGCATCATCTCGATTTTCTATTTATTTCTCGATCCCGATACATATTCATGGTATCAGTAAGAAGACCATAAACTATCGATAATTTTGTACGATTTTATGGTCGCAGTAGGAGATTTTTCACGAAAGCGCATTGTGGTCACACTGCTCCCGCTCTGCACTTGCTATATATTGCCTGATATTTCCATATTCGCATTATCGAATTAATTGTTTGTATTGTTTGTGAACGTACGCGTCGTCACGTTACAGAAGCAGCAGCACACACAAGGCAAACAACGAAGATATAAACGACGCAGTTGTGATTTGGCAATGTTATTGCTCCAGTAAAGTGCAACCACAAGTGGAAAAACAGAAACTAACGACAGAATATGGAGCCCTTGCATCAACTGCTGCTGTTGACGTCGCTACTCCTGGTGGCTGGTGGCGGCATTGGCTTCATCCCCCAAGTGATGGGGGCTGATCAGGAGGATGTCAGCATTGTCCACTACCAGCCGGAGCAAGTGCATCTGGCTTTTGGCGGTGAGTCTTTCATTATATAAATTGGCTTTTTATTTTCGTGCATTTGTGAGAATGAGTGTGTGCATGCATGCCTGATGTGTCAAAATGAACAGCACAGCGATTTCTCATCCATCGACTGTACAACCCCAGTCATAAATATTGCAAGCGAATCAAATCGCGCACTGATTCCCTCCACTCCCTATACCGATCCCAATCCCAAGGGCGATAGAACGTTCCAGTTGTTACAGCTCAACCAGTCGTCACATTCATGTCAATCGCCTCCAAGTGGGGCAAAGACTGACTGACTGATGGACGACTGCACTCAGGGGAACTGTTGGTTAATTATAATTATTATACATAAGTACAGCTTACGCATTCGATTTTATTTATGGGAGAACATGTCTCGAATCTGCTGCAGCTGTCATGGCTGTACTCTCTCGTTTAAAGATAGCCACCCAAGTAAACAAATTGGGAAAAACAAATATTTACTATACTATTTCCAATTATAGAAACTCGGATTTGAAACGTGTGCGTGGTGTGGGGTTTGGGGGGTCTAGTCCTATTATTATAGCGATAAGGGCGTACGAGTAATCTGAGCAGCTTTTGTGTGCTAGTTTCAGTGGTACCGATGCGATAAGAAAACAATAACAAAAGAGCTAGGAAACAAGGCAAAAATAAAAACCAAACAACAATAGAAAACAATCAGCAACGACATTTGATCTTGAATGCCTCTGATGCACTTTTTGAACCAAATACCGAACCAAACTACTGAACCCTTTTTGGCCAAAAACGAAATTGCTCAAGTTTGTTTCTCTCTTCTGCATTCCCGCATTCCTGGCTTCAACCTCGCCAGAGCGCTCCGCCAGCGAGATGGTTGTCACCTGGTCAACGCGCAGCCTGCCGCCGGACACGGCCAGCGTTGTCGAGTACGGACTGATAGTGGCCGGACAGGCCCCCTCCAGGCTTAATCAGCGTGCCCAAGGCACTGTCACCAAGTTCGTGGACGGCGGCCGTAAGCACTCCACGCAGTTTATCCACAGGGTATGCGTTTAGAAGATCAATCCAGCGAGCAGAGTCCGAGCGAGACACTCATCCACCCTGCTCTCATTGCCTCCACTTAGGTGACGCTTAGCCAGCTGGAGACGAACTCCTCCTATGCCTATCACTGCGGCAGCGCCCTCGGTTGGTCGGCCGTCTATCAGTTTCGAACGGTGCCCGGCCCCGACGCGGACTGGTCGCCCTCGCTGGCCATCTACGGGGACATGGGCAACGAGAATGCCCAGTCACTGGCCCGTCTGCAGCAGGAGACGCAGCAGGGGATGTACGATGCCATCATCCATGTGGGTGACTTTGCCTACGACATGAACACGAAGGAGGCGCGCGTCGGGGACGAGTTTATGCGACAGATCGAGACAGTGGCCGCCTACCTGCCTTACATGGTAGTGCCGGGCAACCACGAAGAAAAGTTGTGAGTAGTCGGTAGAAGAGTCTAGAGTAGGAGAGGTCTAATTCCCTGTGCTTTCCGTGCAGCAATTTCTCCAACTATCGGGCCCGATTCAGCATGCCTGGTGGGACGGAGAACATGTTCTACAGTTTCGATCTGGGGCCCGTGCACTTCATCGGCATTTCGACGGAGGTCTACTATTTTATGAACTACGGCGTCAAGACCCTGGTCTTTCAGTACGAATGGCTAAGGAGGGACCTGGAGCGGGCCAATCTGCCTGAGAATCGCTCGAAACGTCCGTGGATCATCATCTATGGCCATCGGCCCATGTACTGCAGCAACGAGAACGACAACGACTGCACCCACTCGGAGACCCTCACCAGAGTCGGCTGGCCCTTTGTCCACATGTTCGGACTGGAGCCGCTCCTCTACGAATTTGGCGTGGATGTTGCTATCTGGGCCCACGAGCATTCGTACGAGCGTCTGTGGCCCATTTACGACTATGAGGTGCGCAATGGAACTCTCCAGGACTCGCCCTACGAGAATCCCGGTGCGCCTGTCCATATTGTGACTGGCTCGGCCGGGTGCAGTGAGGGACGCGAGCCGTTCAAGGGTAAAATTCCCGAATGGAGTGCCTTCCATAGCCAGGATTATGGCTACACCCGCCTCAAGGCCCACAATCGCAGCCACTTGCACTTCGAGCAGGTTTCCGACGACCAAAACGGAGCAATCATAGATCAATTCTGGCTAATAAAGTCACATCACGGCAGCTATAAGGATCAGAATCAGAACTGAGGCCCAGGCCAAACCAAGCTGAATGAGTCTCAGTCAATCGCCAACCGGTAACAACCGGAGCACGTAGAGCCATTGTAGGAACGGAACTGTAGAATTACTGGCAGTATTAGTAGCGCACATTCTCAATCACAAATTAGGAATTAGTTTCAGCAGGCGGCTATAACATTCCTTATTCTAGCCCAGAACAATCTTTAAACTGTATATAAATTAGACAATTCAATGGTACAGCCATTTATGTGAACACTACTATGGCAAGTGCATTTAATGTTAAAACACATACATATATTTTAAGAGCCCCAATGCTCGCACTGAGATCGAAACATGAGGTGGAGGGACATATTCTGTAAATTTGTATTTACTTTGTGGGCGGCAGCAGCTACTTTGTTCAATGTCCGTCTGTTCTGCATGGCAGGAAAGGCATTTATGTATACCTATCTATACATATATGTACGTACATATATCCGCAGAGATGTATCAGGGTGGGCAAAGAGTTTCAACACATGAATAGAGGTATTCACCTAATAACTCTTACATTCATTTATTCATTTACAAAAAACCATGAAAAACGATAAGAAATGTATTCATTGGTCACAGTGAAAAAGCCTTTTATGATAGATATGTTTTACGAGACGATTTTAAGACTCGTTTTTATAATTTAGCGAAACTTTAGTCGTTCGCTAAATGTTCTTTTCTGTGTTTGTTTGCACACTTTTAGCGTGACTTTTGTATTCATCGCGTGACATCTCGTTTTCATGTCCCTTTAAGAACATTGAAGGATTGTTTTTTATTTTACTGTCGTTTGATGGATACTTCTACTTATAAGATGCCAAAAGATTGGAAATCCTTTAAATTGTGTATCCTTTTGTGCTCGTTTTAGAACGTTTTATTATTCTTTTTTTAAACCTTTTTCTCAAATAGTTTTGTATAGGTTCCTGCAGGCGAAATTTAAACCAAAATAGGATAGGGGGTTATAGGTAGAACTACTAGCAGTTCGATCAATTCAAAAGCCTGAGTCTTCTTAAAAATTCCAGTGAAAGAGTAGAGTCTCCCCACTTCGAACCAGCGATTTCGTATGATGGGGCTTAACTTATGGTCGGATTTCTACGGCTATCGATTGTTGTATCTCTGTGTACCTTTCTCTCATTAAACTGCTTTTATCAATAAAAAATAAGAAAAACTGTTCTGATTTGCCTTTGGGCAGGCAGTGGTATGAATGTGTATGTATTTTTGAGTGTGGATCAAAGTTAATCTCGGTTTGCCGTGTGCTCTGCTCCTGCAGAAACCGTGCTCGACATGGTCGTCACCTGGAACACGCGCGACAACACCAACGAATCGATCTGCGAGTTCGGCATCGAGGGACTGCAGCGACTGGCAAAGGCACCGCACGGACCCACAGCCTTTGTGGATGGCGGACCCAAGAAGGCCACACAGTATATACATCGCGTGAGTATCCCTGTAGTTACCCCGCGCCACACACCCATCCACACACACACACACTAATCTGGTGAGCAACGCAGGTGACGCTGACGAATCTGGAGCCTAACAGCACGTACCGCTACCATTGTGGCAGCCAGCTGGGCTGGTCAGCCACCTACTGGTTCCGTACGCAGTTCAACCACAGCGACTGGTCGCCCTCGCTGGCCATCTACGGGGACATGGGTGTGGTGAATGCCGCCTCATTGCCAGCCCTGCAGAGGGAGACGCAGCGGGGCATGTACGATGCTGTCATCCACGTGGGAGACTTTGCCTACGACATGTGCAACGAGAACGGGGAGGTGGGCGACGAGTTCATGCGCCAGGTGGAAACAGTGGCCGCCTATGTGCCGTACATGGTCTGTGTGGGCAATCACGAGGAGAAGTAGTAAGTGGATACGCACGGTCAGATGAAGAGCAGATTAATTCCCATCCATCGCTGCAGCAACTTCTCGCATTACATCAATCGGTTCAGCATGCCGGGCGGATCGGGGAATATGTTCTACAGCTTCGACATGGGACCGGTGCACTTTATAGGTTTCAGCACGGAGTTCTACTACTTCACACAGTTCGGACTTAAGCAGATCGTGATGCAGTACGACTGGCTGGAGCGCGATCTGATCGAGGCGAATCGGCCGGAGAACCGCAAGAAGCGTCCGTGGATCATTACCTTCGGTCATCGTCCGATGTACTGCAGCAATGCCAACAGTGATGACTGCACCAATCACGAGACCGTCGTGCGGAAGGGTCTTCCTTTTCTAGATATGTTCGGCCTGGAGCCGCTCTTCTACAAGTACGGCGTGGACGTGGAGCTGTGGGCCCACGAGCATTGCTACGAGCGGATGTGGCCCATGTACAACTATACGGTATACAATGGCTCGCTGGCCGAGCCGTATGTGAACCCTGGTGCACCCATTCACATCATTTCGGGGGCTGCCGGTAACCATGAGGGCCGTGAACCATTCCTCGAGCGTATTCCATCCTGGAGTGCCTTCCACAGCCAGGACTTTGGCTATCTGCGTCTGAAGGCCCACAACCGCACCCACCTGTACTTTGAACAGGTATCGGATGACAAGAAGGGCGAGGTCATCGATCACTTCTGGGTAGTCAAGGACAAACACGGCGCCTACGGGTCTGACCTGTGATCTCTAATCTCCACTATAGCTGGAATCTTTGTGATAATTCCCACAAATTTTGCACAAATCTTGTCTTTTTTATTTTTTATATCGACGAAATATATGTATGTATGTACCACATTAGTATCCTGTAAAAGTCCTGCATAAGAGGCTTTTATAACCAACTATAACTATCTCGATCTATGTATATATGGTTTATATATATATAGTATATCTTTATACCATTGCACCATATGTAATCTATTTCTATATGATTTGCGAATAAAACAAAAACTAAACCAATCTTCGAATGGTTCCAATTCCCATTAATATCTAAAGAAGTCTAATGTTTGAATGAACACTGCTGATATGCACAGCAGAGATCTACATATGGGCATTTCTCTGACGAGGTCCACCAAGACCAAAAAATTAAAAATCAACCCAAACCCATTTGAATATAGTTTCTCGGGATTTTATTTTTAAAAGATATTGAAAATCCGCCAATTTAATTAACTGACAGATAATATCATTAACTTTTATCTGAAACCTATTAAAATTAGCAAAAGTTCACTTTTTTGGTATATTTTTGGTATTTTTTTGTCATGTGTTCCATTATTTTTTTCGCATATAAGAAAGATGATTCTTGAGAAAAGTTTTTGCTCAAAGTCTCCCTTACATATTGAACTATCTAAAAAAATCCCAGAAAAGTTTCTCAATTTCGGTTAACGGACTTTATGTAACATTTATAAAGCCAAGATATGTTTGTCCCGTGCGACATGTCCCGTGCGACATGTCCCGTGCGACAGAGGCTTAAATTGAACTAAAATAAAACTACAAATCATATATGCTTAAAATTATAACCATTTTAAAGAGTCATCAATGCAGAACATTAATCAGAAATTCGCATAAATATATCGCCTCAAATTTCGCTGAAATCTGAGTTTGAATTGGTCGCCGCGAAAACCACTTCTATATTTGTCCCGTGCGAATACCATGCTTTTTTGCAAATATCCCGAAAACGAACAGTAGCCCAAAATCGCCCTTAGCACTAGCTATAGAGCTAGTCAAGTGGCGAATCATAACGGTAAAACAATTTTGAAAATCGGTTTTTTTTTACATTTTTACAACTTGAAATGCGTACGAACGTCCCGTGCGACATCAGAGAAATGCCCATATGTATGTATGTATGTACATATGTACTATATATTTCTGTTATTAAGTGGTGCGTGATGGTTGAATTAATAATTCAATAGTACAGGGACGAACTTCAGTATGAGTTTCAGTTTTTTGCAATGGAAATTCCCTTTTTATACCCGGTACTCGAAGAGTAAGAGGTATATGAGATTTGTGGTGATAACGGTTGTGTGTAACGCCCAGAAGGAAGCGTTTCCGACCCCATAAGAAAACGAAAAACGCAGAATCATGGAAAATAACCTTGTCTAACAGATTGCCGTATCTGGATCAGGTCCGATCATTATTATGGACAGAAGGAACAAATTAAATTTCAGTGGCTACGCAATGCCTGCCAAGCGCTTACTCATTCCCTCTCTCTCTCGCACACATAGTTACACGTCTCGTATGAGTTGTTATACATGT
Organism: Drosophila algonquin; assembly: GCA_035041765.1. NCBI lineage: Eukaryota > Metazoa > Arthropoda > Insecta > Diptera > Drosophilidae > Drosophila > Drosophila algonquin. The sequence goes on along the minus strand of JAWNKY010000238.1, from coordinate 584,992 downwards.
CATGTAGAAATGTAAAAGCTGATGTAAAAAGTATATGTAAACAAAAATGGAAACAGATAACTTTTAATATATTATATAAAAATCTAGCATAGGATTCGACATAATTTTTTGAAATTGAATTCGTCCCTTTTGCGAACTTATAATAAATTACATAAATTGTAAGATCACATATATTCTGACTGAGTACCGGGTATAAAGTAGGGCCGCGGCCTTTGCCGCGGCTCACAACGTTCCCCCTCGTTTAGATGTAGAATTTACATTGTAAATCGATTCAAGACAATGTTGGAGACTAACTGAAAACTGTACTATGAATACATACATATATACATATATATATATATAAAAATATATATATATATATATACTATGACGTTGAAGGCTATATGAGCCGATCCAGTGCAAGACGAATCAAGTGTTAGATCAAGACTAATTTTTAGGGCTGACAATTTTCCGAATTTTCCGTGTACAAAATGCATGCGATGGTTAGCATCAGAGCAAAAGATCGAGAATATCTAGAGTGCGAGAGCTGCTTAGATGCTGCTGCTGGTAACGAAGAGATAAAGAAACGGAAGCGAATGTACATATGTATTATTGTACAATTATCGAACAATATATATTTACTTAAGGCTGAGGCACTGCTTAAGAAATCTAAATTGAATAGTCATTATCGTGCTACGTGACCACCATCTAGACAGAAATTATCTGGTCGGTCTGCCCGCATTTTTATTAAACCTACGAGTATACATACATACATACATATGTACATATAAATGTATGATTCGTAAGCACTGAAATAGAAGATACTCTTGTTTCTAATTAAAAACCAAACTCTTGCCATTGCATTGCAGACAGCCTGAGGGACATTACGGTGACCTGGTCGACACGCGGCTCTCCCAACGCCTCGCTGGTGAACTATGCTCGGAATTATGACAAGGACAAGCTGATCGTGGTGAAAGGCACCTGGCAGCGCTTCGTGGACGGCGGCCACAAGGCTCGACAGCAGTACGTGCACAATGTGATGATCAGGGACCTGGAGCCGGACACCCGATACGAGTACAGCTGCGGCAGTGAACTGGGCTGGTCGCCGGTGTTCAGCTTCAAGACACCGCCGGCAGGCGAGAACTGGTCGCCATCGCTGGCCATTTTCGGGGACATGGGCAACGAGAATGCCCAGTCGCTGGGCCGACTACAGCAGGACACGGAGAGAGGGATGTACGATGCCATCATACAAGTGGGTGACTTTGCCTACGACATGGACACGGACAATGCGGCCGTGGGCGATGCCTTCATGCGCCAGATCGAGACGGTGGCCGCCTACGTGCCCTACATGGTCTGTCCAGGCAACCACGAGGAGAAGTAGTAAGTGGGCCAGGAGCCAGTACATACCTTTATGTCTTATCGGTGGAATCGATCCTAATCTTGTTTGGTTTTTCGTTTGTCTTGCAGCAACTTCTCGAACTATCGTGCGCGCTTCAACATGCCCGGGGAGACGGACAGCCTGTGGTACAGCTTCAATATGGGGCCCGTGCACTTTGTCTCCTTCTCGACAGAGGTCTATTATTTCCTCAACTATGGTGTCAAGCTGCTGACGAAACAGTTCGAGTGGCTGGAGCGCGACCTGGCCGAGGCCAATCTGCCCGAGAACCGCGCAAAGCGCCCCTGGATCATTACGTACGGCCACCGTCCGATGTATTGCAGCGACGAAAAGGAGTACGATTGCGACGGCAACCTAGAGACATACATCCGCCAGGGCCTACCTCTACTTAAGTGGTTCGGCCTCGAAGATCTCTTCTACAAGCACGGCGTAGACGTAGAGATTTTCGCACACGAGCACTTCTATACGCGTCTCTGGCCCATCTACGACTTCAAGGTCTACAACGGCAGTCTCCAGCAGCCTTACACGAATGCCAAGGCACCCATTCAGATCATTACTGGGTCGGCCGGCTGCAAGGAGGAGCGTGAACCCTTCTCCAACGATCTGCCCGCATGGAACGCCTTCCACAACAACGTACGTTAAATAATCAATAATTTTTGGATATGAACAGCATGAAAACTAAGTAGATACAAGCACTTCCAAATGGGGTCTACTTAGGCATCTTTAGGTCTATCGTCAGAACTGGATGACACTGGATGTGTCATTCTAGACTATATGTCTATAGGTTGAAGAAGTATCTTAATTTCAACGCACACTTATGTATGTATGTATGTATATAGTGGAGGTCTGATTGAACAATGCTCGAAATTAATAGAGTGAAATTCAATAGTATCGCAGACTTGGACGAAGAACAACATCTAGTTCAATGGGGCATTGAATATCTATATTAGTCTGTCTATACATTTATTCCTTTTTTATTTTACTTGTAAGAGCAAAGCTTTATAACAATATCGGCTTTCAAAATTAATTTTATACTAGCCTCGAGTTCATGATCTATTTTTTGAAGGGCGTTTTTATACCCGGTACTCGAAGAGTAAAGGGGTATATAAGATTTGAGGTGATAGTGGATGCGTGTAACACCTGAACAGACTGAAGCGTTTCCGACCCCAAAAAGTATATATATTCTTGATCAGCATGAATGGTCGAGTCGATATAGCTATGGGTGTCTGTCCGTACGTGCGTCCGGCTTCATGAGCGCCTAGATCTCAGAGACTATAAGAGCTAGATCAACCAAAATTTCAATCCGAGCTCCTGTGATATCATTTCAATCCAAATGTATTTCCGCCCCCGCAAAGGACGAAAATCTGTGGAGTCCTCACTTTTTAAGATACGAGAAAACCAAAGACGCAGAAGCATGGAAAATAAAAGCATCTATTAGAATGCCGAATCTGGTTCAGGTCGGATCATTGTTATAGCCAGAAGGAACAAATTAAAATTCAGTGGCTACGCAACGCCTTTCAAGCGCTCACTAATTCCCTCTCTCTCTCTCTCTGGCACACACTTTACCGAGCCGTTTATGTAGATATATAAATGTAGAAGACATGTAAAAAACATACGTCAACAAAAATGGAAACAGATAACATCTTATATGTAAAATCTTTAAAAGGGTTCGACTTATTTGTTTTTATATTTTTTTTGGCTAAAATTCCATTCGTCCCTTTTGCAAACTAATAATAAATAACATAAATCGTAAGCTCACATACATATATATTCACTGAGTACCGGATAAAAAATAGAGCCGCGGGTCGCAAAGTTTGCTTTTGTTTGGGTTATGTGTCTGATGAACAGTATCTACAAGAGTCGTTAAAATTTTTGAGGTGATATCTCAGGTGACAGGTATTAGAGGTCTTTTTTATTGCTTTATTACTCACTTTATTAATTCTTTCTGTGCAACTGAATCAGTATTTATTGGCCATGTTCTGCAGGAAATAATTGTTTTGTTTGATCTATTTTCTTCTAGGACTATGGCTACACCCGACTCAAGGCGCACAATGGCACCCATCTGCACTTTGAGCAGGTATCCGACGATAAGGACGGCGACATTGTGGACTCATTCTGGGTGATCAAGGATAAGCATGGGTCCTATGGCTTCGATCATACTTCTTCTGCTTCCACCCAATGACATTAATAGACTTTACTGATCTGTACTCTTTCAATACCGCAGAAAATTAGTTGACATTAGTGATCGTGATCGTAGCTACTTATGTTTTTATGCAATTTATATTTTTTTAAATAAAAATTAAGTTAGAAAAAAGTTGAAGACAAAAAAAAATGAAGTAAATTCTACTAAGCTTAGATGTTGAACGTTGGGTTGGGCGAGGATGGACGGATGGATGTCGGATGCAGGGGATGTACCATCCACCCTAGTAGACGGTGCCTGAGATTCCCGCTCCATAGTTGTAGCCAGAACCGATGGGTGGCACCCCACCGGCCAGGGCGCCCAGGCCGCCGCCCACAACGCTGTTGCCGTAGTTGCTTGTGTAGTAGCTGGATGGATACCCACCGGCTCCGAAGCGGGTGTTGTAGTAGGGATAACCAGTACCAGTGCCAAGACCGCTGCCCAAGCGCCCATTATAGTACGACGACAGTGCATAGGGATTAGAGTTGTAGGAGCCGTATCCGCCGACGCCGCCCAAGCTGGAGCCGTATCCACCCAGGCTGGAACCGTAGCCGCCTAAAGCAGATCCATATCCGCCCAGGGCGGAGCCGTAGCCCCCGTAACCACCGTATCCTGCAACTGCAGAGCCATCTGTGCGGAACAAAAAAAGAAAAAAATCGAGATGGTAATCACTCCGGAATAGGCCGAGACGAATCTCCGAAGAGAGCTCCGAATTCTATGTTGCGCTCACCCTCACCTAGGCCACCCAGCGACCGGGAGCTGTACGGATTGTAGTAGCTGTCCACGCCCAGTCCGGCGCCAACGCCCACGCCCACACCGCTGCCATAGCCAGCCGCTCCATAGGCTCCACCGTATCCCGCTCCCAGGGGACTTCCGTATCCTCCGCCATAGCCAGAATAGCCGCCGTAGCCGCCGTATCCACCGTAACCACCAACATAGCGCTTCTCCTGCTTCTTCTCCTGCAGCGGGGCATAGCTGCTGGCCGCGCTCACCTGATCCTCGGCCAGAGGTCCATCTGCAGCAGGCTCTACCGCCGCCGTGTCCTCGGCCCAGACGCTCAGCACCAGGCTGGCAACTACCAGAACGAACTGCAAAATCAAACAGTCATGGTTTAGATCCCATAGGTAATGTAATCCTAGCCAGCTCCTGGCTTGAGTCTCTGTCTTGAGTCTTACAAAGCACTTCATGTTGTGGACGCCTGTGGGTGTATGGTCTGAAACTGCTTACTGAATCTGGCTACTGCGCACGCGCCACTTGACACTTGTCTAATGATCCGAATGCCGCCTCAGCACTCGCTTTTATACACAACGGAATGGGCCAAAGCTTGTGGCTCTCTCTCTCTTTCCCTCTCTGTTGCCTGTTTACCTTTGGGTCGAGTGGTGGGTGAGAGAGCTGTGAAGTTGGAGCAGCACGAGTGCCTCTGATCTATCTCTATTTCTCAGTGGAATGACACGAGCCAAGCTCTGATCAAGCGAATGTCTTTCTGAGGGGTAGGAATATGTTGATCAAATCTTTCACGTCAGATAGGATTCGACGGTAGATAAATCTTCACTACTGTGTGGATACAAAGAAGGAGTTTCGCAATTGGTCCCATTCGACCCCATACAAGTACAAGATTACTTCTTAAGGAAATATAGAATTGAATCAATGAAAAATGTCGGATATATTTCGGGGATTATCGAATGATATTTTAAAAGCTCTTACCTAATTGGACTGAAGACAATATGTAGAACCCCTCAGTGGATGGTATTAATGTCTGAAATACTTTCGATAGAGAAAACATATTGAACGTTCTATTCATCCACTCCAAGGCAGAGTCTCAGCTGTTGCTATTGGACAATCCTTAATCATAAGAAGGAATACTAAGGTAAGATACAGGTCGACTTCTGAGTGTATTCTATGCCCAGAACAATTGATCTACATATGAGAGGGTGTGTGGTGGGGCGTGGGTCGGTGTGCCGGTGTGGCGGTGGGGCGGTAACACCATCATTATCAATATTCCCACGATCTGGGTATCAATTATCCCCCACTTCAGTCGGCAGGGGCCATAACAATGATGACAAATGCTAATTGAATCATTAACTTGACCCTGGGCCAACTAATTGCCCAACATAAAACACAAAATACGCGTAGTCGTAGCAAAAACAAACCGCAACAAAATGATTCAGGCCAAAAACACCGATCGTAGTACTTGCTCGTGCAACCATTTGTATACATTTATCCAGTGCAGTGCAGTCCAGTCCGATCCGATTTAGTTAGATAAAATATTGGGGCTAGTACTCCGTACGTGAGTCATTGAAAGTGTTTCAAAGTGAACATAGTTCGTACTGCGGCTGGATGGGGGGATTTTCACTTTCCAGGTCTTTGTGTAGCCAACTCAAATCTCGGATATTGGTTATTTAGGTATCAGAGTACTTACCAGAAAAGAGAAACCCAAGCGGATCTGGTTTTATTTTTATTTTTTGGCAACAAAGAAGGTACTTGTTGTTACCAACTATCGCCTCGCCGTTCGAGGGCAGACAGAGGCCTAGCTGGGGGTAAGTGTCCACATAATGTCCCCCGTCATTTTCAGGTCTCCAAGGGTGACTCACTTTTAAAATGTAACGGTCTGGAATCATAAAAATAAATGGAAATGGAGATGGGGATTGGATAAGTGGATGCTGCGAAACACTTGTGAAAAGGTTTACATATTCCTCGATTTTCAGTCGGATCGGGCACTCTGAGACATTCCTCCAGGTAGTCAAAATATGGTTAAACTTGCTCCAAGTGGATCTTAGTGTTCTAGCCATCTTTTTGATCCTCCAAATATGGATATACTATAACACATTGATGCAAGACTCGACAGGCACAAGCAAACACATGTACATATACATACATATATCTCTTTTCTATCTGGATCTATTGAAGGGTACCTTCAATTCTACCAGCCAAAATAATAATCTCTACCCTTCTTTAGTTATAGATACAGAAACGTGTGTCAATAGCGATAGTCATCATCCACAGATACATGTCAGAGTCAGAGTTGTGGCTGTCGATCTCGATGTGTCCGCCGCCTCTCCCCATATGAGTGGAACAACATTGTTCTTCATGCCGGGCATGTGAAAAGTGTTAACCAAGTAACTGGGAGCCGACTCTCAGGCCCGCCCTGGCCTGGCCCGGCTCGGCTCGGACCGGCGATGACTCGACTTGGCCATGGGTATGTATGTGTACATGGGCCTGAAAGTGGCCTGAGAGTTTTTGGCTCCAACTCTGAGACTGGCACTGAGACAATGATTCTTTAATGCCGAGGCCTAAAAGCTTATTACACAGCGACCAGCCGCCAAGGCAGAGCCAAGACAGAGCCAAGGCATCTTTTCACAGATAGCATGCAACGTATACGTAATGCATGAAGGTGAAGGAGCAGCATAGCATCGAGTGCGGTGGAGAAGCTGGAAAAGATGGGGGCGTTAACACATTTCGTTGTTCTAATTTACAAAACCAAATCACGCTTAACAGCGGAACAGCAACAGCAGCAACAGCAGTCACAGCAATGTTGCATCATTGCACGCCCCCCAATTATATTTACAAATAGATTTAATTATAATTGAACAACTGAGAGTGCTCGCAAGACGAGAGGAGAGGAAAACCGCAGGCCAAGTGCACCGCCCGGGTGCCTGGGTGCCTGGTTGCCTGTTTGCCCGGGCAAATGAAGCAGCAAATTATGATGATGATGATCGTGGGGAGTGGGTCTGGGCTTGGTGGGAGGTACCCCACAACAGAGTACAACAAATCTCGAGTCTCAAGGGGGAACAATGAATGCGACGACGACGACAACACAGCGAAACCAAACAAAAAACAAAACAAAACAAAACGAAATGAAACCATGGCCTTTTCCGTTGAACTTGCACTTTGCATAATTGCATGCTACTGTCAAGACCATTGGCCAAGACCAAGAATACTTCACACGATTATCCATGTGCATCGTGCGAACCCCCGCACGGGCCACATCCAAACGCAATCCAACGCTACGATCCCTCCCTCACTATGACATTAGAAGCTCAAGCTGATGGGACAGGAGGATATTGACTAACCAGGAGAATGCAAGAGAGGACATACTAGCTAGAGGATACCTAAGAGATACAACACTACGTTTATCTGAACAAAACGGAACTTAAAGATGAAAGCAAGGATTAATGATGTTTGAATCGGAATGGGGTTCGTTTTTGTAGCCTACACTGTGAATGGTGTGGTGAGTAGATGGATTGCATGGACACAGATGGGGAATATGGAGATCAGCCTGAAGTTTTACTCCCCGAAGGGCTGCCCTTTTACGTATTAGAATGATCTGAAAGATTGCGTTGATCACGATACATTAAGATTTAATGATTCAATCAATAATGCAGAGCCCCATCTCCATCTCGTCTGAAGGACAGAAAAAGCCTGGTATAATTCACTATTCCCATTAGATCCACTAGAAACTAGTCTATACATAGTATCTTTATTACAAGTGCACGAGCAGATCGAATTATTTCTTGCAAGAACCGTATAGGGTCTTATTATGCTCCGATTATAATTTCCTCTACTAATAAGTCCGTTCTCTATTTTTAAGTGCTAAGTACAATGTCCGTAATTAGTGTTACTGTTATTTGTAATTTTTCTGCTTGCTTAGCCTCCTTAAACAGGAGGAAAAAGGAGAAGATCGAAAGGAATATCAGTTGAGTATCAAGCGATGATTGAGTACAGCTAGGAAATAAATAGAAACGAATAATTTGTTGCCTACATCAGAGAGCATAGTAGAGCATATGCAGATCTCTGAGACTATCATGATTGTGATCCTCTAAGATAATCTATAAGGATCGGAATACATAGTTCCACTGACGTAGATCCACCAATGAATCAACGCCGCATCGCATTGGATGTGACAAGTCTGTGAGTCAGTCAATTCGATGTTTAATGATGAGCTTCCAGCCCATCCCATTAATTAGGCGATGCCGATAGAGACCCAAAACAATGAATAATTTAAGCCAGGTTGGGGCATAAATTGTGGGCCGGACAATGCCAGGGGCAGTCGGACTCAGACAGCAGCAGATGCCAGAAGACCTAGATCAATAGATCTCCCGCCCGCAAAATGAAAATATGTATCAATTTGATTGCTGTAAAAAATATACGTATACACAAATATATATATAGGACTGTCTCTCCCGTTATATATATGTATGCATCCGTGTATATATCAATTTTATTAAGTCTTCTTCAAAAGTTATTTTGCCCAGAATCAGGTTCAGCTTCGGGCTTCCCTCACGACAGGGCAGGGCCACACTCGCCCCATCTCTAACTATTAAGTGTGTGATTTTTTGACCCTTTAGATCTTTTCTTTTCGCTTCATTCATTCTTTGTTTCTTTTAGTTACGTTTTGATTATTCTTTTCTTTTTGTACGTTTTTTCATGTTTTCATTTTTTTCTTTTTCGATTTGTACAGAGGTTTGTGCTGAAAGAAAATTAGTTTAGGGTTTCATATATTCGATATTATCCTTTGAGTAAAATTAATCTAAATAATGCGGCCTTCGCTTTCGCTCTCGCTCTTGTTCTCGCTCTGGATCCTATCTCTGTGTTCCGGTTGAGCTCAGCTCTGCTGCAGGTTCAGGTGTATTGCATTTTTTGGTGGTGGTGGGGACAGAGCGAGTAGGCATCGGGCGAGCGGAGCGCAGAAGAAAAAAGATAGCGATAGAGTGTGTGAATGAATATGAGAGGATGGATTGAGTATGTATGTGGGGGTACAGTTATGCTTTCACTGGCGAGCATTTTTGATGGACTGCACTGCGGAACTGGAAACTGGATGGTATGGGGTATTATGAGATGAGTTTACAACAATTATAAACATAATTAAGTTACAAACTTTAACAAAAACTAAAAATCATTTTGCTAAAACTAACTAAACAACAAAAATATCTAGGTGTGTGGGTGTGTGTGGTAGGTGTGTATAGTAGTGTAATATAGTATACGAGTATCTTAAAATTATAATAAAAATACGATTAAGTTCGTGCAGACATCGGGGGTATGTAAAACACACACGCACAGACTCTTTTGACTAGTAGAATAACATCGAGTTGTCTGTCTGACTACGTTCTTAACTATACAGAAGTGTATGGTATGGTAAGTACATGGATTGTATGGATAGATATGGAAGAAGAGAGAGAGATAGCTCTAATAGTAGGAAGCTGGTGAAATGTGTAAAGTGTTTGATAAGATAGTGTATAGAAGGCCCTTCCCCCCAAAAAGGAAACTTACAGATAAGTAAATACATAAGAGTCACACGCAGACTGGGTGTCTGGATTTATGCCTCGAGTCATAGTGTTCTAGTTATTCGACGCACTTAGTATCTAGTTTTATAGATGACAGATGTGTACAAAAAAATAAGGTATCAGATCATTAAAGATGGATGTTGGGTTGTCAGGGAAAGAAACAAAACATAGTATATTGGGGGAAGGTGTGTTGTGTCGGTCAAGAATAGATACGAGCAGTTAATGTCATATAGTAATATAGTAGTAGTAGTAGTAGTAGTAGTAGCAGTAGTAGTAGTAGTAGTAGTAGTTTATGCGTAATAATAAGAATAATATAAAAATAATCACAGACTCGGATTTGCTTGGATTGGATTGGAATCGTTACTTTTGCAATGTGCGTTATGTACTATGTATATTCCACCTCGAATGTGGGTTCAGTTTTGTTCAGTTATGTCTTTTGTTCTTAAAAAGCTAAAATCACGTGGCGTGGAATAACTTAAGATGATTTATACAGTTGTAGGTCGCATGTTTTTTACGTAGCATGTAATATAATTTTTTTTATTAATTCATATATTATCATATTGTGTAGCGTTACGATTACTAGAGCTATATACGTATATATCTATGCATATACGATACCATTTCTATATTTTTTTTTAGCATGCGCATTTATATTCCAATTGAATAATCTTTTGCGAGCTTTCTTTGTGTACATTCTTCTATAGAGACCATATACACATCTCTATATCTAAATATGTGTGTAATATGTGAATATATGTAGTCACATTAATCAAAATTTCAAGCAAAATATCTCAAGGACAAGAAGTTACAATTACAAACCGAAGAACCTGCTGCCTACGTTTTTCGCATTACGATTCACTTTAATTAGATTATATCGGTATTCTGTATTGTGTGTATTGGTACAGGCAGGCATAATATATATATGTATCTTTGCTTTTCTTTTAAATTTTGTCTGGTTAGCTCGTTGCTAGCTCATCTTAGTGCTTCAATACATGCTCGGACTCTTTAACATCATTCACTTATCGGAGCTTATCGTTAAGTTTCGAATAGGATTAATCTTGCTTCTTTCTAAATCCTCTCTTAAATAAACACACATTTTCGTGCCTATTATCAAAGCTCTCGCACATCTCTTAGGTGTTTCATTATATGAGTAGTGTAGTGTTTGTGGGTCGTGTCGGTTTTATGTGGTAATAATTTAACAAGAATAGTAAATGTGGTTTATGGCCGTGGTCCTTGGATTGGTGACCGCTCTCTTGCTTACAGAGATCTGTATATAGATCTTCATATCTATTTAGTAAATGTAAATTTTTCTATGCGAATATAGAGTGGAGATGGAAATGGTGGAGAATGGATGGGGGTGTATGATCGTGTTCTCATTTACCAATTATTCAAGAGCTTTAGTGTCGGATTTAGTTTAGTTTTACGAAATCTAGAGTTAAGGCTCAATATTTCAGTTGTTATGGGTACTTTTCTTCTTAAAGGTTTATGGTTTCAACTTATTTTCTAATGGGGCTGAGCTTAAATTAATATTAAGCAAAAACACAATCAAAACAAAATACAACACATTCAAAAAAATACAAACAAAAAAAAACACATTAAATGTCGCTTGCCGATGATAGTTGGGGATCAATTTCAATATCATTTTCCATAATTAATTTGAAGCGGCGGTAAAAGTCATTACATCTGATTGCAGCAATTTGTTATTTGAGCTTAATGTAGTGAAGGGCTTTTCTTTGTTCTTATAATCGAGAAACGGGACATTCATTCACAACTAAAATTTAATTATATTATATATATCCTTTATGATATATATACATAAATAGTTCATACATATATTTTAATGATCTTGTTTGCATGCCACTTAATTAGTGTTTGTGTCTTGTGGGTTTTTGTTTCTTATTTCTTCTTTGTTATCTTTCTTTTCGTTTCTCATTGCTGATGTTTCAGGTCAAGCTTTAAGCATATCCCATACATTTAATTCTAAATTTAAATACAATTGTTGTTGTTGTTAAGAAAACGAAGCACGTTTTAGTCATAGTTTTACGATCTTTACACTTACATTCTAATTGAATATCCCTATATCTCTATGTAAATAGATACAATATATATTTGTATTATATATTAGATGCATATGTATGCGCAAATGTATGTATATGCTTACCGTATACACGAACATAGGCTTACCAATAACAGCTACATATCAACAATTTTAAGTGTTGCAACTTTAGCACTTACATTCTAGTTTATCTGCAACATTTATCAGCCGTAGAATCCTTATAGAAAAAAAACGATTTATCTATTTCACTTTGAATTTTGAGCTTAATGCTAGTTTGCTGCCTCAATCCTTCTTCTTCCTCCATCCTCAATCGTGCTTGAGTACAATGCGGGCCGGCCCTCGGCCACGCTGCTTGTGACCCCCGCCGCCGCCGCTGCCTCCAGAGGATGCTGCCTTCCGCTTCTCCAGACGCTCAAAGATGCCTCCGCTTCCTCCTGAGCTGCCGCCTCCCGCGTTGCTTCCTTTCCTCAGTATATGGTCATCCCCACGCTGTCGCCTATCCCGTTGCCTGCCGTGAGAAGACTGCTGCTGATCTCCTCCACCGCCGCTGCTGCCATTGCTGGTGGGCTTCAGTACCACCCGCCTATGGGAGGAGCCAAAGCTGCCCGTTGACGACGAGTTACCACCGCGAGCGGATTTCTGAGTGCGCTTCACCACCAACATTTCGGGCGTGGCCGAGCGCTTGCTGCTCGACTTATGCTGATGCTGATTTTGATGCTGATGTTGATGCTGGGGTGGTGGTGGCGAGGGTGTGGCCAAAAGGCGATCCTCCTCATCCAGCATCAGTTCATCGTCATCGTAGTCTAGCTCAACCTCATCGTCGCTGGGCGTGCCCAGACGCAGCATATCACGTGGCTTGCCCGTGGTGGGTGGAGTTGCACCACCAGTACCAGGTCCAGCTCCGGCCCCACTCGATCTTGCTAGGGCGGCGGCCGCTGCTGATCCGTGCTGCTGTTGTTGCTGCGGTTTAGGGGTGGGCGCCAGGTGCTCGGTTATACTCCTCTTAGCCTCCGGCGCTATTTTTGCCGCCGTCAGTTGCTTACGAGCGGGCGCTGTCGATGATGTTTGCTGCTGCTGTCTGCTGCTGCGCCCGCTGTTGCTGTTGCCGTTGCCATTGCCCCCTGTCTGGTCCTGGTCTTCGCGCCTCTTCAGCGAGATTACCTTGCGGTCATGGCTGCCGGCTGCCGGACGTTGCTTTTGTGGTGGTGCAGTTCCCGCACTAGGTGCCTCCTTCTCATCACGGCCTGGTGAAGTGTGCTGTTCAGCGCGCTTTTCCTAGAAAGTTATTTATTTTTCTTGTTGGTTCTTTGCGTCTCTTAAATAATACATTTAACCTGACTGGGCACTCTAATACACCAAAAATGTTTAGGACAGGGATGTGGCACTTACCTCATGCAGCTTCTCCTCGGCCGCGCGCCTACGCTTCAGCTCCTTGTCGCGCAGAATTTTCTCCCGCAGCTGCTTCTGCTTCTCAATCTCCAGGCGGTAGATGCGAGTCTCCTCATCCTCCTCGCTGGCCTACAAAACGGAAAAGCGCATCGGTTAATGGAAAGGCAAGCGTTTTCTCTCTCTTTGGATCTTACTTTTCCACTGACAGCGGTTCGACCACCGCCAATGTCCGAAGGTCGGCCACGTGGCTCACCCGAGAAGGGATTTCGGTTCACAGACCCGTTAGAACCGCTGCGACGTCTCTTGGAGGGCACTACAGTACCTCCACCTCCACCTGGTACTGGGGCACTTCCTGGTGCGCCGCCCGCTCCACTACGATTCTCGTCTCGATCGCGACTGGCAACACGTCGGAATCCACGATTTCCCACTGGCCGATTGGCCGATCCATACCGTTGTTCGCGTTCCCGTTCTCGTTCCCGGTCACGCTCTCGCTCCCGCTCCCTCTCCCGCTCCCTTTCGCGATCCCTTTCGGCACGCTTTGCGGGCGAATAGCTGCGGCCACGGGAGCGACTGCGGCTACGACTGCGCCTCCTCTCCCCAGCCTGGGCCGAGGAGGAGGCTGCCACAGAGCTCGAGCTGGAGCCAGCCGGCGGCGGTGAGCGCTCCATTCGTCGTTTCTCAAAGTACTGACGATTCTTATTGATGAACTCCTCCTGCTGGCGCAGCAGCTCTGCATCACTGTTGATGGCCGGCATGAAGTGCGTCTCCTTGATGAACTTGTTGGTGGCTGCCTCGACGCCGCCCTTGAAATTCGGATTGATGAGCACCTTGCTGACCCGCGGTATAGTCGCTGGTCCACCACTCTGTTGTGGAGGTGGACCGTTTGGTTGTGCCTGCTGTTGCTGCTGTTGTTGTTGCTGAGTAGGATTAGGCTGCTGCTGTGGTGATCGCACCGTCTGAGGCGGTGGCGGCTGCTGCTGTTGCTGGACCTGCTGTTGCTGCTGCTGTGGCGGTGGCCCGCGCATCCCAACCATCCCATTTGGATAGTTGGGCGGCGCTCCTGGCATCATGTGTGGCGGCAATGTCTGCAGAGGCGGACGCGGCATGCGAGCGCCATCGCCTTGTGGCCTCCAGCCATTGTGCGGCCGCATAAACTGTGGCGGATGTTGTGGTGGCGGATGGCCGTGATCGCCATAGCCGCCATAGCCAGATGGCGGCGGGCCAGCATTGCGATACAGGGGCGGACGCATTCCAGTTGGCGGCGGGAGTGGTGGACCCGGACCCAGCCAGTGCCCCATTTCGATAGCCACCCTGTTGGGGGGCATACGCCATCGGCGGCTGCAATAGACCAACGCGCACTGGCTCATGCGGATGCGGCGCAGATGCGGTGGTAACCCTCCATTTGGATTGTGATTGTGGTGCATCATGTGCGAGGGATTGAGTAAAGGAGAGGCAGGAGCATTATGTTGTTGCTGTTGTTGTTGTGGGTTCGGCGCTTGTTGTTGTTGTGACTGATTTGGTTGCTGGTTAGGCGGATATTGTCCTGGAATGGAAGTGAATGTTTCAGAAGGAGGCTTGCGAATCGTTTGCTGTCTGATGGATAGATGTAGAATGTAGGATGTGGGGTAGGGGAGCAGGAAGCTTACCCGGCATGCCATATCGTTGCTGTGGCGGCGGCATCCCAGACATTCCCATGCGCTGCTGCTGTTGCATTGTCCCGAACATGGGCGTGGGATTGCGTAGCAGATGATGACGTGCGCCGCCCATCCCTCTCAGCGGTTTTCCCATTTGATTCTGCTGCTGTTGCTGCTGGCCGTGCATGAATCGTCCACCGCCTCCCACTCGTGATTTGTCTGTAAATCGACAATTTTGCAGTTTCATTCAGGGACATGGACATGGCACTGCCTGATGTGCACACTTACCTGAATGGTTTGGGTGTCGCCTCTGCATTTGCTGATGCTGCTGAAATGGCGACATCGAATGGGAGTGCTCCTGATGCTGCCTGTGACTGCTTTCTACCCGCTCACTGCCAGTCTTGTAGTTGGTGCGCTCCTCACGCTCCTCCTCATCCTCACGCAGATCCGCCAGCTCAGAGGCAGAACTGCCGCTGGGCAGGCTCTCTTGGGATGAAGCTAGCAAAGAAGAAGTCCCCAGTTCCAGTCCGGGTTCACTCTCACTATCAGCCTCGCTCTGCTTGGCTGTGGATTCCCCAGCATCTCCGGAATCCCCAGCATCTCTGGATGATGTCTCTTTGGTGGTGATGCTAGTAGTTGTGCTGGCCTTGGCATTGGCCCTGCTACTGCCACTCGGCTGTGTCGGCGGCGTGGCTTCCTTCTTCGACTGTGGTTGCTCTTGCTCCGCGCTTTTCACTTCTGTCACTTTCTCCACAGCCACTGCTATCGGTAGAGTGGTTTCCGCATCAACCGCGACCACTGTGGCGTCTGTCTGTACGCTTGGGGTAGAAGCCACCACGGTAGTTGGACTTTGAATCGATGTGGGAACCTTTGCGGCAACAGTGGGGGGTTCAGTTTCCGCAACAGCCGCTGCTGCTTCTGGCACTGATGTTACGGGCGCTGATGCTACTGTCTCAACTGAGGCGGCAGACTGTGCATTTTGCTTGCGCTCATGCTGACGCAGTTGCTCCTTGGCCCATTCCTCGGCCTCGGCGCGCATTTGTTGCTTTACCTCGCTGGTGACATCTTTTTCCAGCTCTGTAAGAGATTCGATTCGATTATCATCCCCGCATTACAGTGTTTGCCGGATAGCACCGACGAAACGGCAGGGACTGGAACTTACCTTCATCCGAGAGGAGCAGCTCATCCTCGTCAGCTCCGAGTAAGGCCTGATCATCGATGTCATCGCCCAGTTCGTAGTTAAGCAAATCATCGCTGTAATTTCCAAAATAATACCAATTGAAAATCATCTTGTAAGACGCCACACACACACACCCACACACACACACACATGCAATTATTGATATTAAATAAAATACCGTTTTATGAAATATGTATGTACTTTTATAAATGAAATTAAAAAAAAACACTTTGCTTTTGTTGGGACAGACATGCGATTCCACTCGCTCCTGCACCCACTCATCGAACGGACACACACGCACACCCACGAACTCTCACAAAAACACCTTGAATGTGTTATACACATAGAGGAACATCGAGCCCTCATCCTTCAGGCCCTCTCTCCATCACACACACGCTAGCTAGTCACTTTTTTTCATACTGAGATATGGAACATTTGATAATCAATTAATCGACTGCGGCTCCACTCCTCTACACACTTGGATTTTCCCCTTTTGGGCTGGCTACTTACTTAATGTCCGACATTTTGACGGCGGGCGGCCAGGGCCAGTGCAGCTGTTGACACTCGGCGGCGTGTCTGTGTATGAGTGTGTTATTTAGAGAAGTAGAACAACGATTGCCCCCACTTTCCGTGTGACTCGATTATACCATATTGAACATTTATTCAGTGCATTTTTTAAAATACCACTGAGCCATGCACTTTTTGCAAACACAAAAACTCCCACAAAAATTGCACGAAAATTTACTTTTTTCACACAAGCAAGCAAAAATTTGCTGTCAATTTTTTGAGGGATGCAATCCGGGCTCGGTGTGACCGAGCTTTGAGTATTTTTTTAGTATATTTGCAGAGTGTACAGGTCTGGCAACAATTTGTTCTGTTTTAAAACTTCAACTTCAACTTAAAGCAAATAAAATTATAGAAAAAATAAATACGTTAGTAAGTAAAAATTGACGATCCTGCTTTGTAGCATGTTCTTTTACATTTGTGTCTACAAAGTCTGCCGTGCTGCCACACACGAACATTTTAGTATTTAAGCCACCATAGCAAAATATTGAACACTTTGTTTTTTTAGTTTGGGGATAAAACATTGTCCAATTTTTATAATTAGATATTTCAATAACTACGCATATAAAATGTAAATTAATTTTGCCAATCTAATTCGTTGCCGTGTTATTGTTTGAACTTTTTGGTAAATGTTAAATACATGGACTACCTCTCAGAATTTAACGAAATTTTTCCTGGATAGACCCCGATTTATCATGAATTTTGGTAAAAAATTTTGTGGCGGTCCTTCTAGTTTTTTTTTAAATATTTAAAGTTTAGAGTTTTTCAGGCCAAAAATGGCATGTTGTTGTTGGTTTTTTCTGTTTATTTGAACTGCGAAGTTAGCTATTTTATAGCTTTATATAGTTTTCAGTTAAAGCTATATTTTATTTCAAAAATGTCTAAAATAGCTATAAAGTAGCCATACTGGCCTATAGCTAAACTAAAATAAACTAAAGGGTCGTCTCGACGCTGTGGCCATTGCAACGGTAATTGGTGGGTTTATTCCTCGGCTTCAGAATCCTGTGGGAGATACATATGAATGTATAAAAGTAGTTGTGCTGTATTATATTAATGGAAAAGTAGCGCCGCAGGCGAAAAATTAAAAAAAAAAAAAATCGCGCGACTTTTACTTTTTTAGTTGTAAGTGATATTGCTCATTATTTACCTCTTCGAAATGAACATCATTATTCATGACGGACACCTTGCTTGGATCGTATAAATTACCAAGCGCCAATCCCATTGACCGTTACAATATCTCGCCATAGTGTTGAGACGACTCGCATTCATTGTGGCCAGTTACCTACTTTATAGCTAGTTTACAGCTACTTTGTAGCTATTTTATTATGTGTAAAATGAAATATAGCTTTAATTTCAAACTAGCTATTTTATAGCTAACTTCGCAGCACAAATAAACAGAAAAAACCAACAACAACATGCCATTTTTTGCCTGAAAAACTCTAAACTTTAAATATTTTTAAAAAAAAAACTAGAAGCGACCGCCACAAAATTTTTTTACCAAAATTCATGATAAACCGGGGTCTATCCAGGAAAAAAATTTCGTTAAATTCTGAGAGGTAGTCCATGTATTTAACATTTACCAACTTTTTTCATTGGTATTGCCATCTCATAACTGGCAGCATGCGGTATTTTATCGATGGCCATAGTACGAAAATGAGTTGGCAGCACTGCAGCCGCCGCCATTTCATTTTGAATTTACCGAAATTTTGTCTGGCGTCATTCGCGTCTGTGCGGTGGCATTTTGCTTTAAGTTTAACATATTTCTCGTCCTAAATTATCTGGTAAACTTGTCAACAGTTATAGAAACCTATTTGCAATATACAGTATATGTTTTTTTGACTACGCATTAGTCAGAATCATCTTGGTTTTGTGCTGTGAGGCATGAGGCACATCAAACACGCAAATATCTCATTGTGCAATTTGTGCAAACAAGAGAGGCCTCACTGTGCGGCATCTGTGCGGAGGCATTGTCCTTGAGCAACACACTGTGCAATCGTGAAAGTAACTCGAAATCGTTCACATATCGCACGAATTTCATTCCGTTCCCGAAGACTAGAAGTATTCCAATCGGCCATGATCGATCCAACCGCCATCAAGGGACAGATCCTTGAGAAGACTGGTGAGCATGTGGAGCAGCTCTATTCAATGTGGTCCCACATGTTTGAGCCGAAGACATGCGAGGACTTTCTTCACAAGCTCAAGGCGCACGCGGACAATTTCTATACGGATCTGCTGACTGAGTCGAGGGAGAAGGAGGCGACCATCCTCGATGACATAGCCGCTCTCCGGGCCGAGGCCGGCGAGCTCACCCGACTCCTCCATGAAACGGTGGAAATTGGCCAGAGGCCCGACGATGTACCTCTGACCATATGGCAGCTGAAACTGGACAAAAGTATTGAGCATCTGCGCGAGGAGCTCTCGAAACGTCGCGCGGAAATTGGGGAGCTGCTGCTCCAGCAAGAGCAGCTCTGCGAGGAGTTAGGCGCACTGCCGCGCCCTCTACTGGCGGACCCGCTGCCGCTGCCCGAGGAGATGGACGGCTTTCGCGACCATCTCGACAATCTGCGCTCTCAGCGCGACTTACGCCTGAAGGAGCTAAACCAGCTGCGCCAAGCCATCAAGCAAGACATGAATATGCTCGAGCTGATGCCCCAGACCGATGCAGAGGATCGCCTCCTGAACGGTCTGAACCACAATCTAACACCAGAGACGTTAGAGCGGCTACGGCAGATGCGCAGCGCCTATGACGAGCAGATCAAGAGCTGAGCTCCACAATCCACGACATGCGCGAGAAGATCTACGTGCTGTGGGATCGCCTCCAGGAGACAGACGAGAGCGCTATGCGACGTGTGCGCGACTGCAACGAGACTACGCAACGCACCTACGAAATCCTCCATTCGGAGCTGCAACGCTGCCAGGCACTGCGCAGCCAGAACCTCAAGACGTTCATCGAGCATATTCGCGTTGAAATCAGCAAGTATTGGGATCTAACGCTCAAGAGCCAGCAGGAGCGCAAGCGTTTCTCCAACTACTACAACAAGTATTACAACGAAGACCTATTGGAGCTGCACGAACTGGAGCTGGATGATCTGAAGAGCTTCTACGAGAGAAACAAGGAGATCTTTGATCTGTACGAGAGCCGTGCGGAGCTCTGGTCACGCATGCAGGCCCTGGAGGCAAAGGCAAACGAACCAAATCGTTTTAACAATCGCGGTGGCCAGCTGCTTAAGGAGGAAAAAGAACGCAAGGCAATCACCTCGAAGCTGCCCAAGATTGAGCAGCAAATCACCGAACTGGTGCAGGCCTTTGAGGTGCAAACGCATGGCCCGTTTCTGGTGTACGGAGAGAACATTCTGGAGCTGATGGCCGGCGAATGGGAGAACTATCGTCAGGCCAAGCAGCAAAGCTCGGCCCGCAAGAAGGCCCCGCCCATCACAAAGACGGGCAGCAGCAGCAGCAGCAGCAGCACCAGCAGCAAATTGATGATGCCACCGCCGACTGCTGGTTCAACGGCCCTTCGCACGCCCCGAACTTTGAGGAACATGTCCGCGATGTCGAGTTCGACCATGTCGTTGCGCAAGACGCCAACAATCCAATTGACTGCTCCCAATATGACCAAGAGCACTGGCAATCTGCACAAGCGGCTGAATCCAACATCAGCCGCCACCTGTGCGGGGTATCGGACCCCCAACGCCAAGCGCAGCCTGATGAGCTCCTTGAACTCGGTGCGCCCGTCGCCGCGTACCGCACAACGGATGGCCAACAGCCAGCTGAAGCCATCCAAGTCGCCGCTGAAGAGGGTCCGTGTCCTGGACAATACATTGCGTCGCAGCGGGGGATTGGGCAGGCGCAGTTTTGGGACACGCTCCAACAAGAAGCCACGGGTAAAATCAACGGCACCGGACACAAGATCGCCCAGCGATGCCGAGTATATGACAGATGATGCATCTGAAAACGAACCCCTAGACGAGAACTCCTATGTCGAATTTGTGCCCAGTAGTCGCTCCTCAGTGCTGCCCGTAAGTGGGGATCAGCGTCAGCGCAATCATTTCGCTGTGCCACAGAATCGCCGTGTCCTCACGAACCACAATTCGATGGCGTCGGCCGCCAAAACACCGGAGAATCACCGAGTTGGCAATCGATTGAAGCTGCCGGAGCCACGTGAGACCCTCATTAATCTCATGAAGAATGTCTCGCAGAAGCCTCGTTGAGATTATCCATTGAATTAATTCTCCAAACTTATAATTTAGCTTAGCCTTAACTGGAATCGAAATTAGTGCGGAAATGTACCTATTTTTCTAATTTTTATTTGCCTTTTATGTTTTATTTGAGTTTTTTATGTTTATATGTTTAATTTTTTTCCGATGTTGGCCCAATAACAATAAAATTACCTTCAAGAAGGACAACCGAACCCCACAAGCTATCCCACTATATGAATTATAATAATCATAACCTGAGGCCTTGGTTGGAATATTCCACAATTGTTCTGATTGGCAGAAAGAACTTTTTGTACTCCAAAATCACACTTTCTGCGAATCATGAGGCGCCTTACAGAGTGACAATGTCCGAGGAAGCAAATACCAAATGCATGCCGTGTGTGTGACCGCTTCTCTAGCCCGAGAATCCAATAAAAAAAAAGAGGAAAGAGGTCTTTGCGAGCGAGTCTTGGTTGCGAGAATGCACTATAGGTCAAAACGACAATTTTCTGATATAAATTAATAACTCGAAGGTTTTTCAAGTTTTTCCTGAAAAGTTTTTTGGATACCATTAAAGATCTCATTTGGAAATGGGTTTTGAAAAAAATGGGCGTGGCACTGCCCATCAACGCCCCTAAAAAAATATATAAAAAAAAATTGGTTTTTCAAAAATTTTGTTTTTTAAATAAATATTAAATGAATGTTTTAATATTCATTCTAGGTATATTTTATATTTCATATATGTATTAATGCAACATTAGGAATACATCATGCACTGTGGAGTACCTGTTGTGGCGAAAAGACATGAATCGGAACCACTCGATATTTCATCCGCATTTCCCTGGTTATAATTTTCCTGACCAGTACTTCAATCGAAACCGTAGTTAAGAATAAGATCGGCAGAAATAAGAAATAAGAAACAGAAAATCAGTATTCTGACAAGTCATCACGTGCAATATAACTTCTTTTTGCAAAGCAACAAGTTTTCCTGCGGTATGGTTCAGACGATTTTGTAGACTGACTTTAGCTATTGTTTCTGAAACATCATCAGGGGGTCTGCATTCCTTCTTTCTTTCAGCCACTTCGTTATAGTGAGGATCAATATCACAATTTCTTTTTTTTTATCTTCTCTTATGGCTACGTATTGGTCTTTTGTAAGCCCTTGCTCTAATATTAAAGTTAATGAATCGTCTGGTGGAGTTTGTGCAGGCTTCTCATTTGGCTTCTTCACAGATTGCCTGAAATGCTTTGCCTTGCCTGGGCAAAAAACAAGTAGCTTTAGAACAAATGCAAGGTCAGCCTGACCACTTTTGCGAACAGCCGCCCTTGATGCTTGAATCAGCAAACGAACATTTCCACTAGCAAATTTTGAAAGGGCACATGCCTGCTGTCTCTGTCGGGATGTCCAGGTGGGTTGGTGCGTCGACACTTTTTTAAACGAAAATTTAAGCAAGAGCTTCCTTTTAGCCAAGCAGCATGCTTTTTTTTGAAAATTATTTAGATGGTATCTACATTTTTTCCATCTCACGGATAAATTCAGACAAAATACGTATTTTTTCATGTAAATACTGATCAATATATGACCAAAATACGACGGACACATTTACATCGATATACGATCTAAAGTAACGGAGACCAGCATCCACTCCATCAGTTCTTTCTTTAGTTTTCCCCCTTTTTTAAGCAGACAGGCATTGCTTAGATATAGGTTATGTTCTACAAAATATTACATTTCGGGAGAAGTGGACAAAAGGGGGAATCAGGCTTAACTGTTCTGGATTAACAAAAGATTACTCTACAATATGTATATAGTCACTTGGCTAACATGTGCTAACATTTTTTTAAAAGCCTTCCCAAAGATAACGTTTCGTGTTAAAAAAAGTTTTCTTTGGGACGTCTCTTTACTAACACATACTACAGACAACACGAACAATACGAACAACACAGATGTACCAACATAAAGTAAAAACCCCACTGCTCACTAATCATCATAATTTGTATTAACAAATTTGAATCAAAAAAAAATGGAGCCACTTGAATTTCGACAAAAATTTTTGCACAATTTATGATTACATGCTGTTAGATTGAATCTGCTGTTTTAACAGCTGTTAACTTAGCATCAGAACATAATGTTAACATTTCTGGTATGCAACATTACGGTTTAATTTATTCCTAATGGGTACATAACAAAAGATAGATATTTTGAATACTTTTGAAAAATGAATTTATATCAGAAAATCGGCCATTTGACCTATAGTGGAATGCAACAACAAATTACAACCAGTTTATGATTGCTCACCGACTCGAGCCTCGCTGAGAGCGCTCAGTTTCATATAATAATAATATTTAAAATATATCTGCATAAGTATGAGTAAGAAGTTTGTAGTAATCATCGTTTCGGTTAGGTTGTCCACAGAAACAAGACTCATTCCAATGGCAGTGCACAAATATGATAAGTAAAGAGGATTCCGAGAAGAGTTCTAGCTTTCTTTATAGATTCATTATCCTGATCACTCTTTAAAGAGAGCTGAGACCACTGATGTTCAAGGAAAAAATTACTTGTTGTAAAGCTCTATTACGTGCCTTTTAGTTGGTTTTGATGAATTATAAAAGATAAAGGTAATATATACAAGATGTCGACCCTTTTTTTTTAATGCGAAACTATTGTAAAACCCTTAATATATAATCTATTGAAATAGAAGGCACTTTTACTCTTTGTCGCTAACGATCACTTTGCAAAAGTGCACCTTTTTGTACTTTAAATTACAACACAATTTTCCAAATTGAAGTGTTCTACAGATTTACACGAAATAAGATAATATAAAAAACAATTTTTCTACGATTTAAGCCATCTAAAATATTCTGTACCAAAATTACTGCATTTTAGAGAATATTTTTTAAAACTTTTCAGAAGAGGCGATTCGCATATTTAAAGAAAATTGCAGAAAGAAAAAATATGTAAAAAAATTAATAAGCGAGATGATGGTCTATGCTGATTTAGCTTCAAGAAATCTTTGTAATTTACACTTAATTAAATAAAATAAAAGTAAAGATTTGTCGACCTGCATAACATACGAATAGAATATTTAATTATTTAACAACTACATATATGAAAAATATGGACTAGGTTAGGTTAGGTTAGGTTACAGCGGGTACCAGACTCACTGGGAGCCCAGCACACCTAGGCCGTTTCCGGCCCGTTTCTACCCCTTCTCGCATTGTGAGACCTAAGGTCAACAGTTGTCCCAGCCTGCAGCTCTGATGAAGTTAGCTATCTTTCTGGGACATATGGTGGACATTACCGAAATGTCTGAAATGAAGGGCGAGCCCAAGTGCTGTAGCCTTCTTCTGCTGAGAGCTGGGCAAGAGCAGAACAAATGTTCCACCGTTTCCTCCTCTGCAGCTACGGCAAAAGTCATTGTATGGGGCGCCCAGTCATGGGTACCTATTAACCAGTGCCCCGTTAGGGAGCGTATGACTGCGCTGCACCTTCGTCTGCCGAGCTTGCATAGCTCAGAGGTGCGCTTCCTATCTATGGTTGGCCATGTCTGCCGAGTTATACGACAATGTGGTACTGATTGCCACTTGTTGTCTGTTAATTGCTTATATTGCTCCTTTATTATGAGCCTACATGTGCCATCGGCATACGAGTATCCTCCTTGTCTTGGAGAAGGGGGATTGTAGTGCCCAGTCTGGCCAGCTCGACTGCAATACAGTTGCCTTCGATGTCCCGATGGCCCGGGACCCATATAAGGCTGATAACAAATTGCTCAGCAATTGATGGCTTTTGCTTTAGAGGTGTCATCGATTGGTGAGACGGACCCGATCGGCATGTAGTTACTCTTGTCCTATCCCTTTAAATTGTTCTAACTGTATCCTTCCCCCCTTCATCGACTATGATGGTCTACTAACAACTTTAAATCGTGCAAGTTTTCGTTCTCCACTGGGCCAGACTCGGTTCCGAGTGCTGTTCTTAAACTTTGTGCAGAATCTCTTTGTGTGCCTCTCTTAGAACTTTTCAACTTGTCTCTCAAGACTGGTGACTTTCCCACCGTCTGGAAAGAATCCTATATAGTTCGCTTTCATAAAGGGATCTAAATCTGATGTCTCTAATTACCGCTGTATCTTCAACTTATCTGCCATTCCTAAACTCTTTGAAAAAATCGTCAGCTCTCAGCTGCAGCATTTTGGTAGTTCTGTATTCTCTGAATCACAGCATGGATTCATTAAACGTCGCTCAGTTTCTACTAATCTACTTGAATTTTCCACCTTCGTAACTTCGGGTTTTGCTAAACAGTGTCAAACTGATGTCGTTTATACTGACTTTAGTAAAGCCTTCGACTCCGTCAATCATAATCTACTTATTTATAAACTGTCTCTTCTAGGGTTTCCGACTAAGCTTCTATATTGGACTAATTCCTACCTTTGTAACCGCTCTCAACGTGTCTGCTTTAACTCCTCTCTCTCTAAACCTGTTATTGTCTCATCGGGGTTCTTCAAGGTAGCCATCTGGGTCCCTTGCTATTTAACCTATTTATTAACGATCTTCCACAAATGTTATCTCAGGCCTAATGTATGCTGATGACGTTAAGCTATGTTTTTCCTACAGTGACCCCTTGTCCCCACTATCTTTGCAATCAGATCTTGATGCTCTTAACAACTGGTGCCTAATCAACATTCTACCTCTTAACATTTCTAAATGCTACATAATGACTTTTCACCGCAATAAGCCATACCTTTTCGACGACTCTATCAATAACTTTATCCTTCAACGCTTTTTCAAAGTTAACGACTTGGGCATTACCTTTCTACCTAATCTATGTTTCAACTCTCATATCTCTACTATCTCTAACAAAGCCAAAGGAGTCATTGGATTTGTCAAAAGATGGTCTAAGGAATTTACAGACCCGTATACTACAAAACTTCTGTATGTTTCTCTGGTCCGGCCTATCTTGGAATATGGTTCTTGTGTCTGGTCTCCTCATTACCAAAAATTTCAGGATATGCTCGAATCAGTACAAAAACAGTTCCTCATCTTTGCCCTCCGGGGACTCCGGGGACCCTTCGATCCATCTCCCTTCTTATGAAAGTAGGTTGCGCCTAATTAACCTCCACTCTCTTAAATCCCGTAGAACCTGCCAAGGAGTTCTCTTCCTCCATAAGCTTCTCTCTGGTGAGGTCGAATCGACTGCCCTCATCAACCTTATTAGTATTGCTGTTCCTTTCCGCCCGACTAGGCATTACTTCCCTCTTCATCTCCAACTCTGTCTTTCTAACTACTCGGATTATGAATCTTTCCGTAGCCTTTGCCGTAACTATAACCAATTTTTCCATCTGTTTTCCTTTGATACTAGTTCTAATATGGTCAAAATTATCTTAATCAATAACTTAATTTAATTTAAATAGCTTTAATTTGGAAATGTTCGGCTACCAGCTCTTCTCTTATGATACTAGTTCCTTTGATACTAGTTCTAATATGGTCAAAATTATATTAATCAATAACTTAATTTAATTTAAATAGCTTTAATTTGGAAATGTTCCGCTACCAGCTCTTCTCTTACCTAAATTTGGCTGTTGGTGGGATCTTATCGGTTACTGAGCCGATAATCAGCCCCACCGGGTCTGAGTATTGGCTTTGGCCCTTTAGTTTAATTATTTGATATGTAATTTTACCCTTACAGTTTAACTGTACATTGTTAAACTTTAAACAAAAATAAACAATAAACAATTATGAGCCTACATGTGACCATCGGCATACGAGTATCCTCCTTGTCTAGGAGAAGGGGGATTGTAGTGCCAAGTCTGGCCAGCTCGTCTGCAATACAGTGGCCTTCGATGTCCCGATGGCCCGGGACCCATATAAGGCTGATTACAAATTGAAGAGATTTGAAGAGATTTCGTGAAGAGATTTGCGGCAATCTGCAACGGTGGCCGAGTTTGCGGAGATCGCATTAAGCGATTTGATTGCAGCTTGGCTATCACTATAGGTATTTACGCGGGTTACCATGGCGGTAGTTTCCTGAAGGCAGTTTAGAACTTCCTTGATTGCAATGACCTCCGCTTGGAAGACACTGCAGTGATCAGGAAGTCTTAAGGAGTGCTTAATGTTTAGCTGTTCGGAGTATATACCTCCTCCGACCCTATTGTTCAGCTTTGATCCATCTGTGAAGATGTTTAGGGCCCCTTTTGGCCTGTGGGTCCCTCACTCCACTCGTCTCTGTGGGGGATAATTGCATCGAAGGGGGTATCTGTGTATTCCCTTGGAACACAGTAGTCCGTTTTAGTAGGGACGGAACTGCCGTTTAGTATTGAGGAGTGACCTGTGTGCTGTGGTGCCCATTGGTTGGAGTCTCTCAGTCGTATTGCTGCCATTTGTGCCCTTTCTTTTCCTGCGAGGGCAACGCTTTGGAGGTACAGAATGGCATCTAGCGCATCATTTGGAGTGGTACGAAGAGCTCCGCTGATGCAAAGGGCGGCTGTTCGCTGAACTTTGTCGAGTTGTCTGGTGATCGTCCTTTTTGATAAGGCCGGCCACCATACAGTAACTCCATAAAGTATTATCGGTCTAACTATGGCTTGGTATATCCATTGGACTATACTTGGGTTCATGCCCCATTTCAAGCCAATAGCTTTTTTGCAAGTGTAGAGGGCTATCTTGGCCTTCTTCACTCTGTCTTTGATATTCAGGTTCCAGTTTAGCTTTTTGTCGATTACTAACCCTAAGTAACTGGCACTGTCGCTAAAGAAGAGCCTGCATCCGTTTAATGTGGGGGGTTTAGAGACGGAATCTTGTATTTGCTTGTAAATAGCACAAGTTCTGTCTTTGAGGGATTAACTCCAAGACCTCGCGATTCTGTCCATCTTGACAGTCTCGCGAGCTTTGCGGTCATTAAGTCGCAGAGTGTTTGAGGGTATTTTCCCGAGAAGATAATTGCCACGTCATCCGCGTATGCCACGACTTTACAGCGTTTAGAGAGTATTCTTTGAGGTATAGTGATTTCTCTATCCCCGAAATTACTTCGTGAAGTGCCGTTTCCGTGGATTTTCCTTTCCGGTAAGCATGCTGTGCTCCTGACAACAATTATAGTAGTTCACAATTGTAGCCCGACCAGTCTCTCAAAAGTTTTGAGAAGGAAGGATGATAGACTGATTGGTCTAAAGTCCTTTGGTGTAGAGTGCGAGGCTTTACCTGCTTTAGGGACGAAGACTATTTTAGCCTTAAGCCAAGCTTGTGGTATTCTCCCCACTACCAGTATCATCTTAAAGATACATTGTACCCAGTTTATGGCCGTGTCTCCGGCATTTTGCAATTGGGCCGGAATGATCTGGTCCGGACCAGGGGATGTGAACTGATCGAAACTGTTTATTGCCCAGTTTATGTTCCGTTTTGAGAAGATATGCTCCATTGAGGAGATCGAACCCTCACTAGGGAAGTGAGTCGGTCCATTGATGAAGCACCCTGGAAAATGAGTGTCGAGTAGAATGTGTAGGGACTCCTCACTGGAGTTAGTCCACGTACCATCGCTTCTCTTTAGGTAACCCACCGAGTCTTGCGACTTCTGACGTTACCTCCATTTCAGAACAAAATTTTTGCCACGAGGCCCTTTTTGCCTTTCTGATTTCTTTTTTGTATAGGGCCAGACTATTTTTGTAATCTGCCCAGTGTTCTTCCTCGTTAGCGCTTTTGGCCCTGTTGAAGAGGGACCTGCAGCTTTTCCGTAGGATATCTATATGTTTTGACCACCAGGGGGGTTTCTTTTTCCCCTTATGTTGGTTTAATGGGCATGCTGCCGTGAAGGCCGTGTTGCATGCTTTAGTGAACCTGTCCACTAGATGATTTAGATCGTGCTCTGTGTTCAGGCAGGTTGGTGCCTTGGAGGGAAGTAGTCCCTCCATTTCTGTGACATATTTTTCCCAGTTAGCTTTTCTGGGTTAACAAAGACAGTAGGTTTTGGGCTCTCGAGAGATAGTGTAATCTCGATGTACCTGTGGTCCGAAAAGGAATGGTCCCCCAGAACTTTCAGTTCTTTACTATGTCTGACAGTCTGTGAGACACTAATGTTAGGTCAATTACCTCTTGTCTATTCTTAATTATAAACGTAGGATCATTGCCCCGATTACAGATAAGGAGATTAGAGTTTAAGATGAAGCTGAATAATGACTCACCCCTTACATTTGTATCCGAACTCCCCCATTGGGTGTGGTGGGCGTTGGCGTCGCAGCCTATTACAAGGCCTATATCTCACCTTTCGCTATCTCTGGTGAGCTTGCGAACTAGGTCACCGGGAGGATCGCTTTCCTCATGAGCCATGTAGGATGACATCAGCCTTATTTGAGAACCTTGTAGCTCAAGGCTTGCCGCTGTGTTGTCACCATTGCTAAAGTTGTGGAGCAGAAAGATATTTAAGAGCTTCCTTGCAAGAATGCAGGTACGGATTTTACCTTCTTTCTGAGCTACAATAAGCTTGTGCTCCTTCGTCGCTAATCCACAGACCTTGTCTCCTACTACCCAAGGCTCTTGGATCAGGACTACATCTGCTCCGCTCGCTTCCAAGCGGAGTATAAGGGCAGCGGATGCTGCTTTACAGTGGTGGAGATTTATCTGTAGAAGTCTTAGGGACATCGACAGAGTTCTCCACCACTGTGTTGTCGGCGTCCGAGTCGTCCTCGATGGTGTCGTCGTGACACATCGCCTCGAACTCACGCATTAGAGCCGTGTCGGAGGAGGAATATGGACTAAGATAGTAACAATTTTGAAACAACGATAAATACAAGAGAGGATTTTAGAGCAACAATTGTGCATTATTAATATTTTAGTCCAAAATTTGCGGATAATAGTTATTTAAATAAATAAATATATTTGTGGGATGGGAGATGCATTATTTTGTGTCTGGCACAAACATCTGCTCAAAATCTCCTGAAAGTCTGTAATTCTGTTAACGATTGTTCCATTTTCTTTAGCAACCCATCCCAAATATAATAATAAAAGGCATTTATAAAATACATCTATTTACTGGGGTAGGGCCGGGGTGGGGAGGTGTGTTTTGTGCTACATTCCATGTGATGTAAATTGGGCTCTTACACTAGTTGTTCTTATCACATAACATTCTAAAACAAAGATAAAAGTTGCTGCCGAATTCGAATTCGAATCCTAGCATGATGTAGTCGTCTCTCTGAAATCCTGTACAACGGGGGAACTTAAGATTGCACTGGAATAATAGTTGTGTCTGCTCTGCTGATCGAGCGGAGTGGAGTGCCAGTGGCTGTTGCAGCAGCTATTTACCAGTCTCACTGCCGCTCTGACTGTGCTGGCTGCCACCAGCATGATTGTACATTAGATGCGCTGATAGCAGAGAGGAAGAAATATTTGCTTTTAGAAACTCTGAAAAATTCCTGGAACACTTTTACTGCTTACCCATAACGACGGGGGAAATTGAAGGCGCCAAATGGTGCTGCATTCACAGGCGTTGGCGGAGCCGGCGCCGGTGCATAGGCGGCACCATCTAGAGTGGTCGATGACGATGTTGTGGGCACAGCCCCTGTAGTCACGGGCGAGGCATGGTACTCCGAGGCGGGCTCTGGCGGCGAATGATTATGAATGATGGTGGTTGGGGAGTTCTCGATCCCCGTCCCCATTACAGCCACCATTTGTGGCTCCATTTGGTTGGGATCCTGCCCAGACGACGACGACTGATAGCGAACGGGGGCATCACGACGGTAGTCAGATGGGATTGAGTGCCATCCTCGAGGAGACCTGTACGCTGCAGGCGACCCGTCTTCGTTTCGATATGCTTGTTGTGGGCACTCAGGCAGTGGTTCCTCATGTTGTACAGCTGCAGGAAGTAGGCATCGCAGTGCGGACACTTGTACCGCTCGCCCGTGTGCCGACGTATGTGGGCCTTGAGGTCATTGCTCTGGGTGAAGCTCTTCTGGCACTGGTCACACTTGTACGGCCGCTCGCCCGTGTGGGTGCGCATGTGGATGGTTAGATTGTAGGCCCGATGGAAGCTCTTGCCGCACGTATTGCACAGATTGGGCTTGGTGCCCGTGTGATACCTGGAGGGATCAGAGGGAACAGAGGATCTATCATCGAGGGATCATTTCAAGCCAGAACAGGAGGCTTCACTTACCGCTCGTGCACCTTGAGATCGGTGGCCCGGGGAAAGGCCTTCACACAGTAGCGGCACTTGTACGGCTTCTCGCCATTATGCCGCCGCATATGCACCCGCAGGTAATCGTTGCGGGCAAAGCTATCGCCACAGATGCAGCACAGGAAATTGCGCTGCCCAGTGTGGCTCTTCTCATGCTCGCGCAGCTGCTGGCGCTCCTTGAAGGTCTCCTCGCAGCTCTTGCAGGCGTACAGAAAATCGGTGTGGAGCAGCGTGTGCTTGCGCAGGTACGTCTTGCTGGAGAAACGCTTCGAGCAGTATTCGCAAGTGTGCTCCGCCAGCTGGAGTTTCAGTTCGCTGCCCGCCTCCAGGCCCTCGCCATTATGCTTGCTCACCTTGTGCCGCTCGAGAGCCTCGGGACGAGCAAAGGCGGCCTCGCATAGTGTACATTTGTGCTCCTTGTTGCTGTGCAGGCTCTGGACATGGGCCTTCAGATGGTCGCTGCGTGCAAATGCCTTGGGACACTGCGGGCAGCTGTGCGGCTTCTTCTCCAGGTGGGAGAGCTTATGCCGCAGCAGGTGGCAGTGGCGGGAGAATGTTCGCTGACAGACATCGCATCGATTCTCCGGATTGGGTTCGCTGCTCTGTTTGTTGCGACGCCGTCGCTTTGTCGGCTTCGATTTTCTCAGATATTCACTCACGATATCCATATTGGATTTGTCGACGTCTTCTGGAGGGGCATCATCCTCTTCTCCATCATCCTCATCGTTGTCCTCGTCATCCAGGTCGCTCTCCTCATCTCCATCACCATAATCGTATTGCTCTTCGTCCTCCCCCTCCTCCTCATCACTGAGAGGCAAATCCTCCTCTCCCCCGGGCTGGCTAGGGTCTTCTATGAAGTCATCTTCATCCCGTCCATCATGTTCATCCACGCTGCCAGCTGCCGGCTGGCTTTCCTCTTTGATGTGCAGCGTCGTCTGAGCGGGTTCTGTGCTGGGCAAAGGTTCATCTGGAGAAAAGTTGATTAAGTCCATGCTCCAGGAATTTTTAGTGACTCACCTTTGACAGGGGCGGTATCGGTAGAGGTTTCCCGCTCCTCGGTTTCAGTCTTCTCTTCCGCCGTCGGAGTTTCTTCTCGAGCTTCAGATCAATATCCTCGGCTTCCAGGCAGGGCTCCGGCTTAATGTGGAGCCACAGCACTTTCTTGGCCTCGTCATTGACCTCGTCCTCTTCCTCATTGCTGGATATGGGATTGATATTGCACAGATAGGCATCGCCCTCATCATTCTCGTCCTCGTTGAGCAAGACCTCGGCGGAAACGAGCTCATCGCCGGCAGAACTCTGCATTGTGGCCTCGTCCTGCAGTGGCCAGGTGCTGTCTGGCTCCTTTTTGTGTATGTTGCGTATGTGACGAAGCATATGATCCCTGCGGGTGAAGGGTGACTGGCAGTGGGGACACTGAAGACGCTCCGTTTGGTTATGACACCGTGCTAGATGAGCTCGGAGCTGGCGCAGATGCGGGAAATTCTGCGTGCAGAACTTACACTTGAGTTGCTGGACCACCGCCACTCCCCCATCACTAGGAGTAGCACTATTGCCGCTGTCTCTTGTTTTGTGCACCCTATTCCGATGCAGTCGCAGCTCCAGGCTGTTCAGAAACTGGTCGTGGCACATTTCGCAGGGCAGGAGGGCCACCTGATCTGTTTGAGTGCACACATCGATGGTTATGCTACTGTTAAGCGTGCGTCCCAGCAGTGCCATCAGGGAGCTATAGGACTTTTCCGCGTCGAGCTTGAAACGGTAGGCGTGGCGGGCCGCCTTGATGCACAGATCGCACATTTTATGCGGCATCTTGTCGTCGAATCGGTCGCAGGTGTAGCGCGTGCACTCGTTCAGTATCTGGACGAGATTGGCTCCTTGCTCCACAGGCGCCTCGTCGTAGATGAAGTGCATCTCCTCGCCCACCGCCACACTGCGCAGGCAAATCCGGCAGACAATCTCAGCATCGAAATCGAAGCTACCGCCCGCCGCCACTGGTTGGGCTGACGCGGCCATTGCTGTTGTTTAGGCGTGGATGTGGATTGTTATTGCATATGTGCATTTGCAAATTATTGCCTCTGCTACTGCATTTCCTTAATTTTTTTAATAATTTTTTTTGTTTTACCAGTTTGTGAGATTAGTTACAACTATGAATGCGGTCATATTATAACCGGATTTCTAACATTTCCAAGTGTGGCCACACTAAGCCAGACATCGATATCCATAATAGTTTATGCGATACTTATCGCATTCGAGCCAAAGGCGCCCACTCAAACAATTTTAATTACAAATTTAATATAATACATATGTATTATTTACAAAAACGTTTTACAAATTACGACTTAATCAGAGATCCAGCTCCCGCATCCACAATCAAGGTCAGCTGGCCATTTGTGGGATCCACCCATGAAGCAGGAAACTGTTTGTCCTGATCCACGAACACGCGCTGCAATTAAAAATGCCATTAGAAAATGCAGCAAACCATATTGTCTTCCACTGCTCCCACCTTCACAACATCTGATTTGCTGGCGCCGGTCACCACAAACGCCACATCACTGGAATTGTTGATCAGCGGCAGAGTAAAGGTGATGCGCTCGGGCGGAGGCTTTGGAGAATTTCGGATGGGAATCACCAGGCGAGAGGTCTCCTCGAGCGAGGCAGGTTGCTCAGGGAACAAGGAGCAGGTGTGACCATCCGGGCCCATGCCCAGCAGCAATAAATCGAATTGTGGCAGACTGTGACTGTTGCCAAGTTTGGCCTTCACTCTCGCCTCGTAATCGGCGGCACATTCATCCAGCGGCTTGGTGGTATCGGCCTTGACAAACTGCGAGTCCAGAATTGCAGGAAGCTGGCTCTTCCACTCGGTTCTATAGGCGCAAAATGTGGAATCGCTGTGATCATCAGCCACATAGCGTTCATCGCAAAAGAAGAACTCCCAATTGCTTGTGTCCAGTTTACTTGCCCTCAGGG
Source organism: Drosophila algonquin (assembly GCA_035041765.1). Lineage (NCBI taxonomy): Eukaryota > Metazoa > Arthropoda > Insecta > Diptera > Drosophilidae > Drosophila > Drosophila algonquin. Next base: position 551,020 of record JAWNKY010000238.1, on the reverse strand, counting down.
CCTTTGTCAGGAGCTGCACCAGGGAGCCACCTGTTAATGGAAAAAAAGCTGGCATTAGTGAATGAATGACAATTTAAACACCTGACAAGGTCACCTTAAGTTGAGCTTATCACCAGACACACACACACACACAAACGCAAGCAAGCAAACGCTAAGATCTATACGATCGTATCCATCCTCACCTGAGAGACCAATGCTGAAAGTTGCCTTCGTTTCCTTCGCCTGACAGGAGCGACTTCTCAGCAGATTGCTAAGACTTTCAATCAATTTGTCCTCGGACTCGGCCAAGCTTACTTGGAAGGAACACTTGCGGTCGGGCATATTGAAAATGATATAGCACCTTGGAATCGACTTGGTGATGTTTTATATATTGCTATTGTTGATATTTATTGGCGGTACGATAGTATTGTGCGATTAGATGAAATATATTATGTTATATTTATATTTAAATTATATATTTATAAATATATCTATCCATCAAAATATCAACAATCCAAATGTATATAATAGAGAAACTAAGTTAACTCAACTGTCGATAGGTAACTCATGTCTCGGAAATTAGCCCAGCCCACTGCCAACAGCAGAGCACGCTGTGCAAAAGGTAGCAAATGTATCGATAGATCCTTAAAAAATTTCATTATATTGCGTTGTTTCATTTTTTGTTGTGTCGATGCCACAAAAAATATTTATATATATTTCCAAGATTTCGTACTAAGTATAATTAAATAAAGTATAAATTCAATCAACAGTGAATAAAACATACGCGGAACTTTAAACGCGTTTGAGAGAGGGGCTTAAAGCGCGTACTGTTTCGTCTGGCATTTGGGAAAAAAAAAAGAAAGAGCAGAACAATTCCACACCATCAACAACAACAAGAACAACAACAACAACAACAGCAAAAGTAACAACAACAGCATCAAAAACAACAGCAACAGCTGCACGCAACAACGTGTGCGTGTTCTCAAATAAAACATTTACTTTTTCCGTGGAAAACAACAATGCCTAAACGCGGTGGTGGTGGCGGCGGAGGCGGCGGCAGCCAGCGTTACAATAATAACAATGTTGGTAATGGCGGCGGTGGGGGCTCACGTTACTCTGCCCTAAAAGATTTTGATGGTAAGTGGGAAATCCCTAACCAGCATGTTATATACTATATAACAATGGAAATACACGTATTAATTGTACAACTTAGCCGATGGCGATGATCTGCAACGTCGCAAGGACCGCAACAAGAGACGGGTCAGCTTCAAGCCTCCACAATTCCCACACAAAAAGGAATTAAAATTGCGCATGGATGACTTGCGTCGTTGGGATGAGGATGATGATATGAATGAAATGACAACAGCAGCCAAGGTGAGATCAGACCTCCATCCACCCGCTCACAAACATTGAATCTCTACTCATTTCTTGCCTCTCTCTCTCTCTCTCTCTCTCTCTCTGTGTAGGATCGTAACGCCTTGCGGCGCCGAGGCTCACCGATTCCGCGGGGCAAATTTGGCAAACTGATGGCCAACACTTTTGGATGGTATCAAGTGACGGTAAGTCCCAGGCCAGTCATAATAAGTCATAAAGTAAATGGTAATCCATAGAGCGAGAACCACAATCATATAGATATCTATGTACTATACACTATGTATCGTCGGTGGACGATTTAGAACTAGCAATCTTCAACATACAGATTTATGGGCTGAAACGTAATCAGAACTATTTCGGATCCTTTATAGCATGCTTATCGCATGGACACGCATGTGACGGTGTCTAATGTCTGCTCTGGAGTAGATTCTTGAATTTCTGGACTCGCGGGGGCATGTATCCATTTATCAACGGAGTTCGGTTTCGATTTGGCCCTGGCCTGTGGGCATTGCCGACTCTCTGTTCACCGGTCTGTGCTCGTTTGTGTTTATTAATTAATTTCAATCGTAAAAATCGTAAAGTAAGCAACAAAATCTCAATAGCGTACACGTTGTGTGAGGAGAGGGGCGGGGCGCAGCGGGGCGGGGAGGGGAGTGGAGGGGAGGGCAAGCCACAACAATTACAATTGCAAGCGAGCAAATAAATATTTATGGATGGACGGGGTCGGATCGTGGCACAGTGCCTACCGCCAGTAGATGGTCCCCAGCAATAGAGGGAAGCCTTTCGCGGTGGCTTTTGGCAGATTCTTCCCAAATATAGTACGAAAGATAGTACAATATCTGTGCCTGTCTCTGTGAGGCTATGGGTGTTCCGTGGGCCTCTGGTGTGGGCCACTGTGCGCGTGATACTCCTCCCACCACCTTGCAACCACACGTTGCTATCTCTCCCGGCGGTGTCATAAAAACGCGAGAAACAACAACAGCAGCAGCAAAAAACCCAAGCGAAAAGCAGGTTGTGTTCCTTTAGGCCCGCTTAGCAGCAGCGGAACACTATAGCGGAACAGAGCTCTGGCCAGTAGGCACTGGCACTGGCACTGGCTTCATTTCATCGACGGCCGGCAAACGCTAAAGACTGTGAAACTGTGAGTGCGCGCGCGCTGCCTGGAATCTCAAGAGGCACGATTAGAGGCCGGCGTGGCAGACCCCAGACCCCAGACACACATCCACTTATCACACCCGGGAGTGATTAGATGTGCGATTAGATACGAAACCCCAAACCGCAAGAGAGTGAGAGAGAGACGAAGAGGGATAAGACGAAATGGGAGCCACTCTGGGAGCCTGGGACTATGCCATCCTGGCGGTAGTACTCATCATCTCCGTGCTCATTGGCCTCTACTACCGATTTGTGGGCGCGAAGCAGAGCACCACCACGGAGTACTTGCTGGCTGGTCGCTCGATGGGCGTCACCCCGGTGGCGTTTAGTCTGATGGCCAGCTTCATGTCGGCCATCACCATACTGGGCGTATCGATGGAGAACTATCAGTTCGGGACAATGTTCGTGATCATCAATCTGTCGTATGTGCTCTCCACGCCCATTGCCGCTTACCTCATCCTACCGGTTTTCTATCGCCTAAAGACGGCCAGTGTGTACGAATATCTGGAGCTGAGATTCGGTTATGCCACCCGATTGGCCGCCTCCGTAAGCTTCTCGCTACAGATGATCCTCTACATGGGCATTGTGGTGTATGCCCCGGCCCTGGCCCTGGAGGCCGTCACGGGCGTCAATCAGGTCTTCTCGATTGTGATTGTGGGCGTTGTCTGCACCTTCTATGCCACAATCGGCGGCATGAAGGCCGTGCTCGTGACGGACATCTATCAGTCGCTGCTGATGTTTGTGGCCGTCTTCAGCGTGATCATCTGTGCCTGGGTAAAGTCCGGCAGCCTGGGGGAGATCTGGCGCACTGCTCAGGAGAACGGACGCATCGATTTCACCAACTTTAGTGTGGATCCAACGGAGCGGCACACGTGGTTCACCCAGGTCCTAGGCGGCTGTGCCACTTATCTGGCCATCTATGGCGTCAATCAGACCCAGGTGCAGCGCCTGCTGGCCGTTCGCAATCTGAGCTCTGCCCGGGCGGCGCTCTGGTGGTGCTTGCCCATCCTGTGCCTGCTCAGCCTGAGCACCTGCTTCTCCGGGCTGTGTATCTATTGGTACTACCGCAACTGTGATCCTGTGCTGGAGGGACGAGTCAATTCGCGCGATCAGGTGATGCCGCTCTTCGTGGTGGACACCATGGGCGAGTACACCGGCCTGGCGGGGCTCTTTGTGTCGGGGATCTTCTGTGCGAGCCTCTCCACAATTAGTTCGATCATCAGTTCCCTGGCGGCCGTCACCCTGGAGGACTACCTCAAGCCGCTGTTCAAGTGCTGTTCCAGTCGTGGTGGCACCTTGACGGATCGCCAGACCTTGTGGTACTCAAAACTGCTGTCCGTGTTCTATGGTTTGCTGTGCATTGGTCTGGCCTTCATGGCCGGCTCGATTGGGGGACTGCTGCAGGCGGCTCTCTCTATATTCGGGATCATCGGGGGACCACTGCTGGGCCTCTTCACCCTGGGCATGTATGTGACGTCGGCCAACCAGAAGGGGGCCATCGGTGGTCTGCTTATTTCGTTGGCTCTCTGCTTCTGGATTGGATTCGGGCAGCCGAAGCCGCCGCTGGTCAGCCTGCCCATGTCCACGGAGGGATGTCCGATTGACAGAAGCTACGCCAGCGACGCATTCCTCTTAAATGTGGTGGAGGTGCAGCAGCGGCAGGATGAGGACTACTTTTATTTGTACAGGATTAGCTACATGTGGTATGCCGCCCTGGGCTTTTTGGTGGCCTTCTTCGGGGGCTGGCTGCTCTCCTGGCTGTGTGCCCTGCTCAAGTGGGACGACAATCGACGCATCTACCAGGATGCAGAGTGCACAATGATCAAGCACGATCTGTTCGTACCGCCACTGGCCAAGCGGCTGCAGCGGCGCCAAATGCCACGACTGGTCGTGACCGGCACCAGTTCGGAGATTGGTAGCATCGCAGTGGTGGCACCGCCGCGACTAGACCAGATCGAATGGGAGAAGCAAAAGGATGTGGCGTAACGCAGCAGGTGCTTTCTTTATTTCATAATCAACTTTTGGCAACACAGAATTTCACAATAATAATAATAAATGGGCAAAAAAAAACAACAACAAAGCAAAGACGTCCTTAGCCGGCGATTACGGGAGCAGGACTCGCCTCGTAGTAGTTGCGACCCGACGAGAGGTGCCACAGGGCCAGGAGGCGGGCGAGCTCCTTGTAGCTGAGTGTCTGCAGATCCTGGCGCTCGGCCGTGTAGACCCCAGCTGCCTTTAGCTCCTGTACAATGGTGTTGAACAGCTCCGGTCGATCCTCATGGGGTATTGCTTCGCCCCTTGCCGCGATGCGTGAGATGTGTGATGGCTGTGCGGCGCCAGCTGCGTCTGCTGCAGGCTCCATGGCATCCATGGCAGCCACCAGCTCAAGATCATTGGTCATTGGTGCGGCATTTGAAGTGCCTGCCGCTAGCAGGAGTCCCGCCAGCACTAGTCCCAGTAGTCCCGGAATCTCCATTGTGTCCGTCCGATTGCACGAAGCTTTGCCTTAGCACTGAGTGCTCGCGTCGATTGAATCACAACGAATACGCCTCCTAACCGAACCGAACCAAACCGAACCGAACCGCAGTTTCAGTTTCAGTTTCTGCTGCTGACACGCTGCTGTCTCTTGCCGTCGATCGCGGCCTGGCAGAGACCGACCTCTCCGTATCGGTCCCTCGGTCTCCGGGGTGCGCTCCAATTTCTGTGTTCTATCACGCCCTGCCCTGGCCAGCCCACCCTCCGCGCTTCTGATCCCCAGTTCTGTTGATTGAAAAGTCACTGTAGGGTCGTTCAATTATTTTATCTATGCATGTACATATGCGATGTGTGTATCTGTCTTTTTTAGTGTAGGTTGTTGGGTCTGCTCTGTCGTCGGTCTTCGGTCTTCGGTCTGCGGTCGCCCGTCGTCCAGTTTCCAGTTTCCAGTACACAAATTTCTTTAATTGATTTGTGCTTTCGTTTTATTTTGATTTTGATTTTGTGTTTGATTTGGCTTTTCAGTTCTTTGGTTCTTCGGTCGTGCGCTTCGCTTTAGGCCCTGCCCTGCCATAGAGGCGATCCAAATGATACGATCCAATTTACGATTAGTATCTGCGCAGTTTGTAGTGTTTGTTCTCCTTTGTGGAATAATCTGATCTACTTCGATACCACCCCCCCAGGTATGTATATATTCTGCTTTGCAACAGGGCTCTTCTGGATGACCATACAGTTTTCTTGGACCATCTCCTGAAACAACAGCACAAGCGAAAAGTGCAGAAGAGAATGTCCGAGAATGTAAGCAAAAGCCATCCTTGTAGATCCGTTTCAGAGCTGCATTGAGATATACGATACGAATCAGGGAATAGTCCGTATATTTTGTATTCTGTGACTAAAACTGGTAAATCCTCTGGAGGGACAAGGGCTGCATACAAATTATGCAGAAAGATCACTTTCGTGTTGCCGGCTTTGGGGCGGTGTCAAAAAATAGAAATAAAACAACCACACAAAATGCACTAATATTTCGATGTACAGTTGCGTCCAAAATAATAGTAGTGCCGATACAAACTTTCATTTTTCCTCAATAGCAAGACTTAGGAGCGCTTCCCCGAAAGTTGGTTAATTTTTATAGTAACCTAGCTTATTTCAGATTATAATAATAGATAACAACTTAAGATAATTCCCCCAGATTTTTAGAAAGAAATTAAAATTTGAAAATACTTAGAAAATTACCCGTTCAAAATAATATAGTGAATTTTTTCAAAAGAGATTACAGTCGAACAAAATTTTTTGAGAGTGTCCTTTATATCCGATAAAAGACATCCATATATGTACTAAATTTGTATATTTAGTTGAGTAGCCTTGCATTTCTATAACGGCTGTACAGCGATTTGGCATGTAGCTACCCAAATTGTGGCATTTCTCTATGAAAATCGAGTTCCAGGACCTTTGTAAAGCGTCCTAAAGTTAATTATTTTTACATATTAGACTGCTCTATTTACATTATACAATAAATTATCAATTTGATTAAGATCGGTTGACCGATTTGTTTGTTCCATTGACTCTACCTTGTTGGCAGCGAACTACTCTTTGAGAAATTTGTGGGTGTCCTTCAGATTGTTGTCCTCAGGAACCCCCCAAAACAGATGCATGTCCTATGAGACATAAGATAGCATCATATCGGCCAATATTCGAACCTATAAATGACGAGCGATTGTATTTGTAACACATATACTGCCCAAATATTGTAGTATGAAAAACTCGCCCCAACCATCATTGAAGACCCGCCGTATTTTACAGTTTTGAAAGGTTATTTTGGGGAAAATTGATATTGCCGTGGTCGTCTTAGATAGTAACGAGATCTATGGCCACAATACAAAACTAATTTTGGACTCCTCCGAAAAAAAAAATTCCTTCACTTTCTAATGGTCAATTTATGGAAATACCTGGAAAACTTCAAATTTGTGACTATGTTTGTTTTTGCCAGAAAAATTGTTTTCTTGAGTTTTTTACTTTTAAATTATAGCCTTTAAGGCTTCATCTAATGATCTTAAAAAGGGTTTCCAAATTAAAAAATGTTTGTAAGGCTGCAATAGGAGCGAAAGCATCGTACCCCTCTGTCGTAGTAGTCGATCGACTGATGTTTTGGCGAATAACTTCACCGATCGCCGGTTTTGCTTTGGGTTTCTTATTTAATGTTATTTCTGATAGTATAAACTGAACAACCAATGATATTTTTTACCTCGAGATACTACTCTCCTTCTGAAATGAGCCCTCTAATTAGTTTGAGCTTTTGGGCACCATGGGGCTTGCCACGCCCCAAGATACCGACGCCAAATGATCAAAAAGGAAACTATAAAAGCTTAAAACTATGAAATAAACCATTCAAGTATTATTTAAATGAAAAAACTTTGCAAAAAATGCAGTAGATTTAATAATATTCAAAATTTTCTGTAGCACTACTATTATTTTGAACGCTTCGAAATGCCGATGTTATGCGAAAAAGCTAAATATATAACTAAAAAAAGGAGTTAAGAAATTTGAACTGTATTTTTAAGTACAGCAATACTGTGCTAGTTGCAGAGGTAAAAAAATTAATTCGATTGCTACAGTTGTTTCGGAGAAAATGAACAATATGTAAGGCCCATATCAGCACTACTATTATTTTGGACGCAGCTGTATGTATGTGTCCCAGGAAATCTGACTTGGATGTCATGTGCGTGCTTTATGGCTCAATTATGGCTCAATTTCACACTACACTACTCCACTATGCCGGTATTGAGTGGAGTCGAACTCGGCCATAATCGTCGCTAGCTTGCTGTCGATATCGTACTAAACGCAGGAACGCAGAATTAGCGTTTACATTGGCACAAAGTTGCGTTATTGCGTTAGGAAAACAGCTGATTTGTGTTGCTGATGAGAACAAATACATTTTAAAAATCAACCAATTATTTGTTTTTTTTTGCCATTTACTTCCGAACCACGACACCGAAAACCTAGAAAGCTACATTATGACCACAGGGGTACACTAAAATCTCTTATCGAAATGTAAAAAAGGCAGAAAAGTGCAGAAATATTTAAAAAATCGAATAAACGCACCTGAAACGCAATAACCTAACTTATTTCCACCAATGGGCAGGCACCTGCGCCGATGTTTCTGTTAAGCGTGAACGCAGAAACGCAAGTCTAGTGTAAATAGTTATTAGCCAGCAGTCTGGCAACTCTGCCTAAGTGGTATTAAATGCAAATTGTAATTGCCGACGACTGATTCAATTTGCATTTCCTTAATTGATGCACATCTCCTGAAGCGAATGCATGCATAAGTACGTACGAGTACGATTGCTCGTATTCGTACTCGTACTCGCACTCGCACTCGCACTCATACTTGTCTGAATGGAATGAGATATGCGATTGAGATGGCTTACACATTCCGGAGATATGTACATATGTATGTATGTACATATGTTTTTGTTTTCGTTAGTGCTGGAATGACTGATCGCTGACGGCTAACACGTGCCCCTGCGCTCATGGCGGGACCTCTTAGTCACATTTTGGCCAAAACCATAAACGAAAACAACAAACTGAAAACCCATTGATAACTAGAAAAGTGCTGGAACACTGACTCATGGACAGCAGGAGGTAGAGGGAGAGGGTGAGAGTGAGGGTGCGGGTGCGGGTGCGGTTGCGGGAGGAAGTGCGTTCCACCACACCTCACCACACCACACCACCCGACATCCACCCAATGCGTCCTTGTGCCTGACCCCCTCTCTTCTGTCTCTGGTCGTGTTTCTGTTTTTGTGCTTTTCCGCTGACTTTGCTTCTTGTGTCCGTCTGCTGTCGGCTGTCTGCCGTCTGCTGTTCTTTTGTGCATCGCCTGATGTCATCGGCCAGCAATGCGTTGAATCGTCGGATCCGATGAAATCGTTCTCCTTATCTCGTTCTCCAATTGAATTGGCATGGCTGGTAACTGCTGCTTGTCCCTGATCTCTCTTCCTCCCCTCTCTCCCTCTCTCTTTCTCTCTCTTTGTTTGCGCTTTTGTTTGTTTGCTTTACCGTTAATTTTGCCGGCTTTACTTAGAAGTTCGCTGTGGGATTGGCTTTTGGTGTTTGATTTCGAGAGGATATTGCAAACATTTTGGCGATTCAACAATATATTTCGTTTCTTTTTTATAAAATTGGAAATCGGGTATAACAATTCACGGCTCCACTTAATTCATATATTCACATACCCTCTGCTATGTATGCCTACATACAATCGGCATAAATATTTACATACGAATAGATATACATACATATCTCTCTCTCTCTCTCTCTCTCTATACTCCGCACCCGCAAACGCAAATGCAAACGCACACGCACTCGTTCGCATACATTTTTTTTAGAGGAAAGGCCACTTCTCGACTCATTCTTTCTCTCGAGCAAACACACTTGTCCCCACATGGCATTGAAACACCATAAAAAAAATATTTAAAAAAATAATTATAAAAAGTATGATGTTATTGTAGATACAATAATTATGGCTCCGCTTTGGGCTGGGTGGTCTCTATACATAGTTGCAGATGGGTCCATTAATCCTAGCCAGGCCTAACCCTGGTGGTCACCATCGCTGGTGGTGGTCACGGTTTTCTCCTGTGTGTTCGTTGTGGTGGTGCGCGTGAGAGTAAACACTCCGGTGGTGCCCACATCATCCATGGGCTGGGCAATGATGGTCGATGTGGTGCTCTGTGGTTGAGAGGTAGGAATCATCTCTCTCTCTCTCTCTCTCTCTATCTATCGACAAAAAACTTACGCCATTTTTGGTCTCCTCGGGGCTCCAGGAGCGCTTGTCATCCAAGTCCTTAGAGCAGCAGCCTCCCATTTTGGGTGAATGTGAATTCGTCTGCGAGATTTGTGGTTCTTGGGATGTTGGAGCTACAGCTGCTGGCTGGCTGGCTGGGTGGCTGCTGGCTGGGTGGGTTGCTTCTGTTTTTGTTGCTGCTTCAACTTTGCACGTCTGTCATCGAATGCTGCCGTGCCGTTTTGTGCCGTGCCGTTCTGTTCCGTTTGCCGGTGTTCGCTCACTTGCTAGGCCCCCACGGGCCCCAACCCATCGACAGCGTCGCTGTCGGCGATGACAGCGACCGAGGCAGAGAGCAGAGGCATAAACAGAGACGGAGAGGGAGGCAGAGACAGAGGCGTCATAGCTCCATATCAATTCTAGAAATATGTCGCAGTGCTCCGCTCGTATTCCGTATTCTGAGGAATACAATGGAGAATTCATATACAAAAAAAAAACCTTTTATATATAAATAAATATATTTTATACATATAGTGTACACCCCCAATCTTCATCCACCCAAGTACAGAATACAGTCATCGTCTTTATTTTCAACAGGCTTTGCAATATATCTGTCTGGCCTTGTGGCCTTTTAACGGTTAAAATTCCGATAGGTCAGGTGCGTCGACAGCTGAAAACCGACAACCGAAAGCCGACAGCCGACGGCCGACAGCCAGGGTTGCTATTGTTGTCATTCGTCAAGTGAACAAGTGGACATTCCAGGCTGACGACTCACGATCTCGATTGCACAAAGGAAGTACTGACTGAATCCTATTGGGGCACTCATTGCTAGTCCTACTAAAACCTATAAACAGTTTTTAAGAGGGGACCTGCAACTGATGCCTGGATGGCCGAATGGCTGAGTGTCTGAATGCCCGAATGCCTGTGGTGTACACTCGTAAAAGAGACAAAAATAATCATAGCTAATACCCCGTAATAAATAAATTTATCGCACTAATGCGCAATGAATGAGTGAGTGGGTGGGTGGGTAGATGGGTGGCGAGCATTGCAGACTTATCTTGTTTATATTATGAAAAGGAATATGGTGCCCTCCCCCTCCCCCTCCCTCCCACCATTCACACGATCATTATTAGCATGAACCATGCACGAGGTGACGTCTCATCATTGTTTGTTGTTTGACTGTACTCGAAACTAATATAAATTGAATTGCTCTCAACTGATTCTTGACTTGAGAGTACATTATAAAGCACCGATTAGATACTACGAATAGCTTAATAATAGCCGAGTGACCGATATTGATAACTGTCGCACAATGCCCTGACCTTCACAGTCGCAGTCACAGTCACAGTATTCATCCGCAACACTCCCACAGCGAACTCCGAAACTCGAAACAGTACGCATTTCTACACCCAGAGAAAAAATTCCCAACATTTGCATTACAATTGTTTATATTGAAAAATGTATTTCAATTTAAGTTTATTTATTTGATTTAAAGTGACGGAAAAAATAATAGAAACGATATTCGCATTCACATTTCAAACCGAATATATAGTTTTTGGAACAATTTTCATACTGTGTTTACCGATTTGTAGAATTTGAGAATTTGTAGAAATTACCTAGAAGAAGAAGATTTATTATTATTCCTGCGGATACCGTTTTGTTTATTGTTATTCGATTCAGAATGAGTCGTGACGTACATTGTACGGATGTTGATAGAAAACACATCCTAAGTCTTCGAAATGGGGTCAAATGAAAGCCAGATCTAGCCACAATTCTAGACTGTCAAAAAAAGGTTTACGTCGATTCACTGCATAAAATAACTAAACTTCGCTAGCAAAAAAAAAACCTTTGTTTGTGATCGGAAGATCCAAACATTCCTTCACAGCCATCGGCCTAATCCTATAGTTAGGATAGGATTGGTGGCTATAGGTCTAAAAATAAAAAAACTAAAAATCACAGTGTCACAACCAAATATTAAAGTAAAAGTAAAATCACTGTATTTACAAAATTAGAGCCTAGGATAAATCCTACATCCTATTAATTTAATTAATATACAAATATTTTGTATATTTAGATTAAAAATGGGTCGTATTAAATGGACTTTCCTTTTAAATGCATTTAAATGTGTTTAACTTTTAAAATTTCACTTTGTATTTTAAAAAGTGAATGTATAATTTAGTTTTCTTTTTACTGTGACATTTTTCTCTGAGTGTACCGTTTCTGGTGCGGCGTGCGTGTGTGTTTGTCACACACTCATCATAATCATAATTAAATCAGAGATAAGGCCAAAAAAGTAATTAAACAGCGAGTCACAGATTCGGAAATGCTATGCAATTATTTGCATACTCATTTATGTATATACATTGTACATCAGTAAATGGTTTCCATTGGTTAAATGCGAGTGATGTCACGTTTAATGTGCAATGCGAAGAGCAGTGTTATACAATGCCAATTTTCGATAAACTCCGAATAGTTGATTTAGTAGTTAGTTAGTATTTAGCAGTCTGGCTGATTTCGTTTCGTCAATTGTGGCAGATCTCAGATCTCGAGAGACGGGACGGATGGTTAGCAATATAAATCGTTACAAGTTATACGTGGTGACTTCATTGTTGGTCTTCTGTGATCTGATCTGATTAAAGCTACATATCTTATAGTTTCCAATGAAGCCCCTCATGCCCACATGGGGATAGGGAGGGTATACTACCGATAAGTAGACCAAAAGTGGAGCACTTTTGTGGGGATAGTCATGCGGATAGATGACACAATTTGGGCCGCTATCTCTATAACGCCGCTAGTCTATAACGCACCCACACTGACTCGCTTCCGCGTATCTTTATACATACTATATACAATATATTTATCTCCATTGCTATTTGTCTCTCTCTCTCTCTCTCTCTCTGTCTCCCTTTAGATACACAATGGACAGATTTACGGGAAGGATGTACTTATGCGTGCATTATTGGCAGCCCTATCCCCGCATCCCTTCAACGCCCAGTACTGGCGAACCGACAGAGATAGCGTCAGCTTCTTTGTGGACGACTTTGAGATGGCCGAGCACATCCAACAGCTGGGAAAACATGCACAATTGCCAGACGGCTTCCGGCTGTCGCCGCGCGTGCGCAACGGCATTCCGCTGGTGACCGTCGACGATGCCCTCAAGGAGCGTATGAAGCAGGTCATGGCAAAGCGTTATAACAGTCAGACCAAGGCCCTGGATATGTCCCGCTTCTACACCGATCCCGACATAAAGCAGGTGTTCTGCCCCCTGTTCCGGGCCAATGTGATGGGTGCCGCCCTCGACATCATGTGCGACAACATACCCGATATGGAGGCCCTCAATCTGAACGATAACAATCTGGTGTCCATGGAGGCATTCAGACGCGTCGACAAGCGCCTGCCCCACCTCAAGATACTCTACTTGGGTGATAACAAGGTGAGCATCAATGACCTAGCAAAACCTAGTAATATCCAGTAATACCTCTTCTGCAGCTCCCCTCGCTGGCCCATCTCTTGGTGTTCCGTAACCTGCCTATTGTGGAGCTGGTATTGCGGAACAATCCGTGCCGATCGCGCTACAAGGACTCACAGCAGTTTGTCAGGTATACTATGGTGTGATTTGTTTGGCTTTTTCTAGAGGATGTCGCTGTTGCCAGTCCAGTCGACGTGGGAGACACCTCGCCGGGAGTCATGCACACAGGATTAGGATATTCATTTCCATTTCCACTTTTTGAGTTGTCTCCCATACCACCTAGAATCAACACAAGGCTCTTGCACTCTGCTCCGGAATTTGCTGGAGCTCTGGAGATCCTAGCCGAGGGCAGATTCATGCCCCCCCCTCCATTTGGCCGAGGATCATTATAGATCATTCGGTTTTTATTCAAGCGGTATTTGACACTGGGCAAATGTACTTGCTGTTGTGGTGGGGGTTTTGTTAACCATCGGCTACTATCTGTCGCAAAGCAAAGACAGACTCCCTAGCAGAACAGGGCTGTTGGGCAGAGGAACTAAAAAAAAATATACAAAAAAAAAGAAAAAAAAACCCCCAGATTTATGAACACGTCCAAGTCTCAAACAAAAAGTACAAGAAGAGCATACATGTTTGATGCAGCGGTTTGACAAAGAAATGACCGAACCTGACGGAACCTGAACCTGTGGACGGACACGGACATGGACACGACAAACGGCAGCGCTATTGTGAGGCTCCGCACACACGTGTGTCCACTGTGCGGGCAACATCCCACATGCAACATATTTTGGTATGACAATGAAACGTCGTAACGGCACATAATAGTAGCCAACCACAACAACAATTTAACACCAAACCACTTGCGCACACCCCGACTCAAGTACCCACAGACGCGCACGCACACACACACACACAGGCACGCAGGTGAAAGCCCACATGTTCGCGAATGTGTGAGGTGCGTTGCACTGTGCTGTGCTGCTGTTGCTGTTGTTGTTGTCTGTGTGGTCGCGGTGGTGGTAGCGACGTCGGCGGTGGAGGTGTTGGGACAAGGAGAAATTGGCGTAAACACGTCAATTGGTACGGGGTGGGGGAAGCAACATGTTTTGCAAATCCTGGGCGCATGAGTTGCCTGTGGAGTGGATGTGTGTGTGTGTGCGAGCTGCAACAGCAGACATCGAACCGATCACAGCTCCTCGAACCGACCCAACGAGATCAAACCGCATCAAACCAAACTTCTTGATGTGATGCAGCAGGCATGCCAGCTGCACGCACACATTTTTTTTTGAGATGTGAACTAAAAAAAATACTAAAAAATGAAAAAAAAAAAACAAAAAAAAGGGAAAAAATGCAACAAAAAATAAATAAAAAAATATGAATTATAAAAAAAAGATGCCCAAGGCACAATTCAATGCTTAAGGGTTCTGTTCTGCTGCTGTTTAAATTTTTGGATACACCTTTGAAAAATACCAGATCAATCCAAGTGCCTTCGCCCATTCAAAGAGTCCTGCAATAAGTAATTCGGCAAGTTATCGATTTGTAGCCCAATCGTTATCGGGCTATCGGGTAATCTCAGTGGAGCTAAAGGTGGGAGGAGGATCTACCCAAGGCCAGGCCCATATCCAGCTCCTGTGAGCAACGCCAATACAGAAAAGCTAAATCATTTTGTTATATTTTCACATCATCGTCACAATGCTAATGCCGAACCACAAACCTATCGCCTATCCAATCAAACTATTTACAGCGAAGTACGACGTAAGTTCCCCAAACTGGTCAAACTGGTAAGTGCGCTTCTCTACTGTGTTGGATAATCCAGAATATCTAGATCTCTCTGTCTATATGATTATGATTGCATGACATGCAATAAATAATAGGATGGTGAAACACTGGGGCCGCAGGTTGCCTTCGATATGCCCGGATCCGGCGCAATGCCAACGACCCAGGCCTCATTTCTATGCGACAATGCCGGTGCCGATGTGGTTCGCCAATTTTTGGAACAATACTTTAACATATTCGACACGGAGAGCCGTCAGTCCCTGCTCGATGCCTATCATGAGAATGCTATGCTCTCCATCACAATGCCAAATGCAGGCCAGGCGGGCAGGTAAGTCCCTCCCTCCCCCACGGAGATGCATTCCTTATCCTACTACCACAAATATACTTTTGTTTTTTTTCCAGCAAATTGACCAACTTTTGGAAGTTTAATCGCAATTTACGCCGCATTGTGCACCAAGATCGCGATGACCATCGCACGAGGTTGCTCAAGAACGGCCGACTGGCCTGTGTGGCCATCCTGAATGAGTGGCCACGTACGCTGCACGAACGCCGCACCTTCACCGTCGATCTAACCATTTACAACGTGAGCATCATGCCATTCATCTACATATCGTTTCCCCCTTCTCTATTGTGCATTTTCGTACCCTTCCGCTTAGCCCCAAATGATTGTGTTCACGGTGACGGGACTGTTCAGGGAGCTGAGCAGCGAAGACGATAGACCATCCACATCACAAGCCTACGAGTTGCGCCACTTTATGCGCACGTTTGTAGTGGTGCCACAGAATTCGGGCTTCTGCATACGGAACGAGACGATCTTCATTACGTCCGCCACAAATGAACAGGTGCGCGAGTTTAAGAGATCCCAGCATCAGCCAGCTCCCGGCGGTGCTGGTGCACCAACTGGTGCTGGCGGCGGAGCCACTGCATCGGGCATGGTTGGTGCGTCAGGATCCGCTCTTCAGAATCGTTTAGGTACTGCAAGCGGCGGCGTTTCGTCAACTGTTGCAATTTTGCCAGCAGTTGCCGCAATGTCCCTAAATACCGGGACCAGTGCCACCGGAGGGCAGCCGCCGGCGCCCGTCTTTGCCAACTCCGGATCAGCGACAGATGATGCCACCAAAATGCAAATGGTCCAGGCCATGAGTTTACAGAGTCAAATGAATCTAGACTGGAGTCGCAAGTAAGTGCCGAGGAGGAGCCAAGGATCCAGCAAAGTCAATTTCTAATCGATTTCAAATCTCCAGGTGCCTAGAGGAGACGAATTGGGATTATAACCATGCCGGCTTTGTGTTCGAAAAACTCTTTAAGGAGAACAAAATACCGCCAGAGGCCTTTATCAAATAGATATGCCGATCGCCAACTAATAGAAGCAACAATGGCTGGCGCAGGAATAGGATCCACAGAAGAATTAGAAGCAATGAAATTACAACACTCATACACGCCCTTTTTCGCAAAGTATATCCTTCGAGAGCCCACAGAGCCCACGGGAGTAACAGGCTCTGCATTATGTTTGTCTTGTATATTAGTATACATATATATTTATCCTTATATTTATAAATATATATGTATATATTCGTATATACATATATTACATAGTCCTTTAGTTCTTTATAAGTCACAACGTTTTTTTTGAATAAGCTAAAAAGTGCGGCCACGCGCCTCTTGCCGCCGCAGCCTCTACCCTTTGATAGGATAATTTATTTTGATTTTAGCCATATGCTGGACCTGGACCCTCGACGGATGCAACATCTCCCGTCGAGCGTTCAGCCAGAGCTCGGGCATTACTTTAAGTTTATTGTTTGTATTCCCCAAATAAAAGATTGTATAAAGCTCATAAACATAAACATGAAATCAAAACAAGTCTGGCACAAAACATAGCAACGCAAGGGGCATACAACCCCTCTTGCCCTTACCCACACCCATATCTGCTTCCCCAAAAAAAATCCCCTCCAAGTAGCCTTATATTAGCATACAAGCAAAATGCGAAACAGCAAACCAACGAAAAAAAAGAAACAAAAAAAAAACCACGAATGGAGAAACTATTTTCAATCAAAAGAATGGGCGAGAGAGTATCCCATAAGATATTTGGAAAAACTGCAATAATTCTAATGATCGATTATGTACATTTGATAATGATAGCGATAGCGATACATACAGATATCAAATTTGTCCTTTTTGTCCTGTTTTCCTAAACTAAGTAATAGCGGAAATAACATATTACTGGTGTATCCTGCACACAAGCCTAGCCATAAGTCGATTTGAATTAATCTTGCAGTATATACAAAATCTATACAAAATGCATTGTTAATTATTAAATAATTAATTATAGTATAAGAAACTAAATAAATGTACGAGAGTCGGAATGTGAGGAGGCTCTCTTGGTCTTGCTCGAATTAAAAGTTCAACATTTATTTGGCAATTAAATTATAGCACAGTTGACTAGAGTCTGGTTAGGAACTGCTTTATATATCTTCAGTGGATAGCCTTATGGTTATGGTAGGGTAGGGAGCACACAGGCTTCTCATGTGCATGTATGTAGAATTGGGTATGGGATGCATTGGTCCCTATGCGGCAATCATATTCGGGTTCACGCAAGAACTTCTGTTGTCATGCATAAATTTTACATTTTATTTTAAGTTAAGTTTTCCGGGGAAGTTTTAGCAACCATACAATACCATTTTTTGAATCCACATCACTCCACTCGTTATTTTGCTCAGTATGCTCTCCATTTACAATCGATGGTTTGTTGTCAAAGCCTTAGTATTATAAATTTTCAGCATAAAATGTGTTTGTTCTCTGTGGTGTGCATTGTTTTTTTTATCATCGTAAGTCCGGTAAACATTTCTGCATTCGATTGAGGCTCCTCCCCCTCCCGAACGAACCATTGCAGATGATCAATTTTGTTATGCTTCAAGCCAGGCCGATTCCACGATCTATACAGGCCTCGGGGCAAGAGCAACCGGAGCTTCCACTCGTGGCGAGAATAGAGGACGAGCTGATGACTGACTTCGAACACCCAATGGGTGCAAGAGGAGGCATGAGAATGCGCCGAATTTGGCCTCAGGTGCCACTGCATACACCACGTCGCATGCTCTCTGAGAAGGAAAGCGGTGTCAGCAGTGAAAAACCGAAGCCAAGAGGCAGTGGACTGATCAACTGCGACCAACCGAATGGGAGAAGGGTCAAACTCATTGATGAGCTTTATTGTGATGCTCTTAGTATCGCAAATAAGGAACATGGCGGTGTACTCCATTATCGTATTCATCGACTACCGACGTAGAGCCGTGAAAGTACAAAGTATGTGTATATATTTTATTTATTATTTGTGTAAAAAATCAGAAAAATCATACATATGTCAAAATTATTCTTAGCGTGTGGGAGTGCTAAAGTGCATGGAGCTTCCCAGACAAGATTTCGTTCGCTGTGGTGAGGACCATCCACCCTCTCTCGGCTCTCAGTTGAGTTCGCCGTACCGGCGCATCATAGACCTTTTGCGATTTTATTACCTAGATAATTTGATGATAGGTTGGTGTCTTGGCTACAACTAGAGAGGAAAAAGTATTTATCTCAATATCAGGATTGTCCAAGAAATCATTCTACATCTTCTATTTTACATCAGACTCGAGACGAACAGTGCTGCCAAGTGCATGAGAAAGCGCGCCATTTTCAAAAAATGGTCCACAATGAACATTGTAAATAAGGCAAACAAGCTATCTTGCAACCTTAAACCTTTTGCACCAATGCACTTGCCACGCCATTGCCTTGCCAACAAAATATAATCCACTCATGTGCCCCATTCACGGCAAACAATGTGAATGCTTTACGACCCCTGGTTGGGGCGTTGGGGGATGGCTGGCTGACTCAGCGGGGTGGGGAAGTTTTCCGTTTTGTGGGGCTACTCGTTAAAGCTAAACAGCTTAAGATGCTACAAATTAAATAAAATGAATACCAAGTAATGTTGCAATGAATGGTACAGGAGCAGATGGGCGTAGAGGGTAGAGGAGGGCTCATTGTCAGGGTCGCACCAGGGTTCCCTCCCACGCACCCACTCACATAACCTCTGAAAAGTGACGACAACTGCTGCTTCTTCTGCTGCTGTGGACTCTGACGTGTGTTGTGCGAAGGGGTGGGTCCCAGGTCCTTCCTTTCGCGTCTTCCTGTTGAGCCAAGCAGCTGTAAAAGCTCCTTCGTCTTCTAACGTTCGCTTGGTGGCCAACACTTCAAAAAAGCCCTCATCTCTCGCAGTCTCTCCCTCTGTCACCAGGAGGAAGCTTTGCAGCAACATAAAAGCACCAGGCAGCCGCCACACTGTCGTGCACCCACCAACAACCGCATTTCTTCAGATTAGATAAAGGGTACATATGCCATAACAACAGTAGTTTCGTTTTAAATATTTTCAGATGTGCAATGTCCAGCCGGGCACCATGTAATGGGGTGCCACTGTGCTTTTGAGAGCGCCCATTATTTAAGGGCTGAACTTATGGTCTCTCTTCCTCTCTTTCGCATGGCAGAAAATGTTGCTAGAACAAATTAACAGTTAGTTAGAAAAGTCTAATTCCATACGGCCACAGGCGAACTCGAGCCTCGGTTCGAGTCTCTTCCAGCAACATGAACCGGCATGCAATAGAAAGCCTCACCGCATTCCAAATATGCCATGATTTTTGTACATTTCGACAACATTTTCGGAAAAAACAGTATGGAGAGTATGGATAAGGTGGGAGGTATGAACAACAGGCTAGACGTTCCAGAAAATGCAACGCATGCGAGGTAAACTCCACCCTTTTTACTTAACATACCATGACGGTTCATATGTAGAAGATCGCAGCCTCCCGTTTTATGTTTGTCTTTTTTATTTTTATTGGTCTTATTGGAGCCAAAGCCAGATAAGACACCAATGATACATATGTACGTGCAAATCGAGTATGGAATCATTCAAAAATTCTATGAGATTTTATTTCACTCATTGCTTGGGTCTCCAGGGGGCTTAGCTCTGGAATTAGTTTACCACATTATTATATGTTCAAGGACAACTTGAACAACTTGAGCAACTCAGCCGTGTCCGCGATAGATGTAAGGAATACGTATTCGTTCCCTTCGTATTGCCAATACTGCCGTCTGTGGCATATGTAGAATCGCCACTCTCACCAGTTCCACCATACAGTCGCCAAACCTTTCCATGTTGAAGGAGTTTAGTCTATAGAGAGTTTCAAACTCCCCCATAGAGTCGCAGAACCGTTCCACCAAACGTTTCATCTCTGCGACTTCCCTGGCAATGCGGTTCAGGACATCATCCCTCGGACGGGGAACTCTCGAAAAAGCTGTGTCTCGCCATGTCTTAGAGGTGGTCCAGGACATCGTCCAAAAGTCGGTAATTTTCGGACAAAATCTTACGTATGTACATATGTAAATGCAAAACATCCCACAGCACTGGGAAGTTGGCGGCAGCTTCGTCTTTCTCTCTAAGGTTGCCGGGGCATCCGTCGGATATGATGGCCCTAAGCACCCGGCCATACCCATGACCGATGACGTTCTGCAGAACGAACTGCAGTCCGGCGTCGATCACCTCGGAGCCCAAAACATCCACTCCTATGAAGGCCTGAAAATAATACGCAAATGTTATGCAATTCGACTTACCACTTTCTTATACAAAACATGAAAATTGCTCCCGTCCATGTTGCTATTTCATCTGAACTTAGAGGATACCCCCATGGTTAGAATTTTCCTTAAATCTTACGTTCCTGATCGTTTTATAGTTTTACAATTATTTCGCATATTTTGATTGCAAGCGATGTCGGCGGCGTACAGTGGGACATTCGGCCAAAAAAATTGATGGTTTGGAAAGTACGTTTAATTAAATAAATTCAATTAAATAAATAACATAATCAGTTTACAGGTCTGCTGTCTGCTAACAGAACCCAGTTCACAGCGAAAAACCTTGTCTACAAGGCAAAACAGGTTAGGTGAGCTACGTACGTAGGTTGCAATTTCCGCTGGCCGTTTTTATCTGTTGTCCATACCTGTTTTTCGCTCAGCAACACGCGTTTGTTGCCGCGCAACATTTTCAAGCATCAGGCAGCTTTTGGTACACGAGGTAGAGCTTTTGTGAAATATTTGTACGGTTTTGACTCGTGCGAGGCGAGGCGAAGCAGCAGCAGCAGCAGCAGCGGCAGCGGCAGCGGCCTCAAAAAGCGTCAGAACAGATTGCAGTGCAGTAGAGAAAGCAGTAGAGGCAGTAGAGGAAGCTTTAGTGACCAGAGTCTCGAGTCGACAGCCAGCCCGCCCCTGGAGCCGGAGCCGGAGCCAGAGACAGAGACAAAAGTTGGTAGCTGCTCCAACACCAAACAAATCCCGAAAAAATCCCGAAAAAATCGCGCAAATTGTTATTCCTATTTTCTGTTAAATTATACTTTTTCCCGCTCTCTTGTTTTCATTCCCCGCCCAAAAACCCGCAAAAAAACCAGCTCCATCACATTGTTGTTGCTTTTGCGCCTACCGCCCCGCCGCTCTCTGTAGCAAGGAGGCAGCAGAGAAATAGAGAGATAGAGGAAGAGCGTGGGACCGACCACAGAGAGAAGCAAAGCAATTTTTTTTTGTTATTTATTTCGCGTGTGGCGCGTGTAAACAAATTCTCTCGTTCTCGGTGTTTTTTTTTTGTTGCCAATTTTTTTGATTGTGTTTGCAGCGGTAATGAATGAAAGTGCATAACGGGAAAGGAAACACAAGACAAATATAAATATAAACAAACAACGATAGACAGAAGAAGCAGAATAAAAAGGAAGAACGAGAGCGGAGGAGGAGGAGGAGCAGAAGCAGAAGCAGAAGCAAGCGGCAGCAGCAGGAAATCCTCCGGAAGGCAAGGTAGAGATGAGGTAATTCCTATCGAAGCAAAGAGCATCAAAGACCGACACCCCCCGCCCTCTCACGAGTAAAAGAAATTGCAACATATCTAGAAGAAGACGCAGTAGCAGCAGGAAGTAAGGAAGCACCGGACAAACGGGTAAGAGCATTTCTTTGATCAATTGCAATTGCATGCACAAGTGCAGATATGGATTCTGCAGTCCAGTTCCCCTTAAAACCAGTTCAGATACAAGT
Organism: Drosophila algonquin; assembly: GCA_035041765.1. NCBI lineage: Eukaryota > Metazoa > Arthropoda > Insecta > Diptera > Drosophilidae > Drosophila > Drosophila algonquin. Next base: position 528,932 of record JAWNKY010000238.1, on the reverse strand, counting down.
CCTGAGCGTGTGCATTATTTGGGCAGCCTGCTTTTAGGCGCAGCCCAGGAGACGGTTAGACTGAAAGGACTGCCATTGGAGCCAAGCCCCAAAGTTGTTTACAATCAGATTTTGATAAAATGTGGACAGAGCTATGGAAAAAAATAAATCCGAAAATAATTTAGGTGGTTGGTTCAGCAACACAATATCTAATGTTTATTGGAAAAAACAAATTAATTCCAAAAAAGATTTATCGTACCGAAATGATTTAAAATCGGATTTTAGATACTACCAGTTTGTGAAGATTGTCTGCTTATCAGACCCCTCGACAATTCGTATATCAGATCCCATAAAAGATCTGTTTTCCATTAAAACTCTTCTCCTACTTTTTAAGCTTTTTCAACGAACTTTTTGAACAGAAAATTGTGTTACACCTAAAACCCTGTTTTTAGAGCCCCTTATTCATAGGGGCTGATATTTTTTTAAACATATTTACATACATATGATGTATGTACATATGTACATGTATTGTGGAATGAAACTGGTATGGATGGAGGACAGATCTGCATAGAAAAAAGGTATTTCCAGGGATTCAAGAAAGTATGTACGCACCCGTTTTTATGTATTCGTTATGTGGGGTGCGAAATGCCTTCACAATGCCCATGGGGAGATGCATCGGGCACTGCAGCAGGGACTACGATAGGGAGAGGATCCAGCATCCCTGTTTCTCAGTCGTAATGCTAATGTTGATTCAGACCATGGTATAATCACAGAAGGTATGGACAGTAGACAAACAATACATATATGTACATATGTATGGCCTTACCTTCTATGAATGTCTACCATGATCCCTACAGGAGTCTGCTTTAAGAAGCTCCTAAAATATCTTGTAAGAAGGACCACAAACTTTGAGCGAAGCAGTCTCTCGTAGACAAACTGTATCCCCTTCGTAATCGAATTCTAAATTGATCCATCCGCTCTATCCCTAAACCATGGAGACAGCCACTGCCATTATTGCCTCGTGTGCGCCGTGGGTGGGATACTGCTGCTACTGCTCTGCGTCTGTTTCTTCTGAGCTGGATGAACGCCCAGAGACGCCACCGGCAGGGGTAGATCTTCTTGAGCGGTGACCAGAGGCAGAGTGGGGCCAGAGCCATATACGGGAGGGGGAAGCAGGAGGAAAGCGCGGAAAATACATAAGTAAATGAATAAATAATGTAAACAAAATATTAAATTAGAAGAAATTTGCTTGTGCGCTCATGAGAAGCGGACGGGGGAAGGGCAGTGGGAGAGTAAACCGAATTTGCACCTCTCCGCGCTCTCACTCTCTCCAATACCACCTCTTAATACAGTTTGAGCAGCACAGCGCATCAGGCAGACACTTGTTTCGCCGCTCGCCGCCGCCCCCCTTAATAGAGAAACAACTGTAAAACAGAAGCAGTGAAGTAGAGCTGTGGCAAAGGTACACTTACAGTTAGATACATATGTATATACATACACACAAATATTCATACATATGTACATAGGTGCGGTACCAGCTACATTTTCTTAAGGGTACATCGTACGGGTGCAGGGGATAGAAAATCTTGGTGCTCTTGATACGCTTTTAACGAGACAATATTATGATTTCGGCCTAATTTTTGCGACATTTCAATCGTAAAGAGTTTTGAAAATATCTGGATGAAACTTTGCAGGTTTCATCGCTGATTTGAAGATAATCCAATAAGTTTACCCGTTCAAGCAAATGAAGTGTATTCCAGCTAAGAAAAACCTTTTATCTAAAACTAATGATATTCTCAGTTTGTTAGTCTGTTAGGTAAGGGTATCAAAAAGTTTCGGTGCCTGCAGCTCCCACGTTTCGCCTCATGTTTGTTGTTCTTGTTTCCTGCCTTTCTGCCCGCTGCGTTTGTTTGTTTGCTTTCTGCCGCTGCTCCCGACGCTGCGCTGGCGTTTCTGTCTGCCTCCCTGAATTGCTCCCGCTCCCGCTGCTGATGGTGGTGGTGGTGGTGGTGCTGCTGCGATGTGGATTGTGCAATAAAAGCTACAATAACAAACAAATGGATCCACGTTACAGCCACACTCATCGAAAACCCCCAAAATAGGGAGGGTGGGGAACAGGCCAAGAACAATAATCATTTTTGCACTCGTTCTCTCTCTCTCTCACGATCAGACGGCGGCGGGCACCCACGCACGCAGCCACAGACACAGATTTAAGATAGAGAGTGTGCATGAGAGGGAGAGCGCGCCATGGCCCAAGGTGTAATTAAGCAAGGTGGATGATTGGTTCACCCACCCACTCCTCTAAATTAGCCATGTGGTTTTTAGTCCTAAAATATCGCCTCTCATTGTGTCCAACGTTAAGAAGCAATTGAATGAGAATTTTCTGGGAAGCCTCACCCTCTTTTACTACTCCTTGGCCAATGATTTGTTTTCGTTTTCGTTTGGAGCAAAGTATATTTAATATAAGGAAAGGCTGCTCTAGAAAGCAGCCATATAAAGAACAGAATAATGCATATACCGAGACAGCTAGAGATAAGGAGATTTAGATAAACACCGCCAGGGACAGTCGCCACCAAAAAGACTTACAAAAAAGGTTTATATGAGAAATATGTTATATTCATTTGTCCAACAAGAGAGGACTTGCTGAAGGACGGTCCACCTACCCCATAAGTTGTACCATGCGTTTGAATTTAAGCATTAGGTTCTCTTTTCTTTTTATCTCTCTCCTGCTTTTGCAGGGCTCATTAATGAAACGCGAAATTGAGCACCGCACTGAGCTTTTCCCGCTAGTCCGCGCTGCTCGGAGAAAATTTGCACTCGCAATAAACAGAAGAATGAAAGGGAGAGAGAGCGAGCGAGAGAGAGGGAGAGAAAGATAGTCACCAGAGAGTGTGAACGGGAAAGCAGAAGAACGGTTTGGTTGCGAGAAGGGGAGCGCAGGCAACGTGTTTCGGTTTTGGTTTCGGTTTCGTTTGGCTCTGGCTCTGCCGCCTCCTCTGCTACACGGGCACGGGCCTAAAAAATACACAAAAACGTTTTCTTTTGTTGGTTTTTTTTGATAGTTTTTCGAAAAAGTTTCATTGCGATCAAAGTGTTATATTTCCTTCCAGTGAAAAATAGAGAAAGAAAAGCATAGAAACAGAGAGAGTGAGAGCGGGAAAAAGAGTGTGATAAAAATGCAACAAATTCAGTAGAGCCTCCAAGCGGCAATCAGGTGTCAGTGCCACTGAGAGCACGACGGAGAGCAGGCATAAGACAAAAGAGAGGAGCCAAGAGAGCTCTCCTCGATCTATGCTGTTAAAACAGTAAGCGCCAAAAGCTGCTCACAATGCTTCTCAAACCCGCATATGCGAATGCAAAGCAAACAAAAAAGGAAAAACGGAAAAACAAAACCAGAAACTAATTAAATACGTGAGTAAAGCACAAACACAAAAGCAAACACACACACACACATCGATTAACGGTTAAGATCTATAGAAAAGAGCAGGAAAGAAAGCGAGACAGAGAGAGAGAGAGAGAGTAAGCGTCTACCTAGCATTACCGTGTGGGCATCGATACTCGTTTTGTTTTGTTTTGTTTTAACTAAAGAAAACCCTTAATATTAGTAATAAGACAGTTGTTCAAATATCGAATCGCTAGACAGAAAGACACAGAAAGGCAGGATGCAGAATCCAAAAAGCTACATAGAAGGGTGTCTCATAACAGTTATCTGTTATACATCAGTTCTACAGTCGGGGGGGAGGAATGACGTTTGATTCATAATTTGCTTGCATAAATTCTAGGGAAATTTCGCGCTACTCCGATGACTAACCCTCCCGCCCGTTGCCACTGCAAAAAACTAAAGAGAGATACATAATATAGAGAAACTGGAGGGAGGGAGAACGAAGTACTCCAAAAAGTTGGAAGAGTATCAGATAAGCAAAGTTATCTGATGTCTGCGCACAAAACATTCTGTTCCCCAAAAGGGGAGATTATGTTGATCAGGTTAAGCCTATGGAATATCCATTAATATCCAGGATAACAAATGATTCGTACTAAGGAAAACTAAGGAAAAACACCTGCTGAAAACCGTTGTTATCGCTTCTATAGGCAAATATTGCTGTATTTCTGTATTTCTGTATTTCTGTGTTTCTGTATTTATGGTGTTGTAAGCAGTAAATAAAAAACCAGAATTATCATGCATTTATCATTTATCGAGTGGCAGAGATAATACTTTGCCTTGCAAAGTCATTTCTTCATTCAGTAGGAGCTGTTGATTTTAATCCGCTCATCGGATTGGCGATTCCATCAACTAATTACAAATGATTTTGTTTGATTAAAGGTTTTGGGCTGCGGTTTTGTATGCCTTAATGAGTACCCTGTACAGTTACGGGTTCTCCATTATCTGACGAGCTGTGTGCAAATTCTCAACGATGATGATGTGGTGTGTTGTGGTCACCAACCTCCCAGTCCCAGTCCGAGTCCCAGTCCCAGTAACAGTTGCAAGTGCAAGTGCCCCATTGCTACCTACCCATGTGGTAGCGCACATTCTGACAATTACGGGCTCTCGCATGGCATTATGTGTTAATCTAGTTAATGCCATCAATTCGGCGGGCCTTTTGTCATCCGGCTCAGTTCACATCGCTTGAGTGGAGCCAGCGCTTCTGTTCAATCAACTGGCGTTGGCGTTGGGGGTTGGCGTTAGCGTGGGGTTGGGGTTGGGGTTGGGGTGCGCCTCCTCCTTCGACTCTCCTGCTACTGCTCTTCCTGCTGCTGTAGACGCGGCGTATGCGTAATTTCTCGTGTCACTTTCAACCCAAAGGAGGTAAGAAGCGGCATATGCAGTGTAAGTAAAGCAATAAATGATTCTTTTCGCCTTTAGTTGGAATCCTTTTGGATCTTTCCGTCGTAGCTAAGATCTTGTTTTGGCCTCTAATTTGCGGGGAATATATGTATGTATCCCCATTGTAACGCATTTTGAGCTGGATAACCCGGATCTGAATGAATTTGAATTGAATTTGCGGTCAACCGCAAAGTGCGCAAAGTGACGAGAGATGCAGTTTGACAGTCACCAGCAGTGGCGTGGCAGGAAAACGGAAAGGGGGATCCAAGCGGAAAATTAAATATGGATGAATGTGACCCAATTTGTATTTGAACAAATAAAAGGTAGCAAAACGTATGAAGAGGGTTCTATTATTCTATTCTATTATAATCATCTCTATTGAAACTTTTTGGACTGGACTTCTGACTCTATGAAAACTTAAAGAAAGGCCATGAGGTCTCTCTCTTTTGAGACTTAAATGGGAAATGAACACCCATGAGTACCGGATTACTAAAGGATCCATGGCATAGTACGCTTGCGATTCCGAAGTCCGAAAGTGACCAAACGGATGCGGGAATTTGGGCCAGTTCCTGCTCCGTTACTCCTGCTCCGTTACTCCTGCTCCGTTACTCCTGCTCCGTTACTCCTGCTCCCGTTACTCCTGCTCCGTTACTCCTGCTCCGTTACTCCTGCTCCGTTACTCCTGCTCCGTTACTCCTGCCCCGTTACTCCTGCTCCGTTACTCCTGCCCCGTTACTCCTGCTCCGTTACTCCTGCTCCGTTACTCCTGCTCCGTTACTCCGTTACTCCTGCTCCGTTACTCCTGCCCCGTTACTCCTGCTCCGTTACTCCTGCTCCGTTACTCCTGCTCCGTTACTCCGTTACTCCTGCTCCGTTACTCCTGCCCCGTTACTCCTGCTCCGTTACTCCTGCTCCGTTACTCCTGATCCGTTACTCCTGCTCCGTTACTCCTGCTCCGTTACTCCTGCTCCGTTACTCCTGCTCCGTTACTCCTGCTCCGTTACTCCTGCTCCGTTACTCCTGCTCCGTTACTCCTGCTCCGTTACTCCTGCTCCGTTACTCCTGCTCCGTACTCCGTTACTCCTGCTCCGTTACTCCTGCCCCGTTACTCCTGCTCCGTTACTCCTGCTCCGTTACTCCTGCTCCGTTACTCCGTTACTCCTGCTCCGTTACTCCTGCCCCGTTACTCCTGCTCCGTTACTCCTGCCCCGTTACTCCTGCTCCGTTACTCCTGCTCCGTTACTCCTGCTCCGTTACTCCGTTACTCCTGCTCCGTTACTCCTGCTCCGGTACTCCTGCTCCGTTACTCCTGCTCCGTTACTCCTGCTCCGTTACTCCGTTACTCCTGCTCCGTTACTCCTGCCCCGTTACTCCTGCTCCGTTACTCCTGCTCCGTTACTCCTGATCCGTTACTCCTGCTCCGTTACTCCTGCTCCGTTACTCCTGCTCCGTTACTCCTGCTCCGTTACTCCTGCTCCGTTACTCCTGCTCCGTTACTCCTGCTCCGTTACTCCTGCTCCGTTACTCCTGCTCCGTTACTCCTGCTCCGTTACTCCTGCTCCGTTACTCCTGCTCCGTTACTCCTGCTCCGTTACTCCTGCTCCGTTACTCCGTTACTCCTGCTCCGGTACTCCTGCTCCGTTACTCCTGCTCCTCGTGACTGGCAGCACTGGTGCGAGCCTTCTTCATGGCAGGACATTTGTGTGTTGCTTGGGGTCTTTGAACACTTGGCTTGCAGACACTATTCAATGCTAGAGCAAGGAGTGCAGTGGAGTACAGGGGATGCATTCGGGATGCATGAGGGATTATAATAAAAGACAATATGATGTCAAAACTAACAAACAAATGCAGAAAATGTTTCTTTACTTTGATTGAATGAAATTGTATGCAAAATTCTTGAATGAATTGTCTCTTGGGGATTATAAAAGTTGAATGGAAACAACGTTGTCCTGGAAAAGTTGTGTTTCTTGGGTTTTCTGAGGTTTCTGGGAATGTGGGGGGGTTGAGTACCTGCTGTTACAGTGGCCTTTGACTGGTTCAAGTTCACTTTGGCTTTCAATCTGTCGGTGCGGTTGACAGAGTTTCAAGGAAGCCCAAGGTCCTGCCTCTCAATTATTTCCTTGTGGGGGAGGGGTCGGGAGGGGAGGGGAGGGAGGGAGGGGAAAAACTGCAACAGCATCCAATGATTGGGGGGCAGCTCGTTCTGACGATGCCACCGCGCTATAGCTCGTATTTCTTTAATGATTCGCCTTTAACTCATTTCCGTCATTCACTTTCACTCCCCTCCGTTTCTCTCTCTCCCTCTCGCTCTCCCTCTCCCTTGCTCTCTCTCTCTGCTGCTCTGCTGCTCTGCTGTCGGCATTGCGAAAATATCAAACGAGCAAAATTACATTATTGACTTACTGACGTCGTTGCTTTCGCTTTCACTCTGGCCTTTGCTCCTCCAGCTCTTCCTTTGCTTTTTGGCCTGGCTTTTTTTTATGGCCATCGCACCACCACCCCCCGCCCCACACCACACCGCACGCCATTTTGACAGTTTGAACGCTTTGCAAATAGAGCGTCAGGAGGCGCATAGCATGGCATGGCGTTGACGGCCGTCGTCCTCGTCCTTGTCCTCGTCCTGCTGCCTGATAAGTGCTCGCCGGGGCACGCCGGGGACTTGTGATATCAGTCGACGGATTGGAGACGGCAGGTACTATACATTGGGGAGGGGACGGGACGGGACGGGACTCCGGGAGTTGTAGTGTAGTTTAGATACGTTTTTTGTCCCCGGACAAGCAATTACCTGAGTACAACGCGGCAGACGGCGGCAGTAGATACAGCCACAGATACAGATACAGATACAGGCCAGGGGCAGGAGATACAGCGTAGATTAGATACGGAAACGGCACAGATACGGGAAATGAGTCCTATGTATCTGTATCTGTATCTACGAAAGATAAATGTACATCTAATGGAATATCTGCTTGATCCTTGAATCATTTAGTTTCCTAATAATTTGTTTCATTCAGGGCTCCGTTTGGTATCCGTGGAAACACCAATAATTGCATACCACACACGAATTGTATCTTCCGCTTGCAATTGGCATCTTCTTCTTTGTATCTTTGTATCTGTTGTGGCTTCAATTGCCAATATGCCACACAAACAGATGCATCTTTGGGCAGTGATGACCATCTGACAATCTGTATCTCAGATACGCAGCAAGTGGCTATTAGCAGCACTTTCAATAGATACAGGTAGCTCTTGGATGCGTTCACGCTCGGAAGATTGCTGCTAGGCAGGAGGAGGCCTCCCTTTGGGGGGCTTGGGGGGTGTGTGGGAGTTTGTGGTCGGGGGGGGGATTTCTGTGAAATAAAGAAGAGGAAAATCGAATCAGTCTTCAACATAAAACGCACACGCACACACACACACAAGGAGAGTGGAGAGCAAAGTGAACAATTTTATTAAAGCATCCGTGTGTTGCGTGAAAAGCCAAAAGGTTTTTCCTACTCAGAGATTCTCCACCACAAGGGGCGGGAGGTGGGAGGGGGTTGTGGCATGTCCGCTTGATTGACTCACTGTGCGAGGAGCGCGAGGAGTGGAAAGGCGAGCAGAGTACCGGAGAGGAGAGGAGAGGAGAGGAGAGGAGTGTCCTTGGCTGCATAGTTTTAATTAAAATATCATTAGGGCAACGAAATGAATGCCCTGAGAGCCCTGAGCGAGAGAGAGAGAGAGAGAGAGAGAGAGGCGCATAATGGTCCAACCAAAACCACCAAGGATGAAGGCTGGCTGAAGGCTGGATGATGATGATGGGGCAGCGGCGTGTGGCATGTACAAACATCATCAAACTAATTATGAGGCCAGAGAAAAGCAGGACATAAAACGCAGAAATATGCAGGAACAGGAGGCGGCCAGCGGGAGGCTGCCTCTGGAATATCTACGACTACGAGTATCTTTTGCATATGAAAGCAGTTCTGAAATTGGAACATTGCCCCGTCTAACCCCGTCAGAAGGAGCAGCAGCGGCAGTACCCCCCTCCTCCCCTGCTCATTGATTAAAAGTTTTCACAAAGTCAACACGGGAGAGGCGCAGGACCACCGCAGGACTACAACACAGAGGGATAGGCAGGGAGTAGGCAGGGAGTAGACCATCGTCATCATCATCGTCATCATCATCTCTGGACCATCCACAAATGCAATTTGCACTCAAAAGAGTCACAAAAGTTGGAACTGAATTATTCAATGTTTTTTGTTGTGCAGGGAACGGGAATCTCTCTCTCTCTCTCTCTCTCTCTCTCTCTCTCTCTCTCTCTCTCTCCACGTCTCGAATCTTCAAACAGATGTGGAAACGAAAGTCTACACTTGGAGAAAAGACAAAATATTCCTGGAAATCTTAGCTGAAATTCGTATATTGTACTCTCTTCCAGCGTGGCTTAGCTGTGAAGAGTAAGTAAGTCTTTCACTCTCTTCCAATGTGGATTAGTTGCAAATTTTTGGTTATTTTTTCATTTAATAATAACTGCAATTCTCCGACTCCCTCTCACAGTGTGGCTTAGTTTTTGGTCACACATTTTTCTAGGTGTAACTGCAAAATATGCCGTGTCCTCTCTGTGAGGCCCTGTGAAGGGCGTCTGTGGGCGGCGCTCTTGAGGGCACAGCCGTGTGTGTGTGGCACAGCCTCATGCTGCCTCCTTTCTCCTCCTTTCTCCATCTTTCTCCATCTTTCTTCTTCTTTCTTCTTCGTTTTATTTTATTTTTTATTTTTTTTTTGCAATTTCGCTGCTCATTTGCCAGGTTTTTTTATTTGCATAGCCACGTCGTCTCCACCCACCCTTGCATCCTCCCAGTGCCTCCTGCCTCCTGCCTGCCGCCCTCTGCTTTGGCCTCCTTTGCCTCCTGCGCTCCTGTTGTATTTTATTTTATTTTATTTTATTTGCATTTGTTTGTAAATGATTAACAAAGAGGTTAATGTGCACAGGGCGGCGAGAGATGAACAGCAGCTCAAAAAGAGGCGCCGCCTCCTCCGTATCCGCATCCGCATCCGCATCCCTATCCGAACCCCCTCCCCCCTGCCAGCTGGAGCAGAAATCGTGCAGCAGAATGAAGATGAATGCACTGAAAACAACAAAATGAGAAACAATAAAAGATCTTTTCGACTTGGAGACGAAAAGAGCGAAAATCGGATTGCAAACATGGGATATCTCTGCTTGACAACTATATCCACCATTATCGAATACTATATGTACTCTTATAAGTTCTTTAGATCCTTTAGAACAGGAAACTCTTTATTTTATAGTTTTTTCAAAGTTTTAAACTCTTCAGATATATGGAGATCCTCGCTTGAAAACACAAAAGATACAAAGTATCTAACAGCTGCAGATGCTAAATGCAAGCGGAAGATACAATTCTTACACACTCCTCCATCAGGGGAGCTCCTCTGGGTGGCTCTTCGGAATTAGGTGTTGAAATTCCCCATAAGCAAACGGACACGTCTGTTGTGAATGGCACGAAACAGAGGGACGAAGAAAGAGGGAAGGAAGGATTCGTGGATTCGGTTTCAAACAGCGGGTATCAGCGGGTATCTGGAATGTTCTCTGGCATTTCTCTCAGTGCATCTCAACTTGCGCCAAAGGCAGGCAAAGAAATGCAAATTTAGTTCATTAGGCACCAGCGTTAATTTTTTGTTCGTGTATGAAATTGAAGTGAAAGGGAGAAGAAGGGAAAGAGAGAGAAGAGAGAGAGTCAGAGTGAAAGTGTCACCGTCAGGAGATGCAACATGGAATGACCTTCACACACACTTCTCCTGTGGGGAGGGGGGGGGCAGTGTTGCCTCTTTTTGGGTTGGTCCCTTCTTTGATTTGAAAAATTAAGGCCAAGTGCAGAGGCTGAAAGACTCATTCAAACGCGAGGTGTTGAAATCGTGTATGGACATACATATGTATGTATGTTGCATATCCCTAGAAACTATTCATTAAATATACTTACATATGGGCAGTTCTCGGAGTAAAAACAAACATCCGTCTGGACTCTCTATATCCATGTACAGATACTTACATATATTACTGTTGTTTCAACTTGCAGCTTGTTGCCATTTGGACCATTTGGACCTCTGGTTTTATGCTGAATGTTTTGGGTAAGTTCTATCGGTCAAATATACGCTAAAAACGATCAAATAGATGGACATGGGTAAAACTCGATACAAAGTGTCATACCATGCTTTACCATTCGATTAGAATAATACGAGTGCATCTCTTATCGATAAGTAAGCGATACATTTGTTGTAGAAGTAGATACAGTTTCAAAGAAATATCGATTAAAATTGTTAAAAAATCAATGGAAATCGATGTAAGCAGATAAAAATAAATAGAATAGACCTTAGAGAGATCTTTAAACCTTAAAAGGAAATTCCAGACACTTGGGAGCCTTGTCGTTATATGCAATACACCCACGGAACGGGTGCATCGGTACTGCGAGTGGCCAACTGATTGCATGCAGTTGCTCACTGCACTTGACGTTGGGATGTTGTGATCATTTCTTTGCTCGCAACATAGCAGGCATAAGTTCTGTACTTTAGTTTTAAGATTATCAGTGAACCAGCGATAATTGAGCTTGAATGGATGTATCGATAAACCGAATGTATCGATGGATTGCACTGCCCCGCAATCAACCTGCTCCAGTTTCTGTTTCTGCCTCCTAATTCCCTTAATTTTTTTGCTTGTCAGTCGGCCTGGGTCTTGGGTCCTAGGTCCTGGGCTGCTGTGTGTTTGGGATCCTGGTTCCAACCTCAGCACACTTTTCGGGGTTGGAGAAGCTGAAAACTTTCTTTCTCTTTTCTTTTTCTCCTTTGCTTTTTATTATTTTATTATTATTTTGCTTCGTTTGTTCGTTCGTCCTTTGCTTTATGTATATTTCATATGTGTGCTGGCATCGCGAGGAGGTAAAAGTTTTGTCATGGCTTTTCGGTGGTCGCCTCATGCGGCATGCGGCATGCGGCACGCCTCAACTCAACGTATGGAACGTACGGAACGTACGAGAGTATGCAACACACTTGTGGCTCATGTTGTATTAATATAATCACTTTGGGAATTTTATCCCCAAAAGGAGAGAATGAGAGAACCGGAGACAGAATAGAGCAACACAGGGAGCGGGGAGCGGGGAGCAGGGAGCGGGGGGCAGGGCATGCCAAATGGATATTAAACTATACTCGTCGTACCTTTTTTTTGTTGTTGTCGGAATGGAAAAGGAAAAGGACTGCCGCTGCTGCTGCCGCTGCTCCCCCATTCGAGTTTATGCTCCGTGTCCGCAGTCCCTGATTATGACAGTTACATGTCGTGTTGTGTGGGGGCGTAGAATGGGTGTGTGGGTGGGTGGGTGTGTGGGTGGATGAGTCAGTGGCCCACCTCCCCGAAGAACCACAACACCACCACAGCGCCACCAGCTTCTGTTTCTACTTCCGAGGCATTATCTGCACTTGAAGCTCCCTTCCAACCTTCTCTCTCTCTCGCTCTCTTGCTTGCTCTCTCCCTCTATTGCTTGCTCTCTCTCTCTCCCTCTCTCCCTCTCTCCCTCTCTCCCTCTTGCGCTTGCGGCACAACAGAAGGGTTAAACAGATTTTAATGACCCGCTAACTGGCTGGAAATGAATCGGTTGAGGTTTTTCGGGGGGCAATGGGACGAAGATGGGAAGTTCTCTGGCTTTGGCTGTGAACTGTGACCTTTTAATTACCTTTCCCATGATTGAATTGAACGATTGAGACCTTCGACATTCGCTGGGATCGGATTATCAGCCACATTCACATGTGACTGGCATTTCTCTGCCACATTCACATGTGACTGGCAATTCCTTCTGCCTTCTGCATTACCCACCCTTCGGATATCTTCCTCCTCTCTCTCTTTCCCTCAATTGTAGGGTATTCCCAAAATTGTATTAATTTTGAAAAGTTTTCTAATCTCACTTTTGCCTTTTCCGGTTCACGCCACCCTTCGGTTCGGTTCCCCTTCCCCTTCCCCTTTTGGGACATCCCTTTTGTTTCCAGCCTCGTTCTCCCTTTTTTGTCATAATTTTGGGGCATGTTAATTTGCGGGGCTTATGGCTTTTGAGTGGCGTGCCGTGCGCCCAGTGCTCAGTGCTCAGTGCCTGTGCGTATCCTTGTCCGACCCTCAAACCCTCAAACGCTGCTGCTATCGCCTTCTCTCTCTCTCTCTGCTTCTCTCTCTCTCTGCCTTGCCATTATTCCACTTTTGGCACGGCCAGAAATAACACACGGACACACACATGCGGATGGATGGGTGGCCATCAGAAAGTGTAGCATACAGTTTTGCGTCGCTTATGTAATGCTCAAGCATCTGACGGCGTTGTCTGCCCCCAGTCCCAGCCAGTCCCAGTCCCGCCTGCCGCCTGCCGCCCTTCTGTCCTCCGTCTGCCTGCGCCTTGACTTTCATGCGTATGCAAAAAGTAGAGAGCGATACAGAGGCAGAAAGCAACAGCAAGATAGCAAGAATAAAGGAGAAGCAGAGAGAACAAGAAAAACAAGAAACATGAGGGAATCAAGAGAGTGGGAGGGAGTGTGTGTGTGTGTGTGTGTGTGTGTGAGGATGGACCTATAGTCCTACGTGCACATACATTAAACGGCCGCCTAATGTCGGCGTCATTAGCCGCGCCACCAACACCGACAACACCCAACACCCCACTCCACCCCACTCCACCCTATCCATTCATCCATCCACCCCATCCACCCCCCATCGCCCACACTATTCTTCTTTGTGCTCCTTTAGTATTCCACCTTGCTTCGCTTAGCCAGCCTGCCCCACCCGCCGCGCCCCTCCTGCCAGCGCCCTTCCATGCAGCAGTCCCAGCAGTCGATTTTTGCACTGAGGGAAGTGCAATGCCCATTGGGGGTGCCCATTGCCCGTTGCGCCTGGAAACTAGATGATTCGCGGGATTTAATGGAATTTTTCATAACCGTTTCATAACCGTTTCATAACCGTTTCATAACCGCTTCAGAACCGATTCATAACCGTTTCACAACCGATTCACTTGAGCAGCCCTTGCTTAATCGATTCGAAGTATGTATGATTATTCGAGAATCTTGTTTAAATTTGCCATAACCGTTTCAAACCCATCTCAGAACCGATAACCGATTCGAACTTTTGACTAGTTATTACCGTTTATATAATCGATTCACAAACTATTTTCAATTCCGTTCATATCAAAATGAAAAACCCATTAATTTACCGTTTCCCAACCGATTAAAACACGAGAATATTTTCAAACTAAAATAACCGATTCGTTACCATTTGAAATTAGTTTCAACAAAGAGATTAAGTGGCAGTTGACTGTGACTGAACTGACTTTCAAGTGTAGAATTGAATCGGCTATCAAACGGTTATTAAACGGTTAAAAAACTAAAATAACCGATTCGTTACCATTTGAAATTAGTTTCAACAAAGAGATTAAAGTGGCAGTTGACTGCGACTGAACTGACTTTCAAGTGTAGAATTGAATCGGTTATCAAACGGTTATTAAACGGTTAAAAAACTAAAATAACCGATTCGTTACCATTTGAAATTAGTTTCAACAAAGAGATTAAAGTGGCAGTTGACTGCGACTGAACTGACTTTCAAGTGTAGAATTGAATCGGTTATCAAACGGTTATTAATGTGGCCTGCTGTATGGCTGTTTCAGTTTATTTTGTCAAACTATGCATGCAATTTCTCTCAGTGAACGGCTCCTTGGCCCTCCCTCAATGAGAGAGGCGAGAGAGCCGTACCGTGTGGCACGTTGTGTTCTTCTCTATTGGCAGTTCTCTCGACAGTGCCCCGCTCCCCCCCTCATTCTCCCTTGCAGTCGCCGCCGCCGCCGCCGCCTCGATCCAACGATCAACTTTGATGGCTTTGGATGGCCATAATGGCGGTAATGGATCGCCACTCATCCACTACCGTAATGCTGATGACATCTAGGGAGCCAAGCTGCTGCTGCACACAGCCCCCCCGTGTAGCTGTGGCAGAGAACAAGCCAAAGGGGGAGCCAAATGAGGACACACACACAAGAGGGGCAAGGAGGCAAGGAGGCAAGGAGGCAGGCACTGACTAATGATTTACAAAATATCCTGCTGGGGCTCTCTCTCTCTGCTGAATGGGAGGGGGAGAGGAGACGGCTCCCCTTTTGTAGCCTTTTTATCTGTCGATTTGATGGCAATTACCCCGGAGAAGCAACAGCATCCCACACAGCATCCACATTGAGCCATTCGAGCCATTCGAGCAGCAGTCACTGACATATCTAATCGGTGGCAAGAAGCATGGGCCACCGCACCGGATCAATGTCAACAGGCCCATCAGGACGACTCGAATGTCTTCCAGAGTACTCGTACGAGTACGAGTATCGTACGGTCTTCAATTTGAGGCTGGCTGGCAGGCTACGAGTGCAATCAAACGCGTCTATCGAGGAGGAGGCAGTGGGGCAGGACGACGACGACGACGACGACGACGACGACGTGTCTATGGGCCGACATGAATGTCTAACCATGTCTAACGCATTATTTACACAATACGCCCAAGTTAATTGGTGCCAATGGAGGGACCTCAATGAACCCCAATCCAAGCAGCACCCAATATCCACCCTTCCACCCTTCCATCCGGCCAGCCAGCCAGCCAGCCTGCCCTTCAGTTTGGCAGACGATGTTTGTGTTCTGTTTATAAATGGATACGTTACGAGGATATTCGGTCCGTCGGTTGGTCGGTCGGTCGGTCGGTCGGTCGGTCGGTCGGTTGTCTTCCTCCCCCCACCCACAAGACGTCGAAAGTGTGCGCAATTAATTATTTGTCATTGGTTTTCTCCCAATTCCCCATCCCACATCCCACATCCCCCATCCTTACACTGCCACTCTTATGCCTTCTCTCTCCCTCTCACATCCCTTTCATTGTCTCTCTCTCTCTCTCTCTGTCTCTGTTGGTCTGTTGTCTCGCTCGGAATGACGTGCCAACGTCTGGAGTGTCATCTGGTTAAGCACTCCACGCTCCGGATTTACGTTTGACAGGGAGTGGGGTGTGTAGGGGGGCTATAAGCCAAGATCAGGGATAGAGGAGCTACTTGGAGCAGCCATGGGTCAGGCTTTGAGCGTTTAGTTGCCGCGTAATGCACACGACATGTATTTTGTGGGTGAAGAGTAATGGAGAGAAGGACTACAAGAGGCTACCCCCCAGAAAGTGGGAGCAAGACCACAAGAGTGTCGGATATCTTTAAGAATTGGTTCATCTTCCGCTGCCTTGGTCACACTAAAAGTACAGCACCGCACCAGATGCAGTTATTTGCAAGATTGCCAGAGATGGAGCGAGAGGGAGAAGGAGAACAAAGCGGAGGCAAAATATTTAGAAGGGTTTTCTTGCCCCCTGCCATCACTCCCTCTGCGCCTGTGTTGCACCCGAAGTTCGTTGTCCTTCAGGAGCCAGAGGACCAGAGGACCCCGCCCTGCCCGGCCCTGCCCGGCCCTGTGCTGCGCCTGTCTGCGGTGTTTCATTAACTTGCAGCATTAACTTGCAGCAGTTCCAAATTTATTTCGCTCGGGCATTCTGTCTTCTGTCTTCTGTTTTGTTTCAAAAATAATCTATCGGATGAGGGCATTACTATAACTGCTTCCAGTTGGTCTGGAACTAGATATAGAGGCCAAAGGGAGCCGCTTGAACGTATCCAAGAGCTACCTGTATCTCAAGTGCTCATGATAACCACTTGCTGCATCTCTCAGATACAGATTGTCATATGGTTACCCCCTTCAGGTAGTTATCACTGCCCACAGATACATCTATTTGAGTGCTTCAAGTGCAATTGAGATACCACAACAGATACAGAGATACAAAAGGCGTATCCATCAGATATGCCAAAAGATGCAGATGCCACATGCAAGCGGAAGCTACAATTCGTGTGGGGTTACTTGAATATCTCCTGGCATCCCCTGTGGGCAGCATTCGCTGTACTCACTTCCCCATAAGCGAAAGGGATCCACTATCATCCTGGCGGAGGGGGAGCTGTGGGTGCCCTTTGATTGTTAATTGGAAAGTCGAGTCCAGTCGAGTCCCCCAATTAGGGAATTTTGTCGACCAAATGCACACACACACACACACACACACACACAGCAAATGATTCTGCGAAGCGGCGAGAGTGCGGGGGCAGCAGAGTGCGGGGGAAGTACACTCCTTGGTATTTACTCTTAGCCATGCTTTAGCTTTGATTTGCAATTAAGTGTACGCACAATTTTTGACAAGACTGTGGCCTCCGACCCTTGTGCGGAGGTCGGGGGAGGTCGGGGGAGGTCGTTGGGGATGTAATTTGATGCGCTTAACCTTTTTCGCATTGGTCGCCATGGAAATTGCTTAATTTTCCACCTCAACAAGAACGAAGAAGGCGGCGGCATAGAAGTAAAAATAAATTAAGAATAACAAAAGAAACCGAGCAATAGCCGCCACAGGGGCAGTGGCGGGGGGGCAGTGGCGGGGGCAGGGGCAGAAAACATCACTTCATCAAAACAATAAACAAAATGCGTAATCTACGGGCGGGAGAAGCAAATAAATGAACTACCGAGTACACGGGTACACGGGTACACGGGTACAAGAGTACGGGCAGTACCATATATATCTGTCCATCAGGTTGTATCTCCCCGTTTGTGTATCTTCCAATTCCAATTCCTCTGTATCTGGTGTCTGTGTGTATCTGTGTGCAAAACGGTGATTGAATTTTCTATTCGACTTTTGGGACTCTGGCGAAATCATTTCGCTTCTTAATTGAGCAATCGGCTAATCATCTAATATATTCTCGATTTGGATTCAGGCTAACTGTAGGGGATAGCCAGAGGGAAGAACTAGTTAAAGTAGTTCCACTGATAAGCGAGGAACAGCATAGAGATCAGAATAGTACCTACATATTATGTAAGAAATGGACAGCATTTCACAGTTGAATGTTGGCCTTACAAGAGATGTAAAATATAGGAACATTTTAAAGAGGAAGCGCTCCACAATGGCTGTAAAACTGTGAAAACTGGTCTACAATTTGTTAGAGTAACATCCTATAATATGTCAATAAATCAAAGCTTTTCAGATAGAATCAATTTAGTAAATCGAAACCACTTGTCTCTGTCTGTGTCACTCGAAATGCAGGAGGCCGTTCGCTTGTGGGAGTTTCAAACCGTTTTCTGAGAGGAAGACTATTACGTGCTCGTCTAATGCGAAGAATCGAATCGAATCGAGAACAGAAATCATCGAGTACCGACGGTTGGCATTGGGATAATTAAGGCGTAACTCCTCCACTTGTGGATCCAAAAACAGGGCCCGACTGTCTGTGTTGTGCTGATACAATGATCCCGATTCTGTGGGCATTACGGCATCAAGATAATACCCCGGATCCAGACTCGCTCTGTCGCAGATGCCACGGCAACACCAGCACAACAGCACAACAGCAGCAGAGGCGCCGCCCCCTTTGTGTAATTAACGCACATTAATATTTCAGCATTAAGCAACCTTCGATGCTTTGTTTGCCTTTGACAGGCCAGCCCTCCCCTCCCCCCGTTTGGAGCCCCTCGATTACCAGCTAAAATACTGCTAGATAAATATTTGCCATAAAAATAATTCTCGTTGCTGGTTTTTGGTTTTCGGTTTTTGGTTTTCGGTTTGGAAATGTTCATAGACCCCAAATGCGCATTCCATTCGATTTAATTGTTTATAAACAAATAATAGACAGCTAATAAATAAATCAAATTAATTTCGATTTACCACCCACTTTCTCCCTCTCCCTCTCCCTCTCTCTCCCTCAATTAAGGGAGAGAATCAATTTCCCTGGGGGGGATCAAAGTGATGCGAAAACCAGTCGTCCCTGGGATCAATACATCCGTCGATACCATTGTTGCACATTGGTGTATGGTGTATGGCGTATGGATGGTGGATGGCTGTGGATGCTGTGTGTGGAATGCCTCTCTGGGAGGAGGGCGGAGGGCGGAGGGAGAAGGGGGTCGTGCATTAGAAACAGCATTCTCAATGATGCTGATGGCCTCGGACTCAATGTAAATAAATCAGCAGAACACAAAACATTCGAGAATAAATATGAGAAACGCCTTAATACCCTTCAAGTTCCAATCCGCAGATATGTTAGATATATGTATGTACATGTGGAATATCTTTTATATGATATAGATCTTGCGTCGAAGAGAAAACTGTTGGATCTCCATTATAGATCCACATCATCTCCATCCTTTCTGGCAGCTCTGTCTCCTCTGGCAGCTCCATCCTTTCTGGCATCTCCATCCTTTCTGGCAGCTCCATCCTCTCTGGCATCTCCATCCTCTCTGGCAGCTCTGTCTCCTCTCGTATCTGTGGCATCTCTGGCATCTGTGGCATCTCTGGCATCTCTTGGTCTGCTCTAGACCGTCTTATGAATGGAGTCCAGTCAAATCAATTTCAGTTGGAAATACTCTCCCGTCAACAAAGTGTATAATCGAGCAAATTGTATGCGAAAATAAATCATTATGTAATTACGATGCGCAATGCGGGGCCATACACACACGCACACACTGACACACTCGGATACACAAAGAAATTAACTAACTAAACAAAATGTCCGCACGTGTAACGGGGAAATGTGTTTACGATTCAGCCAGCGCTCGTCCCTTCCCGTTCCGTTCCGTCCCTGTTGCGTCTCCCGTGTCCCGTGTCCCGTCTCCCTACGCCATTATGCCACTCAGCGGGTGCGTGGGTGGTGGCACAGGCTGCTCCTGCTGCTGCTGCCGCCTGAAATGCTGCTGCCATTCAAATGACAGACTATAAATAGCTCAAAGAGCTACTGCAGCCGAATTCCCAGAAAAGAGATACGCATACACAGGAGGGGAGAACAGAAAGTCAGACACAGACCCAGACCCAGACCCAGACTCAGACGAATGCGACACCACAGCGAGACTCTATTGATGGGGAGCCAGAGCCACAGCCAGAGCTAGAGCTAGAGCCAGGAATTAGATGCGCAATCAGCGACCAGGAGCCAGGAGCCAGGAGTCAACATTAAAATGTCAAAGTTGCATCCTGCATCGATTGGTTTGATTCCATTTGCCAGAAGATCCGATGATGCCGCCTAAGACCACGCGAAGCTTGCAGCTGAAATCAGCTCAGCTTTGTTTGATCGATCAAAGATGTTTGTTTTTTCATCTAGATCCATCTGAGGTTAAGGCCAAAGAAACGATATGCCATTTATTTACCGACAAGAATTTAGTTTATTATATATTTCAAGGAGATCTTTTGCTTCACCGACAACTTCTCTGGCATCACTGGCATTTTGGGCTGCTGTGGCAACCTCTGGCCCGTTGCTCTGCTGTTCTGCCGTTACTCCTGGCTATTGCTTTCGAGTTTCGCGGCAGCACTTCTGATCATCTTCAAAACGTATTCGATATCGGTCCGGGCACTCTGGATGCACTTAGTGAACTCGACCAGCATGGCCCATGTCTCGTCCAACTGCCTTTCAAGATGCTGCCTCTGCTCCGGCCCGTACATCAGTCGTCTGTGGATTGTGTCCACAAGCTCCTTGCGTAGCTCTGGACATAGCCACACTTTGATGGGCAAGGAGCCCGTTACTGGTGATTCCCCATCTTGATGTTGCCTGAACTGATTCTCGAGCACTTGACAAATCGACTTCTTCATCGGGAAGCAGCTCTTAAGACGATCATTGCCTGAATCACACATTGTGCAGCTAAATGTCCTCGACTTCAATTACAAATTATCTGTGTTTCCTAGTGGTTCCTAGTGTAGCATTTCGATCTCCTATGCCCAACGAACGTGAGTGTATCGGGCTACCAGGCTTGGAGTTGGGGATCTTCAATAGCGCTCGATAGCAGCGCTCAATTGCCCAATTGGCAGCGATCCCGGTTACTGCTCTAATTGCTGGGAGGTAGAAACATAGATGGGTCGGGGTCACCTTTGAAGGAGGAGGTGCTGGAGTGACCAGCACCAATGATTATTTGATTAAATGACAACTACTAAGCTGATTACGTACACGTAGTGCAATCCATCCTCCCACTTCCATGTCGTGCTACCAGCCTTTTGCAGACGCACACGCGTTCTCGGATGCACTCAACGACACGGCTAATCAAAGTGGTTTCTGTGTGGGTGTGTGGCCACGAGGGGATACGGGAAAGGTGGCGGTGATGGCAGAACGGTGGCAGGTTCCATACACAGTTTGGCTTCTCGATTGCAAAATTGTTCGGCTCGGATGTCGTAATGGCGTCACTGTGCGTCCATTCAGGTGAAGGCTGTCGCTGACCATATCGTCCCGTCCCGTCCCGTCCCGTGCCGTCCCGTCCATCCATCTCCTTGCTTAAAAGGAATGTGCATTTGTCTGTCTCACTGTCTCTCTCTCTCTCTCTCCCTCCCTCCCTGGCCCACTCCCTCTGTTAATTAGTGCAATCGGAGAACCAGGTCGTAAATGCTCGGCACTTTATAGATTGCTCTAATTTATGATATTGACACATTACCGATTACCGTTTGGGGCTTTTGGGAGCAGGCAGCGTGGTCGTGTTCGTGTTCGTGGGTGTGCATTTTACGATGAATTCCACATACGATCCACACATAAAATATGTTTCACTGTTACTGTTTAACATTAAGAATACATTTTAGTGGGTTACATACAAATTTTAATATCATCCACATAGGATCCACTTACAATCCACACTTTGGGTCTGTTTTATTGTTAGTTTTTTGCAAAGGCAATCATTTGTATATATTAAAAAAATATATTTTAATAGCATCCACATGGGATCCACATGGAATAAACACTATTTTCCAATTCCCTATAGTTCCCTGTTACAGAGAATTATTTCTTTTCCAATATTTGACGTTAATTGGAAATTTTCCTTTCCTCTCGAGGTTTTTCGCTAAGCTTCCTAATTGGATACCTTTCCCCCGCCCCGCCCCGTCCCGCCCCGCCCCGCGTGCTCTAGTAGCAACCAACCAGAGAGCCCCATAGAGAAAGCCAAGGGGCCCTGTAATATGTCCCAACAATGCGCTCTATTGACGTGAAACTGCATTACGAATCCCGTTCAAGGGCCACAGGACCACACAGCCAGCGAGACAGAGACAGAGAGAGAGAGGCAGAGAGAGAGAGACAGAGAGAGAGAGAGCACCGAGATGACACAGAGAAAACGAGAACTAATGACGTTGGCACTAAAGCTTACAAATTGAGTAAACAGAAATATTTTATTTGCATTTTCACAAATAGCGAGGCGAAGACTGGGGGGAGAGTGCAGTGGGTGCAGTGGTTGGGTGGTTGGGTGGGAGGGGGAATTCCCTAGGGCATTCTTAGCATTCACTTGATGGCATTACCCCTTGCATGGTTATCCACTTAAAATTGGAGGACAGGACGATACGATGGAGTGGCTGACTGGCTTGAGCCTGAGCTAAAGCCAAGAGGAGCTGACTGAATGAATGACTGACTGAATGCTGACTGAATGAATGGGGAATGAAATGAAAATGCAAGTGAGTGCCTGCCTGCCAGTGTTCGCGTGTGTTCCCCCCCTTGTGCCCGCACTCAATCTCTTTGCAATTAATGCGCTTAAAAAGTATTAAAATGAAATTATGCTCACGGCTTACAACTAAAGCTGCAGCTCCCGGTCCCGATCCTGGTCCTGGTCCTGGTCCGCGGGACAAAAGAATGCACAATCTATAGAGTGGCGCCCAGCGGCCATCGGCAAGAATGTAACGCAAAAAATGAAAGAATGAAAACAGCGAACAGAACGGAACAGAACGGAACAGAACGGAACGGAACGGAACTCAACGGAAAAATGGAAAACAAAGTTGTTTTGAATGCAGTAGTCGCTGGTAGGAAAATGGAGCCATCGTGCACGGAATTACAACTTTGCGATGGAAACTTTGTTTGATGGGAAAAGAAACTTGGCTGTGCCTCCGCCCGTCTCTGATTCTTCTGGCATTTCCACCAGTGTCGGTCCGTCTATCTGTCCACCCATCTGGTGGACTTTTGGGCCTGGAGCCGAAACGAGATGAACTCTTCCTGCCAGCACAACAGAGAGAGGGAAAAGTTTTCGGGCTTCTGTCTCTGACAATTGCCCTGCCACTTGGCTGCCTGCTTCAATTTGTAACTTGATCGCTGGCTCTTTGTTCCATATGATATTCCCCATATTAAGTTGTTCTCTGGTTCTGGTTCTGTTTCTATCTGTAACTCTGGCACTGGCACTGGCACTGGAAGGGGCTTCGCTTGCTTTTGATTCGGATACTAAAAACTTGACGGACCCCACAGCTTTTCCTTTAGTTTTACGACTTCTATTAAAAGCGAGTGCTTGCGAGTACCGTAAGATGGGCGTGGTCAGCAGTGGGACGAAAAAAATACCATCCACACACAAAATATATTTTTCTATCACTTTTACACATAAGGAATTATCTTTGGGATACACACACAAAAAATGTTCATCGGTTAGCAATATTTTAAGTTATTAAAATATACATTTTCATAGCATCCACATACAGTCCACATGCCATCCACACAGAAATATATTTTGCTGTTTACTTTTAGTCTGCTTGAGCAGTTCTTAGTTAATCAAATATAATCTACACAGTATCCACATGGGATCCACATACAGTCCACATGCCATCCACACAGAAATATATTTTGCTGTTTACTTTTAGTCTGCTTGAGCAGTTCTTAGTTAATCAAATATAATCTACACAGTATCCACATGGGATCCACATACAGTCCACATGCCATCCACACACAAAATATATTTTGCTGTTTATTTTTAGTCTGCTTGAGCAGTTCTTAGTTAATCAAATATAATCTACACAGTATCCACATGGGATCCACATACAGTCCACATGCCATCCACACACGAAATATATATTGCTGTTAATTTTTAGTCTGCTTGAGCAGTTCTTAGTCAATAAAATATAATCTACACAGTATCCACATGGGATCCACATACAGTCCACATGCCATCCACACACGAAATATATTTTGCTGTTTATTTTTAGTCTGCTTGAGCAGTTCTTAGTTAATCAAATATAATCTACACAGTATCCACATGGGATCCACACGATTAAACATATGTTTTGCTCTTACTTTTCAACATGTTTTTAATTAATACAACATAAAATGTCTCTTTAGTTGGAACATCCAGAAAATTATCCCAATATTCCATTTAATCATGAAAATAAACCCATTTCTCTCTCTGTAGAGAAAGTGCCTCTCCCTCAACTAAGTGTACATATGTACGAGTATGTATGTATGTATATACATATGTTTCTATGGAACGCAAAGGGAAAAGTAAATCAATTCAATTAAAAGCTCATCAAATACAAATTGTCCACACGGCAATCGATAAAACGTCTATTAGAGGCACTCAAATGGGCTCACAGACGTCTAAATTCCCATGTCCTTCCACCAACACACAAAAAAAGGAAAGGAAACCATGCCAAGGGTGTCCTATGAGCTCGACGAAATTATCGAGAAATTAGTATAAATGCTGGCTAGGGCTATGGCTCTGGCTCTGGCTCTGGCTCTACCTCTGGTACCGCCCAAGGAATGCCAGTATTCGGTTTTGGGGTTGGAGTCTCTCGGTGTGGCAAATCAAAGCGTGAAAATATTTGTATACTCTTTTCAGAACCTGCAAATGCTTCTCTTTTAGGGACTACTTTTCAAGAATTTGGATGTGCTTGGATCCTCAAAGGATCTACTTTTTATGTACTGCAAATTGTGTTGAGTTTTTCATGGTTTTCCTCTGGTTCTCCTTTGGCGGTTCTCCTGAACTGGTTCTATTGTCACTCATGGAAACCTTTTCCCGTATCCCTATTCCCTGTATTCCCTGTATTCCCTGTATTCCCTGTAGTATTTTCGATACCATTTGGAACCGCAGTTAGGGAGTTTCGAAGTTCGTTGAGCTGTCGATGCGTGTGATTTCCAGCCTCTACTTTGACGGCGATGATTTTCTCTTCCTCTGTCCTTCCTTCGCTTTCTCTATACTTTCTCTTCACTTTCACTGTCATGTATTTAATATGCACAATTTCTCCCAAGCACAACAAAAACAACAAAGGCGGGGGGGTGTGGCATTCCAGTTTTCAGCAATGCGTCCCGCCCCCTTGATGATGTATTGTTTTGATTTGGGGATTCGAAGTTTTTTTTTGTTTTCCATGGGCTGCCTGCTAAAAATAAACCACCACCCGCCGCCCATCGCGCTCGCCTACGTGCCACATTGATGTTGGGGCAGGGCACTGCGCCTGCCTCCCACCTCCTGCCTCGTGCTGCCAACAGCTGTAAGCCATATGACAGCGGGGCCCCAAAGCCCGAGAGGCCCGAGAGCTCCGGAGAGACCCGGAGACCCGCTCCGTTCCGTTCCGTTCCCGAACGATCTGCTGTCGAATGTTGTTTCAGTCTTTTATTTTTGTTTTTTCCTTCCACAGGAGGAGTCCTCTTTGTTTTATTTCTTTCCTTCTTTTTTGTTTCGTCGTCGGTTTTCCTTTGGTTTCGTTTAACTTCTTTTGACAGTTGCTGACAGTTTGTTTGAAGGATGCCCCAAGACCCACTCCCACGCCCATCATTCAGTTTTGATTTGGCTGCGTCCCACCTTCAAGACCACAGCCACACCCTGCTCCGCACCGCCCCCTCTTTTGCCCCCTCCGGGTGCAGGAGGGGGAATGAATCTCTTCCTTTTCCAGGCTCCCTGCGTCTCGTTTTCCCTCTTGTTGACGGATGGTGCGTGCCTAAGCGAGTTTCTTGCAAATTCCCACGCATCGCACGTATCTCCATCCCCATCTCCCTGCCACTACCCTAACGTTCCACCCCCACCTTATCACCCGCATATCTGACGAGGTCACATGTATCTATCACCTGCAAATGTATCTGTATCTGCATAATTTGAGTGCGTGTTCGGGTACGTGTGTGGGGCTGCGTGCACCGCCCCAAAAGGAGGCTGGGGGTTGGGGTGAGGTGGGAGAACACTTGACAAACATAACCGATTGAAACGGTTATCAATGATATTCTCGTGGCATCATTAACTCATATGCCCCCCAATATTATGCATAGATGTATTAAAACAAATGAGGAACTTTTAGTTCTCAATTGGTCCAAAATTTAAGGCTAAGATTTCACCCCTTCCCTACCGTCGCTACAAAATCTGTACCATCCAAAATATTATGCAGATTCATAGACGTTCACCATAGCCACCAGATGGCCGATTCTTGATCAGATCGGATGATTATTATAGCAAAAAGGAACGAATTGCATTTCTGTGGTTGCGCTACCTCACCTTACTCATTCTCTCTCTCTCTCTCTCCCTCTCTCTTTCTCTCTCGCTCTCCATCACAAAATCGTTTTCTCGTGCAGTGTTGGATGATCACCTGTGTATATGCCACCTGATGAGTAGCGGGTATAAAAGTAAAGCCGCGGCCCTTGCCTCCACTCACAACGTTTCCGCTCGCTTTAATTAGAATGTGAGGCATATTGGAACGGGCCAACAATTTGTATTTAAGTTAATTGGCATTGGGCTGGGATAGTCGAATATGTAAGAGCGACTTTGTGGAGGAATCATCTATTTTATGGGAGATAACTTGAAATATTAGAAAATAATATCGGTAATCGGTGCTTTCCTAACATAGATCACCCCTTAACCTATTGAAATCAGAGGTCGTCTGGAGATCGGGGATCGAATCCACAAATAACTTTAATGGACATTCTTGAGGTAGTACACATGACCCACTTCTGTCGTTGAATTTTCATTCCTTTGCCACATGCCACACACCACACACACAGGAGTGACCCCCTTTGACCCACATAAACTAGGGGATAGGATGTGTGTTATATATCAATTTAGAAATTGCTTAGAGCGACAGAGAGAGAGAGAGAGAGAGAGAGAGAGAGAGAGAGAGAGAGGAGAGAGTCAACTAAATGCTGTTTCCTGGTGATGTGCATCACTCCGTTTGCTTTGGCTTCTGCTTCTGTCTCCCCTGCCCCACTGCTGCTCCTCTTCCTGTGCTTCCCCACATTTTGAGGGAATTTCATAAAATGTCACACACACACACACACACACACAGATACACACACAATATATGTTGTGTGTGTGTGTGTGTGTGTGTGTGCTTTGCTTTAATTAAATGAAAAATTTCCATTTAGCATCGGAAAAAGTATGCAAAACTCTGCAAAAATTCACCCTCTGAAGGCAACATCCACACCAAATGGAGGTAGAGGGGGGTAGGGGGTGGAGAGAGAAAGAGAGTGCATAAAGTGCATTCTGTTAAATTATTTGGGCAGACGAGGAGAGTGTATATTTTCATTGCATTTCCATGTCATTTCATCAGAGTTTCATTTCTCGCCAGAGAGGGGAATCTGATTTCCACTCGACCATACCTACATATACCCATTCCCATACCCATCCCCGCCCCCCCCCTGCCCACTATCTCCTATCCCACTATCCATGTTTGTGCATACAACGAAAAAGGACTTTGTTTATCGCACGGCAATTACTTCTGGTCTGTTCTGGCCTCCCCGCCTCCCTTTTGGATATGTCCTGGTCCTGGACTTTGGTTTTGGATTACATTTCCCATCGTCGCACACTGGCGCTCCGCCCTCTGATTGATGTAATTGAGTGAGCGTTTGATTGATTGACTGACAGACTGAGACCAGGCGGAGAGAGAGACACACAGTGCATGCAATGCCATCCCAGGCCATCAAATGTTGATGGATGCCAAAAAACAAGGTCAAGTTGTGTGACCCTTGCCCCACACACAGCCAACCCTATCCCCAAAGGGATTCCACCCGGAATCCCACCCATCCCCCTGCTCAATATTTCATTTGTGCAATCAGGGCTAGGGAGGGGAAGGGGAAGCGAAGGGGGATGGGGATGGGGCACGGGAACACAGTCCACGCATCTTTCCCTACTCTGGGGCTTGGACGCTCATCAAATATTTAAATGCCAATTTCACAAATATTGTATGGACTCGCAAATTCAATTTCGTAAATGTAATGGCCAGCAGAAGCAGGAGGAGGAGGAGCAGGAGGAGCAGGAGGATCAGGAGGAGCAGGAGCAGCAGGAACAGCAACCACATCATCGATAAACAAAGTGGGAACCCAAACCCCCATTAGCATTGGGCGGAAAAGTGCAGCAGATGACATTTGATTCCCATAAGCGAAAGGATTCGGCTTGTACAACGATAAGATATCGAAAAGATATCGAAAAGATATCGATGTTAGGTGAAAACTATTCAAGTCTTTTGATTGAAACCAATCGGAAAACAGTGAATCGAAATGCCATAATCATAACCAAAATAGTTGCTATAATTTGTTTTCTTTTTCGCTCTCTTCCAGTGTGGCTTCACTCAAACTTTAAGGACATCTGCCAACAGTTTCGCAATAGTCAACTTTCTATAGCAAAGAGTAAACTATAGTAGAGTTTTCTGTTTTTTTTCCAAAATATTCAGAAATATCCATGCGTCTGCTGTCTGTCATATGTGAAGGCTCCCCAAAGGAAAGAGAGAGATGGAGCCTTCTTGGAGCCTTCCCAATGTTGGTCTTACTCTCCTTTTTATGCTGTTTGTGTTAATTTCTTTTTGATTTTGTGACACATTTTGCGGCTTATTCTATGGAAATTCAAGTCTAGAGGAAGGAAAAAGAGAACATAAGATGGAGGCCAGAACTGAAGTAAGCCCTTTCGTGGCATGATTCCATAGTGATTGTTAGCCCAATCTCAACTGCTAAGCCACACTGAGAGAGAAGAGAGGGAAAGGGAATTTAAAGGTACTTGGAGCCATTTGCAACTGACTTTCCAATCGCCTTTATGGCATGCCACAGCCAAATGTGCGCTGGCAGGGTGTGTGTCGCGTGCAGAAGTTGCCACAAATTGAAAGCTGTCTATAAGCAGAATACTCGTATGTGTATCTTTGGGATATTCAAAGCGATTGGAGGTGGAAGGAGGTCCTCGTAGGACATGCAACCAGAGGAGGCAGGCCGCCACTTTTATGGCCGCAAAGTATGCAATAATAAATTGAGCAATTGTCGCTGGAGGCGACACATGCGAGTGAAGGGGTGGCAGGATGGCAGGATGGCAGGATGGAAGGGCTGATGGTGATGGTGATGGTGGTGGCATGTGAGGCAGGCCGCTGGAGTGGCTGCCACTTGGCGCGCACGTAATGAGCATATTTGTAGCACACTTCTGAGGCGTACGTGAGGCAGTGTATCTCCTCCACCGTTGTCTGTCTGTCTGTCTGCGTGTGTGTGTGTTTGTGTGTGTCCGTCCTTTGAGAGAAAGTTCATGCAAGTTATTTTTACTTTCTACCTTTCTTTTTCTACCCCTCTCCACGCCGCACTTGAGCCGAATTTCTGGTCGATTCATGGCATATACGCAGATACTCAGGTGCTGAGGCGTGGCAGCAGACAGCCAGCAGGAGCAGCAGTGGCAGAAGTAGCTCCTTGAAGGGCAAATGCAACTTGGATTTACCCCAGGGAGGAGGAACCCTCCCCCACCCCCTTGGATGTAACATAATTATTATTGCAGCGAAAGTAAAGAGGGAGATTCTCAATAAATCTGAGTAGTAAGCCTGAGAAGGCATCCCCTAACCGTCTCTCCGTCTCTCCGTGTGCTGGGTGCTGGGTGCTGGGTGCCCTTGGGCTCTCTGCATTTAATGGCCGTCACAGGAGCCCAGCAGCAGCAGCAGCAGCTGGTCCCAAAAACTAGGGCGAATCGAAACCCAACACTGCCCTGAGTTATGGGCCATTGTCCTGAGTCCTGAGTCCTGGGTCCTTGGGCCTCTCCTGCTCATTAGTCAGTAAATGTAAACCAAGACGAGTGCATTTGCAGGCAGTGTGCCGCGTACCGCCTCCTCTCCCGCCTCCTGTCTTCCAGTAAGCGCGCCAAAATTGAATGTTCAAAAGCGCAAAGAGCGTAAATTCATTAAACGCTCGCTGGAACGCGGTATGGCATGTATTTTGGAGAGCTCTCTGGCTTTCTGGACTCCCGACCCGCCCCGCCCCGCCCCGCCGCACTACTAACGAGCTTCGAGCTTTAACAATGAGCGAAAATTTTGCAGCTCATTGAATTTGAAGTCATGTGTAACATGACAGCACAGAAGGTCCTCCTCCGAAACCAACAAAAAAAAAGAGAGGAAATCAGAGGGCGCCAAATGGGGCACACGGGGCACGAGAGTAATCAGTCAGCTATACTCGAGTCTCGAGTATGAGAGGCACAAAGTCCATTGGCGGAGCTGCGGCACCAGCTGCGGGCATAAATGTCGCACAAAGGACTCGACGCCTCCTGGAGAGCGTCGCCTCGCATAGCCTCGCGTCTGCTGTCGAAAATATAAATAAAGAGAAGCCCCAAACGAAAGGGAATCAGTGGGTGGGTGGGGACGTTGCCACAAAAAGAAATCAGTGGGCATGGCCGCCAACAAATTGAAAAGCCAACAATGCAAAAGAAAATTCCAGCCACTTGACTTTTCCACAGCCACAAGTCCCGCAGCACCAATGCCACCAGTCACCAGCCACTAGCCACTGGCACCATTGTTGGTGACTGCCACACCCACACACACACCAACACCGACACCGACACATATACACACAGAGGAAAACCAGCGTCAAAGTCAGGTGCACGAGGCCATGGCCTCATGGTGGGTGGGTGCAGTGCTAAGAAGCCCCCAAAGTGATACCAAAAAGTGCTACCCAAAAGCCCAGAGAAATCGAAATCGCAGCGAACCTGTGGCCATGGCCCTGACACTGCCACACTGTGGCTGCCACTGCCACTGACGCCATTCGCTAATTCCATTAGGCGCCAACGTCAAAAACCGTTGTCCAAGACATCTGATGTTTCGTGGCTTCCGGCTCGAGCGATTTCGAATTTGAGCGTGTCTCAGCCTCAACCTCAACCGTTCTGTCAGTCAACCAGCTGTGGTCGAACCAACAGATTGCCCCCAACAGCCAAAGTCTGTGCCTCAATCTGCTAGGATCTGCCTGGGCCTCGAATCCTGTGCTCCGAATCCCTGAGTGCGTCAAAACAATTTTGCGTTGAGTGTAAAGAGTTTTTGCTTAAATTGTGCTTTTTGTTGTTTCTTTTCTTTCAATTGTGACCATAACCGGTTTGTAACCGATACCAAATCTATCTAAATTCCAAGATTCTGCATGTCCTGTGGCTTAAGTGAACATAACCGATTCATAGCCGGTTCATAAACGATACAAAATCGACTTAAATGCATTCTTTTTCAATATCTTATTGATGGCTGAACAAACAATATCAATAATCGGTTCATACCCGATTCATAAACGGTTCCTAACCGATTCTAAACCGATGCCAAATGTATTTACAGTCAGGAATTAGTGATGCCTGCTAATTGGGGAACACAATGTCCATAATCAGTTCATAACCGGTTTATAACCGTTTAAAAGCTGTTTAAATTCAAAATTGTGTTGTCTGCCCATAACCGATTTATAACCGGTTCCTAACCGATTCTAAACCGATGCCAAATGTATTTACAGTCAGGAATTTGTGATGCCTGCTGTTTAGGGAACACAATGTCCATAATCAGTTCATAACCGGTTTATAACCGGTTCATAGCCGATGCCAAATGAATTTACAGTCAGGAATTTGTGATACCTGCTGTTTGGGGAACACTCGGTTTATAACCGATTAAAAATCTGTTTAAATTCAAGAATTTTTGTTTGACCATAACCGATTCATAACCGATTCATAACCGGTTCATAACCGATTCATAACCGGTTCATAACCGATTTATAACCGGTTCATAACCGATGCCAAATGTATTCACAGTCAGGAATTTGTGATACCTGCTGTTTGGGGAACACAATGTCCATAATTAGTTCATAACCGGTTCGTAACCGATACCAAAATCAACTATTCTCTTCAGTTCTGGAAGATTGTGTGAAAGAACAATATTTTTAAACGCTTAGGCCTCAAGTTCAAATCCAGTGCAAACCCCATGCCAACCGGTTTAAATGAGAAACAAATTTGATGGAAAAGGTCAAAAGGACTCTCCTGCTGGCGTTTCCCATGGGAATTTGGGAATTCCAGATGCATATATGTTGGTGCATTCAGATCCTTTGCCGAATGTCCATCTCCGCCACGAAGCAATCTCGACGATGCGTTCAATAATTGAAGAACTATGAATATTTTGATGGAAACCATTTTGATTGCTAGTTTCGAACGAGTTTCGGGTTACCGAAACGAACTCAAAAACAAAAAAAGAGCTGGGGAGCCGCACAGAAATGAAAATAAAAACAGAGAGACAGAGAGACAGAGAGACACACACATGGAAATGGAAATGGCAGATGGCAGATGGCAGATGGAAAAGGGCGAAATGGTGGAGACATTCGACCACGACACGAAGGCCACATCCGATTCAAAATTGGAAATTGTTCGACAATGCACTCGACCTGTGCGTGTGTGTGTGTGTGTGTGTCTGTGCCACACAATTGTGCCACAGGAGAGAAGGCAGGAGGAGTAGTAGGAAGTGAGAGCTGGAATTTCGTTTCCATTTCTTAACCAACAATTATCGAAGACCACTCTGGGCTGCAATGGGGGCAACCCGCCTCTATGTCTGTCTGTCTATCTGTCTGTCTGTCTTTTGGGTTGTTTGTGTGGCATGCCGCACAGCAGGATTGTTTTTGTGCTGACCATCAGGTTTTGTATGTCTGTCTAATGGCTGTGTGTTTCTCCATTTTCTAATTGCAGCTAAAACGGATTACATAACCAGTGAACGGAAAAGCGGAAGGCAGTGCTGTGCGCGTGGCACGTTGCAGGTTGCAGGTTGCACGTTGCAGGTGGAGAAAATCCCTAAGAATTAGTTCAATTACCCCAACAATTCCATTCGTTACGGGGGCATGGACTGCGGCTGGAGACCATGTGATCTGATCTTCTACAATAAATGAAATTGTATATAAACCAAAAGAAAGGAAAGAGAAAACAAAGAAAGCAAAGAGCTAAAACCAAACGAAGACACCGATACACACAGGAATCGCAACCGATCGCAGCAATCGAAATACAATCGATATTTGAATATGCCCCAGTCATAGGCCCCCGCGTGAAGACCAACAAAATAACTATAGGATCAGTGATCAGGGATCAGCAAACCAGAGATCGGATATACATAGGTTATAGGTTATAGGACAGATATAGAAAGATCGCCAAGATCGCAGAGATATATGCTTTGGCCCCGCATTCGGCAACGGCAAAGGCAAAGGCAAAGGCAAAGCCACTCCCCCGCTGCTGTGAGCTGTGAGTAAACATGACCAAGAAGTACGAATTCGATTGGATCATCCCGGTGCCGCCGGAGCTGACCACTGGCTGTGTCTTCGATCGTTGGTTCGAGAACGAGAAGGAGACCAAGGAGAACGACTTTGAGCGGGATGCCCTGTTCAAGGTCGATGAATACGGATTCTTTTTGTACTGGAAGAGCGAGGGTCGGGTAAGTGGGTCCACTGCAAGCGTTCGTGCGCCTCCGTAGTCGTATCTATCCACTAATCACATTTTCGAATTGCTTTCCGTTTATCCTCCCTGCCAACAGGATGGCGATGTCATCGAGCTGTGCCAAGTGAGCGACATTCGTGCGGGCGGCACCCCCAGGGTGAGTATCCCCTGAGGATCCCTTTAAACACAGAACAGGCCTCGACACGCAATATTCAAACAAGCAAGCACCACGGAATCCACCACATTTTATTGGTGCCCATCACTGTTAGCAGCGCACTTTGCGCACTTTCCAATGCACATAAGAATTGATTTAGAATTGTGAATGGTGTGCTGCTACAATGCCATCCAAGATTACGAAATGCCAGTGACATGTCCACTCCTAGCAACCAGTGTAGCGACCTACCAGTCTGTTATAATCCGCATAGTTCGTGGCGAATGGTCACCAAGTTTCTGAGTTACCTTTCGCTTATGGAAACATTTTTAAGCTTAAATTCGAAAATAATTGAAAGTTGTGTTTATGCATACACCCTGCCAATGCGATGTCAGCAAGCGATGAGGTACAATCATGCACACGACATGTCAATGGAGCAGTTGAGAGCAGGCTAGGAACGGCTGTGCCATGCTGTTCAAAGAATGGCAATGAAGAACGCTGATGAAAAACAGAAACAGGATGTGCGATGTCTAAGGGGAAACGACAACCCATAGATCGTATATATTATCTATAAAAATACCTGATAACTCAGAGAAAAAAGGAAAGTAGCAAGGGAGGAATAGACACAACTTCACCTTTAAACCGAACCCTCAACCACAAATAAAGGACAATTAATTGTCATTCAGGGATATCTATCTACGAGTGTCTTCCGCCTGCAGCATTTTCCCTGCTGTGAATACTGGGTTTGTTCCCTCATTTGTTCCAATTTCCATTCCCATCCTTAATCTATGCAAAACTTTTGACTGAGTTGCAGTTTCCTCTTCCTTCCTGCTGTCTCCTGTCTCCTGTCTCCCGTCTGCCGTCTGCCGCCTCCTCCTTGATGCCGCCTTTCCCATACACAAAGCCATAAAACTGTCCATGTGTTCAAATATATAGTATACGAAGTATATACACACATACATACATATGTATGTACGAGTGTGTGTGTGTGTGTGTGTGTGTGTGTCAGAGTGTCTGTGGCGGTGTGTGGCAGTCAGTTTGTGCGTCTGTTAATGTGTCAATATGTCACTTTTGCTCTCAATTGTTTTGCAGCCGGAGCCATTTTGGGATCAAAGTCGTCCTTGTCGTCGACTTGAAGGCATTTCATTTCCAATGCGTTGGATTTATTGTCACCCGGCGACCGGCCACCGGCCACGCCCCAGTTGCTGCTTCTCTCTCCCACTCCCCCTCCCAATATGCGCCGCAATCGCCCCAGGCATGACATATTGCAACAAAAGTGTTTGTGGAGCGAACAGGACAGATAGAGTGATGTATTTGTATTTGTCTGTGGACATCGGGGTCTCCTAAATGAAATTTATGACCGAGCGAGCACACAGAGCGAAAGAGAGACAGAAAGAGAGAGGCAGCAGCAGCAGCGGCAGCAGCAACAAATGAACCTATAGATCTATATATGTATAGGGGGGGGTTGGAGGCAGGAGGCAGGAGGCAAGAGGCAGGGATATCTTGCGGCAGGTGCTGTTGCTAACTAATTTAGATTTGCCGCCTGGCTTCTATACCCCCATGCCCCCCCATACACCCCCGATGACACACATTTTAATGGGTCACACACACACACACACACACACACACACACAGAGGGAAAGTGAAAGTGAAACTGAAACTGAGGATTGGATGAGTGCATCCATCCATTCATCCAGGACGGACACGCCCTGGCCTTTGGCCAATCTCTCAAGCCACAGGACTGCTGCACGACATGGGAGGCGGAGGAGGAGTCGCCACAGCAATTGGGTTACCAGTGCAGCACCCCGACTCCCGACCACCCCCCGCCTCTGTGGGGGGCGGTACAGGGTACAGGTGGTGCACCTGTGCCTGTGCCTGTGCCTTCGCCTTCGCCTTTGCCTGTGCTGGCTGTGCTCCTGCTACCCCAAAATGTGCAGAGAAAGAACTTGACTAAATTGTCATTGGAAAAGGATTCTTTAAAGGATATTTTGAGCTTGAAATATTCCGATTTCGATGGCTTCCGTTTCAAAGCGGAATTCACTGGCATTTTGCGAGAGCGAATAACAAGAAATAATCCTATTAAAAAGTGGATTGCACATGCACCGAAATATTCCACTGAAACTGAAACATAAGCCCGCAATCAACTCTCGAGAGTCAATTGGCATAATTATCCTTTGAATTCAGCTCCCAGAATTCTGCAGCAGAGACAAATTATGTGACGGATGCCAGCGAGCATCCTTCCCAAAGGAGACAAGCAATGGTATTCATTCATACATGGCTTTCAGCGGAATCCACTGAAGTCAGTGCAAAACATGTGTCAAAGGCAAATAGCAAATATTTATTGTAATGCATTTTCACAGATTTTTATCTGGTAAAAGTCCCCAAAGAAGCTTAATGGATGGAAATGCTGCTGTGCTGCTGAAATCGCATATTTCCATAGAATACACAGAGCCACTCGGAACATTACTCTGATGAAAATTGCTGCTGCTTACAATTTTGTGCTCGAGGTTTTTGTGTCAAACGAATTCAGTGGATATAAGGAAGTTTCTCCGAATGTTGACACAAATAAGGACATGAAAGCTGGTTAACCAGATGGTTTTCTTCAAGGATTTAAAGAGTGAAAATACCAAGAGAAATAGATAGATTCCTATAGATGCTGGTAGGCCACTTCCACTAGCAGAAGGGCAAACAGTCCTTTACTGCTCAGCCACACTGGGAGAGAATAATCAGTAAATAAATCCCATTCCCAGAAAATCGATCAGAGAAGTTATATTACGAGAGATATCATCAATAATCTGGTATTCATTATTCGATGATGCGTCCCAGGGAAGAGATAAACAGTCGAGTCACACATTCCTCCACATCCAAGATACCCTAATATACGAGTTTCTGGATATGAAATGCAGTAAAGAAAGGAATAAAACCCATCCAACAAGAATGTTCTGACAATCTGGGAAAATAAATAGATACAAATACGTAATCAAGCGGAGAATGAGGCTGTGAAGAGACTCCAATCGTAGTGCCAAGTCCTCATCCTCAAAGAGTATCTACATCTAAGTAGTGCTTTCAGTAATCCTCCCTATATGCAGTACCTATGTACATATGTATGCATATTTCTGCTCCTTCTTGTGGTGTGCTGTGTGGGTAGAAGAAAACGGTTTTCCTGGAAGGAATTCAATTAAAATGCAAAATCAACAGCAGCGGCAGCGTCAAGAAATGCGTATAATGATCAAAGATATGTGTGTCTACATGTGTCTGTGTGTGTGTGTGCGCAGTCAGGGGGGGCGACGGGTGTGATAGTGGGAGGACCAAGAGGATGTCAGTGGCTGCGTGCCATAAATGTTGACCACAAATGAGATGATGGCTAAAAGAAAAACGGAAGTCGAGAGAGATGCAAAAACTTTTCAAAGGATGAAGCGGTGCGAGGAGCAGAAGTGCTGGCCCAAAGGGGGAGGTAGGGAGGGGGTTTCTGTATGTGTGTGTGTGTGTATGTGTGTGTTTAGTGCTCTGCCATCACTTGAAATGTTTGGTCATCAATATTAAATCAGTGAGCGGCACACACACACACACACAGACACACACACACACGGAGCAAAAAAGAGAAAGTGTGGAAGAAAGTGAGGAAAAGAGTGAGAGGGGATGCGGGGGTGGCAGAGAAAGAGAAGGAGAAGGAGAGTGGGGGTAGAGAGCAGAGAGTTTTGAGTGGAAGACCGATACACGAGTCAAAGCCTCCTAAGTGGCAGTGGCACAATGGACCATTAAAAGCTGCCTCGTGTTGCTGCCACAGAGTGAAAAGCTGAACGAGAGAAAGAGACAGATAGAGTGAGAGAGCAAGCCACAGAGGGGCAGAAGTAGAAGCAGAAGAGTAAAGGAGAGGAGAGGAGAGGAGAGGGTATGAGAGGAGAGAAGTGAGAACTAAAAACAGAGTGGTGTAAAAGGGGAAGAGCTGATAACTGAAAACGAATGAAAAGGAGAGGGAGGGGGAGGGGAGGGGGACGGTGAGGAAGCAGACGAAAGGTGAGAAGTGAAGTAGTGGAGATGAGGAGAAGGAGGAGCGGATGAGTAGCGATTTATGGGGGGAAAAGGAAATCATTTCGAGCTACGTTGCATTCAAGGTATATTCAAAGGGAAGGTAAGGTGCGACCCCGTACGCTTTCTCCCCCTGTCTCTCAAGCTTTAGCTTTAGCTTGAATGCAGTTTTGCAAGCCACTCTTTCTCTCTCTCTGTCCCAGTGTGGCTGAGCAGTAAAGGGTGTGCATCCATGGATTATTATCATTAGGGTGCTGCCTTACCTTTCAGTTCATATAACTTGAATGCAGTTCTGTGAGCCTATTCGAACGCCCACACACCCGCAGACACAGTCTCTTTCCTGTTGTTTCTCTCCTCCTTTCCTGATGAAGCTTTTCAATAATGCACGAAGCCAGAAGCCTAAAGCGTCAAAGCCACTCCACCGTCTCCCCCTCCGCCCTCGTCTCCGCCTCCGCCTCCGTTTCTGCTTCTGCGTCTGGTACCGTTTTAGCAACCGCCTCCGCGCTCTGCAACTGCCACAATCTCCGTCTTCGTCGTCGTCGGCCCACTCCCTGCTTCAATATCTGCCACCCTGTGTGTTCTCTCCTCCTGCCCCCTCCCCTCTCGCCTGGCTCTCATCTGCTCCGCGGACAAAGTACGTCAGCAGCAGAATCAGCAGCAACAATAGAAATTGAAAGCAAAGCAAGTGGCAAAAAACACACACAGGAGAACGAAAGAAAGAAGGAACGAATGGAGCAAAAGGAAAAAAAAACTTTTATAACATTTGCTTTCACTTTATTTCGGTTGCTGGCGGGAACGAGGAGGGAGAAGCCGACTTATTTAGCACTCGAAAGTATGCTACAGTTCCTCAATCCCTCACCCTCTCCCTCTCCCTCTCTCTTTCTCTTTCTGTGTAACCCCTCTCGTTTTCGCACACAAATTGCACTCGAACTGATTGAGCCTTTGAGTGTGTGTGTCCTGTCCGTAATGGCAGGAAGGAATGGCGGGAGACCAGGAGGATCCTTGCATAATTCAATTTCCTTTCCTCCAAGAAATGAATCATTTCAGTGGATGTTTCACTATAAAAAGGGGCGGTAAACCCGGAAGCAGGCTATCATTTGGAAGAGGTGGCCGCCAAAATGCGAAGGCAACCAATAATCTCCTCGTAGAATCAATCATGGAAGATATGAAAGGTAAAACGTAACATGTATCCCCATGGAAAAGAAGCTCTTAGACAGAACTCAAAACTCAATCAAAACAGGAACCGCATTTCTTATACATATGTACATGCATATGTAGGTATGTTTATTTATTTGTACAACAATCAATCGCAAAACTTCGGCTCCCCTATTCACACTGTCGACTGTTTATTTACCGATCAACAACAGTGGGCACAGTGGAGCTAATGCAATTATCTCTTTGTTCCATAAATAGAAAATGTTGTGTAATGGATACCAAAGAAAATAATTGGGGGAATAATTGAACGAACAGTGGCGTGAAGC
This sequence comes from Drosophila algonquin, assembly GCA_035041765.1. Taxonomy (NCBI): domain Eukaryota; kingdom Metazoa; phylum Arthropoda; class Insecta; order Diptera; family Drosophilidae; genus Drosophila; species Drosophila algonquin. The sequence goes on along the minus strand of JAWNKY010000238.1, from coordinate 490,063 downwards.
AGTGGCAGGGCAGTGGCAGTGGCAGTGGCAAATATAATTCGATTCAAAATTGAATTACACCCGAAAAGAAGGGCAAGGTCAAATACAAATACAAATACAAATATGACGTCTGTTTTGCTGGCTCGATGGCTCGCGATGCGCATTCGAGCGCTGCAGTGAATGTTGATAAATGCTTTGCCCACGCTTTGATTAATGATGCGACCCACGAGATTAATGTTTTTGTGTTGGCCCAATGCTGCGCCAGATTGCAGTCAAAAGAGGAGGAAGCCAGGCCAGGCCAGGCCGCTTCAGCAAATCAATCTCTTATTTATGTTTCCAGTGTTTTATACCCGGTACTCGAAGAGTATAGGGGTATATTAGATTTGTGGTGTAACGCCCAGAAGGAAGCGTTTCCGATCCGCGGCCTTTGCCGCGGCTCATAACGTTCCCCCTCGTTTTTTGTTTAATTTCGTTTCGTTTTGTTTGCAGGATCCCAAGATACTGGATAAGGTGACCAAAAAGAATGGAACCAATATACCGGAGCTGGACAAACGGTCTCTCACTATATGCTCGAACACGGATTATATCAATATAACATATCATCATGTTATCTGTCCCGATGCGGCAACAGCCAAGGTGAGTGACTGACACATGGCAGTGTGATGAGGGATCTGGGGGATAGAACATCTTCGGACATCCCGTATATGCCATAAACCTGAACATCTGCTCCAACCCGACTGAACCGAATATCATTTCATTTGGGGACACCGACTGTCAATGCTTTCTTCTTTTAGATCTGGCTAGATGGCATCCGAAAAATCACCCATAATGTCAAAGCGAACAATATCTGTCCCATGATGTGTCTGAGAAAACAGTAAGTCACTCCTTGCCACACCACATGCAACACCCTTACCCATTCCCTGTTGTGGTTGTGGGTTATGGGTTTTGGTTATGGTTCTTGTTCTTGTTCCTGTTCTGTTTTTGTAGGACTCGACCTTTAGAGGGGTCTGCATGATGGGTCCTCAAAAGCTCCTTTGTCCTTTGTCTTCTTGCCACACTTTAATGCCACTTCGTGCACCTTCACTCGATTACATTCCCCTGTACATACACTCGTAATTGCATCGATTGTTCTTCATTAATTTCCTACTCAACCCACTCTCGATTTACTTTTGATTCTTCTCTCCCTAACTCTAACTCTAACTCTGTTGCATGTTGCTGTTGCTGTTGCTGTTGTGTTTGTTGTTTGTTCTTTACCATCTATTATTACTCTTTCTCTTTCCTTTGCTCTCTCTCTAACACTGTGTGTTTCTTGTTTGTGTGTCTCTTGGGGCAGAGTTGGCAAAAGAATTTGCGTCTCATAACGCATAACAATCGCGCCACAAATGTGTGTCCGCGCACCAATCTGATGAAGCAGTAAGTACGAAATCGACTCGAATCTATGCTACCCTGTGTACTGGCTAGTGACACACCAAAGACTGTAATATAACGGCAAGATGCGTAACGCCCATACATTTGAATGGATAGATGCAGATAGCCCGCAGCAAAGTTCAAAACCCACTCTGAAAAAATGGTGTACCATTGAAATGTATGGACGTTACTCATCGTACTGTTTACCCTGTCTTTGGACACACCCTGTGCAGGGGCTAGACTGGATCTGAACTGGATGCCACGGTTCTCTGGGTGTCCTGATCGGGTAAGTACACTGAAGCGAAAGTATGTTGCGGGATAATATGCCAAGAGCATTCCTGGAAGAGCTTATCATTCACTAAATGCTAAGCAAGCTATCCCCACTATCACTAAAGAAGATTTCAAAGAAGCTCTTGGATAGCGGCTAAAGATAAAATCATACTTATATGTATGGAACCTTCCTGGTTACATGGTTCCTGTCGATGCCATGAATCTCTCTTTTGGTGGATGGAAACATCAAAGACTTGAAATATGATACCAATCTGAGCACACATCCAATTTTCAATCGATGGCTGAACTTTCCACTCAATTAATTTCATTCCGGCATGTACCTGACCCTGTTTGGTCATTATACGATTCCGGGAATACCTCCTTTGCAATTTGATCTTTCATGGAAAAAGTCAAACAGAAACCAACCCATTCGTAGTCGTTGTCGAACGCACAGTTCCGAGTACCGGGAATCTGTTTCAATTTCCACCCAAAATAAATTCATTTCATTTGCATTTCCTGCCATTTTCGTTAGCTGCTCCACAAAAACGGAGGGATTGGGGGGCGCAGGACTGAGGACTGAGAGCCGTCGATGGGATGGGGCCTGTGGCTGCTGTTCCCATTCCCCATCGAAGCGAAACAACTAAGGAGGAAGGGTACACGACTATGGTGATACCTTAGCTATAAGGAAGGGATTGAGGATAAATAAAATGTAAATAATAGGAAAGTAGCTATGAAAACTATATCAAGAAGGCGCGAGCGTGTGGAGCTAGTGAGTCGGGGTTGGTAGTGAGCAAGGGCTTGTCTTCTGCCTAATATACCCTGCCATTCGAAGCTGCTAGAAAACGGCCATTTCCATGGATATTTATGCTTGCCTCGTCTCGGTCTTGGTGCTGGTCTTGGTCCCGGTCTGGCTCCATATTTCGGCTTGGCTTGTTTGAATGTTGCTGTTGGGGCATTTTGTTGGATAAAGTGCTGTAGAAATGATGGGTGGAATGCTAGCAGCGTCTCCGAAATTGGGTTAAACCGCTCAAAGTTTGCATGAGTCTGGAGCGGGGAGCGTGAAGGAGCGTGAAGGAGCGTGGAGCGAGCAGCTCTTTTCAATGTATGTGCGCCGTTGCATTCAGTTCAGTCAGTGGTCAATGGCCGGAGGAAAATGAGGGAAGGAAACTCTGGGATCTGGAATCTGGGATCTGGCAGCTTGGAGATGTGGTTCATTGAATATGCGTTGCCAGTGGCACTGCTTCTGTTTCTGCTTCTGCTTCTGCTTCTGTTGCTGTGCTTTGAAGCACTGCAAAAGAGTTGCACGGGGGGGGGGGGGGCAGGGCAGGGATGTGCAGGGATGGGCAGGGATGTGTGCTGCAATGTTGCCATGTTCGAACGAACAACCGTGTTAACCGCACGGACGTGGTATCCCAACACCTGCTCTAGTGGCATGTATGGAACACGACCGTTGCATGTTGCTATTGTAAATTAGTTGTCCTAGTTTTCAATTTGTTTCTGATTGCATTATTCATGCGTCATTCATGGGCTGGTGGGTGTTGGGTGGTGGGGCGACATCACCTTCGCCTTCGCCATCACCATCGCCATGCCGCCGCAATTACTTGACCCGCACCTAAACGGTCTAAAAGGCTGAGGCCTGCCTGCATTCGGCTACCGCAGAGAGAGGGAGTTCGACATGCAATCCTTTGAACGGACATGGACATCACACAGAGCAGGTCTCACGTATCCGATCCGATTCATTGCGGTCATCCAGGCAAATTGATTCAAATTCAAGTCGATTCGATTTCAATTAGTTATGAGGTTGTGTCACGTTTTTGGAGCAGGCCTGCTGGCAGGCAGGCAGCCAGGCTGGCACATCGTTAATCATCTGCCAATCAATATGGTTTTGGTATTGGAATTGAAATTGAATTCGGGGTCGGGTCAGTATTTAACCAAATTGCAATGAAATATTCATTTTCTGGTGTATCCAATGTGGATTAGGTCAGCGTGAAATCATCTTTTAAACTCAATTTGGACAGGATTTTAATTAATTTTTACCTTGTGAATATGTAGTAGTAGTAGTATATGGTATATGTATAGTATGTATAATTCAGAGGTCAGTTTCCTTGCCACAAAAGGTATGTATATACGAAATATGTATATTGACACGACTCCTGTTGCATTTAGTGTTTGTTTTTTTGTAATGTAGTGTTTAGATTCTTTAGATATTACAGTCCTACCAGATACAGATACAGATACAAGTGGAAGATACTAACATACAAATTCCTGTATCCTCCAGTTGGATGCGACTAAGCTACTGCGTGGAGAAGAGCGGCAAGATACCGGTCAAGACGCTGGCCAAGACATTCGCCTCGGGCAAGACCGAGAAGCTGGTCTATACGTGCATCAAGGATGCGGGTCTACCAGATGACAAGAATGCCACCATGACCATGGATCAGTTCACTTTCGATAAGTTCTATGCCCTCTACCACAAGGTCTGTCCCCGTAACGACATCGAGGAGCTCTTCACGTCCATGTAGGTACCTCGAACTGTGTTAGCGACTCATTGGATAATCCTCCCTTCTCCCTCCTCCCTCCTCCCTTCTCCCTATTGCAGTACCAAGGGTAAACAGGACTTTATCAGCCTGGAGCAGTTTATACAGTTCATGAACGAGAAGCAAAGGGATCCGCGCATGAACGAGATCCTCTTTCCGCTCTATGAGGAGAAGCGCTGCACGGAGATCGTCAACGACTATGAACTGGACGAAGAGAAGAAGAAAAACGGCAAGCATCCAAATTCGAGTATATTTACTTATTTCGTCTGCTATAATGTCCCGCAATACAATCCACAGTTCAACTTTCCCTGGACGGATTCAAGCGATATCTGATGTCCGATGAGAATGCACCCGTGTTCCTGGATCGCCTGGACTTTTACATGGAGATGGACCAGCCACTGGCCCACTACTACATCAATAGCTCGCATAACACCTATCTGTCTGGGCGACAGATCGGCGGCAAGAGCTCCGTGGAGATGTACCGCCAGACGCTGCTCGCAGGCTGTCGGTGTGTGGAGCTCGACTGCTGGAATGGCAAGGGGGAGGACGAGGAGCCGATTGTCACCCACGGTCATGCCTACTGCACGGAAATCCTCTTCAAGGTGAGTTTCTGGACATGGACATGTCAACGAATGCATACTAATGGGAGATTTCTCACCGTGTCGCTTGCAGGACTGCATCCAAGCCATCGCGGATTGTGCGTTCGTCTCGTCCGAGTATCCGGTGATCCTGTCCTTCGAGAATCATTGCAACCGGGCCCAGCAATACAAGCTGGCCAAATACTGTGATGACTTCTTCGGGGAGCTGCTCCTGAAGGAACCCCTCGCAGATCATCCGGTAAGTCCCCCATACTCTTCGCTTTATCGATTACTTTATCCTAATTTGGCATCTTTCCACAGCTGGATCCGGGCCTGCCCCTGCCGCCGCCGTGCAAGCTGAAGAAAAAGATACTCATCAAGAACAAGCGCATGAAGCCCGATGTGGAGAAGGTCGAGCTGGAGCTCTGGCTGAAGGGCGAGCTGAAGACCGATGACGATCCCGAGGAGGATGCCAGTGCCGGGAAGCCGCCAGAGGCAGCGGCCGCTCCCGCCCCAGCTCCCGAAGCTGCAGCTGCTGCCGATGGTGCTGCCGAGGGGGGTGGCGGTGCCGAGGCGGAGGCAGCAGCGGCCAACTACAGTGGCTCCACCACCAATGTACATCCCTGGCTCTCATCGATGGTCAATTACGCGCAGCCCATTAAGTTCCAGGGCTTCGATAAGGCAATTGGTAATCCACATTTTATCGATCAAGTTTAATCACTTTGATTTATTGGATATTTAGGGTACTTAGGTGTTCAAATGGTTCGATAGGGATAGGCCTATTTATAATCGATATTTTATCGATATTTATCGATTAATTTTGAAATAATTTCGATTTAATGGGTAGGCACATGCTAAAATGATTCGTCTAGGATACACATAGGGTTCGATATGAAAAAGTTTTTGATCGAGATTTAAACTTAATAAATTCCATTATCTTTCCTCATTACTAAACGCCTATATCTCATTTGTTTCCACCCACAGAGAAGAACATTGCCCACAACATGTCCTCGTTTGCGGAATCGGCGGGCATGAACTACCTGAAGCAGAGCTCCATTGATTTCGTCAATTACAACAAGCGCCAGATGTCGCGCATCTATCCGAAGGGCACCAGGGCGGACTCCTCAAACTACATGCCGCAAGTGTTCTGGAACGCCGGCTGCCAGATGGTGTCGCTTAATTTCCAGACCTCCGATCTGCCCATGCAGCTGAATCAGGGCAAGTTCGAGTACAATGGCGGATGCGGATACCTGCTGAAGCCGGACTTTATGCGTCGTGCGGACAAGGATTTCGATCCGTTCGCTGACGCCCCCGTGGACGGTGTGATTGCGGCCATGTGCTCGGTGAAGGTTATCGCCGGACAGTTCTTGTCGGATAAGAAGGTGGGCACCTACGTGGAGGTGGACATGTTTGGCTTGCCCTCAGATACCGTGAAGAAGGAGTTCCGCACCCGCCTGGTGCCCAACAACGGCTTGAATCCGGTCTACAACGAGGACCCGTTCGTGTTCCGCAAGGTGGTGCTGCCGGATCTGGCTGTGCTGCGGTTCGGCGTCTATGAGGAGAGCGGCAAGATGATCGGTCAGCGAATCCTCCCGCTGGACGGACTCCAGCCGGGATATCGCCATGTGTCGCTGCGCACAGAGGCCAACTTCCCGATGTCGCTTCCGATGCTGTTTGTGAACATCGAATTGAAGATTTACGTACCTGATGGCTTTGAGGACTTCATGGCCATGCTGTCGGATCCGCGCGGCTTTGCCGGCGCTGCCAAGCAGCAGAACGAACAGATGAAGGCACTGGGCATCGAAGAACAGAGCGGCGGTGCCGCCCGGGATGCCGGCAAGGCCAAGGAAGAGGAGAAGAAGGAGCCGCCGCTGGTGTTTGAGCCGGTCACGCTTGAGTCGTTGCGCCAGGAGAAGGGCTTCCAGAAGGTGGGCAAGAAACAGATCAAGGAGCTGGACACGCTGCGCAAGAAGCACGCCAAGGAGCGCACCTCCGTCCAGAAGACCCAGAACGCGGCCATCGACAAGCTGATCAAGGGCAAAAGCAAAGACGACATCCGCAACGATGCGAACATCAAGAACGCCATCAACGACCAGACCAAGCAGTGGACCGACATGATCGCCCGCCACCGCAAAGAGGAGTGGGACATGCTGCGCCAGCATGTCCAGGACTCGCAGGACGCCATGAAAGCCCTCATGCTGACCGTACAGGCGGCACAGATCAAGCAACTGGAGGAACGTCATGCCAGGTGGGCTTTTTTCACTCTTCCCCCATTGCTAACCCTAGTTTACTTCAAATTGTTTTCTTGCTTTTCGATCTGAAGGGATCTGAAGGAACTGAATGCCAAGCAGGCCAAGACCTCAGCGGATACCGCCAAAGAGGTACAGAACGATAAGACACTCAAGACCAAGAACGAGAAAGATCGTCGGCTGCGCGAGAAGCGTCAAAACAATGTCAAGCGCTTCATGGAGGAAAAGAAGGTAAATACGATGTGGGTTTGACCTTTGATGGACATCTTGTGACTCATGCCATTGTCTCTCTTTCTTTCTCTCTCTATATTTGTGTCGCTGCGCAGCAAATCGGTGTGAAGCAGGGACGCGCCATGGAGAAGTTGAAGCTGGCGCATTCGAAACAGGTCGAGGAATTTAGTACCGATGTGCAAAAGGTACTGAACGAAACACGGCCTGAAACCGACACTATAACCAGTATTGAGACTGTACTTTAGACAACTATACCTACCATACATGAATATCTAGAGAGCGATCAACCATAAACGATAAACGATAAATGCTAAAACATAAATGATAAACGATATACATAAACGATCAAAAATAACTGAAATAGAAAAACATGAAAACTGAAAACTAAAAACTAAAAGCAAACCAAATCAAACCGAAACAGAAACAGAAAAAGAAATAAGAAAAGAAATGCATCCCTATTCGTATCGTATCCGTATCCGTATCGATGAGTGCTATGAGAGAGGGAGTATCGACTAGCGGCCCTGGGGATGCATCTTCCGATAACGAATACCGATAACCAATGAATCACAACCTCACCTAACCGAATCAAGTCAAATTGAATCGAATTGAATCGAACCGAAACCCAACCCAATCCAACTTGTATCTGAACCGTAATCGATCCGTAATCAGTAATCAGTCGTAGTAGCTGCTAAACTTTCAAACTAACTGCTAAGATGTAATTATCTATACCAACTTTTTCCTATACTCGTATATAGTAGTCGTATATATTATATATATCTATTGTAATTCATCGATTGCCTGTCCCCCTACCCCTCCGTGCCATATTCTGTTTTTCTTTTTTGTTTATTTGTTTTATATTTATGCTTTTCCTTCAACTTGTTTTTGGGCAATCGAGAAGATCGTCAAGTGGATCGTCCCAATTCTGTTCTGGAACTCATTCGGAATGCTGCCTGATCTTTCCTGTATTCATATTCATTGCCTCAATATGTACTTCATTCGAGGCTCACACCACGTATACGTATTCCTTACAAATCCGACTGAAAACTATCGTAGATGTATTGAAAAAGCTTTCCTCTAACAAAGTGTTATCTTTCGTTCCACCTGCCATAGAGAATTTCGTTTCATCTGAAAGGAAAGGGTTCCATAAATCATATACGCCTTTGATAGTTGTTTTTGTGAGATTTAGTCTATAATACTTGGCAATTTCCAATCTGTGTTTATGAAGAAACAAGAAATTCTCCAACGCAATCACATTTTACAAGCATTTGACTAAAGAACGAAACAGAACGACGCCTTGGGAGGATTCCCTGCGCAATCCTGCCATGAGGGACTGCATTCCACACCGTCCGATCCACCAACGACTCGTTCGTGGGTCTCTCATTTTGTTTAGTTTTACATTTTGTTGGAGTTGCTTTTCCCTCTGTGCTTTTTATATGCTTTTCTGTGTGTTTTTTTTTTGTCACTCCTTCTCTCTGTGTGTCACTACTATATACTATATCCTTTATTGTCTGTCCATCCTGCCAAAGTCCTTTGTTAAAAAGCTTATAGAAAGTGTCCCTTGCTGTACTGTACCCTCAATCCCCAACCCCCAAGCCTGTACCCAATACCCACATCCGCCAGCTCTACTATTGAACTCCCTCTCTCTCTATGTCTCTCTCTCTCTCTCTCTGTGTCTCTCTCTCTCTCTCTCTGTCTCTCTCTGTTTGTGTGAAGCGCCCCCGATCTGCCACGCCCTGCTAAGCATTGTCATTTATCGTTTGCTGTGTCGCCCTAACATTTTAATGAAAATAACCGAAGCCGAAATTTAACCAAATTCTCTTTCTCTCTCCCTCTCTCTCTCTCTCTCTCTTTCTTTATCTCTCTTTCACCGCACACACGTACACGTGCCTTCTCTTTTTCTCCTGATTTTTTTTTTTGTGGAAATATCTTTTGAATTTGTTGTGACGCTGCCGCTTTATAGCTAATGGATATGTACAAAATCGAGGAGGAGGCCTATAAGACCCAAGGAAAAACGGAATTTTACGCCTAAGTTATGGCCTGGGTCACAATCGCAGGTCAGAGGTCACAGGGCAGGAGGAGAGCACCGACAGATACATACCAAAAAATACAACAAAATATATATGATTACTAAACAATTGCATCGGCATCTGATGAAAGGATGTCGATGGATGGTTGAATCATTGCTGAAGATTAAGATGGAAAATGGAAGACGAAGCATACATACATATATACTTATTTATATAATGTATTTACACACACACACACAAACACACACACATATGCACACTTACACTAGCATACACACAGAGGAAAACAGGAACACACAGACACACGCATGCATCTTGAAACGATTAATCTAACTTACATATATATATATACATATATATATTTATATATACTATATGTAGTATATGCATATGCCTTTAAGCATATACTATATAATTATCAACTAGAATTCAAACTGGAAAGTCGAACACTTTGTGCTTTATATTTATTTAAGATCTTTATGAAGATGAAATGGAATATGACCATCAGATCATCAGATCATCATCAGATGATGATGATGATAATAATGGAGACGATGATGAAGGATTACATATTATATGTATTTTACTTAGGGGCAGTAGGGGGGCCAGCCTGAAACAGCAATGGGGCTCCGGGCTCCCCTCTCGAATTCAATGTAATTTATTTTATTATTATTTTTTTTTAATAACAAACGAAACCAAAAAAATACCAAAAAAAAATCAACAAAAACTTGATAGGTATTTTTGTGCTAGCCACACAATAACGGTACACCGATAAGTTTAGACCCACTCACAATCCACAATACAATACACAAATCACACACACACACACTCGCAGATAGTGCCGGGGCATAGCCATGAGGAATCATGATTTACATATTATGATTTAATATGGAATGCACTCTATATCTTTACACACACACTACACATACACCAACCCATATTCATCCAACAAGAACACCAATCCCATTCCCCAAACAAATCCAACAAGAATCCCCTACAATCGTACGTTTCAAGAGAACTACTTACATGAGTTTCCGATTCTCCACCTAATAGCTTAGCAAACTAATTAACCAGTAAGCCAGTAACTAGTAACCAGTAACCGGAGTAAACCCCTCTATCTCCCCCTTAAAAAAACAACCCAACCCAGTAACCACAGAGCAAAGAGGTAAATCAGTAAAAAACAAAAGAAGAGAAATGAAGGGGGAATACAAGAAGATTTTCAATAGAAGAAATACGAGTTCCAAGGACAAGTGATGCAGTCTTTTTTTTTGGTTTTTTTTTGTCGTGCAGTGTGTGAGGGAAAGGTAAATCTAAAGCATTTATTTTCAACAAAGAAATATAGCAGGGGTGCAGACTGGAGTGGTTTGAAAGGCCATTCAAACAGGAACCCAAATGCTATGTCTCGAAACGAAAAGAAAGAGTAAAAGAAGAACCTCTCTCCTTCAGCACGTCATAGTTGTCTCGAACTCGGAACTCGGAGCTCGAACTCGAACTCTCGATTGAAGAATATGTAGTTGGTTAAGTCAATGTTATAAAAACTTAAGTACTGCATATATAAACAAACAAAATATGTATGTAATTCAAACAATGAAACACCCCTACCGGATGATATACTATAAACACACACACACAAACCAATACACATACACATACAAATCTATATAGATACATATATACATATATATAAGGGCTGAAGAAAACTAAAAACTTGTTGAACTTTACATCAAATGTAAACTATTTTGTTGTTGATTTTGTTTGCTCTGTGTTGAGTTCCCCTTACATTGGATTTCTGTTTCTCTGATAAAGAAGAACTTTAAGAAGAAAAGTAGCCAAAACATACACACACACACACAACCAAACACATACATATATATATTTATATATATATAAAGATATACACTATATAGAAAATAAATACGAAAAATAATAGAAGAAAACTACGAAGAAAAACAAGTAAGAAGGGAAATAATTGTGCTGGTCAGACCGTTTATGTTGCACCCGAATTTTGCAGTTTGCATATGTATTGTAGTTGTTGCAAAGATACAAAAAATACTACCATACCACAAGAAAATACACATTCGTATAACAAATAAGAGAGAACATCCACTTACAATGAATATTACATTACTACGTGTTTTTTTTCCCCATTGAATCGAAACTTGAGATGTGAATGTGCCCCCAGATAATAGACGATAGATGATAGATGAGGATAGAAGGAGAGAACGCAGGAGGATGAGGAAGAATGAAGTTTACACTGTGCTATTAACGAAACGAAACCATTTAGTTAACTCATATTACAAGGTTATTGTACGAAAACTATGTATTGTATGTATGTATATTTAACCTACGTCTACGACTACGCCTACGACTACAAGTGTATTTAGAGAATTGATCAAGTTTTATGAATGTGATAAGCGGTTACATGTTATTACACGAAAACAAAACAAAACAAACCATAAAAGAAACAAAGGAAACCTTAGAAAATGTGAAAAAGAGAGATTAACAGCCCAAGCCTGTGGTCCAGGTTCCTTTTCAATCTTTTCGGCCTTACCTAACACTGACACACTCTCGCTCCACCTCCCCCTCCTACTACCCACTGGTAGTTCCATCCCAGCTGGAACAACTTGAAAAGAAAACCTTCTTTCACTCACTCCCCCCGTACCCCGTACCCCGTCCACCATCCCTAATCCTCATTCCCATCCCCCACAGACGCAGTTTGTGCTTTCGTTGAGAAAATTAAGCATTGGAGGAGGAAAAACGAATGCAAAGCTTTGTATGATATGTAATATAATGTGCCAATCCCAATGTTAACCAAAAACCAAAAAAAAAAAAGAAAACGAAATGAAATGAACATCCTCCAACTAAAATTGCAAACTAATTGATTTATTTGTACTTATACATTAGATAGAGGCCTAGCCTCTTAGTCGAAACACGTAAGATGGATGTCCTCAAATCCTGGCACACACACACACATCTATATACCCACACCAACACACACACAGACACACATATACAGTCCAGGCAGTTGGTTGGGAAAAGAAGAGCTTTGTCGGCAATAGGCAAAGAGATGATTCAGAATCCACATGTGTACCGTACCGCACGAGTTGCTAGCCAAGACACAAACCGCTCATACCAATGTAGGCCGACAGGTGTCGCCACCTTGTTCGCTGCTAACAAGCATCTATCTTGCTGTTAACAAGAGACTCAACTTTAACGGTCTTTTAAAATCGGAATATCTTCGCTATAGAAGATCCGATTAGGGTTTAATGAGTTTGTTTCCAGAGCAATCGAATTGATTTTTTACATTTTATTCAAATTCGTATTCGCATTCTTTGTATATTTGGGCAAATTTCTTTGTATCTTTTTCGTGTCTAAAACACTTGTAGGCCTATGTTCTTTTGGGTTTTTACTTGTTGACCAATTATAATCTAGCATAGACTATATAGGAACCATATATATATATATTGGTCGTAAGAGCACCTATTGATAAGCCGCTTATCAATCTTGGAATACCGCTTTCTCAATCCAATCCAATTGGAAGATGCATAAATGAATATCTTAAAAAAGGGCCATGATCGTTTCTGGGCTTCTTAGCTTATGTGGTATGCGGTGAAAAGAGCTCTCTCTCTCTCTGAGAAAAGAGAAGCTACACAGAAAGTATTTGCATGTTTTAGCAAGTGCTGGGATCAATCTGTATCTGTGTGTAGTAGCACACATTGACATTGGAATACTCCCATTACATACTAATATTTTACGAACCGATTCTAGACATTCAATTACCATTATTCGTTGCTATTACAACAAATATGTAAAACACAATTACACAACTATTCCATATACCATATTTATGGGTTCAGTTTTTAAGATTTTAAGTGAATTTAAAGTGAAGAAATATTTTCCCCATGCGAACCGGTTAGAGCGGAGAAGAAGAACGAAAAAGAATTTCCACCCAACTAACATAAAGCAAACTGTATAAATATTATTGTGACTACCACTACACCAACATAATGTTAGATCTATAGTTTAACGAGATCCGAATGAGAAGTAGAAGCAGAGAATGGAGGAGGATGGAGTAGTAGAAGTAGTTGAACAAAGAGCAAAGAAATTATATTAACTTATATTAAAAATGCTGCGTATGAACTTATGATTATATACTATGAACTATATATTACACTATTATGATTATCATTATTATAACTATTATGATTATGATTACCGATTACCGATTATCAAGCGAGCACCGAGCAACTTCGATTACAATCGATTCTATACGTACTTCAAATAGAATGGTAGAATGGTAGAAACGATTCCTAAACACACTCACCACCGCACCTCTACTCGTAATACGAGTACGAGTACTCGAGTATGTAATACTAGGACGGGACGCGATATGATTTCGATTGATTTGTGTTCGATTCGGTTCAGCCTGTCTATGTCTATGTCTCTGTCTCTGTCTGTCTCTATCTATTTTTTGTCAATTGTCATTTTTGGGCTTGATGATACGAAGCCAAGACGAAGCTCCCTCTACTAGGGCAATTATTTTCGATTTACTTAGTTGTAAGCGTCAGCCCCCGATTCGTCTCCCCCTCGACAACATCCGCGATCATTCAGAATACACACGGAACTATAGACACATTCAATTTTAGTTCTGTTCTCCATTCAGAACGATGTGAAAACTACGAGTGCATAGATATTTTAGCTGTATCGAACACCACACCACACCGCACATCACACACCTACCCACTCAATTCACTCTTTTCGTTGATAAGCAATTGATCCCCGAGTAAAAAGAAAAAATATCTGCGCTACTAAATGTTAATATATGTATGTAGAACTTGTTCTTTAGAGCAAGGCGAACCAACTGGCAACTGGAAAAGATATACCAAAAGTAATACAATATACATAGATGTTTATACACACACAAACACACACACACACAGGCTATGCATTATAAACGTACATACATACATACTATATACAGATAATACAATTAGATGAATTCTCGAATGCAATTTCTGTTCTGTGTGCTATTTACCTTTGTTAATTTTGTGAAACGAGCAAAACTGCATAAGCATGCCCGTTAAATACAATTTAAACACAATTTAACCAAAGTAATGCTGTACAAACAAAAAATATCCATAAAGTTGATGGGTGTTGGTGGTTAATAAATAAATCTTTAACTGAAAGCGTTGCTTCTTGTATTCTGAAGGGTTCTACTTTCAATTTGAATTTCCCGCCATTAGCGGATTCTGGCTGTTGTTGCCACATGGTTGCAGTGCAGCAAGTGATTGATTTCATTCGGATAACAGCATACTCGTAAGTTGCACACACAGATATTACTTATCTGCTGGTTCTTTCTTAATCTTCAAGGGAATCTTCTTGTTGGTTTCTTAAGTTAATTTGTTCCTTTTTCGCTTTTGAAATTGCACTTGCGAAAAACAGCTGTGGGCTCTGGCGCTGCCACATCGTCGCACAGCTGCCCTGCAAAACATAAACAAAGTGCCAGGGCTGCGCAGATATTATCGATGGCCACCCTGCCCGTTCCCTGGTATTGTTAGTAATATTATTTTAATTAAATTGCACACTTTAGCAGCAAATTTGCACTTGCCCCAGCACTTGTGCCCCTTGAGATTAGCCAGTACATTATCAACCGGATCCCGTCCCATGCCCAGGAGCATCTGCCATCTCCTGTCCAGTCCCTGTCCAAGTGCGTTGTGACATTTCGGGGTCGTGTGACACCTGGGCTTGTCGCGTGTATGTGTGTGTTTGCTCGGACCCGGACGCCGGACGAGTTGCTAGTAGGAGCGTGAGCGAGAGCGAGAGCGATAGCCATGTATAGGCTGCTCGGAGGTCTGGGCCGCTCGATCCCAGCCGGTGGCCATGTGTGGAGCAACAGTGGAGTGACTACGCGCACACTGAGTGTAGCCACCGGCCACACGGATCCTGCCGACGAGCAGGTCTTGCGTAAGCGAAAGTTCCAGCCCCAGAAGGCGCCCGATCTCAGCGAGCAGCTGGCGGGCCAGCTGCCCGGACGGGCGCGCGTTGTCATCTGCGGTGGCGGCATCACGGGCGCCTCGGTGGCCTACCACCTGGGTCTCCAAGGCTGGGGCGGCGAGACGCTGCTCATCGAACAGGACCGCGTGGGCGGGGAGCTGCCGTGGAGCGCCTGCGGCCTGGCCGGACGCTTCGAACCGAGCTACACGGAGCTGAAGCTGGCGGAGTACTCCATCGATCTAATCAAGAAGCTGACGGAGCGTGGCCTGCCCACCGGATGGCGGCAGGTGGGCAGCCTCAACCTGGCCCGTAACTTTGACCGGATGACCTCGTTCAACCGCATGAAGTCGCAGGCCGTGGCATGGGGCATGAACTGCGAGATCCTTTCCCCCGAGCAGTGCCAGCAGCACTGTCCGCTGCTCTCCCTGGATGGAATCGAGGGCGGCCTTTGGATTCCCGAGGACGGCGTCTGCGATCCCCACCTAGTGTGCCACGCCTACGTGGAGGAGGCTCGCCGCCTGGGCGTTCAAATCGTGGAGCACTGTGCCATCAAGAAGATCCACAGCGAGCACGGCAAGGTGAAGCGGGTGGAGACGACGGCCGGGGATGTGGACTGCGAGTACTTCGTGAACTGCACCGGATTCTGGGCCCGCGAGGTGGGAACGCTGTCCAAGCCGGTCGTGAAGGTGCCGCTGAAGGCGGTGGAGCACCACTACCTGCACACCCAGCCCATAGATGGTCTCGATCCTAACACACCATTTGTGCGCGATTTTGATGGGCGCATCTTCTTTCGGGAGTGCGAGGGCCACATCCTGGCTGGCGGTTTCGAGCGTGAGGCGAAGATGGTGTACGAGGACGGGATAATACCCCTTTCGCAGACGGCTCGCCAGTTCCCGCCGGACTGGGACCACTTCCACGAACTGCTGGACGCCCTGCTGGTGCGCGTGCCCTCCTTCCGGAAGGCCAACCTCGACAGGCTGACCAATTCGCTGCAGGTCTTCTCGCCCGACTGCAAGTGGATTCTGGGCGAGGCGCCGGAGATCCAGAACTACTATGTGGCCGCCGGCAACAAAACGATGGGCGTGTCTGCGTCCGGTGGAATCGGCCGCGTCCTCACGGATCTCATCACCAAGGGCTCCACATACCTGGACCTGCACATCCTCGACATCAGCCGCTTCCTGGGACTGCACAACAACCGCAAGTTCCTGCGCGACCGCTGCAAGGAGGCGCCCGGCAAGCACTTTGAGATCAACTACCCCTTCGAGGAGTTCCAGACGGGACGCAACCTGCGCATGTCGCCCATCTATCCGCAGCTGAAAGAGGCGGGCGCCGTCTTTGGCCAGTCCATGGGCTACGAGCGGGCCAACTATTTTGACCAGCAGGACAAGAAAGGTAGGTGTATACATATGTGCTGCACTAGTCATAGCCCTCATTGTAATCTGTGTCCTGTGTCCTCCATAGATGAGTTCGGACTGCCTCGGTTCCGCATTGCCCAGACACGGACCTTTGGCAAGCCGCCTTGGTTCGATCACGTGGCCTCCGAATATCGCGCCTGCCGCGAGCGTGTCGGCATTGCCGACTACAGCTCCTTCACAAAGTACGACTTCTGGTCAAAGGGCACCGAGGTCGTCGACCTGCTGCAGTATCTCTGCTCGAACGATGTGGACGTGGCCGTGGGCTCCATCATACACACGGGCATGCAGAATCACAATGGTGGCTACGAGAACGATTGCTCTCTGGCCAGGCTCTCGGAGCGACAGTGAGCTATGGAATACCTCATCCCCATGCTGCCACTCGTTCTAATCCATTCCGTCTTTCCTTAGCTACATGATGATCGCCCCCACCATACAGCAGACGCGCTCCATGTGCTGGATACGCAAAAACATGCCGGATCACCTGAGGGCCAAGGTGAATGTGGCGGATGTGACCTCCATGTACACGGCCATCTGCATCCTGGGCCCCTATTCGCGAATACTGCTCTCCGAGCTCACCGACACGGATCTCACGCCCAAGAACTTCCCCTTCTTTACGTACAAGGTGAATATGCGTGGGAGGGATGGGAATGAGTAACAGTTGTCATAAGGAACTCATTGCAGGAACTCGATGTGGGTCTGGCCGACGGTATCCGTGTGCTCAACATCACCCACACGGGCGAACTGGGCTACGTCCTGTACATACCCAACGAGTATGCACTCCACGTCTACTCGCGACTCTATCAGGCAGGTCACAAGTTCAACATTCAGCACGCAGGTGAGTGAGCATCCGCAACCATTAATCCGCAATCTTTATGGAGCGTTGCAATGTTGCGTATTTGTAGGCTACTATGCCACGCGGGCGCTGCGCATAGAGAAGTTCTACGCGTTCTGGGGACAGGACTTGGACACCTTTACAACGCCACTAGAGTGTGGGCGTAGCTGGCGTGTCAAGTTCAATGTAAGAATGGGATGCAGGGGAACAAACTACTTGGCTGGAGGATAATAATCACCATATTCCTTGTATTCTTCGCCCTACAGAAACCCATCAACTTTATAGGACGTGATGCCCTGCTTAAACAGCGGGCGGAGGGCGTCAAGCGCATGTATGTCCAGCTGCTGCTCAACGATCACGACCACGAGGTGGATATGTGGTGCTGGGGCGGCGAGCCGATCTACCGCGACGGCGTCTACGTGGGCATGACCACCACCACCGGCTACGGCTTCACATTCGAGAAGCAGGTCTGTCTCGGCTTTGTGCGCAACTTCGACGAGCATGGCCAGGAGATAGCCGTGACCAATGACTACATCCTCTCCGGCCACTACGAAGTGGAGGTGGCCGGCGTTCGGTTCGAGGCCAAGGTGAACTTGCACTCGCCCAATCTGCCCACCAAGTTCCCGGATCGCGAGCGCGAGGCCTACCATGCGACGCGCGACAAGCCCGATCAGGCGGATCTCTTGTCTTTTAGCGCCAATCTGACAACTGTGACAAGGGGCGGCGGCCATTAAGCAGGTTCCACCGGGACAAAGTCCATCGCCGATAGTCATATGCCTGGTTTCCGTTCGTTCGGTCGTTCGTTTCTAGATTAACTCGAGAGTCTCAAAAGCCAAGCGATATTATTTTGATATAGTGCCACCAGTGAATGATATGAAAAGAGACGGAGACAGAGGGCCCATATGTCGGAGTGGGAGACAACAATACCACTTGTTTGCTCAATTATCGAACCTCCCTCTCTCTCCCCACCGATCTGATATGATCCTATCCGATCTGATCTGATATGGACTAGAAGAGCGTCTCTTTCTGTTTAAGTTTAATTTGTTTTTTCTATGTGAGAACATGTCACGCGCGTCAATTAATCCAGATGCAATAACCCATATATGTATATACTATAGCGTATAGCTATACTATAGGTACGAGTATATACAGTCTCGTATGTATGTAGATTGGATGATCTTCCGGTGATTTTGAAATGTTGCACATTGTTAAAACAGGCACAAAGGAAAAGTTGTTTGCTTAAAGCTTACTACCGATCCGATCCGATCCGCTTTGCTTCAATTGTTAATGATGGCATTTAGCCAAATTTACCCAAATTTTTCTTCTAGTATAAATACCAAATACCAAAAATAAGAAAAACAGAGACACGGGAAACGTCTAGGGGACAATACATACATACATACATATGTGGTTCGATCTGAGCAACTATTCTTTATTCATTAAGATATTCAATATTTATAATCCGATTTTTACTAACACAACGTTCAACAGTTTCTATTTTTCATATGGTGTACAGTAATGCTGGTGTACAGATATCATTGTATGTACGATTTACATATGTATATTAAAATATATTATTATACTATTTTCTTTTATATACGATTATGTATGTACGTATGGACCTATGCCAATAAATGTACAGTTTATATACATATACATATGTGCGTTCAATATGTACGTATCGCTCGTCTTGCGGCAGCGCCCCTCGGTCGGCTCTGCATTTTTACTTCCAATACGGGCCTAAAAAGCTTTGGTTTGCTGATGGTGGAGGCCTTGCACTTCAACTTCCAGATGAAATAAAACTCAAGCCCCAAAAACCGTGCTAATCTTGGCATGGTGGAAGAGTATATCCTTAACAATATACCGTATCCAGTGTGTGATCTTCACACCCGTCACTTCAGACCTGAGGCTAAGACAGATACGGAGAGAGTTTTAGCGGATAATGCGGTATAAAAACAACTAGAATATTAGGTGAGAGAGCAATACAGAGTGCGGAAATATTTGTATTGATTTATTATTTATTATAACTATTTGTCGAAACGCAGAAGGTTTGGTCAAACGGCTGCAACGTGGCCGTTTATTAATCGATTCTTACAAACGATAGCTTAAATGACGCGTAATTAATGTGTCTATCTAAAATTAAAAATGTTAGCCATAACATTTTTTTTCCACTTTTCCTTAGTTTTTAAAATCAAAATTTCGGGAAATAATACCGAACAAAATTATGAAATTAAAATTTGAAAGCTTAATATCTTGTAGACGTTAAGCTGCAGCTACAAAGTGTTCAATACAACCAGTTATAAGAAGCTTAAGTTATGTGAAAAATAGCAGCACTACCTCGAAAGAAAAATGTCAAATTCTAAAAAACCATAATTCTCGAAAAAAAAATTGAATCTCCAAATCTATCAGAAAAAGTCATTATCATTATCATTATCCATATATTAAAATCATAGTTTTCCCACATATTATACGAAATGGTTACCGTTGATTGGCAGCACATATACATACGATACGTATATGGAATTCCCTTAAAATGGCAGTAATCTTCTACACTCGAAACATTTGTCCTGGCGAAACAATCATTGAGGAGTACATACGAAATATATCTACAGAAATGGCGCCACTGCCAGCGATTTGTCGCCCCTTTTCCGCGGAGCAACCACAAATTGAAATTGACCCTAGAGTGGGACTCGGACTTGGACTCAGACTCGGACTCCGCCTTGAACTCGGAACCAGTCAGAGACCCAGGACAAGACCCAAGCAAGAGCAAGAGAAAGACCAATACCCAGACAGGGTGAGTGAAGCGGAATCTGTATTTGAATCAGAGCCTGGACATATGTATGCAAATTTAGTGATTGCTCTCTCTAGATGCAGCAACGGACTGGCCGCCTGTCCCAGGTCCATCTAAAAAAAAACCACAAGACGAGGCCAAGACGGTAGGAGCAACCACACAATAAATGGGCATAAATTACAAGACATGATGGAGGAGCAGAGAGGAGCCGGTGCTGAGGAGAAGGACGGGCGCCGTTGCCGCCAGTTCAAAATTGATCATTTCTCTTTGGGATGTCCCTGGCTGTGGCTGTGGCTATTGCACTGGCTGCAGCTTTGGCTATGGGGTACTGTCTCTGGCGCCGGAGTGCGGCGTTGCCACTTGAATTTTTGATTTAACAAATGCTCATTTGTAAAACGGCAACGAGAACAGAGAGCTCTACACAGCTCCACAAAAATTCAAATGTGCAGCGATGGCAACAAATCAAGCCAAGGAAAGACTCAGGGAAGAGAGCCACCAGCAGCAGGAGCAGGAGAAGGAGCAGGCGGATTGGGAGAAGCTAGCTGAGGCAGGCGGGCCATGGAGCAGACAGCAGCTGGAGCCAGGCCGACCGAGCAGATCAGAGCCGAAACTTTTGCACAACTGGCAACAATAATAATGTCACGTTTATCGTGTGCAGCTAATTACTAACAAAAAGATAGTTTGTAATCCTACACAGCAGACCGGAGACCAGGGCCGGCCTGAGCCACAACAGACCAGGCCAAGAGCCAGCCGAGCGTGGCCGAAAGTGCCTCTAGGATAAACCAACAGCAGCAGCAGCAGCCACAGCTACAGTAACAGCAGCCACAGCCGCCGCAGCAGTCCAATGAGACGATGGGGAGGGTGGAGGGCAGAAACAACACCGACGAAGACGATGACGACGACCACCAGTAGCCAATAGTTGGCTCTTGGAGAACTTTGTGGACCAAGCGGAAGAAGGCAAGGCAGCACAGAAACTTGGCCAACAACATGTGCACAAATCTTTGGACAGAGTTTTTGGGCATTAGCACACGCCTGAATTTCTTAGCCAAACACACACACACACACACACATACACATACACAGAGAGAGAGAGAGTGGGAGAGCAGTACCCTACCCGGAGGAGCAACAGCAGGACATGAAAACCATGAAAACCCAACTTTGAGTGCTAAACATATTATCATATCATCATATTATACCATTTAAGGATATCTTCTTGGAACCATATTATTGTTTGAAGAAACTTCATGGCATATTTGGCTTATAAGGATTAATTCTTTTGAAACGCAAAGAAAGGCCTGACAAATGATTAATGGTATTGATCATATTAGCACTACCATGATCTTCCGTGACGTTGTGACATTTTCAATTAGGTCTGCCAACGAGAAGAATAGAGCTGGAATAAGGTTCTTTTGAAGTACTTATATATATATTCCCCTGCCACTCAGAATAGAATAGATATACATATGTATATCATATGGTGAATATTAACCATATATTGGTTTTTCAATCTTGCAGTTATATGTAAATTCTTTTCATATATGTTTGATATCATTGCATCTGCCATCTTGCGGTGTGATTCTACGAACTTTAACTAGCATTATATTATTCTTTGACTTGTAGTCAGCTCTTTGGTGGTTCCGAAAATAGAAGTATCCACAAGTATTCGTCGAATAACCTAGGACTCGTTCTGTATATGTCGGAGAAGTCATGTCTTAAACTGTCCTGGAATAAGTGCCCTGCCGCGCCTCATCGCTCCACAGAGTCAATATTTGGTATGCCGCTGCTCAGGGTCAGGGGAATGGCAATGGCAATGGCTCCCGTCCCGAATGTTTGCACAAAATTAACAAATGTCCGGACAGGGGCAGGGGGCGGCAGCCGGATTTGTTCCGATGGGATAATGATTTCAAATCTCCGGCCAGAAGTAATGCGCCTCATTAGAGGTTAAGCTTCTGGCATCGAACGGACTTGGTCTTGGACCGAGGCCTTGGGCTTTGGGCCTACCCACCACATCCACATCCTCCCGCTGGGATTTGCCAGAGCCAGAGCTTTGTTTGCCTAATTTTCCACGTTGATTTTCTAGCCGCAAAACAAATGAAACGCCCGCTGCATATTAAGCATCTAATTTAATTTGCGGAGATACCGGAGACCAACCCGAAAGCAGGGCCAGAAAAAGCACTGAAGGATGGGACACGGCACTGAGGCTATGAGGACAACCCCTGCACCCTGGACCGTGGACCACAATGTAGCCAGACTCCCTTTTCCTTGGACTGTGATGCTGATGCGGATGGGAATGGGGTTGGGGTTGGGATGTCTGGGAGTTTGCCTAAATGCTTCATAATGAAAATCTGTGATATCTTGTGGTTCGTTCGGCTTTGATTTCAGCTCAGGTTTTTTTGTTCTTTCTTTTTCCGTTCCGTTCTGTCTGTTTGTCCCCGTACCGTACGGCCGTATGCTTCCTCTCAAGTGGCTGATTGTCTGTCAATAGTCGCCAGGGGGCGGATGGCGACAAGTTGGCTGTTCGGTCTGTGGGGGATTACAACTTTTGAGTGCCGGGCACGTTCCACGCTCCAAGAAGTTATTAGTGACCTTAAGCCTAAGCCTTTGATTGCCAGAACCAGAGCCCAGAGTCCCTGCCTCCCTCCCCCACACAACCCACAAAACACAAACCGAAACGTAACCCCAAACCAAAACCAAAACCAAATCAAGCCTAATTTGTTTATGAGATTCTTATGCGCACTTTGAGCAAATTGCATTTGAATACACTGGTACTTCAGATCGGATCGGATCGGGAGTGGTTTGTGGATGGCGGATGGTGGGTGGTGGATGGGGTTACAGCGCTGGCAACACGCTTGTGTGGGTGACAAAGTCAAGCCACTCTCAATGGAAACATTTTAATACGCGGTTACACAACGCACAGCATGGCCATAGATGTCACAGTGGTTAAAATGATTCCGTTCTGGCGTTGCGTTACGTATGAAAAAGTTTAATTTTTAAAAAGTTCCATTACCATTTTGCAGAGTAATTAGGTAGCCCAGCCCTATATTCAGCAACAGATAAAGATAAAGATATAAGACCAAATATGGCCAGAGCTACCTGAGCTCAAAAGTCACAAAAATCTGACGTACGCTACTGGAGTTATGTTACAAAATTTCGGGGTAATAAAAGTTACAAAAATCATTTCTGGTTCTTTTGTTTTTTGATATTTCAATATGTCTGTTAGAGAGACTCTGTGGAATAACTTTTACCAACATTATCTTTCTTAAAGGTGATAATAATAGGGAAAAAACATGACTATAAAAATACCAAAAATTAAATGTAGCTAATTTGAATAGTAGAAAAGTGAAAATGCAAGCACTTTCGTGGACACATGCTGCTGGGACACTGTGCCAGCCGACAGTCGACGTCAACGTTACCGGCCGTGTCTGCGGCACGCGCTCCGCTTTCCGCGTCTTTGCATTCGACGAGTTTGTCACTGTGATTTATGCGCGAGAGGGTTGCATCATCGCGGCGGGTGGGGCTGTGGCTGTGGCTGCGGCTCTGGGGTGGGGTGGGTTGGGTTTGATGAGGCAAGAACAGCAGTGTGCGGGCAGGCAAAAGGGCAAAGGAGCAGCCAGTCAGCCATCCAGACAGATGCAGGCTTCAGCAGGATGCCGTTAACCGCCGATTTCGCTGCTGTCGTATGAGATGTCTCTGTCTCTCTCTCACTCTGTGGCCTATTGGGTGGTAAGAGCTGACAATGTCATTGGCAGCGACGGCGTCTCTTTGCTCACTGCCAAGTGCAGCCACCAGAACCGAATCCAATATCCAAATCAGATCCAGAATCCCAAAATCCTAGCATCCAACCCTCGAGTTTCAGCGCCTTGGGGCAGGGGAAGGGGCACGGGCAGGGGCAGGGGCAGGGACGCTTCCCAAATCCACGCCCAACAGTTACAATTGAAAATTTTATTACACTTTTATGGCTTTGGGAAATTAAATTGCTGTCAACGCATAGCAAATTAAGCAGAGCCGGGATTTGCATAGCCAGTCAAGAGGTGTGACCTCTCCTTCCTCCTTCCCCCTTTCCCCTTCTCTAGCTGCTGTTGATATCGTTATTGTTGCAAATACACAGGATATCTCCCGCTGGGCCTGCGGTCCTTAAACCTTGCCAAAACATTTGATGGCCATCAGGATTAATCCAACAGAGTTGTAGAGGCGGCACCCACCCACGAGGCGGTTCCAGAAATCCAGAAATGGATTCACATCTCCAAGATGTGCCAGCGAGAAAAGTTTCACCGGAAAACTACGTTTCTACGAGAACTAGAGATACAGAATGGGATTTTTATCCTCTGAAACTCATGGAAACCATTCTGATTTGGATTGTAGCTATTTCAAAGCCTCTTGCTGTGTCTGTCATTCACATAAGGACGAGTTTCAGTTCGCCAAAAAAGAGTCTGTAGACTATGGCATAATATTGTTGTGAAAACTGTGAGACAACACCTGGCAGTTGGGTATGGAACTATTCAAGAAACATACATATGTACAAGAATGAAAGAAAGAAAAATGATATAAAACTTTTTGATAAATGCTTTCATGCAAACATGTATGTAAATGCAATATTGAACCCACATAAGACCCACATATAATAATGAAATGAAAATATAGTTCTTTAAAATGGAATAGATTTCAATATTTGAAGAAATGAAAGCAAAGTTGCTTAAAATTCTAGGAATTCTGGGAACTTTGAAATAAATGCACTAATAAATACTTAGTAAGTTTATCTGGCTATTGATTGGGTGTTTAACAAAGCGAATAAGAATCCTCAAGGCATACTCAAGGAATCTATTATGAGTGGACAAGTAATAGTGACCTATAAAACTATTAAATGTTGTTCAAATGATATTCTATATATCGTCCATGGACGATATATACCATAAAACATTGACATATAATCTTTGGATTCTTTCCAATGATTTCATTCCATTCCCTATTCTACTGTTCGTTGGACTGTTGCGACTGTTTTCGACAAAATATTGAAGTTTTTCCGAATCTGCAAGCCAAAGGATTAGCCACCTTTGCCTCCAAAATTCCTACCAAAGATTTGTACTCGTCCTCATCTGCAGTTACAATTTCTTTGGTCTGCGGCCAAAGGACAAGAGCAAGGAAGTCTTCGATTTCACTAGGAGGCAGGGTAGGAAGCTTAAAGTTTGCCACAAGCCAAAGCCAATTTGCAATTTGATCTTATCCGGACATCATAAACGGACACCCAGGGAAAGGCTGGAAAAGAAGGAGCAGGACGATGCCCCGCATAAAAAACTAAGCACACGGCAATCAATCGATTAAAACAAAAAAAAGAAACGAAAAGAAAAGAAAAGAAAAAAAGGGGAAAGAACCAAAGTTGAGCAACTTTTGGAGTCAGTGGGAGCCAAGGATCGACTCTAAGTTCGAGGCCAAGAATGTCCTGCTCTCAACCAAGCACGCCCCAGGGACAGGGCAGGGACCAGGAACCCGCAGCAGTCCGAGTCCGAGTCAAAGTGGAAGTCTGCTGGCTTTGTCTAATGCCCCGCTTATCTTGATATTATTTTGCCATAAAAATAGAAGGAAGGGTCTTTGAAGCAGGACACGGACATGGACACGGACACATGTCATTTGTTATGTGGCCAGTGCGAGGCCTCCGCTTGGGAGTGGGTGGGTGGGACGAAGACAGGGAGCTAGAGACCGATGCAAAATGTTGTAAAGTAGCCAAAATTCGAAACGGCAAAGGACACTGGAGGCTGGATGAGGAATCTGTTCCCATGCCAAGACGGAAACTCAAAGAAAAATCTGTCTGCAGTCCAAAATGTATCTGCCTTTATATGACACGGGAAAATCGCAGAGAAACTGCTACTTTTCACATGTCACAACGAGGGCAAGTCCTCACACTCCATCTCCATCCCCATCCCCATCTTTAGCCCGGATCTCGATGGAATGGAGCGATGGGACCGGAGCGAATGCTGCGGGTTTCGTTGATTTCCGCGATGGTCCGCCTGCCTGCTTCGTGTCGTGCAGCCCCCTGCCTCGCCAGCCACGCGCGTTTCAAATCCCTTTAGTTACACTGTTTCAAAATTAAATATTTACATTTTGGATGCGGATGCGGCTTGCAGCATGCGGCATGTGTGCATGAGGAAATGCGGACATGAGGACATGTGGATGTGGGGTCATCTATGCCTCTATCGGCAGTCCGGTGGTCCGGTGGTGGTGGCTGCTGTGTCCGGCTATCTGTCAGTGGATTTATATGCGCATATCTCTCGGACCTGTGTGTCCAGTGTCCACTTGTCACGTGGTTTCAAGGCAGTACATGGGCGGTGTGTCTATATAAAGTTAGGCATTTAGAATGTAGAAACCTTTATCAGAAATCTAAGATTTTCCCACCCTTCAAGCTGGCATAGTTGCAACATTCATTTTCATTGTAAAAGTCAACGATATGTGTTCCCCTTTGAAGGATGAGAGACGCCTCTGTCTTCCCATATGATTGCCGCATACCTCTCCCTCTCCACCCTCCTCCGCACGCGTTATTGGATGTAGCCGGCCCAGTTTTCGATGCGCGCTTATTTAGTAATTTGTTTGTCTCCGGACTTAGTCACGGTTTATGGTTGACGTTTATTTTATGAGCGTGAAAAATATATCACTGCAAACACACCACCACCACCAGAACCAGCACCAGAACCAGCACCACTCCCCGCTGAGCTGTGGCAGGTGGCTGCACCACACACACACACACACACACACACCCGGTCCGGGACCCATCCCATCCCATCCCATCCACTTCCTCTTGAGCCAATTTTGATAACGTTTTATTGATGGTCGAAACGAGTCGAGTCGGTCTCGATTTGTGCGTTAGTCTCGCTTCAAGCCACAGAAATGTATGCGTGTGGTGGTGTCCCCTTATTGTTGATTGAATCAATGCGGATTATATCGATGGACCGAGGAATCTCCAGATAGTATTTCCATCATAAATTTATGGCCAAAGTTTTCTTACAAATCTTAAGACTTACATAAGTTTGAGCGCAGATCTCTATAGCCATGTCCTAGAGAACGATCGATTTTACATGATAATACTATACAAAAATCCCTGTATTTTTATACAGTTCAAGTCAAGGATCTCTCTCCATCTCTCTCTCTCTCTCTCTGTGCGAGACTTCCCATCATTTTCCATTCCATTCTAAGCGCATCGCATCGCATCAATTATGTGTGTTCTCTATCTGTGGTGGTAGGTGGATTCCTTAGAAAGTTATTGGCCTATAAACTAATCGCATAATTGCACAAAAGTAATTATCCTTGGGCTCATCCTTAGCCATTGTACGGCAGTCACTATTCCGCACACATTTCCTTAGCCTCATGCTCGTGCACATCCTCATACTCATCATCATCGCCGCCATCCTGTGCCTCTTTATCTTTATCCTTTCTTCGGCGCTCTGATTTTTCCACCTAGCTGGCCAACTATGCGGCTCATCCGCTCCGTTGCACGCCGTTAGGAAGTGCCAATGCAGGACGCAGGCCACAGGCCACAGCCCACAGGCAAAAACAGTTGGAAAAACACGCGCACACATACAAGGACAGTGGCATTGTTTGGCCAGCACCAGAGAATCAGAGCAGGAGATGAAAAGATAGGAGAACGGCAGTAGCCGGAGAAGAGAAATTAAAATCAAGCTGTTGATAGCAATCACACACTCGAGGTGAACTCAAGTGATGGCTGATGGATGGATGGATGTCCTGCTCCAGCTCCTACTCTGCCTTCAACTGCGACTGGGATGTATGCATCACTAGCCATGCCACAGAGTCCTCTACATCTACATCTCTACATCATATGGCCAACTGTTTCCGGCTCTGCCTCTGCCTCTGCCTCTGCTCCTGGTTCTGCTCCTGGTACGAATCTGTGACTGTCGTTCTCCATTTGTCATTTGTTGTTTGCCATTTGTGTTCGTTCCCGTTTCCCATTTCTTTCCCTCTGAGATCTGAGCTCTGTGCTCCGAGCTCCGAGCGGGTCATTAGGGTTGACATCCTGAAGTGGCTGCTCGCTCAATGGTGGCTTTGTTCGATGATTGGTTTGTTGAGCGTGCACTAATTAAGTTGAAGAGCCGACTGCACAGATCCCCGATAAGCAGGAGGATACGAGCAGGACTCTGCATAAGTAGGGATAAGCCAAAATGAGAGAAAGCAGCCAGATCGCGGGCGAGTTTGATCGAACCGATCCATCGATCGGCTTAAAGTTCTTTAGTTAAGATGATCGTTTCTCTAGGTATCGTTGTGTTTATTGATTGGATGAAGGGAGCAACGGGGATCACCGATGGAATAAGTGATCATTTCCAGCCAAACATTGTTGCGAATTCCTTAATTGGATGATACTTTAAAGAAATATTGCAAGGAAACAATCATTTGATCATTAGTAAAAAGCAACACACCCATATTTAAATGGAATATTCGATTTTGAAATACAAAATGAAGGAAATTAAACATAATTTACTTTGATCTAAACATAAATAAATGTATTAAAAAGTTATTTCAATACGACCCCTATTTATTATAAATATAAAACCCTTTTTTCTCTGTGTGCAGATACTATTGTTCATCACTATACGTATATGCTCGTATTTGTAGATTTACAAGTGATTAAAAGTACAGCTGCAATGGGTATTAGGATTGGAAGAGTTCCTTTTAAGGATTGCTCTGTTTCTCTTATCATTTCTGGAAGACTCATTAGCGATCAATACGAGTAGTGATCCACTAGAGCGCCCGTTGAACGGTTCATGAAGATCATCGTTTCGTTTCCATCGGGAATGGACTACATTCTCCCTGCACTCTGTCTCCTTCCCAGCATTAGCTTCTCAGCTTCCTTCTGTTTGGAGCGTTTTGCGGCCAATTAGCTGATGCCACAAAATGAAATCATTTCTCACAGCTAGCCGCTGGTTTGTCTTCAGGCCAGGCCAGGCCAAAGTAATTAATTGCCAGTTGATTCAGTTTCAGTTCAGCCTTAGCACCAGCACCAGCACCAGACCCAGCGATCCCCCACTACTTCCCCTCCAATACTTCGCCAAAGCCAGCTCCTTGATGAGCACATTTCCAAGCGGACAGCCAATCGAAGCGAAAGTTTTAGCCAGAGTCCGCATCCGAGTCCGAGTCCGAGTCTGACTGCGACTCCAGGCCACTGCAGTAGGATCGGGGGAACCGCTCCGCATACTTTCTAAAGCAATTATCGAATGCCAGCGTGTCAGACTCTATTCCCGACTCCAAGCTCGACTTCGTCTTCGTCTTCCACTCTGACTCTGACTTTAAGTCTGAGTATGACTCCGACTACGGGCTCGACGCCAGGGCGTCGCCGTCGCCGTTGCCGATGCCGTCTTGGACCTGGGCCCCACATCCATCGTCAATTGCTTTGTGGGCCGCTTGTAGTTTCATGACGCCAACAACGCCTCATCGTGTTTGGTTAGCCGCCGTCAGAGCCGCCACCGAAGCGACGCCACACGATGGCTGCCTGGGCAGGTCTGGCCCAGACTCAGGCACTGGCACTGGCCGTGGCACTGGACGCTCGTCGTGATCAGCATCGTGTTTGCAAATATTTCTACGCATGCCCCCACTCCAGTGCGGGGTCCAGTCCACCGCTCTGACTGCAAGTCCAGGCCCAGTTTCCAGTCCCTCAAATTGGCCTTGAGGCAATGATTGGCTGCTGCTGCTGCGGCTGCTCCCGATGCTCCCTCTCTCAACCTGCAGCACGGGCTGAGGTTGAGGCTGCGTTCCACTCGCACTGATCCCAGCTGTCGTCGCTTGTTAGTGCGCACGCGTATCGCCCTCTCTCTCGCCGTGTGTGTGTGTCTCTCTTTTTCTCTGGGTCTGTCTCTGTCTCTATTTCTGACTCTGTCCCACTCGTGCGCGTTGCATCTGCCACCGCCACCGCCACCGCCGCCTGTCTGCCGGTCTGTGTGTGAGGCGTTGATGGCGATGGCGCTGAAGCTGGCGCGCATGCGCAGAGCTCAACCACAAAATCGCATTGCCAGCCAGCCCCAAAAGAGCCGGGCAACGTTGTAAGACATATTTTGTTGCCCCCAAACCCGTGCTCCTCTGTGCCACTCGTCGTCTCCCGTTGGCCTTTACTACGTCTCGGACTCGCTGTGTGTGTGTGCTGTGGACCTCCCGCAGATAATTGCCCATCATCTCATCAAGTTCCGCCCAACTATTTAAGCACCAGCCAGCAACAACGGCAACGGCAACAGCAACAGCCACGATGAGCAGGAGGAGCAGGAGGAGCAGGAAGAGCAGGAGGAGCAGGAGGAGGAGGGGAGGGGGAGCCGAAGCAATGAAACCCACAAAACAAGACACCAAAATGATGAACGCGACCACGCAAAGTAGAAGTAGCTGCCTGGCTCTGGCTCTGACTTTGGCTCTGACTCTGGCTTGGCCCTGGCTACAGACTCCCTCCTCCCTGATCTTGAGCCCTCTCCGGGGGCTGCCTGCAAAGTTGTGGATCGGAAAATCATCATCATAGTAGCTCGAACAATCCCTAGCAAACACCCAATCCCAAAACCAAGAGTTGTTCTACAGCTTATGTTATAATTTCAGTAATTGTTGAGCAATTGTCTCCCCACAATACAATATTTCATTATTGTGTTGAGATACGAAACCAGATCTAGAACCATAGAGATATTATCGAGAACAAACAATAGGGAAATCCGGTAAGACCTTTCTTAGTAAATCAAATGAAAGAGACTTTTCCTGGGACCATTTGGGTGGAACTACTGGATCCACCCTCGGCTGGCGCCACCACCAACAGCAGCTTCGGGCGGCGACTGGAGTACAGCCCATCCCCATCTCCATCTCCATCTGCAGCCTCAGCCCGCACAGCCATCAATAGCACCACCGACGATGATGATGATGACGACGACGACGACGGCGACTACGACTACGTCGGCGATCCAACCACGTTAATCGAGTCATATCGATTTTGGCGTGGTTTGTTCGTGTCTTGGACGTTTTGCTTGGCCCCCGCCCCCAGACGAGCACCAACTACAGCCCAACTGCAGAGAGGCAGTGAGAGAGAGAGACAGAGAAAGAGGTAGATCCCATCAGCGGGCTCGTAACTAAATTGAATCCAATTGCAGACGAGAGAGAGGCCAAATAACTGTGAGACATAATGAATGAGTGTTGGCCAAATTGCAGCCCAGGCGCCGGCACGGTCTCCTGTGCACCGTACACCGTCTCCATTCTCGATTTGGATCGATCCGAAACGTTTCGAATGGGAATCGCTTGGAATGGAACTCGGTCTGGTCTTCGCTGTGGCCCCACTAATATCTCAATTGGTTTTGGGGCTGGTTCAATGGACTGCTCTGCTGACCACCCACCCTGGGCATTCGGATATCACCTGCTGTTCCTGCAGTTCCTGCTTTTCTGGCTGCTCCTCTTCCTGCTTCTGATTCTGATTCTGCTTCTGCTTCTGTTGCTGTGCTCTTGGGCTGGGGGTGCACCGCCTGGTGCTTCTGCTGCTCCAATTTCCAGCTGCTGCTGCAAACAAGCCTCGGGCATTGCCTTGCCCAAAAGCTTCTAATTGAATGCAAACATGTGCAACTTTAGTCCTACGGCTAGAGGACCCGGGTTCTGGTTCTGGTTCTTGTTCGGGTTCGGGTCCGGCAGTATCATCAGAGTCCTTGAGCCGCCCGGGGCATTGTCAGAGCATCGTCACATCCACATCTGTGGGCGGCTGGGCTCGTGGGCTCCCGTTTGCTGCCGCGTGGGTGGTTTATTCATTCATACGAGTAGGTATATGTTAGTGAATATATCTGGTGTTTTTTGTTGTACTAGCAGCTCTCATTTTCCACTGTGGAGGCGGCTCTGAACGAGGCGGCTCAGCGCTTGTCAAACTTTTGGCCATGTCATGTTTGTCATGCTCCTTGTGCTCGTAATCCTCTTGGAGCTTCTTCTGCTCGTAATCCTGCTGGAGCTCTCCGCCTTCTCTCACATCTCAGTTCTACTACCGCTCTCATTCCCGCCCACTCCCGGGGAGCTGGGGACCGGGGGAGCAGGCTCCTCTTCATCCTGTTGTGTCTTCCACTTGATTTTCATTGCTGTTTTTGCCCCCTCAGCTCTGTGTCGCTGTCGTTGCCTAATGGGAGCACTTGTCCAAAATGGGGGTGGAGTGCGGAGTGTGGAGTGGACATGGGGTGGCACTTCTTCTTCATCTTCTTGGAGCAGCACTTGACCTGCTTTCTGGTACTGGCACTGCTACTGCTACTGGTTCGGGTTCTTTTATTTTTGATGATGATGCAGCTATGTCCTGGCCCTTGTCCTGGAGCTTGGGCTACGTGTGGCACAAAGCTAATTGCTCCTACCTCTCCACATCCTTGGCGTTGCTGAGTCCTCCACAATATCATCATCATCAGCAGTAGCAGTAGCAGCATCTGAATCTCTTTTTTGAATGTGTGACATGTTTGAGCAGCAGCCTCCTGACTGCAGTTACAGTTTGGGATGACTGGGAGTACAGTTGGACATGCACTTGGGACATAATGCTTTTCAGAAATAATTGGAAAATGTGTGACACACCGTAGGCCGATTGCTGGCAGGATATTTTCTAAATAGTCTTTCGAACTTTATCTCCTTTCGAGCTAAATGGAATCTTTCCATTAAATTCTTCCCGGACTTCCAAATGTCCTTTGCTTATTATGGGACATCGAAAAGGATTCCCCGGCCTCCTATCATGCCCTGATCTTCCCACAGTTCGACAAGCACTGGCCGAGGCTGGGACCGGACCTCCAACAGCTTGAGCTGCTGCCCCACGCACACCCATAATAATATTAATAATGGCACTAACAACAACAACAACAACAAAACCAAAACCAAACAAAAAAATATATAATAAATTGCCAAAATGTTGAGAATCGTCGAGGGGGAGAGGGGAGAGAAAAATGAAAATGTGAAATAATAAAAACAAGAAATATGCCGACAGTTTTGCGAGGGACCGACCCGAAGCGTAGGAACCAAGGGACCACCGCCTAGGTTTTTTATCCGTCTCCGTCTCTGTCTCCGGCCCCATCGCCTGCTCCTGCTCCTGCTGCCGCTCCTGCTCCGTGTTTCTCTGTGGCGGCTATTTGATTTAGTGTTTTGTTGCCAATGAGGATGAAGGCGGCAAGTGTCTCGCTCACACACACAAACACACGCACACAGTAAGAGTAAAGGTATAGGGTATACATATGTAGGTGTACGATGTATTTATGTATGCGAGTAGTACACCCAAAAGAAGTGGGGCCCTGGGCATGGAGGATGACGCCAATTGGCCTGAGTTGCTTAGCGCCAACGCCAGGCGCTACAGCCAACACACACAGCCCCATCGCCAGCTCCAGCTCCAGCCATAGCCACAGCCACAGCTCCAACTGCAGCTCCAGCCCCCATTCCGAAAGAGAGAGAGAGAAAGAGAGAACATGGCATTTTT
Organism: Drosophila algonquin; assembly: GCA_035041765.1. Taxonomy (NCBI): domain Eukaryota; kingdom Metazoa; phylum Arthropoda; class Insecta; order Diptera; family Drosophilidae; genus Drosophila; species Drosophila algonquin. The sequence goes on along the minus strand of JAWNKY010000238.1, from coordinate 456,327 downwards.
GTATAGCAGACGGTGCCGCCGCCGCCGCCTGGTGGCGCCTCAAGTAGCCAAAGCCTTGGACACACAACGGGGCACGGGCGCATAACTCCACTGAGGCGGCGGCGTCGTCGGCATCGGCTTCTGATCAAACGATGACGACGGCAAAGACGGTGAAGACGGTGAAGACGGCGGCTTCAATGCCCAGATACTGGTACACAACACCAACAATCCAGCAAGTCCCAAGCTTTAAAACAAAAGCGCGTTGGCAGCCCCGCAAAGCACACAAAATACATAAAAGAGGAGCAAACGAGAGAGACAGTGAGCAAGACAGAAAGAGGAAGAGAGAGAGAGAGAGAGAGAGTGAGAGAGGGATATTCCGAGAGAGTTGCTATGGGATAGGGGGAGACGGGGCAATCCTTAAGTCGTGTTCTTTTCATGTCCTTTTGCATTTAAGTGTGCACTCGTTCGATTTTTTTGGATTGGATCGTCTTTATTTTTGAGACAACGACGACGACGACGACGACGACCACAGTCCCTGTCCCTGTCCCGGTCCACAGTCCCTGTTCTGTCCCCTATCCCTATCCCTGTCCCAGTCCACAGTCCGTATGGCGTCCGTCCTTCTCGTCCAGCAACATCTTCGGCAAAGTTATTCAAGTGGCGCCAGTCAAACATTTTTTTGTGCAAGAACAACAAACATCCCCAGCAACAAAATGCTGCAAGTAAGCTGCAAACACACAGCAACAACTTTTGGGGCACAGCGACAACAATGAATGGCGCTGCCACACACACAAACCGAATGTGTGCGACAGAGAGAGCACGGCAGTGGCAGTACAGGTCAGTGGCTTTCAAACTTCTAGGGAGAACTAATTTGGTTGGAAGCTGCCACACGGAGCCCGGTCCTCTATCCGAGCCCTGCCACCTGGAGGCATCACCTCCATCCAGGAGTCATTCTCAGTCAGGCTCAATCAGTGATTGACAGGAATGAAGAATTTCTCCTAAGGGAATCAGATCATTCAATCAGTCTTCGAGTTCGAGTGATTATACTCTTAATATATTTTCTATAAAAAGCAATAGACATTGTTACATATATGTATATTTGTAAATGCCTTGAAGCATTGATAGCAACGGATTCTTGGCCATCAAATGGATTTCATAATTCCATAAAAATTCTTGATAGTTCAATTGATGGTTAAACAAGTCTTAATGCTAAGGGTAGCTCCCAATCCGATGTTATTTAATTAAAGGTTTTTAAGAGCATTCCAAGGATGTCAAGGCTTTAATTATATTTTATTTAGCGTAACGTGCTTGCAACATATCAAAGGCATCAAGCACATAAATAACGAGATGGTGGGAAATCTTCTTATGAACAAGTTGGATGCGGAATGTTCTAAATATGGAAAAGAATGAGCTAGAAGAGTACATGGAAAAGTATATAACTTTTTTTTTAGGTTTTATTTTAGTCTTTCCTTTAGTATTTTCAAGCCAACTTTTCAGTAATTTAAAGTTATTTTCAAATATTTGTGACACATTTATTTTTTATATTTCTAAGTTTAATGCATTTTTTTAAAATATGTAATATTACATTATTATTATTATATTATATTATATTATATTATATTATATTATATTATATTATATTATATTATATTATATTATATTATAGTCAAAGTTACCTGAACATTTTTAGATTTTCTTTAGGCTAATTGTTTGGCGAGTTTAGTTTTTCAAATCTGTATTATTTCTTAATATAATTTAGCTAATTTTGACGTGAGTTTTTTTTCTGTCACATAATTCGATAAAACTTCAAATTAATAAATTATACGAGTATTTATGTTTATCTGTGGCTCAAGCAGATTTATTCAAGTGACAAGGCTGATATAGATACAGATACAGATACTTATACTGATACTCGTACTCGTACTGTGCTAATTTGGGTGGTGGATGTTCGCGAGTGAAGGGCGAACATTGAAGGGAAAATTGAAAAGTCAGCGGCAGATTAGCTGACAATTTGGTGTCACTTTCGCAGCGATGGGATTTCCATTAATTTCAAGGATGCTGCCGACGCTGTTCATGACGCTGACACGGACACTGATGTCGTCCGCATCGTCGTCGTCGCTGTCTGCATCGGATGTTTCAATTCGCAAGTTGAGTTTCCTTCCGATCACGTGGCCCAACGCCAACAGTTGCCGTTCACTTCCGCCCGGCCGATAGCTTCCGTCCGTTCCAAACATCCATCCATTTTGGTCGACCGACCGAAGGACCTACCGACATTCAATCCGTCTATCCATCTCCCATCCATCGGTGGAGCTTGTGCCTATGCCTGTGTCTGTGCCTGTGCCTGTGCCCGTGCCTGTCCGTCGCCATCGTCCGTCGTCCATTCACCCCTCGGCGTCCTTTGGCCGCGTGACAATTACTCATGAATACATTTTGCGCCTGATAAAAGTGAATCCTGAATGACTGTGCCACAAGAGGGTGTGGGATGATAAGGGGGTTGCGGGCTGCGGAGTGCTGCCGCCGTTTGCGTTTTATTTATGGTTTTATTTGTGGCAACACAAAAGCCAGCCACGAGCCGGAGCCCGAGAACTCGAGGATGAGTCTCGACTAAGAGGAGGTACGAATACGAAGGATACGAGAATGAGGATGAGACATTGAGGACATTGTAAGCTGTCGCCTCATATGTTGTTGTATCTCAATATCTCTAACTCAATCTGCCCCTTGCCACCCCCTCTGTTACACCCCCTCTGTGTCACTCTCTCTCTCTCTGTTTGCATCTGTATCTGTATGCGCCCCATAACCATAAAGTCAATTTATTTATTAAGTTTTTATCGCAACCGTCTCGCAATGGAGAACAATTCCGCCACAATGAAAACGAAGGAAAACATTTCTCCAGACCTCCAGATGGGGGGCATGGGATGGGCTAGGGGTTAGGGGTTAGGGGTAGGGCTAAGGAGTTGGCTATTAGCTGCTCGTAGTCGTTGTTGATTCGATTTGATCGAATCTGTAATGTGTTTTAGCCACTTTGTTTGCCCCGCTTCAAGGACAGTGCCAAGGCTGAGGAGAGAACGAAAGAAGGAAATGAAAGACTTTTTAGTCAAAGCCAAATTCAAGAGGTGGGCATTGAGACGAGAAACATAATATAGAAACTATGTACATATAAATATATAGAATATTTCCTATATATGCAATGGTAGTTATGTTTTCCTTAGTGATTCAGAGAAGTATTTTCATTTTAGCAGAATTATTTATTCACTTAGGAAAGACTCTTTTGATCATTGTCGTAAGGTGTTAAAGATCTAAAGATGAAAATTTATATTTTTCAATCTATTTTTGCATTGTCTATCAAATGATCAAATGATGCATCCAATATCTGAAGGAAATTGATATCAAATTTTTGAGGTTTACCTTGCTAATCATATGTACATATTTATTGCAGACAAAAGCCAATAGCCTAAAAATGTAGGTTTATTATTATTCAAATGAAATTATTCATAAGAAGTATCTGTAAAATGTGAATAGGTGATGATTGGCTTGAATAACAAAATGCTGTCATATTCTTAAGAGGAACAAAACGAGTTTTTACTAGATGAGAATTGGCTTATAGATTGATATAGGGGTATTGATATATTTTAAAAATTATTCAACAAACTTGAAAAGGGAGAGATTGCTATACATGAGAGATTCTAGGGTGAAACGATTGCTGAAATATTTTAGTAGAAAATGTAACCAAATATATTGAGGTATGTACATATATCTATGTACATGTATGGGTCGCTAAAACATCAATAAATCTTTAGAGGGCTATTTTTGTGTTTAAAATCAACAAAAACTTACTAAAATATAGTATTCCTGTTAACACTACTTCTACATTAAAATTGTTTCCGAATCCTGATGCTTAGGTTAGGTTCCATCAGTAAACGAAACCATAACCAATTTCCAACATTCAAAGTACTTTGTGTATATATGTACATATGTATGTATGCACAAATGTGTGCATACATCCATATGTACATATATACTTTTCCCTTGACTTTTTTCCAATCCAATTGAGTATTAGCTAATTTGCAAAGTGCTGCGCTCCGTGAGATGTATGTACATATGTATGTATGACTGTATGTGTGTCGATTGCAGGACACTGGATTCATAGGAGCAGCTTGAGGACCTGCTTAATGACATGGAAATCAAATGCCAATCGCCAAATGTCAGCTGAACGTTTTTCCGCCACTTTGGGTTCCCTTATTCTCCGTTTCCCTTTGGGAACGTGGGAAGGGAGTACGAGCATGTCTGACATTTACTTTAATTAACGAAAATTAAGCGCAGCCAACGTCGACGTCGACGCCTACGGCCAATGCCAACGGCAAAGCCAACGCCAACGCCAACGCCTACGCACAGTGCGTATCTAAAGTTCTCTCCCACTCCAATCTCTGGGCTGTGGCTGTGGTCACCCGTTGATCCGTCGCGTCGCGTCGTCGGTGTTGCGGACTGCGGCCTGCGGCAGCTGTACGCGGGTGCATGTCTGGGGCATTTGTTTCTGTATGTAAATTAACTTAAATACCCTAGAAATTAATTAGCAGCGATTGAGATCACTTGATAATGACAACAGTCAGACAACAAGAACAACCACGAGAACAACATCGACATCAACATCAGCAGAACAAGAACAAGAAGCAAAGGCTATCCATCTGAACATCGAAGCATCAGATACTCTTCAGAACAAAGATGGTTCCTGAATTAGTTTTAAAGAGAAGTTGGATTCGGTTATTATAGAATAACTTGATTCGATAAAAGGAAATTCGATTTTGACTAATTTAGGTTTCCTTGTGATGGATCTAAATAGTAGAGTTTTTTATTTTAAGTAGCTAAAACAGGTAACGACTCATTTGAACATTTCGAGATGTGCTACTGTTTGTGTCTTTCATTTTAAAATATGTACACAAAGGTAGCTGTGATCTGTAATATCCAATTATATATCTAGGGAAACCAATAGAGTCTGTGGATTGATAAATCAAATGATTAAAAATTTATGTAGTTTACTCTCAAGTGCGCTGCAATATTCTTGTGCTAATCAATATACCCTTTTCCTAGGGTATGCGCGAGAGCACGCATCGACCACCGACTGTTCCGACTGATCCGAATGGTTTCAATGGTTCCGCTCTGGTCCTAACCCTTTTCTCCCTCCATTCCCATTGCCTTTTCCCCTTTCCTATCGTTCTCTTCCTCCTTCACCCTTTCTCTCCTCCTGCTCTCCTTTTCCATGGTCTCCTTTCGGACCGTTGTTTGTGTGTTTTTTGAGAACGTCGCGTCGTCGCTGTGGCGGCGACAGTAATAATGATGCGTTTATCCAAAACGAGCATCAGATAAGCGCCAGGCCAGAGTCGATCGACAAGTTTGATAAGAGGCTGACGCTGTCGCTGCTGCTGCTGCTTCTGCTGCCGCCGCTGCTGCGTGATAAGCCGTTCAACGAGGTGCAGAGCCGCAGCAGCAGCCGCAGCCGATCCAAGCCGAGCGGGGGGCGTGTGTGCACATCATTCAAATGCCAATTAAAGGCGCCGGCTTACACAGAACCTGAGAACGAACGTCCCGGAACCATCGAACGTGGAACAAGATGCCGAGAAGCCGAAGCCGAAACCGAAACCGAAACGGATCCACGCTGAAAAGCAATCAGCTGTCATTTGGAGGCAAACAAAGTGGACATGACCGGGACAGCCCCTACCCCTGCATTTGGCGCAAAAAGGGTTCGAGCCTAACAGCAGACTGGATGCCCTGCAGTGTCAGTGCCAGTGGCCAAAACATATTAAACATTAAAACACAGGTTGCCTTGCCCTTGCCCGATTGGCATCGTCATAATGAGCCTTAATCACCCACCCAAATTGGGGATCATATTCGGAGATATTCGACTAATTAAGGATCCTGGCCGATCCTTAGATTGATCTGTAGATAGCCACTCATTCGAATCAATGAATTGATATTTGTGGGATTAATGAGTTATGGGGTAACATCATAGCGCTTATGGGCCCTATGGAAAGCGGAAACCCAGCTTAAGACTCCAGTCGGGGTCACCAATAATAATTTAATCAAAAGTGGCTCTACTCAAAAGGCTGTCCAAGAGTAGGGATAGATCCTCTATAAATATACATATACAGAATTGATTTACTTAGTGTATTGAATATGCTTTGTTCAATATTTAAAGATTAACTAACATCGTCGGGGTCACCAATTCACCGATCGGATACTGAATCCATAGCGTAGCAAAAATGTTCGGTGTGTGCAAGGTTGTTGAAGCGCTTCCGAAAATAAGTAAAAAACAAAAGCCCAGCAACGATTCAGAGGCTGTGGCTGAAGCTGAGACTGAGGCTGGGACTGAGACTGACACTGACTGGACCGAGTTGTTGCCGTCTCTCGTTGCCATTGTGATTGTGATTGTGTTGGCCCCAACTCAAAAGCGGCGCTTGGATTAGCAACGGCAGCGGCGCCGAGTCCGAGTCCGTGTCCGTGTCTGTGTCTGTGTCCCAGGGCCAGGCTGGCCGCCGAATGGCCATTCATCGATCAAGTTGCAAGCGCCACGACGAGAAACGAGAAACGTGAGGCACCAGAAGCTGCAGCAGCCACAACAGACACAACAATAAAGAAGGTCACCTTCGAGACCTGAAGCATTCAATACCCTAACGGAGAGATCTTCACTATGGCAGTAGTTGAATCCACAGAATATTCTGGCAGCAATATAACCTAGCATTGTAAGGCAGATCTTGCCGAGGGATCACCTCAAATTAGATCAAAGGAAAAGCGGAACGGACATGTCCTGGCCAAAAATCACCATGCCTCCTTGAAAGGGTGTCCAAAATATCGCCAAGCTGAGATCTTGGGCTCTGACTGCATTTGAATACTGTGCGACTTGGTCTGGAAGTCGCACTCGTGTTTGTATTCGTACGAGTATTCGTATTCGTATTCGTTCCACCTCTCTGGTCGGCGCCCCCGCACGCGGCATGTCAGTGTCGCTGTCGCTGTCGCCAAAAAAAGAGAAGAGCCAAAGCGTCGTCTTCATCGGGGTCCCGGTCTCCGAATCGGAAGAAGAGGCAAGCGAGGCTCTCATTGTCTCGAAGCTGCGGCTCGGAGCTTGAATCTTGAAGCCCGAAGCTTGAAGCTTGCGGAGCTCTGAGCTGGAAAACGGCAGAAACAGATCAGGATCAGAGCGCCGGGATTTTGTCTTTGATCGACGACTGTTCAACTCCAGTGAGCTGCCTCGACCTGGATGTCGTCTGGTCCGATACCGTTCACTCCCATCCCCATCCCCATCCCCATACCCATACTCATACCCATCCCCCAAAACAAGCCAGAACGCAGCCCTCAGCCTGAATCTGGATGTGAATCTGAATCTGGATCTGGGGCTCAGACTGAAGCTGAAGTTGAAGCTGAGGTTTTTTCGGGGCACCGGCAATTGATTCGCAATTCCATGGCTCGCATTGATTTTGATCGGCCACGACAGGCGCGCCAGCCGGTCGCTCGTCGGCGCCTTTCTCCCCGCTGCCCGCTCTCCGCTGCCCCATCCTGCCCCTGCCTTTGGCTCAGACGCAAATTTTATTGACAGCGCCAGTTGGCAGCGAGCATTGAGGATCTGAGACGCTGAGCCCGAGCATTTGGCACTCGTGTGAACAGGCACTCATTGCAGAGAGTGCACTTGCGGGCCCGGCCGGTCAGGGACGGTCTGAGCCGGCAATGAGTGTACTCACAAATGGCAGAAATATACAGAATAGGTCGAGGGTATCATATTCATATCTCTCGAAAATAATTACCACTGATCTGGAATAGTTCAGCGAGCCATTAATAATACTACATTCAAGCTGAATATATGTGTGCTCGTACTCGTACTCGTTCTCCAAGTATAAACGTGCGAGTATTTGGTATAACATTTCATCGGTGATTGCCTCGTAAATGGCTCCCCGCACAAATTAGTCACGAATGCACTCATTCGAAGCGCCAGTGGGGATGGGTGGATACCCCATGGCTGACCTATGGCGACCCCTCCTGCCCACCTTCTGCCCACCTCCGTCATAGACCCTTTTGAGTTTTCTTTCATTTTGTTTGCCAAATTGCCGCGAGGCAGGCGGAAAGTAGAGGCTTGGTATTAGGGATTGGGGGGCGATGATGGGTCATGGGATGTTGGTTCTGGAAAGGGGATCTCGACGGGACTGGCGGGGACTTGCGGGAATGGGGGGTAACAGTCAAAAAATATTTAATGGACCATTTCACTTGCAGCGTGGCATCACTACAAAGCGCCCCACGCTAATTGCGGCAATTAAGTGCACAAAAATCTAACGACAAAAATTTGTGGCATGCGCCTGGCTGCCCAAGACCAAGGGCGAAGGGGGGCAAGAAAAAGTTGGCTGTGGTTTCGGCCAGGTCGGAATGTGGGGGCCTATCATCTACCTGCCTTTTGTTGTGCGGAATTCGGCGTTAAATGCTCTGCGCCCAGTTGCGCTCCGCCTTTTGAAGTTAAATAGCGCCGAGCGGTAGCTGGTACACTGGTCTTTTCACGGGTCTTGGGGCCTGGGGATAGCTGTAGCTGTACCTGTAGCTGTAGCTGGGATCGTCTGAAACAAATGACATGCAACAGGCCACAGAATCTAAAAGAAATCATTGCTGATGAGAGCATAGCCCCAGAAATGTGTAGAGGCCCTCCGAATCGGGGATGCTCTACAGTCTAGACTGTATCCTAGCTGCAGCGAATCTAAAAAGGTTCTCAAATGATACATTTTGATTTTGTAACAATCTGAAGCAAACAATCAAAAAGAAATTATTTGACTCGAAATAATAAGATAATTCTGCAATTATTAAATATGGGCTTACGTTTTGTTTAATCATTCCTTCATTCTGCACTTAAAAAAATAGTAGATAATAATTCCTACAGTTGATGAAGAATTTGTTCTCGATCTCCCAGGAAATGTCTTTGCCTTACTAAAAATAATCCCCATTTTGGTTAGGGTATATGAAAAAAACCATTTGATAGACGCCAGTTGATGTTGTCACAGACTGGAGCCGGACCTGGACCTGGTCCTCCCTCCATTAACCATGGCATCTTCCCACAGTCTTCTTCCTTCTATTTCTGTACCTGTCCCCGTTCCTGTCCCTGTCCCTATATTTGTACCAATCCTGTCCTGACACAACTCCTACACTTTTTCTTATCTATTTGCCGGCAGGAAATTTGCGCCGCTTTGATATGATCGCCGACGACGACGTCGACAACAACAACAACAACGATGCGACAACGTTGCTGAGATTTTTGATGAAACAATATTTTCGCTTGTCTGTCCGATGGTGTGTCGGGGGCATGTCAAGCGCCAATTGGAGCCCCGGCTACGCGCCACACTTTGCCTCTGGACGGGAACTGAAACTGGAACTGGGTCGGGGGGCTGAAGGCTGGAGTATGGTGTATGGGGACATGGGGGCATGGGGTATTGGGGTTGTGCTTGGGTTCGACTCTCGGCTTTGGGCTTTTGGGTTGGTGGCTTCTTCCTGTGCTGCCGCTGCCGCTGACGATGACGAAGCGTTGACAAGGCGATGACAGATTTCTGCGAATTTTTCGCATTAGGCTTTGAACTCGAGCATTTGTTTTTGCAGCCAGTGGAACTGGGTCTGGGGTCTGGGGTCTGAGGTCTGGGATATGGGGTCTGCTGACTGGGGTCTGGGGACTGGGGACGGCGCTACTGTTTTCGTTCAAGCGGAGAGCTCCCTGACGGCTCGGAACGAGAGCCAAGTGGCGCTCCCCTTTGATGATGGCCGGGTCTGGGTCTGTCCGGGTCTGGCCCATAACGGTTCTAGAGATCCGCGTCGATTTCCGCAGAAATTGCTAATAGAATCACAGAGAACCACAGCCCAATCCATCCCATCCCCCCATCCAACTTTATCAAAGGGTTGACTTTGTCTAAGCGCCTTCTGGATTTTTGGGAGGAATTTTAGCAGGGATTCAGCAGAGTGATTGAGGAGTGGGCGGGTGAAGCTGATGATGGAGATAATGAAGATGATGCAGAGGAATATGTTGGGTAAGGAAGGAAAGAGAGAAAGACAAGGCAAGGCAGTACGGTATGGCACTGCCACCTGATAGCGACACGTAGGTCATTTGGGCCCGCGCCTGATGGCGGCGCCTGTGGGAAAATGCTGTGCGGCTCTCAGAGCCAGCCCTCGCCTCCTCGACTTGGGTGTGGCTCACGGTTCACGGTACACACGTCCACCTCTGCTTCCATCTATGTATATCGGCAGTATCGTCGTCATCGTTATGGTCGTGGTCGTCATCTCCATGTCCATTAAACCATGTCCGAGATCCCTTCTCCAGATGCCCTTTGACAAATTTGCGTGAAATGCCAGCGAGCAAGTGGATGTGGATGTGGATATGCCAGGGGATTTACTGAATGAGTTGTCCATTGTGTGGGTAGAAGAGTGCTCCTCTACATGGAATGTGGATGCCAATATGCAATCTTGTGGTCTTTGAATGTCATTCAATTGGGTATTCGATTCGGGAAATCCATAAACCTTTGGCTGTGTTATAAACATATTTATGTAAGCCCTTCTTGAATAGCGAAATGCTTTCTTATTTGTCTGATTCCATATGCATTTCTGTTGAAATCAATTTGTGAAATTGTGAAATATGAGTAGATGAGAACCAATCAAGAGATTCGCGATCGATTGTCTGAATGAATGAAGGTGACACTACCACCCACAACCTGCTGATGAGATACTCGTTGATGAGGAGAGCGCTAGAGAGCGGGGAGGGGAAGGCCAAACATTTGTGGTTAATAGCGAGGCACGACATGACCCGCGATAAGGCCGGATAGCCGCATAGATAGTATCGATAGCATCGGACCAGCTGATCTGATCGTGCCCCTGGCGGTTGATGTCCCAGGATGAGCCTCTGGAGACGCTGCTGTCTGGTGACTGGTGACGCTGGTGGCAGGACGAAGTCGTTATTCAGTGCCCTTTTTGGGTGCAATGCTGTCAAAATATTTGCAGGCTGCCGACGACCGACGACACGGATGGCTGCGCCAGTGAATGGGTGATAGAGGGGGTGAATCGTTGTTGCATGGTTGCATGGGTGGGTGGGTGGTTGGGTGGTTTGGTGGTGTAGGTCGATAACTATCTACTCGATTGAGTACCGCTGCCCCCCTACCACCACCCCATCGACGCGACTCTGTCGAGTGCACACGCGTCGTCCGTCAGGGCTAAAATGGCTAAAATGACAAAGGCGGCGGCCGCCGTCAAGCCATTGAGATTTAATTGCAGAAACGCCAGTTGAGCAATAAAATTTATGACCTACAAATAATAGGTCTTGTTCGGGCGGTGGGCTGGGGACGGGCACTGGCTACCAATCGATGCCCCCTTTGATGAATGGGCGCAGGCCGACGACGACTACGGCTACGACAATGACAATGGACACAGAGATGGGAACGGGGAATGGGGAATGGAGATGGGAAGATGTGCGTCAATTACGCGTAAATTGCCCAAACAACTGCCCAAACCCGAATCCGATCCGATCAGGACTAGGCCCAGGCCAAAGGGGAGAGCGCCTTCGTCTGCGTTCGAGTGCAAAAAGTATTATCGTATTCGATGTTTAAAAATACTCGTAGAGAAGGAAAGGAGTTGATCGAGAGGGAACTCATTTACTTGATTGATAAATCATTAATCGCTTTTTTAATCAAAGGTTTTAGGCCTAACTACAAATCGGTTGAAAAGAGATTATGTAGCGATAGGAATATACCTAGAAATATACAAATATGAAAATAAACATAAGCTTGGATGATTATGATTGCGGTAAATTCGAGGCATTTAAATCGTAGAATGATCAATTGGAAATTTATTAATAGACGCATATTCTGGGAAGCATAGTCGCGAAGAGTAATCGCACCCAGCCACCCACCCAGCCACCACTCCTCCGATTTCGATTCCAATTCCGAGTCAACCCGCACAGCTGTCGAGATCAATGAAAGATCTCGTCGCTCTCTCTCACTCTCGCTTGCACGGAGATATGGGGGTGCCTCAGAGATTGGGTTTGTCGGGATGCAGTCAAGTAGATTTAATTGCTGCAAGCCCTCAATTGCAATCGGAGTTCCATTCTATTCTATTCTATACGGTTTTTCTATCTCTTTTCTGTTTTCCGCTTTCCGTTTTTGAGTCTTTATGTTTTCTGTTTTATGTTTTCCGTTTTCGGTTTTCATTCCGCTGTTTTGGCTGTTAGTGAAAATGTTCTCGATTTCATTGATTTTAATTGTTGCATTGCCCAAATATCGATTACAATAAATACTCGAAACAACAATGCCCTGAGGAATTGGCGGGGGTGCGAGTGTGCATGGCGAAGCCTAAGGGAACAAAGGTGCATGCCAACAATGGCCTGGCTCAAATCGTTTAAGGCCATTAAGGCTCTCGACCCGGCTGTCGCCCGGCTCCGGCTCCGTCTCTGGCTACCTGGGACGCATCGTCCTGGGCATCGTCCCGTCTCACTCCTCACTCAGTGCTAGGATCACTTAATTCCTCATACTTCTACGGCCTCCTCCCACTGCCATGTCCATCTCTCAATCCCGTTCGCATTCCCATTCCATCTTTTCGGATGCGAATTATTTTACACGTGTAATCGATATAGGGCATATTTCTAAGCAATTGTTTAGCATTTCTTTTTGATACGCTTAATAGGGGTACTTCTGGCTAAAACTCGGAAAATTCCTTAGCAAAAGAGAACATTTCATAAGGAGAAGGTACTACATACATACATACATATGTACATATTTGTATGGATATATTCTTCAATCGTAAGCAAACATAGAACTCCATCCATAAGAAGTATGTGTCTCATCTGTGGCAACTCTGAAACCTTTGGTTTTCTCAACAGATTCTCCATAAAATAAGTTTAACATATTAAGGGGGAAATATGATGTTTAACAATTTCGAGGAGTGCTCGTAATTCCCGCTTTCAATGCGTTCCCAGAGAGCGGTAACGAGATTGCCCCTCCCCGTTACCCTTTCCCGTTCCGCCATCTAGTTGAGGGCCCCTTCTTTTTTTGTATTTCTTCTTTTTGTTGCATGCCCCACCAAATTGCCCGGTTGCCTAACATTTTGTCAACCGACCGACAACAAAACGCCGCCCCTAATTACAGACAATGGCAGCCGCAGTCCGCCGCAAATCGCAAAAGCGTAAAAATATGTGACAACGTCCACGCAGCGCTCCAATGGTCACTGCCTGACCGCTGTCCGCTGTACGCTGTCCCCCTGCCGCACCGTTCCCTGTCCGCTCCACTGGTCGCTCCGGAGTGGACGCCCACACGTTGCTTCGCCTCTTTACATAATAGAGATAGGAGCATAGGAGATCGGAAATCGGAGGAGTATTGGTTGGGCTAGAGAGAAAAGAGAGAGGAAAAGCCTCATGCGAACACGGCGAACAATGCAATTGTTGTGCAAGTTCCCTACTCCTATGCTCAAAGCCCAAGCCCAAGAGGGGGTTGTGGTGGCAGGTGGCCAGCTACTGTCTGCCCCAGAAGGAAGCCGCAGTGTGTGAAAGATCGCGAGAGTTACGCTTCGGCTGCTCTCTAGGTGAAAGTATGAACGGGACCCATGGGATACATGTATGTACATACATATACCCAAACGAGACTTGGTCAACAATGGACCCCCTGACCTTTCCCCACCCCACAGCACTTGATGCACTGATGTCACCCCATCGCCCACCACTTTAGCCGTTTCTCCCGTTAAGAGAATACTGCGATTGTCTGTTCTTTATATGAAAAGACTGGGATTTTCAGTGCACTTATTGAAAAATGGCAAAGTAAAACCGAGCACACTCATATTTAAATTAAATATGTTGCTAGCTCATTAGCAACCGTTTTTAAATCGTAAGAATCTTATTTCTATGAGTGAATTCATATTACTATTGATTTTCAGTTATCGTACTCGCTGTGTAATACATTTGTCTAATTTAATACAATTTATTTTAAATTAATATCATTAATTTCATGCTATATCCCAACGCTACAAGTTTCAACAAATTATTATTTTTCCGTTAGTCACATTAAGTATTGAATTCGTGTAGAAAGTTATTTACCTAAATCTAATAATTATTCATTAACATTTTGTTAAAAGGTGACATTATTCTGATAATTTTAATTGATGTTTTGTTGTTTTTTCTTTTTTGTTATGAATATATTTAAATTGTTTTTTGTTCGAAAATAATTTTAAACATTTCTGTAGTTTCTGGTCCTCTCTTCTGGTCTGTTCGGAGCAAATGATTCAGTTCGCTTATGGGAAACTTGTACAGTACTCAAGACTGTGCTCTCAGTAGATGGGTCTTTGATTGAGATGCTTCGTTTCTGTATGACAGAAGCTGACTCTTCTCCCATTCCCATTTTCCCATCAGTCTTCGCATCGCATCCGAACGATGGTTCGGCCATCGGGCTTCGTCTTCTGGGTGGGCGCCCAAAATGCGTGGATCGCCTCAGCTGGAAGAGACAGCACTAGGAGAGTAAGAGGGAGAGAGAGAGAGAGAGAGTGGTATAGATAGAGGGAAAGAGAGAGCAGGGAGTAGCGAGCAGTGGCCAGTGTGTGAGTGGAAGTCATTTTGCATAAAGCGACATCATCATGAAAGTCTCTGCTGGGACTCTGCTGGAGCTCTGCTGGCTGGCCTTTCAGTCTTTCATTTTCTCAGGCTAGCAATCAAAATGTAGGCAGGAGGCGGAGAAGGAGGACGAGGATGGAGGTGGTGCTGGATGCTGGATGGGGAGTAGTAGGAGGAAGAGGAACAGACAACGGAGCAACAAAATTTGAAACCAAAGTGCAGGCGACGCGTCGCCATCATCATCAGCAGCGACAAAACAGAGGAACCAGCAGCAGCAGTAGAAGCAGCAGCAGCAGCTGCCGTCAGAGCGTAGCAGCAGAGCCGTCGACGTCGACGTCGTCGTGCATTTACAATTTTCTGCGAAATTTCTTGAAATCTGAATGAGTTGCAGTCGAAGTGATTCAAGTTCTGCTGCCTTATATCCATCCCTAGCATCCCTAGCCACCATCTCTGGTCTCTGTGTGATAGTTCAACCCCTAGCGCTCCGTATCAACCCCTTTTTTATACCCTTGCAGACAAAGGTGTTGCGACTATGCCGCGAAGAAAGTCTTTACGGTATTTCATCATGTTTTATTAGAGAGGTTGGACCTGCCAAGATCACATAGTATATCATTTTCTGCATAGTTCCATAGTTAAAGTTGCAGTCGTCTCCCACGAAGCTCTAGTTGTTTTCTGTTGAAAAATTGGTCCATGATTCGGTTCTTGTTGCTGCGTTGCTGGGTGGGTTGCTGCTGGCTTGCTGGTTGTGTTGAATTTCATTCCATAAACTGCTGCTCGCCATCGCCATCGCAAGCGCCCTCGCCCGCCATCATCGCTTCGCAATTATAATTAAGTTTAATTGAGTGATTGACGTTTTTAGAGAGTGCGCGGTCACCCACAAATCTACAACAACAGCCATCCAAGCCATCAAACCATCAATCCAGCAACGGAAGAGATTATGAAATCAACGAACAACGAAACAACAGAACAGGCAAAAACGAACAGCAGAACAAGAAACAAGGAAGGCTACCATTTAGGGCTCACGAAGCACTGGATACCCTAGCAGATCGAAACGAACGTGTAATCGAAGGAATCATTCCATTCCAATGAGTAACTACATATACGAAGACAGGAGTGTTCCCATTCTCCTCTGTAGTGATTTATCCAGATGGGGACAAATCTGATGAGAAATCGTCTCTGCATAGCAAACGTATGGTTAAAATCATACAACCCTCTCTGCCAGGGTATAGGTGCAACGATCAGTCGCCGCCATCCAACAATCAACAACCATCGAAGCAGAGGCAGAGCCAGGGATGCTGGCGACGACGACGACTACGACGACTACGACTACTATGACGATGACGACGTCCCCCGCCATAATCACAACAAGTCAAAAATGTTGAAAGACTACAACAGCAACTACAACAACAACAACAATGGCCGTTTGTTCAAGTGCCTCCGCTCCTCGCCCAATCCCCCACTACCACTCCCTATCCCGAACCGAACCGAACCGAACCCCCGCTTGATGGCAGCGTGGGTGGCCCCTTCACTAGACCGAAGCTCAAGCTCTGGTCCAGGCCAGGCCATGATTGCCTCATGCCTCCATGCCCCATGCCTCCATGCCGCCGCTGGCCACTGGACATTGCACAAATTCGCTGCCTCAACAACACCACCAACAACATTCAAAATGTTGACAACTTTTTTGACTCGTTTTTGGTTTTTGGGTTCGTTTCGATTCGTTTCGTTGAGATTGGGTGGGATAGGAATTGGGTGGTCTATTGGGAGGTCCAGAGCTGGGCATAGTTGACAGATACTTGGTATAACTGTTCTTCAATTGGGTTTTCCACTGGCACACAAATTGATTAAAGACATCGCCTGTAGATGTCTCTCAAGGTACATATGCGTGTGTACACGATATCCATCTATCTATCCATGGAACTATCAGGCGTGACATATATCTATCGTTTCTATTATCCTCCTATACCCACTTTACAGTTGTTACCTCGGTATAAGATTCAACTATTACATTGGATATCGAGGTACATCCCATTCCATCGAAAACTAACTATCGTAAGTCCATCAAAAATTGCTCATATATTTTATTCAAATCTTGATACAGTCGAACTTCCATGTAACGAATCTCAAGGGACAAAGAAAACTCGTAAAATAAAATTGTGTTTGAGTTGCTTTGAAATAATTAGTAATTTTTTGTTTGGGAAGCACGGGCTTTCCCGTTTTTCCCACTTTTACTTTTGATTTGGTAGGAAACCACAAAGAATAGGTAGATCGAAAGCAGGAGATCGATTATTCGAATGAAGGGCACAAACAAATTCGTAGGAAAGAAATATATATATTCGCTATAAGGAGAGAAAAACGTACTGAAAATTGGACAAAAATAAATTCGATTTATAGAAAACTTCTTTGTACGTTAGTTCGTAACAGAGAATTGCGACTGGATATAATAAGCTTAAAATCTTCCGTGCTTATATCAAACTTCGATATAGGTAAATTTGTCTGTAGATCACAAGGCTATTCCTAAATCGAAATCTCCACAAGTATGTTTCTGTTTATATACACATGATCCTTTAAAGCTACAATCGTTCGTTACAACTCCATGAATGGTTAAGTAGTCAATCTTCAAGTTTTCCCCAAGCGAAAATCAATTAAACCTATAAATGCTTTCATCGATTCGGGGATATGTAGATAGATACATTGATGGGTTTTCTCTGTATCGAAAAAAACGAACATCGTTTTCCCTTCTGTCCGGACCTCCGAGCTCCTAAAGGCAGCAGCTTATGTTAATTATAATGTTTCGGGTAAACGATTATACAAATCAAACCGTTAGGTGTTACAAATGACCAAACACGCAGCCTCCGTTGTACATACACATATGGGGATTGGAATGACGGTGTCTGGGGAGCGGCAACAGCAGTGGAAGTGGCAGTGGCTGTGGCAGTGGCAGTGGCAGTGTGGGGCAAAAGGTAAGCGCTGACGTGGTTAAATCAGCGTGTGGTGGGCATTTTTAGGGCTTTGAGATGCGATCAACGTTGATTAGATGCCGACGACGGATGCTACAAGCCCCGCTAGCCCCTCTAGACCCTCCGGACCCTACATTATACGTATACATATCTTCTTGGGTGTCGGACGTGCGTGCGTGCATTTTATTACGCGCGGATGTGATGGGTCTATCGATGGAGGCTGAGACTCAAACAGAAACTGGAGCTGGAGATGGAGATGGAAGTTGGAGATGGGGATGGAAATAGGGTTGGGGACCACTTGATTCGTTGTCTTGTTAAAAAGTCGCTGAATGAGAGGATTTTATGGAGGGCATGGCGAATGGTCTGGGGAGGCATCAAGACGGTAAATCAGATTTTCATTCGGATTGCAATTGTTTTTAAGTACGTTTTTTACTGTTGCTCATGACAGATCTAAATACATCTTTCGGGAGTGTATGTACATAAAACCTTGAATGATTTCACTCCATCCTCAATCGCACTGAAAGGAACTCTTGAACTTTATGAACTCCTTGAACTCTTCCTTAAAATCTGCACACATTGTTGTTTTCCATTAAGGTGAATGTCTGGGCCATTATTTCATTGTTTAGAGACAACAAGTCGGATGAAATTGATCCCAGCTGAAGTCAACAAGCATTCAAATTAATTTGCGATTAAAGTTCGTGTATTATTTTCACTGCCCAACAGGAGACCCAGGACCAAGGTGTGAGCCACCTGTCTGCCTCTGCCCGGCGGCTATCAATAATGACGCTGGCGTCGGGTCAGAGGTGCAAATATTGATTGACAGCTAATATACTATATATGTACATATGTACATATATACGTTATAGAATGCAATGCCCAAACAAAAACACACGGACACACACAGAACATAATTAGTCGGACTGAAGGGATTGTTTTAAAAGTTTCCAGGAAATTTAAGTGTTTCCTTGAATGATTGCAATTGCTAAATTAATTGATTTATAGCTAAGATTAATTGTTGTCGGTGTACATATCACTCAAGGAAACTTGGAATCCCCTTTTCTGTTTAAGTCATTCACAAAACAATGGCTGTCCATTTATGGATCATTTAAGAACTCAACAGATGCAGAGGGTCCCCCCGACTTGACAACACTTCCTAATTCTATGGTTAGGATCTCTATATTTTCCTCTACTTTTTAACCATTTAATGAACGCGCCAGCAGCACAACTTGATCAGCGATCAGTGATCTATATGATACAATTTGGGATCACATGTAGCGTAAAAAGAGTAAGCTCCATATGATTTGTAAGGTATGCATTAACCGCGTTCACCCGCACTTAAAACATGACCAATGCGATCCATCACTGATTGTTGATCAAGTTTTAGTGCTGAGCGCTCAAAATAACTTCTATGATCATAGAAAACTCTATCGATATTTTGGACAAAAAACACTCTGCACTTAAATTTTCTAATCTCATAGATTGCTGATTCCTATCCTTACTTATAGATACTCTATATCTTAGACTGAAAAATATAACAATGTCAGAGGGGTATGTGGATGTCCTTTGGCTCGTTCGTTGCGCTCTTGGTGTCCTCGAAGCCCGCCGCAAATTAAAGTTCGAATTAAGTGTGTCACACTGTTTTCTTTATCATGGATTTACATACATATATCTAAATGCTTCTGTATACATGTGTACACATATTCTCTTGCTGTTTTTTGATTGACTTGTTCGCTTCGTTCTGCCCGTTAATGACTCTTACAGTTTGACAGCCACTGGCTCTGGCCCTGGCTCTGGCTCTGGCTGGGACTGAGACTGGGGCGTCTTTGAAACGTTATGATCAGATCATAATAAACCTGTTCATTTATGCTTGTTAGGGCGAGGCAATGGCCATCCTGAACGACCCTTCTCATGCCACCAAAAAGGCCTAAAATCCACAACCCAAAACCAAAACCCAATGTCCAATGCCCATCGTCATAATCAAAAAACGAGTAAAAAAGATGGATACAAAAATAAAAAAAGAAAGAAAGAAACTTCACTTCAGTCATAAGCGGGCGGAGGCGAAGCTCAACTTTGTTTGGAGCTGGCGCTGGCGCTGGAGTTGGAGCTGGAGATGAGGCAGAGACTGGGGTCCGGAGCTGGGACTGGGGCTGGGGATGGAAGCTTGTTGTGTGGCAGTGGCCTGATCTCCTCGTCTTGGGCCTCGTCTTGGGCTGTTGTTGTTGTTGTTGTTGTTGCTGTTGCTGTTGTGGTTGTCGTTAAAGTCGTTATTATTATTTGTGGCTCTTTAAGTGGCTCATTCGCTAACTGCACGACGACGACGGCGATATTCGTGTGCCTCAAAGCCCGAACTGGAGCTGAAGCTGAAGCTGAGGTTGAGACTGGAGCCTGACTAAGGGGCGGGCAGTGCGGGGACGGGTGACTGGGGCCTGGCGTCGCCGCTGACAGCGACGGTGGTCCACTTGGCGCTCTCGTGAATTGATTCATAAAATATTATATCATTTTTCTGCCTGGGCCCTCCCTCCCCCCACCTCTTCAGTTGCTCTTCTTTGGCTCTTCATTTTTGGCCTTTTTGTTTTTGTTGTTTTTTTTTCGTTCGTTGGTCGTTTGAGGGTTTTGTAATTAGCGTGCATGTTTACCCGAATAATTTCACTTCATGGGGCTCGTTGAAGAAGTTATTATCGGGCCCCGACTCCGACTCGGACTTTGACTCCAGACCCTGTCATTTTCCGTATGTATGTGTATGTGTGTGTGTGTGATTGAGTTTGTGTCTTGCCCCAAAGCCAAAGCCAAAGCGGGCAACGTCCGCCAATTAGCTGGCCCAATGTCCGAAATATTGTACTTTTTGGGGCAACTGTAACGGAAGGAAGTTGCCCCGCATGCCTCTGTCTCTGCCTCAGCCTCAGCCTCTGCCTCATCGCAGTTCCAATCCCAATCCCAGTTCAAGTCTTCATCTAACCCAAAGCCGTGGGCGCTGCTTTCTTGCTCTGTGCTCTTCGCCTGCTCTGCTCTGCTCTGCTTTGCTATGCTCTGTTCTGGTCTGCTCCGAGTCTCTTCTCTCTAAGGGCAATTGCATAAATCAGCGGTCGCTGCCTCTTAATTGACATACATAGACCACCGTGATGGGCCCCTGACTTGCCTTTCCGCTGAACTCATCTCATCCCAACGGAGCTGATTCGGAGTGGAGTGGAGTGGAGTGGAGCAATGCTGTCGCCAATTTATGGGGGGAGAGTGGACAAAGGGTCACGTCACTGCCTTTGCCCTGAGCTTGACAGCAGCTCGTAAGTCTGATCTGGTCCTGATCCATCCATCCGTCCGTCCACCCCGAAACCCGAGGATCGGATCTCTGCGAGATGTCACCGCTGGCGCGCTGGTGTCCGTTTCGCTGGAGTTATGATTGGCTTGGGTCCTTTCCTTGCGCTGAATGAATGCGAATCGAATGATCGTTTGATGGTCTGAATGTCCGCTGGCTTTGACTTCTTACTCTTGCCAGGGCCCTGGGACCATGGGACCATGGACCCCTGAGCAGGTGATCTTTGATGAATCGGTTCCACTTTTTAGTGGCTCAAAAATGTTAGGTAAAGGTCTGATAAACCATTTAAAAGGTAGACTGTATACATAAAGCATCGAAAGAGGTTTCAAATGGGATTTCCAAAGCGTCTTTGATATAATTTCTTGGCCCAACTGATTTAAACAAGAGCTACTCCAAGTCATTATCGAATCACTCCAATGATATAATGATTTCTGTTGAATAAAGTCGCTGTCACAGCTGTGATTCGAAGTACTCATGCGCACCCCCTTGGATTCACATATTCCAGACCCTCAGAGGAGAGAGATAGAGAGAAAGAGAGAGAGAGTCGACAGATGGCTCCAGATACGAGTACCAGGTGCGATCCCCCGCCAAAGACTCGACTCCATTCTAGCCTAGACTCCTGCCACAAAGAAGGCGGGCCCAGAGGCAGACGAAGGGGCCGTCAACAATGGCAACAACTTAATTAAGCCTCTGCGTTTACCCAATTAGGCATTACCATCAACGGGTTGAATGGAATCGAAACGAATCGAATATGAAGCGGCGCAGGAGCAGGGGCAGGAGCTGAAGTGAAGGAGTGTAGGAGTGTAGGAGAGTAGTAGGAGAACAGGACGACTGAGACGGAGACGGAGACCCCATATAAGCTTACACGGCTCCTGGCTCAATGAATGAAACTCAAGCACAGGATATGCGGCGCGTTTGATCCGCGATTCGTTGGCAGCCCAGGGGGTTGAAGAGGGGGCTGGGACTGTTGCTGCCTCGAAAACTTAGACAACGGGAGAAAGATCAGAGGATCCGCTGCCGATCCGATCCGATGCGACGGACCAACTTATGGTAATTCGAGATGCCCCCAAAAGGATATACACTCGTACACTCACGTATCAGCATGTGTCTCTGTATCTGTGTATCTGTTTACCTGTGTGTATGAAGTCGTTCATTCAGTAGCAGGATAACCCACTACGAATGATTCGGCTGGGCCGTTCAACTGCGGAGTCAAAGAGCCTTTGCCGCAATTTTTGTTGTCTTTTTATCAAGTTTCACGCCCACGGCTGCGAGGCGATCGAAGGATGTGATCAGGCTAATGAGGAGCGAAGCCATCCCGTCCAAAGAGGAGCAACACCAAAAACATTCCAATAATTGATTATGATGATTATAATGATTAACTTTTACATATTCTCTCAAGCCTTTTCCGTAGCTCTTTAAAACCGACTTCTAATCCATTGTGTAACAGTTTTATACCATGATTAAAATCTTTTACAAATTCGGAGCTTCTTATTCCCACACAAGCCTTGATTTTGTTTCCTACTGAAAGCCCCTGCAACTGCCACTAAATTGTCGTGAAACTTTTTGAATCATATTAAATGTATTCAAAATTTAACATTTTCGAACATCTTGGCTTTGAAGCGTTTGGAAGCATTTTTGCGAATTAAAAATAATTTGAAATAGCAACAAAAAGTATCCTTAATACCCAATATCCTTTCATAAAGCCTTTCTAATCACCTTTTGAACAATGTTTAACCCGTCTTTGAGCCACATTGGAGCCACATTCCATCCATTGGCCACACTTTGAGGAGCAACCTATGAAGCTCTTATCATCCTTGGAGCGCTCTTCGAACCACCTTTGAGGCATTTTGAAGCGCACCCAGAGTTTGCCTTCGTTTTCAGCCATCGAATTCGACTTGGACTCATATTGGTTTGATTTTGGGCTTTAAGGCTCCTTAAAGCTGTCGCAGACCGAATCCCCATCCTCCAGGCGCGCCTTGTGGTGGTGTAAGGGGGGCAGAGGGCAGGGAGGAGCGGCGTCAAGTGGCAAGCCAATGCATTGACCTCCTTCACACGCAAGTACACAGCAGAGCCTTGGAGTTGCAAACGACACACACTTACATGGCACTAGGCAATAATGGCCGGACCCGGGACCCGGCAACCCAGCCCCGGGTTTACTTTTGGGGCGGGGTATTTTGAGTTCTGAATCTGAATCTGAATCGGAGAATTCCACCCCATTCGGCTGGGGTTTCGTTCTCGGGCTTGTGCTTGCGATTTCCTGTAAAAAGTGCCTGGAACGGAGCTCTAAGTGGCCTAATTAGCAGCCGTGCGGCGATCAACACCACTCGTCACCATCCATCCTTTTACATTCGTCGTGCCATTCGTACCATTCGAGTGCCCTATGAGAGTGCTGCTCTCTCTCTTTCTCTCTCGCTCTCTGAGCATGGGTACATATATAGGTTTGCACATGTGTGTGTGCCAGAGTATTTTGCATATTATTTCACGCCATTGTAACGCTTTCAACTGAACAAAATAAAGTACAAAAAATCAAGAAAGGAAGCTCAATCTCCATGGACCGAATTCTTAGATACCCTCACAGAACCATAGTTTCCATAGAGAAAGACATGTCTCCAATCTCACCCAAACTCCTGCCACAAAGAAGGGTGCCAAGGGGGAGATACCCTCACAGATCCATGGTTCCAATAGGGTATGGCCTTGATTGTAGCCAGGATACAGCCATCAGATCTAGGGTGGTATATTACAAATGTAGTTCCTTGAGAACAGTGTGATAATGGGTGAGATTTGGGGAGCACCCTTTGCCTAGGGTATGTACATATTGAAAGTGGTAAAAAATAAAAAGAAGATGGCTGTGGAGAAACAAACTACGAAACAATGAGGCGACTGAGTGCCATAAAAACTCTGTCGCCGAAGCTGAAGTCTCTACCCCCGACCCCCCATAACAGGGTTAGGTCTTATGCCATTCCCATTTCCCATTCCCCCAGTGGCAATCCTCGTCCAGAGTCTGGGGGGTTTTTTTTTGCTTCGTCTCTGGCCTTAGTCGTCGTTGCCGTCGCCGTCGCCGCACATTTGGCTGTACAGAAATGGCGGTCCCATAGTTTACAGTTTGGTGCCACCTCCACCTGCCACCTGCCACCTCCTTCTGCCACACAGCAGAGCACAGCACAGCACAGTGCCACTGAAGTGCTGCATATACGTACGTCGTGGATATGCATGTGTCGCGCTCCCTCTGACTCTCCCACGCTGTGTGGCTCTGTCTCTGTCTCTTCTCCTGCTGCTGGTTTTTTTTTTTTTTGCCGGCTTTGGCATGGCTTCCGTTTTGGCTGACGTTGTCGTTGCCATGATTTGTTGTTGCTGCTGTTCTTGCCACTGTTTTCCGCTGCCACTCCCTCCTCCCTCCAACCTCCAACCTCTACCTCTTCTCGCACTCGTCGTTGTATTATTTGCCTTTTGGAAGGTGTTGTCGTTGCCCTGAAACCTGCCACACCAGCCACACATTGGATCATTTAGTGCCTTCACCCGGCCTCCATTTGCATTTTCCCAAACCCAAACCCAATCCAAGCCCCAGCTCTGTTTCCTTCGGAGGGGTGGGAAGGGAGGGGGATATGTTCTGTGCAGGGACAGGTTTTTTCTGTTCTGTTTGAACTGCATTCTTGTGCCCCACCCTATGCTACATGCTCCATGCTCCATGCTCTATGGTCTAATAGTCCAATGACAAAGAAAAACTGGTAATTTCCAAAAAAATATTGCAGATATCTGACAAAAGAGATAGTACTCGTATGAGAATTGTGATTGAACCTTGAGTGTAACTATTCAAGAGCAACCATTTGGATGCCTGATTCATGGCCAGTCACCCAGTCAATTGACAAACAATGGCCAGAAATCAATCCCCCAAAACGAAGGTGACAAAGATCCTGATCGATTGGATCCGATTAGAACGGAGTCCCAGTGCTCTCCAGAGAAAGAGAGATCCTCATGGATGTCATTCCACTTCCAAGATTTCTTCAACACTCCTTGAGCACTCTTGCTAGGATCATGGTGAGATCGCGAGCCCAAGTTCGGCTCTGGCTGCGGGTCCTTTGGCATACTTTTTGGATGGCACCCAACACGGTGGGCCACAGGAGAGTGCACTCTGGCCCCAGTGATGCGTATGATGGGTACAGTTGTGCCCGAAGTGGGACTGCCACCATTGCTGTTGGCTGGCAGGGGCGGGGGCAAGGCTGCAGTTGGGTGCCTCAATTAGTGGCACTCCACAAGCGCAAGCGCGGGCAAACCGAGCAAAACCCGGAGAATGGGGATAGCGATAGGGGATTGGGGCTTGGGGTTCTGTGGAGGATTGGGTAGGACAGGGCAGGGCCTGGCAGGGCAGGGGATGTGGGCGAATCAAAGCAAAGTGTGCAAGTGTATGCCATTTTAGCCGAGAGTCGCACACTTTGTGTGTGTATGACATGGCACAGCCAGCGGCCGGAGAAGACAGCACAGCACCGACATATGCACAAAAGTCGCATTGAGACAACGACAACAGCGGCAACACATGGAGGCGGCATTGTCGACGCTGCAAACTGTCACACAGCGAAAGAGACAGAGAGAGTGAGAGTGAGATTGAGAGAGACAGAGAGGCAGTCCGAGAGAGAGAGAGAGAGAGAGAGGCAGAGAGATGTGTGCAGAGACAAGTGGCTCTCAGCCGGGTTCGGGGTCGGGTTTTGGTTGGGGTCGCCGCCTCCCCCAACGTGCGGCAGTGCAACTGCGAGTGGAACTGCAACTGGAACTGGCATGCAAATTACTGTCGAGCATGCTCATCTAAATTAGCAGCAGCAAAAGCGGCAAAGGCAGAGTCACCAGTCACCGTGCCGCAGCGACATGCCACAGCCACGCCAGAGGAGCACAGAACGAACTGCAGCGTGGAGAGAAGAGGAGAGGGAGGCAACTCCCAGGGAAACGGCGAACGACGGAGAAAGGCTGCCGGAGGACCCTAAGACTGGAGGGTGGCATATGCATAATTATTTTTATTATTATTCTCTATACTTGGCCCCGGCCCCCACCCCCGCCTTCGCACCAGTCTGTGTGGCTGTGGCACAGTCGCTGTGGCTGTGGCAGTGGCTGTGGCAGTGGCTGTGGCAGTGCCAACCCCATCGACTCGGGCACTGCCTTTGGCGCTGGGCACAGATTGTGACTCCAGCGTCTACCGCAAGCACCGCACAGTGGGACAAGCTGCAATTTCAGGAGTGTAATTCCAGGGGAAATGATTGCATTTGCATCCCGGTTGAATGGTAGCTGATCCAAGCTCAAAGAACGAGAGTTGTAACCCCTATCGATGAGCCAATGATCGGGAATGGACGAAGAACGCAGATATGACTCCATGCCCCATTGCTGTTGCCCCACTGTTCGCGTAGCGTCTCCATCTTTTGGGCTCCGACCATGGCACCGACGCAATGTGCCGTAAAAATAATTATGGCTGCAACTGCACAATTTTCCAACGTTTCCCCCGCGTCTTGACTGCGTTTTTTCTCCTATGCCACACTATGCCACACCCCCGCCAGACGCTTGCAACGCTTTCTGCGCCCTCGCCAGGAGTCGCAGCTGTGCTGAAAATGAGGAGGGGGCGAATAGGGGGGAAGGAGTGCTTGCGTTGCTGGTCTTGTCACAAGAATCTAATGTGCAATTTTATTTTACCGCATGCCACGCCCACTCTAGGCCCCCGTCCCGTGCTCCACATAATCTGAAGGCTCCCCCCTCCACAACAACCCCACCCCTCCCCAAGCAAAAGGTAAAGAATTCCTTTGAATGGGGTTGGAATCGGGCTTACATAATTATCATATGTACACAATACTCAAGTAGAGGGCGGAATATTGAACCTAAAGGTTCTTCGAATTCATTAAAATCCCATAGATACATAATTCAGAATTCAAGCGACACGGCGCGGCACGGCCCGGCTTGGTGAGAAGGAAAGTGTTCAGAAGAATTTTCGAATCAAAGATTCTAAGAAATGTAACAAATTATCATTAAAAGCTTGTCGAAAACTATGATCTGTTCTCGTATGAACAATGACTATCAGCCAAGGCCATGCTCCGGTTTTCGCAAATTTGTTGTTTTTCTTTTGGAAATTGAAGAATTTAAGATATGACTTCGTTTTGGCAATCGCATTAAACCAAAACCAAAAAAAGGAACGAAATATTCGTGAATTAAAGAACAAACGAATTCATATCTACATATATTTCATCTATCAGAGAGAATTCGCAATCAAATTTGAGGTATAATTAAAATATATTAAAATATACAAAAATAAATTTCCAATTACATAAATATACCTTTAAAACATCAGCAAATATGTTTATATTTTTTACCCCGCTCAAACAAATTTCTATTTATGTGCTACGTTTTGGGAAAACCGGAGCACGCATTGTTGCGTTTTAACATATTATACAATTAGTAACTTTTTGTGATGATGGGAGCATGGCTGTATGAATGGTCCAACTCTTTCGCGTTAATTTTTCTCGTTTCACGTTCACATTTGACTGGCAATTTATCGTTTACTGGGAGGGACGGGGGACTCATTGATAGTCTTTATAAACGACAATGATCATTTGCAAGCATTCGCTATTTTTATTTAACATTCACACCTGTCTGACAAATTGTCTTAAAAAAAATTCGAACATACTAGAGCCCTGCATGAATCCACAGTACTCATAAAGTCACAGCTATACTCATGCCCCTTTTATACGTTCGATCATTACGAATCATTACGAATCAGATTCAAATCACTCGAATCCAAGCACTGCGGATCAATATCAGCAAGATTCATTCGCGTATTTCTAAAGGGATTTGAATTATCCTACGAATGAATCCCTTCGTTTTTGATGGGACATTCTAGTATTTACAACATTTTTGCACACGTAAGAGCTGCTATACTCATGTGTATGCGAAATATACATTCACTGAATTTCGAATGAAATATCTATAATATAATGTTGAGTCAAATATTGAGTAATTTGCAGAATTAGCTGCAAATGGGAGCATCAAATAAATGAATCAGAGAAGTTAATTGCCTAAATAATTAGTCATTATATAGTATGCACATATTTTTAATCCGCCCACGGTTCATGAAAGTGCCAACCGAAATTTTCTCGCAGCTCAAATTGAAATTGCTCAAAAATCCTGAGAGCCAGTGCTCAAAAATAAAAATGTTTCGAGGCTTGACGACTTGAATTGGCTTTTGGGCAAAATCTGAATGGTTCTCATTACGGATGGGTTCGATGGATGGGTGGATGGGTTGCATTGCGTTGTGTTGGGTTGGGTTGGGTTGGGTTGGGCGCTGGGGTGGCCTCTCTGTGTGCTTGGGGTGGTGGTGTAAAAGGCTTTGCATTAACACCACCCAAACGTGCAACCGAGAGAAACACCAAACACCCCAAATGCAGCCAACCAAATGTCAAACGAGGCAATTTTGCTTGGCTTTTATTTGTTTTGTTTTTTTTTCTGTTGCTGCTGTTTCCCTTTTGCCGGGTTTCCTTCTTCTCTCTTTTTTTTTTTAATGGGATTTACCTAAATGAGAGCTAATAATGCCGGGCCTGAGACCAAGAGTGGAAAATATTTCCGGGAATGGGTTGCGAGCTTCGGGTGGAGTGGGGGGCAGAGGCAGAGGCTGGCCTGCTACATTTAACATGCCATTTGATGTCGAGCTGGCGTACTGGTCCTGCTGCTGCTGCTGCTGTTGGTACTGCCATGTGATTATTATTAGCACATTAGCCAGGACGACGCACAGAAGCGGCAGGAGCAGAAAAGCAGAACAGCATCAGGCTGCCTGGTGCCTGATGCCTGGTGCCTGGAGCCACTCCAGCCACACACTCGACACTCGACGTGGAGGATGCGGAGATGGGTTCTGTGGACCCGGGTGACATTTTGGGCGCTGCTTTGGAGCGGAAGCGGCAAACGGAACTTGCATATGTAAGCAGGCCAGAGGCAAGTTTGGGGTCCAGTCCTCCTCATAACAGAAACAGAAACAAGAGCAGCAGCACCAGCAAGACCAGAAACAGAAACAGGAGTAGCAGCAGGAGCAGGAGCAGAACGACAATTGTCGCGTCTAGAGGCACTTACGCTAAATTGCATTTCACTTATGTGTGTGCAGGACAAAGTAAATACACATATGTGCGCCAGGTACAAGTACAGGACAGGCACAGGACAGGTACAGGTACAGGGAGGCCTGGCCTGAATAGACGAGAACACACACAGACACTCAGGCGTAACCAAAGCCAAAACACGAACATGCAAACGATTCCCGATTCTCCTCGACTCTCGATTCTCGATTCTCACTCCGGGCCGGGTCAAAACAGCTCAACGCGCATCTCATAATTATCTCTTCGCTTCGCTGCCCTTCTGAAGACCCACGGAGACAGTTTAATAATCATCAAAATAGCCAACGAGGGGTGAACTCTTTCCCCCCTCCCACAACCCACACACCCCACACCCCACACACCCATGAGAGGATGGGCTGCCTCTCACTTGCCTGCTTGTTGCATGTCGCCGATCTCTCCCTAAGTCCCCCTTTCTCTTGCTCTTCCCCTGTCCCTTATCCGTGTCGTTGTCCACGGATCATGCAGCACGCCATCTCCAGGAACCCTAGAGATCCACACACAGTGTGGCCGTGTGTCAGCTGTGCAACGGTGAAGGATGGAAGGAAGGGGTCGATCGGGGTCCTAGAAATATCGAGTCTTCAGTTGAAATTGAAATCTTTGTTTTCTTCGGGTTCTTGTGGAAAACAAGTGACGTTAATTGGAAGTCGGAAGGAAAATCTGCATTTTAAGGACATCAAGGATTTTGTTTTTACCAGTAATCCTTCTAGAAGATGAGAGCTGGCTGGTGGAATGTTTTCTCTTTGGAATAAAAGGATAAACAAAACTATAGTACATCTTTATTATTTATTTCCCGATCTTCACCGGAAATATATTATATTTAGCAGATATTGTGCATTTTAGATGTATATTTTTCCACCATATATTTCTGATAAGAGTTCTCGTTTAAAGAAGTGGAAATTCTATAGTCTGAAACATTGAGATTCTCTCGAGATACATTTCTCTCAAACATAGTCTTATCCTCTTCATCGGCCCGGGAGGATTGCTGCCCTACCTCCCATCGTGTCGACTAGCCTGTTTACAGGGCATTCCAAGCTTCGGTTTCGCCTCAGTTTTCTGCTCATTTCAACATTAATTTTCAGCCTTTTGTCCGCCGCTGTCCACGCCAAACGAAACAAAAGCAGAGAGATAGAGAGAGAGAGAGAGAGGGACACAAACAAAAAAAATACTGTTGTCAATTCATAACTGAAAATGAAACGCTTTCTGTTTGGACGTTGTTACTATTATTATTGCTGGCTGTGGCTGCTGTTGCTGTTATTGTTGCTGCTGGTTTTTTGTTTTGTCTCATGCAACTTTTACCATAATTGCAGCCGTAGGGAGCCGTAGGGAGCGAGAGAGCGAGAGAGATGGGCAGACGCATTATGACATCGGGAAGCGACAAGCGAAACGCAACCTGAACATAATTACAACAATTTGTTGTCTAGTGTTTGACAACAACAACAACAGCAGCAGCAGCAGCAACAACAGCAACAGGGAGCAGCAGTCTGGGCCGCAGGGGAGGAGTGGAGCAAAGGAGATGATTGTTGTCATGCTTCAATGATGCAACTGGAAAGAGTAGCAGCAGTCGCAGCAGAAGTCGAGGAGTCGGAGTGGAAGTCGTCGATGTCGATGTCGAGAGAGTCACGCACATTGACATCAGCTGAAGAAACCATCACGAAACCGAAACAAATGGCAGCATTCGATAGCTGATATATCGACTAGAAAATACTTATTAATCTGTAGGAATCATCACGCATATTTGCACATGTTTTAAGTGCGTTTGTCTGCGTAGACAGCAGGCAAAACTGTCCACTGTCCTACACGTGTGTACGTGAGTGGCAGCGCATCAGCAGCGCACCAGCAGCGCACTTTCCTATGCACATAAGAAAGGAGCTTGCCGACCGCTGATATATACTCAGATGACACTAATGGGAACAACCCAGAATCCTAACGATTTGCGGGGTATCAGAAACAGCTACAGAAAGGTGGGAAAAGACTTCCCTTCCACCTTCTTGCCGCTGCAGTCCCCTGCAGTCTCCAGCCCTCTTTGTTGCCTCATCTGAGGGCAGGCAACTCCTTCCGATGCGCGTCACACTTCATTTCAACGCTTTCAACGCTTGTTGCGCCTCCAAATTAATTGCCGCAGCCGGGGCAGCGCCAAAATTTAATGCAAAGTTTAGCAAATACAACGGAGAAGGGCAAACAGCTTCCTCTGTCTCCTTGCCACCTCTCGATGCTCTCGCTCCCCGCTCTACACAGCCCATGTCCTATGGCCCATGGCCCATGGCCCCGGACGATCCAGCCTCCGACTCCGACTAATTAGCAGGCGAGGCGCAGGCGCCAGAGTCGGGAGGATATGCGCGCCACATGCCCCATTATCAACAATTGCACATTGTGCCACATTTTACAGTTAATTTTCAGCTGCCTGTTCAGAGGATTCCTCACTTCTTTTTTTCGTTATTCTTTATTTAGAGGTTGGAGCGAAAATACCAATTCGTAGGGATTCCAAGAGAAGCGAAAGGATTCCCGTGAACAGGGAATGCCTGATGAGGAGCACAAAAAAGAGATTTTCCATTTCATAATTTACGTTTTTTTGTAAAATAGTAATTAAGGAGTAAAACTGTTATTTATGAAATATTGTTCGGCGTGCAGATTCAAGCAGGAGCCAAGTTAAAGGACACTCCAGACGGCAGGCAGTCTCATGTCAAAACTCGATCAAAAAACTAACAAAAAAATGCTCAACTTTTCATCTGAATCATAATTTTGAGGCGTTCGTTAAACGTTACACCCTTGCAGAGAAAGGATCACCTATGATCCTATATTTTGTATATAATCTTGATAACAATAGCCCCCCCAAAGATACATGCAAATGTATTCTTAATTTTCCATGGATCTGTTCAGTTCTGGTACATAATATAATGTCTTATAAATCGGAAACAGAGAGATGTCCTTCTGTCCTAGGAACCACTGGTATTTGTTGTTCTTAGAAATGCAAAACCCTATAATATGTAGGTGTACATAAATTTCATAGAGAAACATCTCTAGACACAGCTATAGCATATATGTAGATTTTGAGGAAGAAAACCACAATCCTTCTATAGAACTCGTCTCACGAAATATGTATGATGTTTAGTAGCTGGAGTGCCCGAGTGTCGCACAGTCACTCCTTGTCATGGATTTATTTTATAGTTCAAATGCACTTCGTATTCGTATTCCGCATTTAGCACTTTTTCCGCTACTATTGCGTTTGAGCATCGGATTTCGCGCCAAAAACTACAATTAAAATGGGAGTAGGAGTAGAGGAGGAACAACAATATAGAGAGGCAGAAAGAGAAGCGGTGGTCCGAAGCAGCATGAGGCAAGGACGTGCTGTGGGGAGGCCTGTTGTCTGGCAGGATGCCATTTGCTCTACACAGGACCAGGACATTCTTGTGTGTGACAAAATGCTGGCAGCCTCTAGCTGTGTGTGTGTTGAAGTGTGTGTCTGTGTGAGCCCGATGCTCATTATGCCTTGTCTCGCTTGCACACAGCCACACACACACACTCGCTCTCTCTCAAAGCCAGACTCCGCCCCCAAACCGATCGTGTGAGAGCGAAATTCACCACAGCAAAAATGCGCTCAATTCTGGCAAAAGGAGAGAGAGAGAGAGAACCACGCACACACACACGAGCATGAAGCAGCGACGTCGACGCTGCCTTTCGGGCGCTGCTGCTCTCTCTCTCAGCGTCGGCGCATTGGCAATGGCAGGCGCGCTCGCTCTCTTTCTCTCTCTCGCTTGCACGACCACCCGAAGCGCGACGCGGCGCGGCGAAGAACCGTTGTATTTTGTGTGTAAAATGGTCGACCTGCAGGGGGCGTTGCTCAGCAGCCATCCCGCTCGGACTGCCCACAGCTAAGGGCACGGCCAGAGCGAGAGGCAGAACGTGAGGGCGATGGCAAGGGCGAGGGCGGGCTAGAGAGTGAGAGAAGGAGCGAAGGAGAGAAGGAGTCAGAAGCGGAGTCGCCGCGCGCTGTAAGCGAATTTGCATATTTTTGCTTCTTTCTGTTTATTGCATATTTTATTCATTTCGTTCTGGCGCTCCGCGGAGAGTGGATTGGAGGACGGGCGGCGAAGCCGAAGACGAAGACGGAGGAAAGTGTCATAAGGCATTCGCCTGGGCCGCTGCCACGGTTAAATGTCGGATCTGCAGGCCATCCCTACCTCCCTCCCTTCCACCCTCCTCCTTCACCGTTACACACCTCTCCAGCAGCAGAGACAGCTTCTTCCTCGGGCTTTGACTTTTACTGCCTCGATTTTCTCCCCTTTCCCCTGTTTATGTGCTTTTGTCCTGCGATTTTTTCTTTTTTTTACCACCAATGACACAATTTTACCCGCTCTAAGAGCTCTCACGGCGGAAGGTTTCACAAAAGTTTCTTGGGTGTTACTAAAAGATTTCTTTCCTCATCCTGTGTATGCTCTCCTCGAATCCTGTAATCAACTTGAAGGATATGCTAATTTTGCCAAGTTTCACGGGGATTTCGTTGCAATAGCGACGGTTGCGGCTTACTCATAAAATCAACATTCAGCGTTCCATAACTTATCAAAGTTCCTCTGCCCTGTTTTGGTTCCCTAATTATGGAAATAGTCTTCATAAATACAATACCCCATGTGCCCATGAGATCCTCATCCAAAGTAAAGCCATGAATGTCTGAACTCTATGCTCATATGTACATATGTATGTACATACATACATATATTGATGATTTCATTATGGGGTTATTCTTACACCCTACGTTAGGGAACACTTAGGATAGATATGTACATTTCAGACACATATAAATATGTTGTACACTTATACACTCGGAGAAAAATAACAGCAAAGGTTAAAGGGTGCTAAAGACAAACAAAAGCTGACTTCAAAAGTTATTATTGATACATATTTATATAAATAAATATATTATTAAATTATTATATTAAATATTACTTAAATATATTTTAAAAATATACCCAGTATTTAATTTGAAATAAGGGAATGTATGCAACTGGAAGGAAACATAATATACATATTTAATCTATGTAGATAAAAATATTTAACGTAAATTTAAAAAACATTTATTTTAAATATGGAATATAAAGATTACCTCTATATTTTCCTGATATTTTTGAGCCCCCACAAAAGAATCTGTTCCCCTATTAATACGACAACCAAATTTATGGTATTTAAAGCTATTTTTGGGGGCCTAAAAATAGGTATAATTTATAGAACAAATTGGTTTCTAGTCTCAGTATAGTGGATTTTTAGATTTTACTGAATATTTGGCATTTCTGGTGCAAATTTCTCCATATTCCAAGGCCAATCATAGCCGCATCTCCCTTCAATTACTTTTTATATTTCGTTCTGAAAACGATTCTTATTAAAGTCGGTTCATATGAAACTCTGCTTAAAGTTCTTTAATGTCTCCATTTTCATGGGCTCCCAATCCTATAGTAGAGCAGCCTCTCTCCACTCTCCCCTCTCCATTTCCATCTCCGTCTCATCCAATATATTTGCAAATTTGTTTATCTTGTGCTCTGCTCTGCTCTATGGCAGACCCAGACTTAATCTCAACGATTTTTGTTTGTTGCTCCAGTTTCCTCGACTTGGAGCGCGGCGGCTCCTGTGGGACCCCAAAATGGCCACCCTACGCACGCACACACACACACACACACAGACACAGACGCAGTGAGAGAGTGAGAGTGAGAGGGATTGTACCGTTGTTCTTTTGGTTTTGCGGGACAGACAGGGCAGCAGCCGCCAGACGGATAGCGGAGTCTGAGTTACAGCCGTTACAGTGGCAGCCGCAAAGGACGCGGCAATAAAACAGCGCCAAAGGATGCGAATGTACAGCAATCGAGTGCGTGTATTGCGTGTTGTTATCCTGTCACACACACATGCATATGCGAGGACACACCACACACACACACACTGGCACATATACTTATAGCCCGCCTAAAACCGGTTTCGAGTGATTTCCTCTCACTCAAACCGAAGTCTCTGTCTCAGTCGACGCCGCCATTGCCTAATTAACTCGGCAAACTCTGCGTCGCCGTCGCTGTCGCTGTCACCGTCACCGTCGCTGCTGTGGTGGGTTTCTGCAAACAGCGAACGGCATCGTCATCAGCAGCAGCAGCAGCAGGAGCAGCAGTAGGGAAGCGACAGTCATGACTGCATTTGAAGCCGACTGATGGCGTGCGATGGATGGACGAGACGAGACGAGACAAGAAGTGTGGCCGTGTGGGAAGCCCCTCTTCCTGGAGGCTCCGCAGGAGATCCGATCACTGTTTGGGTGGGTGCTGGCTCTTGAGGATACATAGGTGTAGGTGTAGGTGCTCTTGGCCTGGGAGGGACGGAGGAGGTAGGTAGGTGCTGCTGCTGCTTCAGCTCGAGAGGATGGGTTAGTGTGACTGCTGTCTGCTGGCATAGGTGTGGGTGTGGGTGTGGGTATGGGTGGGGGTGGAGAAGCTGCTGGGTGCCAGAGCAGAGGGCAAAAAACTAAACAAAGAAACGGTGTCAAAATGCTTGTCAAGCAGTGGAAGCCGCCGCTGGCGACAGCAGCAACAGCAGCAGCAGCAGAGTCCAGGGAGCAAAAAACTAAGCTAAGCTCGGCTAAGCGGCGCTTCTCTCTCTCTCTTTCTCTTTACTCTGTGTGGTGTGTGTGTGTGTGTGTGTGTGTGTGTGTGTGTGTGTGGTGAACAAGTTGTATGTGGGGGGGGAGAGAGCCCTCCCTTCCCACACACTGTGGCAGTGGCAACTTTGTTGCTCTCTCTCTTTTGCGGATTTTTGTCGCGCAGCTTACGCTGCCGATGCGACGCGACTTCGCTGTCGACTTGGACTTCTTGTCTGCTGCTCGCTGTCGCCGTCGCTGCCATCGTCATCGCCGTCGTCGTCGTCGTTGTCGCTGTCTTGGCCTGAACGAACCGGCCTACGCTGCCTTTGGCTTGGACACACACGTTCTCGGCCCAGCAATCGCCGCTGTTGCACGTCGTTCCACCTTGCCGTACATTTTGCCGTCGCGACGACCATCACAACGTCTACGACTACGACACCCAGAGATCCAAAGATTCAGATCCAGATCTACGCCGCGTTCACGTGTGATTCGCCTTCGTCGCACCCCCACCCCCGCCCCAACCAAAACGATTCGGATTGTTATTGATCAGATCAGAGATACATAGATAAAGAACCATATCTGGGACTCCAAATCGGACCACGAATCTGTCAAGACTTTTCGTTTTGTTTTGTTTTTTTTTTGTCGTTGGTTAGAAAGAAAAAAAATTCCCAAAAACCACAACCGACTACACATTTAGCAACGCAAAAACAACCGAAGTGCTACCCCAAATACAAAACAAAGTGCCCGTGCCCCCAAGTGAAACTGCATTACGAGTATCTCTAACAGGAAGATACATCCATCCATCCATATATTGGAGATACATACACATATTCAGCATTGGAGATACATATGTATGTATCTATCTGCAAAAGAGACGCCAGACCGCGATAAAGGTGCGATTAAGTCTGCATTTGGATTGGTTTTTGTTGTTGTTTTTGCTGCTCCAGATAGGATCACAAACAGGTGGACAATAATGTCAAAAGATAGGATCCTCCACCACTTTTTGAATCAACGAAAATGCGTAATGTATTCACTCGTTTTCCCACTTTTCTTAGGCGGGAACCTTAGGGACTTTTGAATTTTTGAATCCAGTCTCCAAAGAACGAACGCGTAACTTTATTCCCCCTGCTCTAAGGTGAGCCTTTCAATGATCTGTCAAAGCAAACATTAAACTTCCTCCACCCCCAATCCCAACTCCCCCTCTTGAGCACTTGCCCAGATCTCTCAGCCGCTCAGGCATAACGAAATCCGAATCATTATCCAATTAGCAAACTCTTTCCAGCCAGTATCATCAGTTTATCGCCTCGAAAATTGTTTTCTCTGCCTGCTGGCTGGCTGCTGGCTGCTTGCTGGCTGCTGGCTGCCTGTCTCTTTGCCTTTTGCTTTGTATTTCGCTGATGTGACAATTTGTAGCCATTAGCCAGGCAGTCACTCAGTCAGTCAGCAAACAGATTTGCGATGCGGGTCGTTGGGGAAACGCATTCAGGCGTGTCTGTCTGTCGTCCCTCCCCTGTCCCCTGTCGTCGGTTTGCCGATTGCCGGTTTCACGAGAGGGGGAGGGGGGCAGGGTGGCCGTGGGGACTGTGGCTAGAACCGAGATCATGATCGGATCTCGACACGCAGCTCCAAGTGTAAATCAGAGTCTCCGCTTCATGCCCACTCCGTGCCATGCCCCGTCCATTATGTCAACTTCCATTGGCACTATCGTGCAACAGCAACAGCAACGGCCACAGCGAGGCACAGAGCAACAATGGGACCAGACCAGGCCAGGCCAGGCCAATCTCTTTGTCTGTCGCTCGGCATCTGTCGCCGGCTCTGTATTATTTACATTTGTCAAATCAAATTTGACAGCTGCGGAAAACATAATATCTCAAGCCCCAGTCCGGTTTGCCTTTGCCTTTGCCCCCGACGAGAGCTGAGGAGAGGAGAGAGATGAGGAGGTCTAGGACCAGAACTGGATTTGCGCTCTGACTCTGGCTTTAGCTTTGGCTTTGACTTTGGCTTGGGCTTGCTCTGGGTCTGGTCTTGGATCTGCTCTCTTGACGGAATGGACTTCTTGGCAACTGTTCGATGGATCTGAGGCAGAGAGGGCTGTAATACTCGCACTATGGCTTGAGACAAAGTTTACCATATCCTTTAAGGATTTGCCACACTCAGAAACGGGGATCTATCTACAAAAGTTACACAAAAAAATATCTCAATATTGAAGCCTAATACTATTTCGTTTTCAATGATTTTTTTGCTGAGGTTTTTAAACGGAAGTCGTTTCCTATTCGATCGCAAATTGTTTCAGTTTTAAATTCTATAGAAACTCCCCATATTCGGTTCTATATTCTGGAAGATTCACTGATTTCGAAACGATTCCTTTCCTTGAAATTCTGCACAGTTTGTCCTACAATCATACGAGTATCCCTTTCTTCAATCAAAACCTTGACCGAAATTGGACTGGACACACTCAAGGTTCGTATCACTTAGCCCCGGGCCTTATAAATGCCTTGACTTATCAGGGTTTCAACGGGGCCAAGTGGAGCGGCTTCCCTCTCTCTCTCTCTCTCTGTTGCAGGGGTTGGGCCAGGACCCACGATGATTTTAAGCTGTTAACGGAGTTGGGATATGGATAGGGCTACTGGCTATGGCTCCTGGGCTCTGCTCTGGCTCTGGCTCTGACTCTGACTCTGGTTCGTGTATATTACTATAAAATGCACAGAGGACCACACGCTTCGCCCCATTGTTGCTGTTGTTGTTATTACCGGCGGAAGAAGGAATTGCCTTTGGATGGGATTGGGCTTGGGCTTGGTCCTGGTTCTTGGCATGGTTTGGGATGGAATGGAATGGATGCCCTGGCCAGCACTTATCCCCGGGGGTTGAAACCAGTCCTCCGCAGCAGAACAACGAGTACACTTAACCGATAAATACGTGTATACACTCCATACCCATATCCCAGAGAATGAGCGTGATAGAGAGAGTGTAGAGGTGGTTGAGAGGGGACAGGACAGGGTACGGCTGGATGGATGGATGGATGGTTGGATGGACAGATCCATTGTGGCTTGTGTGCTTCTGGTTTTGCTTCTGTTCTGCTCTGCTGTTGTCGTACGAATATCCTATCTATTGACTGACTAACACGCCAGCTGACGTCCTCAGGGGATAGGGGGTTAGGCGTATGGTTAGGAAAGAGATGGCAAATGGTGGAGTGAGGCGAGATAGAGTTGCCCCCGGTCCTTCGGCTCTGCCACTGCCACTGACTATGACTGACATCCGAGCAACTTCCTTCAGTTTCAGTTACGGCGCACGCAATTTTCTCCCCTTCCACAAGCCACCCACTCAACCACCCACCCACAACACAACCCCTCTCTGATTGCTTTTGGGGGTGGCTCTATACATACATAGCTCTGACACTGACTCTGACTCTAGCTCTGGCCGATTTCCCAACGTGTTGTAATCCCATTTGCAGGATTGCGGATTCAGGAATCAATTACGAATTTAATTTATAAGCGAGCGCGTCCTGAACAGGAAGCATGAAAATTTAGAGAGTTTTCCGCCCAACCCCCAACCCCACCCTCACACACTTCTGCCCTCTCTGTCGCTGCCGCTGCCGCTGTCTCTCTCTAGCTCTTCCTCTCTTTCTAGCTGTGGGCTGATGAGGGTGATTCCATGGGGAATGGGGAATGAGGATAACAGGATGGGGGTGGGGGGAGGGTTCTGCGAAGGTTGTGGAGCACCGGATCTGATCATATTGATTCTCGTCCGCCACGGACTCGACACGACACGATACCATACGATACGATACGACACGACTCAAGACGACTCAAGAGCCTGAGACACTTCATTGAGCCTTTGGATGGCGCCCCGAAAAACTTTCAACTTTTCGAAGCTGTCAAGGCAGTGCAGCCTCCCCCTGCCCCTCCCCCGTCCCTGTCAGCGAGCAGTGCAGCCTCCATCCGGAAGGTCTGACAATGCCAGACTTGAGAAAAACTGAAAATTCTTTTACATTTTTGCCTCCGGCTGCTCTCTCTCTGTCTTCTTCTCCGACATTGCTGAAATGATTGGTAAGAAAAGTTTAACATCTTCACTGCCAACACACCCCCTGCCACCCCCATCCCCTGATCCAGAGAAGTCTGCCCTTCTGATGCTGCATCTGCTACTGCCACCACCCCCACCCCCTTCTGAGTGGCTCTGCATAATGTATACAGCAAATTTTTGTCTAACAATTTGGCGCATTTTCACGCGATTTCTCATCTTTTATTTGTCTGTTTGTTTGCCGTTTTCTTTGGGTTTTTTGGGTTTTTTCAGGGGGAAAATACTCAACAACAAATATACACTTGACAGTTTCCTTTCGCTTTAATTGCTATGCAAATTGTTGGTCCTGCCAGCGAGGGGTGCAGCGAGGTGGAGATGGAGGTTGGACTGGCTGTTGGGGGGTTTTTCGATACCAAAGACTGATCCTGGAGTTATTGATAGATTGATCAGTGGAGCTTTCCTTTAGGTTTTCCAACTTTTTAAGCGAATTTCCAAGATTTCTTCTTAAGGATCAGTAAACTTTTCTCCTGCATCCTTGCATACCACATTTTAGAATCGGGTTACAATAGAATCATTCTTATTGGCAACATAAGGCATACCATTTCGCACTCTCTATCTCTCTCGTTCTATTGCTCCCAGTGTGGCTTAGCAGTTAGGGGTGAGTTTTCAAATCCGACACAGCTCTATCCCAGTGAGACTAGTTTACATATATAATGTATCTGTAAATAAACTCTGAATACTCTGATATTCTTTATCTTCTCGATTCTCAAATGCTTTTTGAGACTTAAGAATAATAAAACCTAAACTGATCCTTAATAAATGCTCCTTAAGCCACATGGGGTGTGGCAGCATTCCACAAGAAATTACCTTTACAAATTGTTGCCCTTTAGGCGCACTCCTTCGATACTTAAAGCGTTATCTTAATGAGCTAGTATTTAATATAAATTATACCAGAAATATCCCATTGAAGTCCATGCTTTTTCCTCGGATAACCTTATTCTGTTAGCAATCCAATCCAATCTTATCCTATCCTTTCCTATCCACTCAATTTCACTCTCCATTCCATTCCTTCGAGGCGAGTCATCTCTGGAGGAGGGTGCAGGCCGGGTTCTATTCTCCATTGATGCCAGGAGATGTCAGGGATGCTGGGGGTAAAAAGCTCAAGCCAAGCGCAGCTTTTTATGACAGCATCACTTGGCACTTTCAATACAATATCATAATGGCCCCAAGGAGCGCTCTTCTGTTCTGTCCTGTCCTCTGCGAGGGGTTAAGGAGTGCAGCGCGAACAGGCAGGAGCGCGGGTCGAGGCTGAGGCTGAGGCTGAGGCGCACTAAAGTGGATTCCAAGTGCGAGCAGTCAGACGCCACCGTCAACGCCTGTCCAGAAGGAGCCACCGACAACGCCACCGCCACGAACAGCAGCCATTGTCTGCGCTCCCTTTCTGTCTCCCTCTCGCTCGCTCTCTCTTTCTCTCTCTCTCTGTCTCTGTCTCTCTGACAGAGTCTGTCTGTCTCGCTGTCTTTGTCTCGCCCGTTGCTGCTGCTTCTTGGCTGACTTTTACATTAATGAGCATGTTTTTATTTATAAGTGTTTTTCTTCTGCTCTTTCAGTGCTTTTCTTGCTTTTCTTTCATTGCTTTTGTTCGAGCCATGGGCTTTTGTTGTTGAGCCATGCCCTCCTCCCCTCCTCCCCCACCACCTCCGTAGCACTCTACCCTAGCCCTGCTGCT
The DNA here is from genome assembly GCA_035041765.1 of Drosophila algonquin. Classification (NCBI taxonomy): domain Eukaryota; kingdom Metazoa; phylum Arthropoda; class Insecta; order Diptera; family Drosophilidae; genus Drosophila; species Drosophila algonquin. The sequence goes on along the minus strand of JAWNKY010000238.1, from coordinate 415,021 downwards.
GCGGACTGGCATGACATTTGGCTGGATTTTGGTTGTTGGACAACGCTCGATTTCATTTGATGTGCCCGCTGGCGCGTCGTCCCCTCTTGGTCAGACTCATTTACTTGATTGGTCAGAGGGTAGTGGGAACAACAGAAACCGAAGCGAATACAAAATGGGAATGTAATAAAGATTATCGACAGATCGGAAAATACCCCTCCAAAACAACAGCAGAGGTGTATGCAAAACGCATAAGAAAGAGCAAAAACAAGAGCCCCATTAGTCGGCACACGCAAATCTCTCAGCAAACTTCAAGCTTCGACCCAACATCCAACACCCAACCTTGAACACCCGTCAGCCAGCACCCCACTACCTGAAGTCAGCAGAAAACCTACCGATAGGTAGGGGGAGAGACGGAGACTGCAATGTTTGCCCCATCGCACCTGATGCAGTGGCAGAGTGGATAGGAGTCCAGCGGGAGTGTTGACCCTGTCGCTTGGGCATTTTCTTTAGCTTTTTCTTGCTATTTCTGCTCTTCTTCCACAAACTCACGTGCACACACACACACACACATATGTATGCATCCTTGCCTCGTCCATTTTGGCCTTTGTGTGGCATAATTGCCAAGCGCGTCGTCAGCCTGGCGCCTTTTTTTATTGCAACGCCCCTTGGCCGACACCCCACATGCACAGTCACACGCACACACACACGCTCCGACCGAGGCTCCATTCAAACTCAAACCCAAACCCAACCCCAACTCCACCCCCAACCCAACGCGAACGCAACGCAACTCAACTCAACGGAAAATGCAGGCAAACAAACTCTAACACACACGCACACAGCCGCAGGTTCTGTAATGAGCTGGTCAGCTCGGTTGGTCCGTTTCGGTTGCAAGTGGTTGGGGCTCGGGCTGGGCTTGGTTGTGAGTGTGGGAGTGGGTGTGGGGTTGCAGCTGGATCTGGATCTGCAGTGTGCAGGTGTGTGTATGGATGTGGATGCGGATGCGGGCTCTTAGTTGGTTGTGTTGCCTGCTCTCTTCTTTTGTACCCTTTTCAGATGGAGGTACTTGAATATTATTATATACCTGCAACGCCAATTCGTGGCATTTCTAAGTATACTTGTATTAGTAGAACTGCAGTACTATCACTACAATATTGTACCATAAAAACATCCATCCATCTGTTGGCAAGTGTAGGGTATCTAAATCTTCGGCCCCTGGCAAATGCTATTTTCATCTCACTATTTTTGTTGTTTTTGCGCTATGCTCTTTGCATAATAAACGGAAAGTTTGCTTTTTAGCGCATCATAAAAGTTCTGCCAGGTGTCATGTTTTCATTTACACTTTGCTGCTGCTGCTGCTGTTGGTGTTGTTGCACTGCATGGGGCGCCCTCTGTTGTTGAGTTTTATGAGGCTCATAGCTTTTGCAAGTATAGTTGTTGTTGCTGTTGCTGTTGTTGTTGTTGTTTATGGAATCGTAGTTGTTGGCTTTTGAAAAGACCTGACACGAGTCAGACACTTGAGTACGAGTACACGAGGAAATGAATAAATAAATATGTGAATAAAACTTTTGAAATGCTTCACAGCCAGTGCCAGAGAGTCCCAGAGGCCTCCGGTGGAAAGGAAACGAAACGAAAGTTCACATTTCTCCATTGCTCCTTTTCACATTTCACCAGTTCCTCCCCGTCCTGGCCCATCGCCATCTCTGTTTCCATTTGCATTGATATAGATACATATGTATCCCCCTTCCAGCAGCCCCACTCGAAATCGATTGACAGAATTTTCTGTGTGATTTATAATTAATTTCCAAACAGGTTTTCCCCTAATTTCCTTGACCAACGATGAGATTTTCTCCATTTGTCGGGCGGCTAGGGGGAAATTGATTTTTCCTAATTTCTGTTGACTACGTTTAATAATTAAGTATAAAATATATATATAATATAATATAGCAAACTACTCGAAGGACAGCGTCTACCTATTCTTCGCTGAAAAATATTATTTGTATCAATTTTGTATGAGCAAAAAATAAAATAAAACTCACTCGATACAAAAATAATGATTACTAAAAATAATTATTTTCACTGAATTTTACATCTCTATTTTTAGTATATCCTTCCGACTTAAAATTAATATTTATTTGGGGATTTTCAATATAGAACTAGAGTGATTTCGATCCCAGATTAAATCAATTTTCCTGAATTTTAACAGATTGGAATGTATCCCAGATTCTGTTTCACTTAGCTCTCAATTCTGCATGGTTTGGGGATATTTTCCAAAGGTTAATCCTCTAGGAGTCTCTTTTAGTCCGCCAGTTTGAAGCTTAGGAACCCTTCAAGGACCAATATGGAGAGCCTCAGGGATTAGGACTCTTTCTCCCTATGCCTAATCCTGTAAGCCTTTGCTTTACATGTTACACATTTATGTACATGTATATGTTGTGTATATGTTTGTGTGTCACTGATGGCAACCATTGATGCTCTTTTTTTGGGGCATCTTCGAAGATCTTCCCTGCCAAACGCCGCACACAGGATACAAGACACAAGATGCAATTCCCACACATGGATACCTACACATATACATACATATACATGTATGTATATATGTGTGTGTGTCTTTGGGTGGCCATCTCCTACACAAAATTTTGGCTTAGAAACGAAGACAATTTTGCCGCTTGCCCATTGGCAAAAGCAAAACTCAGGCGACACAAGTCTCTCGCTTTCTGTCCCTGTCCCTCTCTATCTCTCTCTGTCTCTACCTCTCTCTCTCTACCTCTCTCTCTCTCTCCCTCTCCCTCTCTGTTTCTGTCTCGCTCTCTTCTTTAGCTCTTGCTCCTGCTCTGTCTCTTTATCTATGTTTCTCGGTCTCTGTTGCTCTTTCGGTGTGTGTGTCTCTCTTGAACCATACACACGATTTCCATTTCCATTCCCATTTCCATTTTCGCCCCCCTTGTGTGTGGTGTGGAGGGAAATTGTCAAGTGTTGGTGTTGGTGTGAATTTTGTGTACTTTGGCCACTCCTTCGCCAGTCGCTGGTGCCAGTGCCAGTGCCGGTGCCGATGCCGCCAGGCGTCAACGCCAGCGAGAGACTCCACTCCATGTGGAGACTCCCAATTCCACCTCCTCCTCCCACTCTTCGCTCTCTTTCTGACTTTGGTTCTCGGCTGCTCCTTTTTGATTGCTTCTCTCTTTCTGGCTGGCTGTCGTCTTGGCCAATCGCTTGTGTAAACACTCCATGGGCCAGCTCCATGCCCAGACATTCCCTACGCCCTCAAAGCTTTTCACACAAAAAGTGTTGGCTGCACACACCCCAGACCCCACACTAGGCCCCCCTGTTTCCCCCGCTTTCCCAACCGACAGTCCCTTCGTCCTCCAGCGATTATTCATATTGCAGTTTTGCAGCTTTGGCTTCGACTCTCGACTCGACTCGACTCGACTTGGCTGGGAGTTTGCCATCCATTTATCTTGGCCACATTGTTGGTGCCACCCCCTCCCAACCGGTGCCAGTACTCCTCTCTAGTCCCCTCCCAATCTCCTTCCGCAATCCTGCCCGCCCCCCCTTTCCTCGCACACGCTGCAGTTGTCCGTTTCGCTTGCGGCGCGGCGCGCAAAACGCTTTTGTGTGTTTAATTGCTTGTGAAGAGCGCTTTTCAATGGAAACTGCCAAACAAGAGAGGGCGAGAGAGAGAGAGAGAGAGATGGAGAAATGGAGATGAATGGGGAGATAGAAAGAGAGAGTGGAGATGGAGAAACGAGAAACAAAACAAAACAAAAGCGAGGCGAGGCGAAGCGAAACAGAACCCAGAGAAGACTGAGAAGAAGAATCGCCGGCTGACCTGGAGTTTGAAAATGCCGGCAAAGGGAGTAGGTAGAGGCAAGTATAGAGCAGGAAAAATGGAAAGGAGATAGAGAAAAGGAGTACGGAGCAAGAGATGGTCAGAGTACAGGAGATGGTAGAAGGGATTACGGGAGAAAGAAGTGGGGAAACAGGGACCAAAAGATAGGAATAAAGGGATAAGAAGGTACGGTACGGTACGGGAAATAGTGATCGACAAATACCTGAAGCTGCAAGCAGAACGTGAAGCTAGGACCTCACCTCACAGAAATTCAATGAAATAATTAAGTCCGGAAAAAGTTTCCAAGTCCCAGCCCAGTTGCAGCCTCCAGCCCCTGTCATATTGACAGCCATTGACACTTTGACAACGACAGCATTTTGCCCATTTTGAACATTTTCAACTTGCTCGCCCTCTCACACATGCTTGCATATGTATGTGGATACTTCAGTTATCCTTTCTATATATACACACACACACACACACGTACATATGTGAGTAGAATTCATAACTAAATGAAATCCGAAACTCTCAAACAATCTAACTGACGTTAACACGTCGGCTCCTGCTGGAAAGTTGGCAAGTTCTAGTTTTGCTCCTAGCTGGAAAATACACACACAGATCCAAATCAGACTAGGGAATATAATAGAAAGAGCATGTGGATGGACTGTAAAGGACATGCATTCGATAGCCATTGATTCCATTGGCAAATGATTCATTCGATTATAATATTATGCATCAAGAGAACGAGTCTAATTAGCATTTGACATCAGGATCGTTTGAGCCTCGAGGTAATCCCCAAGGATTCCTCGCTGCTGCTGCTGCTGCTGTTGCAGCTTCATCGATTGCTCCAGTTTCCATTTATTTCATTATGTGCTCTTATTCCACATTCCACACAGTTTCCATGCCATGTCCAATCCCATCCTCATCCTCGTCCTCCGACAGTTGTTGCCAACGAGATAAACAATGGCCAGACTCTGGCAGGCAGAGCGAGAGGGAGCGGTGAAGCGGGGCATGTGAGGTGAGGTGTTCTGGGGGAAATGCACTTTGTTTTTCACACATTGCCCTAACTGATTAACTTTTGTGTTGAGCTGGAAAAACAACAAAGTGGAAAGCTGGGAGGGGGAGACGAGAGAGAAAAAAGAGAAGCCAATGCACAGAAATACAAACAGGCAAGCAGGCAGGCAGGGCAGGACAGGCCCGGACCCGACAGGACAGGCTGCTGCAGGATGCACAGAATGCACACACCCACACATGCAGGCATACATGTGTACCTACATATATATGTATATGTATATATGTAGGTATATGTAAAGATATAGCCAGACAGAGCAGACAAAGCAGAGCAAAAGCAAAAGCAAACAACATTGCCCGTCCTGCCCGTCCTGCCCGTCTGTCTGCCTCTGTGTGTGTGTGTGTGTGTGTGTGTGTGTGTGTATGTGTGTGATAGACAGGCGTAAAGTTAATTAAACAATAAATACGCATACACAAACATACACACACCCACACAGGCACACACATACACACATACACGCAGACGCGTTAAAAATGGCGAAAAACTACGGACTACACTTGGCAGCCTGGCGTGAAATTCAACACAATATAACACACACACACAGATACGGGTGGTGGTCCTGCAGCTGTGTGTGTGCATTGTCTGTTGCACTGTAATTGAGCAATTGCCACCCACTCAAACGAGCCAGCCACCCAAAACCCCACAGAGCACCGACAACGGCTGGCAATTTACTTGGCGCTCAAAAGTAGGCAACACTCATCAACGCCACAAGAGAAAGCGATGGAGAAATGTGCGAAAAAAGAAGACAGACACACAGAAACAGAAACTGAGACGGAAATAACGATGGAGAATATGAAAGAGATAGAGATAGTTAGTGGAAGCTGCCAGGAATGAAATCAATTTAGTTGCCTCTTCGTTTTTTTTTGTTGTTGAGAATCTTTCAATTCGGGGAATTGAATGCATTTTGATGGAGGAAAAAAGTGTGCAGAACTATCATACATACTATACGTGTATATGTAGAGGAAAGAGTTAATATAAACAAGGCAAAAAGATGGGGAATACCCCCCGAATGGCTTTGCCACACAGGGGAACGGCAACTCCAGGCACTTGCCTCAAAGACCACTCTAAAAGTAAGCAGAAACATAAAGAAAAAAACGCTTTTTTGTTGCTGAATGTTAATTGAGGACTTTGCATATAGCACCACTATCCAATGGTGCTTGCGGTATCGCATAGATGGGGCAAGGATAATTGCCACACTCCTCGAAGTGGATGGCTTAGTGGATAGCTTTTGTAATACAGATAGATCGACAAACATAAGTGGAACTTCAGTGTACGCAATTATTGTAGGATTTATACGCCTTACCTGCTGCTGCTGCTCAGGAAATCGTACGGTTTCTCATGTAATTACGTGTCACTCGGGCGTATACGTAATAAGAACCATTACCCATACGCGGGGTAAAACCCGAAATACACTAGAAATCGTCATTGTTTGATGTGATACTTGGGGCACTCTGGCGTGTTTTTTTTCGCTTGTTTCATTCACATTTGCAGAACCCAGCTCTAATTGGATTACAGCAAAAAGTACAAAAATAATAAATCATAAAAATAAAAATAAATACGAAATACGACAAAAGATGAGGGGGAAAGGCACACCCGTGTGGATGCGTGGATGGGCTATGGCTGTGGCTATCTTTATAAATTTCAAGGGAAATGAAGATAAACACCCGCTGACCGTTTATAGCATGGACTTTGTGGGGAGTCCATGTCCATATAGGAAGATATGACACACCCACATGAATAAGGAAAAATATGTACGAGTGCATGGTCGTTCTTCTAGTCCAATGGGCGTTGCTTTGCCCTTCTCTCAGACTCCTTTTGTTTTTTTTTGAAAGAAAAGCAACCACACCGATACACACGTATGCGTTGGAGCGCTCTCCTTTTTCATAATAATAAAATTTAATTTTATGCTAATTTTATCGATTGTTCTGTCAAGTAAATCGCAAAAAAACCAGCAGCATCTCTGCTATGTGGGCAATTAGGAGAGCACACATCGGGTGGGCGTAGCCAAAGCGCTTTACATTAATAATACACATAAATATGTACGTATATGTATATATAGAATCCCTGGAGGAAGATAATGTTCAACTTCAGTGTAACGTGGGGGAGTTTTTTCCTTTCATTTTTCCATTCTCCGTGAGGTTTTCTTTGGAATATTCTATAACACTGTGTTGCAATTTATTTATAAAGTTTTCTATCAAAAGGCATTCTTTTTTTACACTCTTAAGCTGTTGTTTTATAATTTTGACTATTGACTATATGAATGCGGATCACTTTTTAGGACTCATTTCTGTAAAATACAGTTTTCAATTCATTTGTTTTGCTATATTTTCGTAGTATATTATATATTATTTCAATTCCAAAGGGGGTTCTATTTGTGGTCTCTATCTTATTCCATAAAAGTTCATCATTAAACTGCAGGACACTCTCATTAGGGCCATATAGCACAGCTCCATTAGCAGACAATTCGGTGGTATAATTGGTATAATTACTGATTATTGGACCTTTATCTTGTAGTCAACATCGATAGAGTTTTCCTCAAATATGTACATACATACATATATCAAGCAACACTCGTGGCGAAAGCTCTCTGCTCGAAACTCTTATAAAACAGCGAATCAACGTGATCTTAAGACATTCATTTCATTCTATAACCGAATCCTAATCCAATCAAACATACACTCTCTCAACATTTTACACATACATAAACATCTCTGACTGTCTGTCTGATACACACACACTCAGACACTGAGGCACACAGACACGCATGCAGCATCAACGACCGGCAAAGAGCGGCGGGCGGCAGTCAAAAGTGTTAACCCATTCGTCGTCACCTTTTTGCCCCCAAACATATTTAGATAATTTAACGCGCGACGCTCGTAAATTTTCACAAAAACAGACACACACACATAGAGAGAAAGGCAAACAGGGGCAGACACACACACAAATACACCCACAGAAACAGACACAGACACAGACACATACACATACAGACAACTAAACCATGTTAAGCAAATAAACAAGCCGCTCCACTCTCCACTCACGAGGAGAGTGCGAAAGAGCCAGCAAGGGAGATGAAACAAGAGAGAAAGAGAGCCAGAGAGTCAGAGTCAGACCATGAACAACCCACAGCTGCTGAAAAAGGCAACCAGTGAAATAAACGGCGCCGAAAATAAAGTATTTCCCGTATAATTACGAGAAGCCCAGAGCCAGCCAGTGTTCCCCGGGATTTCGCATCTTCAACATTCTCGTGTGACTGGCAAATTGCCGTTCGCACGAAGTACGGAGCATTCTAATGCCATTTTCAAAATATATTTATCTGAAAATTCCAAATTTGAATAGATATTGAATTAGGAGATATCCCCATTAATTTTATCGAATTATCGATGAGTTTTTAGTAGATTTTTTTTCGATTTTTCTGATTCTCTTTCTCTTTGATTATCTCATCTTCTTACACTTGTGCCTCTCAACTCTGGTACTTTTCCTGCTTCTTCTTGTTCTTCTTGTACGCCTGTGTGTATTTGTGAGCTCATAAACTTTTAATTAGCTACAAAGCGCCAACAAAAAAATCACACACACACACCAGCCATTGACTAAGGGAGTGGGACCTGGGGAACTGGGGACCTGGAGACCAGGGACCTGGGAGCTGAAGAGTGGCTCTCTGATTCTGGTTCTGCTTTTGCTGCGTGGTGTAAGCCTTTCAACACACCACAGCAGAGCCACGACACACAGATACTCACACTCATACACGCACACCCACTCACACTCACACTCTCACTCACAATCAGCAGCAGAGCAGAGAGCAAGAGCGACAGAGAGGAGCAGAAGGCTATGGCGTGGGGCAAGGGGAAAGGGGAAAGGGGCGGAAGCTGATGCTTTCGGAAGGCGTTTGGTGGCATTCGGCATTTTGGTTGGTTGTTTATTAACACCTTTTATACTTTGACTGACTTTTGGATGCTGATGCGTTGTTGTCTTTTTGGTTTGCGATGTTGTTGTACTCTCCTCGTTGTTGTACTTCTGTTTGTCTGTTGTTGTTGTGGCAATTCAAATAAGAGGGATGCTGCTCCACGGCTAAGCGGATGGATGGAACCATTTCGTTGGAATTTTGGCGATTTTCGTTGGGCAGATCCAAATGAATTTCAAAATTTTCCTGGGTTCTGCTTTTCGAAATCAAACGGAAAAGCGTCTAGTTCATGATTTATTCTCTTTTTTTTGAGCTAACGAAAAATATGAAAATATTTATCACGTTTTTTTTATAGAATGTTATTATTATTAAATACTTTATTATTATTCTTTTTGGAACATTATTTTTGATTTATTCTTTATTTTTAAGCTCATAAAAAATATGTACAGAACACATTAATTTATATTTTTTATTTTTCATGACTTTGGTATTATTTCGAATAAATACTAGACAAAAATCACCAAAAATATGTACATAGAACCGGAATACTTTTATTAATGTTACTGATATTTTTCTCTAACAAGAATACCACACATTTTGTGAAGTACATTACAAGTTCCTTAAACTTTTCGAAAATTACCTAAAATACAAATAGTGGTAGTTACTTTTTTTAGAATTTCTGTGGGCTGTTATCTTTGATCCAGAATACAGAAGTGGCCCCTCTTACAGAACACCAATTAAATCGCCTTTCACTTCTCAGCCCGAGAGCATCCTCGATGTCCGTCCGCTGGTACGTTCCCTCCCCCGTCAAACACCAACCAACATGACGACACACAACGCAACCCAGTCCAACCCAACCCGAACCGGACTGAACCAAACCGAAACGAAACGAACCGAACACCAAACCAACGAACGAAGAACGACAGCGACAGCGACGACGACTACGACGACGACGCTGCTGCTGTAATTTTTCACACTCTCTCAGACACACACACACATACGAACACGCGCGCACACAAATGCCGAATGTTGTCACCTCTTACAACTACAAACGCCATGTGGGCCTGGCTGTGCCTCTTCGTTCATTTCACTCACACACAAACACACGCAGAGAGAAGAGAGAGGGATATTTAGAGGCATTGTCCAGTGGACCAGGGAAGGAGGTGTGTGCGGTGTGTGTGGTGTGGTGTGGGTGGGCGTACGCTGACGCCGCCATTGTGAGGTGTGGTGCTAACTAGCTGCCGCCGCGTTGCTCGCTTGCTTTCTCACTCACTCACTCACTCTTTATATCTGAGTGTGTGTTGTGTGTGTGTGTATTTGTGGTTAAACTTGTCACACAAGCTGAGCAGCAGGCAGGCAGAAGCAGCAGCCAGCAAGTCGCTTGTCGTCTTCTTCTTTCGCACTGTCGCAGACCCGGAGACCCATATTGCCGGCCAGCTCTCACTTATAGGAAAGGCCCAGACAAAGCTTGTTTGCTTGCGTCTGTGTCTGTATGCGTGTGTGTGTGTGTGAGAGAACGTGTGACAAAATACATTTGCGTTGCCGTTTTTGCTTTTTGGCTTCGTCGCTTCTTTGTCTGCTCTCTCTCTGTATGTGTGTGCGCGTGTGTTTGTATGTGCTGTTTGGTGTTTGTCTGTGTTTGGTGTTTGTGTGTGACTTCTGCTTGAGCTTTTTGCCTTTCATTTGCACGCCCCCCAGTCTCCATGGCGCCGTCTCGCTTGCACTTGCGTTATTTGCGCGCAAAACTTAGCGTCAAGTTTTTGTCACACGGCCGTGGCGGCGGCACGGCACGGCACCTATGCTTCTGGTGCTGCTGCCGCTGCGACGCCTGCTGCTGTTGCTACATGTCTTCTGCCACTGCCACTGCCACTGCCACAGCCGCTGCTCTTCTGCTTTTTCGCACCAGCTCTCTGCCGACGCCAAACCTTTATCCCGTCCAAAAATCTTTTCATTTACATTTCGGACTCATAAAAGCTGGCAAAGCGGCTAACAAGCGTTTAGCAGGGTGGAGGGGCGACTGCCGCTGTGGTTATGTAATTTTAGCCCAAGGAATTCAACCGAATCAAAGATGCACCTAAGGCAGGGCAGCGGCAGCTTTTCCTTGATGTCCTTCTCTGTCCTGTCCCCCAAGAAATCTTTGTCTTGCGACACTCAAAGCATATTCGTTCTTACAGCTATTCTCAAGTTTTTCCTTAAGACTGAAAATCGCTTTCTTGCAATTCTTCCTTAGACTTTTTCTTCAGCTCAAAAGCTCCAAAGGACTTTTCCTTGCGAGTTTCTATAGCTTTTTCCAAACGTCTTGTTTTTGTTTTAGTCTTTGCTTCAAGTGTTTTTCCCTCCTTAATATCCTTAAATTAATTACTTAATCCCAAAGAAGAAACAAATAAAACTTGATTTGTATCCATTTCCTTTTCTTTTCAAGCAGTTTTTCCTCCTTGGGTTTTCCAAGATATACATTTCTTCTGCTTTACAGAAGTACATGGAACAACTTTTTGTAGTCCTCTAAAGTTAATTTTTTTCAGTCAATTCTTCTGTATTTTTTTCGAGAAGTCATATTTTATTTGTAGCTTTTTGTCCTTGTTAGAAGTTTCTCTCATTTAATCTTGAGTTTTGTCTTATTTTTATAATTTTTTTTTTCCATCGTAGGGTCTCCCACTGGGAATGCCATTTGATCGCTTAGAGGTCACTGTAGGTCAACATATTTGGCGTCTGCCTATCTCTGCTTCCTCCTGGCACATCGAGCAGCATCTGCCGCCCCCTTTTGACAGCCCCGAAGCACCGAGCACCGCACCATTTTTGGGGAACATCAAAAACCATTTGACCATTGAAGCGCATTTTTCGCTGGCGCGTCATTTGTCAACTTGGGTGTCCTGCCCCTGACCCCTACCCCTCATCCGCTACCCCTACACAGCCCGCCTCCTCTGCAAATCCGCCTGGGTGGCTGTGATTTACTACATGCTGCTTTGCACCACCCACCCCCTGGCGCCTCCTGTCGCTTGTCCTCCTGCTGACAATGCTCTTCCTTTTAGCTTTTTTTTCTGGCCGCTCTCAGTCTTTCTCTCTCTCTCGCTTTTGGTATGCTTTCTCGCTCTGCCCCGCCTCGCCACTCTCTCTCACTTGGAGGAGGCATTTTTCTGGCGAAGTGCACTTTCTGGTGTCGGTGTCGGGCGCCTTGTTACTTCTAACACGCTTCCATGCTGCTTGTCACACGCCGCGACGTCGACGCGGCTGGGCTGACGCTAACGTTTGCGCCGTTGCTCTCGCTGGTTGGCCTTCCGCCCTACCCATCCCCACCCCCCTCACAGCCTAGCGATGATCATCCAGCTGCTGTTGTTTGTCACATTCACACACACACATGGGAACACAGAGGGACTCAACACACACACACACACACTGATGCAAGCAAAAGCGTCAACGCAACACTTTTGGTTGAGTTTTTGGTTTTCTTATTGGAACAGCAGCAGTCGCCAACGCTTCGGCCGCAGTCAGCGTCTCAGTCTCAGCCTCTGCCTCTGCCCTGCTCTCTCATACACGAACGAACCCCAGCCGCCACCACACCAGTGCCTCTCACTCACTCTTACGCACGCCCGTCCGTCCGTCACGAAAGCCGAAGCGAGAAACTCAACACAGACCAGGTTCTCGCTCTCTCTCTCTCACACACTCGGTGTGCGTGTGTGTGTGTGTCGTGTGCATATGGCCATCTCGCTTGCGCTCGCCCGCCACTCGTTGGCTGCCCGACACACAGCAGCAGAGCAGCAGAGCACCGCGCTGTGGCGCTCTTCGGGGGTTGCGCTGCCCGTCTGAGTGTGTGTATTTTACAGTTTGGAAGCGACCGGCGAGTAGTTCGTATCGGCATAGTAACAGCAGAGCGCCGTCGCCCCGTTTTTCGTTTTCGTCGTCGTCGTTCTCGTCGTGATCTCAGAGTTAAGCGTCCGTGTAGCGCCAGCGCCAAGCGTCCAGCCAGAGTTCCAATCGTCTCTCGTTGTTGTCCCGCTTTTGGGGACGGTTTGCTAACCACAAATTTTTTGTTGTTCATTTTTTTTGGGTTTCACTTTGTTTCTAAAACAACAAAGCAGAAGAGTAAGAAAGAGGAGAGGAGCGGTGAGGAGAGGAGAGGAGAGGAGAAAGAATTGTAGTTTCAAAAATCCGTACAACCAGAAGCCGCAGCAGAAACAAGCAACAACAAAAAAAGAAACCGCGTCGCGGCTGACGTTTTGCCGCCGCAAAAACAGCAAAAAAGTAAAAACACAAGAATCTCTGACAAAAAGAAAAACAAACCAGAAATGCAAACAAAAACAACAACAACAGCAACTAAAAAACATATTTCTTTTTTTTAGCAAGTTTCAAAATTTCGTTTGTCTAATGAAAAACAAATAAAACAAACCCAAGAAAACCCCAGAAAGAGGCAGTGACAAAAAGAAAAGTTAACAAAAGAGAAACAGAAAATCGAAAAGAAAACCCAAAAAAATCAAGAGAAAAAAGCGAGAGTGCAGAACAAGGATTAAATGGTGTGTGTGGTGTACATATATTGATGTGAGTGACTGTGTGTGTCTAAGCAAAAACGAATCAAAAAAGTACCTGTCGAAAGAAAACAACAACAACAAACGAGTAACAATTGCAACACGGAGAACAACAAAGGCAACAAGAGAACAGAATCCTGAGAAGATCCGAAGAAAAGAAAGCTTTACCGAATACAGCTGGAACACACAAAAGCTGCTAAAAGCTTTGCCGCTGGCAAAGAACAGTAACAGATAGACAGACAGATAGACCAGACAGCCGTGCGGATCCTTTGATCTGAAGAAGCTGAGCAGAAAGAAACGATAGATCTTGCTGGAGGAGGATCCCTTGCAGTCGAAGGATACTCGCTTCCCACAGCGGCAGAGCGCGAGAGAGTGGATGAGAGGACGACATTTCTGCATGACGCACATGGTTCCAGTAATTGTAATGTAATGAGATACGACGTCCAGGAGCTGCTACTTCATCAGTCTGCTGAGGATCCATTCGCCAGGTTCGCAAATGGGATGGCATATCATCCATTTCTGCAGCTAACGCAAAGACCCACTGACTTCAGCGTATCCTCGCTGTTGACGGCGGGTAGCAACAACAACAACAACAACAACAACAACAACTCGAACAGCAACAACAGCAACAACCCGAACAACAACAACAGCAACAACAACAGCATCGTTGCAGCAGCGGCGGCAGCAGCAGCAGCAGCGGCAGCAGCACATCTCAGCAGCAACTCCCCCGGTGGGGCAGGTGGTGCCGGTGCCGGTGCAGGCGGTGCGGGTGCGTCTGCAGGTGGTGGTGCTGCCAGCTACCACGGCAGCTCCCCATCGCAGCTTTCGCCACAGAGCAACCACAGCAATAACAACAACAACAACCATAGCCAGCAGAACAATAACAACAACAACAGCAGCCACAGCAAGGGACACTTGACCACCGACGAGCCACGATCCCCAACGTCCACAGCCACGCCACCACCGCAACAGCAACAGCAGCAGCAGCCACCGCCGCCGCCTCCACACTCACACTCACACCATCCGCCACCATCCTCAGTGACAGTGCCACATCCCGCCCATCATTCACCCAGCGTGGGCGCCACGGGAGCCAACCCCCATCCAGGGCCAGCGGCAGGAGCAGCGCCGGCCTCGGGCCATCACCATCCGCCGCCGCAGCAGCAGCAGCAGCAGCAACAGCATTTGCCACCGCAACAGCAGCAGCAGCAACAGCAGCCGCCGCCACCGCCGCCGTACTTTCCCGCCGCCGCTTTGGCCGCTCTGGCCGGTAGCCCAGCCGGACCACATCCAGGGCTGTATCCCGCCGGCGGGCTGCGCTTTCCGCCGCATCCCGCCCACCCGCACGCCCACCATCCGCTGGGCACCGCCTACACGACGGCCGAGGACGTGGTCCTGGCATCGGCCGTGGCCCATCAGCTCCATCCGGCAATGCGACCGCTGCGCGCCCTCCAGCCCGAGGACGATGGCGTCGTCGATGATCCCAAGGTGACGCTCGAGGGGAAGGATCTGTGGGAGAAGTTCCACAAGCTGGGCACGGAGATGGTCATCACCAAGAGCGGCAGGTAAGTGATTATCTGTTCTGTTAACCCTGCCCCGACACCGACCGCGACCCAAGGTCACCCCCCCCGTCTCAGTCTTAGTCTCAGAGCCTCTAGCTGCCCCCGTCTGGGGGCACCATCATCATCATCAGCCCTGGCCACTTGAGCACGTGTGGCGACGTCTCAAGCTCCCGGGAAATGTAGGTGAACGAATGCAGAGAGATGCCTCATCCCCCTGCCTACTGCCTCCGAGGCAGGAGCATCTCTTGAGAGGATGATGATGATGATGATGTCGTCGTCGTGGCTGACATTCAAGCTGCGTTGGCGCGTGAAAATGCGTTTTCAGCTTCACACCTACTTGAGAAAATGTTCAGACAAGGACTCAGACCCATACTCATACTCATACTCATACTCATATTCGTACCCATAGCCAAACCCAAACCAAAACCGAAACCCGTAGAAACGGATAAGGACGGACGGACGAACGAGTGTCAAGTGAGTGCCAAGTGAGTGAATGCTATGGAGATACAATGATAGTGTCCATCACACTGTGAATGCTCCAGAGTGGAACAAAATAAGAAGAGAATTGGCAATGATTTATAGAAGAACTATAGAAATTCCAATCCAAGATTATTGAATATTATATAGTTCCCAAATCAACGTAAACTTTCATAATTTCTGGCAAAGTGCAGCTCAAATATTAATTAGAGTTTTCAAAATATGTAATAAAAGTATTCAAAGTATTTCCCTTTCAAAAGCTTCAATCTGAAGGTTTCCTCCGTTGAATGTACTACTTTCAATCACTCATTCGGCCTAATGATTGAGGATGATTCATCGCCGCCCCCCACGCTGGCTCAACTCCTTCTTCCCTCTATGTGCGGCATGCCATTGGAGGGCCTGCCTGCCTGCCTGCCACACGCTCTGCATTCGCCTGCATTCACACCCGCACTCGCACTCGCACACTCGCACTCACGAGTCTGATTCATTCGCCTCGAACCAAATTCAATTAGCTTCTGCTGCGTCTCTGTGGCTGCTCTTGTTTTTTAAGCTACAAATTGCTTGACGCCTCGGCTAAGCTTCTTCCTCCTTCTGCTTCTTCGCACCATCCAAGGTGGTGCCAAGGGGTGGGCGTGGCATTCGACTTAGCCACAAAGCAACAACAGCCACAAAGAAAATATAACCAAAAAAATGGAAATTAAACGATTATTCTGAGTGAGTGGCAATTGAAAATACTGTGGAAAACAAATGGGAAAAAACGATAAAGAGTTTCACTATTTGAATGAAAATATTCCTGATATTCTCAGACCCATCGTTGCTCTACAATATAGTGTTTCGATCCATTAAAATATCTGATGGATATTCCAGGAATCATAGCTATTGGGAGGGGCAGGATTGTCAAAAAGGAGCCTGCCTTACGGTATTCTTGTATCTGCAGATACTTTTGTATCTTTTCTTGTTGTTTTTGCATGTTCCGTTTTGAAATCGAAAGTGTAGTGGAGAGTAGACCTACCCTGGACCTGCAGGGTATCCTCAAACACAAAAACGAATTATTTTGCAAATAGTTTTTGTGGGCAGAAAAGTTTTGCGGAGGGAGGCAGGACTGGCGATGTCTGGCCAGGTGTCTGGCCAGGTGTCTGGGTCCCTAGCCACGCCCCTCCCATGCTATATATATATATATATGTAGGTACATTTTTTATGGATGGATATATGTATGTATAGTAGGTATATATTTGCTGCAGTTGTTGTTGCTTGTTGTTCGCACTTGGAAATAAAAAAGAAACATAAACCACAAAAAGTTGATGAAAATTATGGGATGCATATAGAAAATCCTTAAGCTCATTAGCAGTTTGGAGACTTGAAGTGTGAAACTAACCCAAGTGGCCATCCATGAGCATAAACCACTCCAACAGCAACCCAAAGTGGGGGCTACCCCCACTACCCCCTCTGCCCTCTAGTTCCGCCTCCTCCTTGGTGGGGAAGGGTTCCATGACCCGCCGCTCGGCCTCTGGTTTTCTTTTTGTTTTTGTTTTTGTTTGTTTTTTTCGTGGCTACTGGCTGGCTGAATGGCTACTGCGTTCTACTACGTTCTACGCTGTATCGTTCCATCCAAAGTGTGGCATGCAATTGTTGTTGCCAGAGGGAGGAGGTATGGGGGTGTAGCTCTGGCTCTGGCAAAAGTTTTTAAGTACTTGTACCTCGTCAGCCACTCACACAAACACTCACCACACTCATGGGACTCGCACTCGTACCATTCACACATGTGTGTTTGCAAGTTGCAACTTTTTTGCACGCCACACATTGCTGCTGCCGCTGCTGCTGTTGCTGTTGCATGCCACCAGCTCCAGTAGGAGACGTGCGAAAACAGCAACAACAAAACGGAATTATTGTTGCTGCCTCCCCCTCCCCCCACATCATCATCATCAATGTCAAAATTATTGTTTTTCCTGAGCTGCCCCTCCCCCCGCGGCCCCCTCTTGTAACACCACCCCCAGCCCCCTCGCATTCTCACTCTGTGGATCTGTGAGTGCCACTTGAATGTTTTGTGAGTGGATTTGCATTGATTCGCTTCGTTTCAATCGCAGCTTTTTTGGTGTGTGTTTTTTTCAATGCCTAAAAATGGTTTGAATAGTGGTTTTATTTACTTGGTTATTCATGAATGCTTGAAGATTGATTTGAATCTTCGATCTGATTTGGATTCACAAACATCCTGTATCTAATCTGCTGCTATCAAAAACTATGCCATAGGGATATTGAGACGCCTCCAGTGGCTTAAGCGACCGATGGGCTCTGCCGTATGACGCAAGACTAGTTATTGTGGAAAATTACAACTAAAAGCGAACCAAAAAGAGTTAAATATGATCCAGTGTGACCGTACTTGAGGCAATCCTTGATCGTGTCTTAGATTTTGATTCGATTTGCACTGGAAATTCTGAATTGAAAATTCTCTTAACGCTTCTGCCAGGCCTCATCCATTCACACCCTCTAGTACTCCTCTACTCCTCCTTCCTTTTCTTCACTCTTTGTGGTTCCCTACTGGTTCTCTAGGCCCCTACATATTCTCTAGAGCCCCCCTTCTTGTGCTGGTATCTGCGCCCCTGTCTCTGGCAATTAAATCGCTCGAACGAATTGCGTGAAATCTTGTGCCGCCGCCTTCCACTTCCCATCTGCTGCTGCGCTCTCTTTCTCTCTCTCCCTCTCTCTCTGTGACTTTATCAATTAATTGAAATTGCTGTCTAAACGCAAATAAATAAAAACCTTTGCCCCTCCAGCCCCCTGTACATCGCCAGTCCCCCCTCTTCCAGAGACACTTGACGACACTTGCAAGCGACAAAAAAAATAACGCGAGAAAAAACCCAAGAAATCGTGCAAATAATTCTGAAATCTATAAAAAAAATGCCAAAAATTATCAAGTGTTGACCTCAACGGAGGCCCAACTGGGGGAAGAGAGATAGAGAGAGGTATAAAGCTAGTGCTAGGGTGAAAGAGAGGGGTGTAGTGCTGCAGAGATTCCGACAGGAAGGAGGCGGGCGGCTGGTTTCTCGCTTTGATTTGCCAGAAATTTCAATGATTTTGAGACTAATTGAAAATGCCAATTCATAGTCGCTGTGTGCTGTGTTGTACGTGCCCCCAGGCCCTGCCACAGCCCAAAAGGGGGGTACCACCCCTTGCCGTTCCGTTCCGTTCCTTTGCTTTCCTCTCAGTTCTTTTCCTTTTTTAATTGATGACAGACTTTGGTCTCACATACGGCGGGGCGGCAGGCGGCAGGCGGCATGCGATAATGTGACAGACAAAAATATTTAATGACACGGCAAAGGACACACACGACAGACAGACAACTGGCAACCCTCCTCCAAGGCCCGGCCCTCCCTCGCTCCCGGCTAGGGGTCAACCCCTGGGCAACCGCCTGTCAAAGTTCACTTGTTTAATTTTCATAAATAAAAATTTTTACCCCCCACGTTTTGGGTAAAAACTCAGCTGACGACAAAACGCAATCAAAGTGCACTGGCCCTGGGTGCCAGGCCACCCCCTCTAACCCCTGGAGCCACCCACAA
This sequence comes from Drosophila algonquin, assembly GCA_035041765.1. NCBI lineage: Eukaryota > Metazoa > Arthropoda > Insecta > Diptera > Drosophilidae > Drosophila > Drosophila algonquin. The sequence continues at coordinate 396,130 of JAWNKY010000238.1, read as the reverse complement.
ACCCCCGTCCAGCCCCTGACAGACGAAAAGTTAGGCTCAATTAAATGGGCGTGTCTGCCTCCCATTTTTAGTATTCTTTCGCTTGTCCAAGTCGTTAGGGAGAAGGAAACATTTTGCTACAGCACACAACCCTTGAGGGAACGTCTCCCCCGAGTCCCAGTCCCGTCCCAGTGCTATGCCTAGTCCTAGTCCTGCTCCACCATCTTGGAAACGTTTTTCATAATTGTGTTAAAATTGTCGTCTTGAGAGCGGAAGCGGTGGGTAGGGGGTGGGGCGACACACACACACACACACACACACGCAGACAAAGTGAAAGGAGAATTACGACAGAGAGCAAAGTAGGTACTAGGTAGTAGGTGAAAGATCATGGGGGAGCCAGGGGCTGTGTTTAGTGAAATTATCGATGTGCTAAGTTGACAAATACGCTGAGGGCTATCCCCCCATCCCCATCCCCCACCCCCACTAAATTACACGTAATTTTTCCTTCACGGGACACGGCTATCCTCTGGCATTTCTCGAACCTGTCCGAGTCGGACCGAAAGCGGGGCAATTTTCCCAAACGGTTCTTCCATCAGTTGATAATTTCGCCAGCCCTGATGAAAAATGCATAATAATTGGGCATAGCCCTGAATCCACGCCCCCCGCATATGTCCTCGCCATACATACACATATACATACATATGTACATATATGGCGATTGCATGGGGATATAATATATGTACACCCGTAGGATTGTTGGTATCGGGCTCCTCCCGCGTCCTGAAAAATGAATGAGTCGCTTGTGTAATTTGCCCGTAATTTGATTTCAAATTGATTTCCCTTCGCTTACGGAATAATAGATATGGGAGTCGATATATAATATATACACCGATATGGGTTCCGGTTCAGCTTCTGGTTCTGGTTGTAGGGGAATTTTTGTTACGAAATCCGTATAGGACTTCGTTTTACCATATAGAATATAATTGCAATAATTATAGAATATTATATGTATGGTAATTTTAAGTGTTTCGGACCGCATTTAGTGGATATTACGGATAGGGACTATCTGGGAAAAATGTAAAAAAAAACCCTACAAAAAGAAATACTTTTTGAATCCACAATGCCGATCGATCATCGCGATGGAAAATCGCAGCAGATGATGGCCGACTGACAACCCTCTCTCTCTCTCGGTCTCCGCTCTTCCATCTCCGATCCGCGATGCAACCCCTATTCGGGAACCCTGAAATGGAACCTCGCGAATGGAGGGAACCCGTTCCAAGGGCGAAAACTACAATCCGCTCCGCACCACCACCCAAAAGGCAAACAGCGAGAGACAGAGACCGAGAAACCAAAACCCAAAACCGGAGACGCTGCTTAAATTACAATAAAAACGTCATAAAAAATTAACAAATTAAAAAGCAACCAGAGGGAGAGAGAGAGCGAAAGAGAGAGAGAGACAGTAAGAGGCATAGACACACAGCCGTTGAGTGGCGCATTTTTTTGTGGCTGTTAATTTAAATTGCATTTACGCCCCCACTCGGAATTAAATGGAAATTAATTTGGGGAACGCACCAAAAATCTAGTCGCGTCTTTGGTTTGGCTAATTAAGTGAATGCTTCCGTTGGTGTGCCTCATGCCGCATGCCTCCTGCCCCACGCTTTACGCAGCGGAAGTTGCAAGTTGAAGTCGGAGTTTTTTGGGCTCCTAACTTGGCTTAATGGTCGCCCCCAGTTTGGTCAGCGACCGCAACAAGCCGAAAATTGATGGCTCTCTCGGTGCCTGTGTGTGTTTGTGTGTGTGTGCCCCTTAAATTGGTAACAAAATGCCGCTAAATGGTTTTGGTCTAATCGAGAGAGTGAGACAGAGAGAATTCCGCTGTTTACACGCTCCGCTTACCTAATGAGTACCATTTTTGGGAGGGGTGGGGGGGTGGCCGATTATGGGAAATGGAAAGGGTTCTACTGATAACCCCATGACAGAGTGATCCATCTTGAGGTCTAAATATCGCTAATTGGCCTGAAAGAACGCCACGGAACAGTGGCAATGGAACAAGCTAGTTGAGGCGAGGCGATCGATGCTCAAACTTAAGTGCGATAATCTAAGTCAATTACAAATACCTCTAATGAATGCTATCACCGTTTATTTCCAAAATTTGAGATAGACATAAATCCAAATTGAAACTTTGGCAATAGAACGCAAAAGTGGAAATAACCGAAATGGAAATTGAACGCAACAATTCGTGGAATGTTGGGAATTGGTTGAAGAGATCCATTTTATAAACAGATTGGCAATGGGATGCTTAGGTGGAATGAATGTCCCCGCAGTGATAACTGTACCGCAGTTTCCAAAGCTCAAAGCTTTCGCTTTCATTGTCGCAGTGGAATGGAGCGGACCACGTGGAACCGAACGCTGTAGAATCGAAATCGGAACAGGAGAGCACGGCAACTCGGGGGCAAATTCTGCATGGTAATGGAATATTTAGCATTTAAAAATTGCATTTCACATACGACGAAAACCCCCGGCAGTTGGACAACAAATTTTGTATTTTTTTTTGGCATTCTCTCGCAATGCATAAAGCAAACAACGCAAAATATGACAACCGACAACCGACGACAACCCAAGAACAACAACAGCAACAACAACAGAGAAGAGAATGAGGATGGGGAGTGGGGAGTGGGGAATGGGGAATGGGGATCGGAATCGGGGAGGACGATGATGACGTCCTTTATAATGAAGAACATGAGTTCAGAAGAACCCCAAAAAACAAAAACAACAAACGAAAAAAAAAACGAAAAACGAAGGAAAACACGAACAGAAAAAGGAGATACAACAACAAAAAAGATGCACAAAGAATGGAGCAACAACAAAAACCAGGAGAATGCCAGAGAGAGGAGAGAGAGAGAGAGAGTGAGCAAGAGCAAGCGAGAGAGTCTGAGAGGACGAAGACGGCGTCTTTTTGGCGCCAGAAAAATAACGACAATGCCTGACGAATGTGCGTGGTGGGGTCTGGTCTGTCGGAGGGGGTCGGTTGCCCGGTGGGAGGGGGGAATGGGAGGAAGTCCCTCCATGTGTGCGTCTGTGTGCATCTGTGTGTGTGATGGCTTGTGATTGTGTGCGACAGAGAACAATGCATGCAAGAGACATGTGTTTGGCATTGGCGCTCACCGAAAGCAAACAAAAAGCTCTCTCAGCGGCAGAGAAAGTGAAGATCGGCCGGCAAGGCAGGCCGGCAGGCGGGCGGGCAGGCAGGCAGGGCGGCAGACAAAGCGCAGAGTGAAGAGCAGAACCGAGAGCCGAACACACCGAAGAGCGGACCTAAAAGAAATGTCAAAAACAATGAGAACGGTCGAATGGATTTGACAAACATTTCCTAGATGTACGCTGGCAGATCAAAGAGATGGCGACATCGGCAGCAGCAGCCGCAGCCGCAGCAGCAGCAGCAGCATCGCGAGGCCCGAGAGACGACAAATCCATTGGCGCTCTCCCTGTCGCTCTTCCACTCCCAGAAAATTAGTCAAATTAGCACTCTCACTCCCTCACACACACACACACACACACACACACACATACGAATCGGAATACGAAACGAAACCGAAAGTAGAGCTTGGATCCGTTCTGATCCGATCCGATCCGATCGGATCCGATCCCATCCGATCCGATCCGTGGCGGATCCTCTATCCAGTCCATCCTTTTTGTGTCGTCTGTGTGCTGTGGTTTTTGTCGCCGTCTTTTGTCTCGTGGCATATTCACGCGTTCGAGGCGAACCCGGCTCGGGCTTTTAGCATTAGTTTACACTTGATTAGAACGCTAATTGGCCTCAAAAGGAGTTGGAGGAGAATGGATGGCAGCAGGGAAGGAAGGGTATGGCATGGGGTGTGGTATGGGGTATGGGGGCTACCCATTGAGCTGGGAAATTTTCGTGGAAATGTCCGCTTGATTGCCAAAAAGTTGCACGATTAAGAAAGGATTAGGCTTTTGATCTATGCGATCTCTCGCTCTGCGGTAGAGACAAAGTGGGAGAGATAGAGATAGAGGCAAAGTAGTCCCATTTTTCACTAATATCCCAACGTTTTGCTTTTCTGGTCTTTGTTCAGCTTTAAGTTTCTTTTCCTTGACCTCTGCGATCCAGGCGATCCGGAAGCATTTGTGGCACTACAGTGAAGCACTTTTGCTTCACTTTCTGTGACCTGGTCACATGTTCTCTCCACTGCTTCACTGCAGTTCCTTGGTCTCTTTTCCACTGTTTGTTCTTATCTTCTGTTCTGCTCTGTCCATCTTCTTTTGGGGCTGCTTCTGCTGGTGCTTCTACCTCTGCTGCTGCTGACAGCAGCGCTGCGCGCACAGAAGACGCTTTATGAATTTTAAGTGGCAAAAATTGACGAGTTGCTTTGGTTTTATTTTGTTCTTTATTATTATTATTACCGTATGTCTGTGTTCGTGTGTTCGTGGCTCGTCTCTGTGTATACAGATATATTTATTTAATATTTTGTGGCTGGCTCCAAGCGAGAGGGAGAGTGTGAGTGTGAGTGGAAGGTGGGGGAGGGGCTCTGGAAACAAAAATATTATACAAATTGTATGGGGCCATTTGGTGAGTTTTAACTGCTCTGCGTGTTCTGTTTGCCAGATTCCCGATGCCGATGCCAATGCGACAACAATATGTACAGTATACATTGTACATATGTATGTATGTATGTATGTGTATATGTGTACGTATAGTTTATCTACGTTTTTGGTAACACACGAATTTATGTTACCACTTGAATTTTATGAATAAAAATTCCTCTTATTTCGGCTGCTTGGCCGTTGGGCGGGGGAGTTCTGGGAAATACAAATCAAATTTATGTAGCACCCACTGTGGCTCTGCCTCAGCCACTGCCTCTGCCTCTGCCTCTCTGGGAGAGAAATTAACACGAAGTCAAGAGGCAATTACGCACGCACACACATCCCAGGATTGTGGGAGTGGGAGAGAGGAGCGAGCGGGCGGGCGGGCGAGCGAGCGAGCGAGAGCATAGGTGTCAATGACGTGCGCTATCAGTTTTCATTCATGCCTAAGCCTCTCTCTGCCCCCTGCCTGCCCTGTTCTCTGTTTGTGTGTGTTTTTTTTTTCGCAATTCCCTTTTTTGCATGCTCTCCCAGCTCTCTCTCTCTCCCACTCTCTCTCTGTGTGTGTGTGTGTGGGTGTGTGTGCAGTCAATTAACGGCAAACAAAAGTTTCAGTCAGTCGGCTCTCTGCCTCTCTCGCTCTCCCACTCTCGCCCTTTTGTGGGTGGCGGCAGCACATGTAATGCAGAAAACGAAAAAGTTTTACTCCTGGTGCCTGCTGCTGCTGCTGCAACTCTGCTGCTGCTGCTGCTGCTGCTGCCGCCGCTGCCGCCTGCATCGTGTTAATTGAGTGTGAAGTTGGGCTTTTGTTGGTGCTGTTGATTTTAATTGTTAAGCAACAAAGGCGCGAAATATGTTTTAGCTGCTTGTGCCAATTTGGCTTTTAATTAAGCTTCTCCAAAAAAAAAACACAAAAAAAAACAAACAAAAAACAGACATACATATATAACCACACACACACACACACACAAATACACACACACGAGCAGAAAACAGAGCAAAAACAAGCTGGATTTTGGGTGTTGTGGGGGGGGCCGAAGCTTTTGATACCCTTTGCAGATCGTTCGTTCAATCGAAATGCAACGAAGTTTAAAATATCTTCAAAGAAAAAGAATCCTATAATATAGAGGATCTGAATAATAGAATATATCTTATGGAGGCATTCCACATGTCTGTCATACCCTCTGGAGTACCTCTGCAGGGTATGAAAAGCTCTGGCAGCAGCAACAGCAGCGCGCCAGTGGCCGAGAGTGTGGCTTGCGTGCAAGTGCCAGCAAAGTGTTGATTTCATTAAAAGCAATTGCAACAGCAACTACGGGCAGCAGCAGCACCACCAGCAGCAAAGTCAAAGTCGTACACTCTCTGCCTCCTCCCGGCCCCCTCTCTCCAGCACGCCTCTCCCACTTTTGTCCCCTCTCCACAGCACGCCTCTGTATCTGTATCTGTATCTGGCAGTGGCTCTGCCTGCTCTTGTTTTTGGTGTGATCGTGTGTTGACTGCATTTAATTGTTGTGCGCGCCGGCGTCGCTGCCTCGTTCTCTCGTTCGTTGTCACTTTGAGTTAACAACTCGATTACACGCTGCTTGCAACTGCAACTGCAACCGCACCGCACTGCACTGTCGGTGCTGCTGCTGCTGCCACCGCCGCCGGCCATGTGCAATTTTTTGAATTATTAATGAATCTCAGCCAACGGCCACAATAAAACAGCGGAAAACAAGAGAGAGAGAGAGAGAGAGATAGAGAGAAAGACCCGCTGCGATGGACCGAATCGAAGAATACCCTTGCAGGGGCATGGAAAATCCCACTACCACCTACTATACGATATGGTCAACCGATATGGATCCAATGGGTATGTGGCTGAAACCCCCACAAGAATGGTCTAACGACGACTCGCTCTTTAAGATAACATGACTTTTATAGGTCTTTCTCGCTACCAAGCTGTCTCGTCACTGGCTAAAATAATCAAATCATTCCTAACGATAGCTGGAAGAAATCAAAGAGTTTTCGCAAAGATTTTAGACATTCTTATTGTACTACATATCCCACGAAAGGGTAGGGTATGCGAAGAGGCTACGATTCCAGAGAACTTGAGAGTCATTCGGAGAGTGACGAAGAGAGGGCAGTGGACCAGAGCAGAGCAGAGCAGAGCAAGTGCTGTGTACAGCAGCCGGATCGTGTTAATAAAAAACAATTAATATTCAGTGTATGTTTAGTGTGGCTGTTGACGGTGTTCACGGTGTTGCCGATGTTGTTGCTGCTGTTGCTGGTGCTTTTGCTGTCGCTGACAACGCGCTAATAGTACAAATAATCAACGAGTGCAACGCTGAGAACTCGTTATAGCTGTCTCTCTGCCTGTGTGTGTGTGTGTGTGTGTGTGTGTCGGTGTTGGCTCGTCGCGTGTAATTACTTTTAGTTGGTCATAATTTGTCAATAGCTATTTTGTTGCACTGCCAATTGCCGAGAGCAGTCGTCAACAGTCAACAGTGAGCGACGACGACAACAGCGACAATCGCAGTGCCCCCAACGACAACACCAGCAGCAGCAGCAGCAGCAGCAGCAACAGCAACAGCGGAAGTGCAAGTGTGCAATCGTGTGTGGGGCATGAGGAGGGAGGGGAGTGCGGGGAGCCCTGTGGGGCTATGTTCACAGAAAGTGGAACAGGTTAGGTGCGAGGCTTAGTGCTTATTTGGAAAAGCATTTCCCATCTACCATCGTCAGTGCGGTGATTGATTGGCAATCGGATTGGATTTCACTTGTGCGGCTGGTGGCAACGTAGTAACTCGCTGGTAGTTTAAGTTTTTCGTTAGGGCTACTCGTCTCTAGCTACTAGCTGCACTAAACTACTCGCTTTTGAACATATTTACATAGCTTGCTTTCGTTACCTCGTTACTAGCGAAAATAGTTCTCATTTTACTCGTTAGTGTGAAAATGTGTACTCGTTACTCGTAACGCGCGAATCTCTTCAACGTTAATGAAGTGTGTAATTGAGATTAACGAATGGCAGGCGGCACACAACCTACTCTAGTTCCTATATGAGAAGTAATTCTCTTTTATAATCCATCCGCTTGCCCTTCCTTCTGCCGCTTCCCGTACTCGCTCTCGCTCTGCTGCCCAAATCCCTCTCTCTCTCAACCTGTTCCCCGCCCATGGCCGGCGCCTATCCAGGCTCGGCAGCTCCGCTGCAAATCCCTACACAAAAGCAGAGAGAGAGAGAGAGAGCCAGAAAAGCCGCCGCTGCGGCATCCCCTTCGGACCAACAGAAAAAAAAAAACAAAAACCACAAAGGGCCGAGGGCTGCTTGTCTCTTCAGCTGCTAACCCTCTGCCAGGAGAGGAGTTTCGGTGCCGAAGCAACCCTGTTTGTTTCTGTTTTTGTCTGGGCCGATCCGATCGATCGTTCAATGGGAATGGTCCTCGAAGCGCCAGGTAAGCCACAGCCACATCCTCATCCTCATCCCTGTCGCTGTCGCTGTCTGAGGCTCTCCTTCTTCTGAACTCTTCTGTTCATCTGTTTGTTTTCTGTGTCCCTTTTCTGCTTTCCCTTGATCTTTGCCCCTGCCACACTGCCACTTGTCCAGTGCCAGTGCCAGTGTCGTTTGTATCTGCGTTTTATTATCATCCTGAGCCGCTGGGCTTTTGGGGAGCGGATCGAAGCTTCTTTCGCTTTCTTCTCTCCTGCTTTTCCGCCTACCCCTTTCACACTCCTCTTCCTCTCATTTCCTTTTTGGCTGACCCTCCCTCTTCAGCCACTTATCTTTCGGCGCAATCAGCTGTTGCCTGAGCAAAGCTTTCGTTTGGGGTCAAGCTTTTGCAAGCTCTCGCGATCACAGCCTCGATCGACCCCTTTTTCGGGCCACGTCTCTGTCCTGTCCTGTCCTGTACTGTCGCTGCTCTGTCTCAGGGCCCTTTTCGGACCTGACGAAAGGTAAACATACCACAAATTGGACAGTGGAACACATGTTTGGCGCGTTAAATGCTCGAGCGTGTTATTTATAACGTTTTTTATATGCGCCCAAGAGCCTCTTCTCTCGCATCTTGGCCAAGAGACTCTTGGCTCCTACTCTTCCTCCTCCTCCTTCTTCTTTTGGCCGCTGCTGTTGCTGTTGCTGCTGCTGTTGTTCTTGCTAAGACGCGTGTACCCAGTGCCCCTTGTTGCTGTTGCTGCTGCTGCTGCTGCTGCTGTTGTTGTTTGGTCAACACCTTTTGTAGACTTTGGCTCCAGGCAAGAAAGAGTCCACAGAGAGAGAGAGAGAGAGAGAGGAAGAGACACGCAGGCCCAGAGAGAAAGAGTCAAAAGCAGAAAAAAAAACGGCAGCAGTTGTAAGTTTCTGTTTATTCGTCATGTTGTTCCCTCATTCCCGCCTTCGGTCGACCGCAGAAATATGCCTATGGGATGCGGGGCCCTGGGTCCTTTTTTGGTCTTATGACAGCCATCGGTCAGAGCAGAGGCAGAGGCATCGGCAACGGCATCGGCATCGAGTCCTTGAGCACAACTGACGCCAGGGCCATCCATCGACAAACACGCAATGTCCTCCACGAACTTTCGAAAGCGCCACAAAAGAATTCCCATTCTAGAACGGCGATCGCTATCGCAAATATGGGAAAAAGGTCTTCAGAAAGAGAACCTCTTGGGGGAACTTTGGCGAAAGAATGAAGAATACCAATTGAAGGAACCTGCAAACTGATGAAAGTTTCGAACAGATCGTTAGGTTCTTGACTCCAAAGATCCGATATTGCTAAAGTTACAAAAGGTGTAGAGCGTTTTCGAATTGAAAATCCAACTTTTTAGCTCTTCAGAGGCAAAGGTCTTTAAGCAAATTCCATCGACAGCAGCCTGCGATTCAAAGATCATGGCTACCAAATCTTTGACTGGAGAACATAGCCCCAAGCCAGCAAGCCACCAAGCAGCCAAGCAGCCAAGCAGCAGGGAGGAAGTCCCAACAAACAGTCGCAGAACAGGTGAACAGGAGATCCACACAGGGAGATTCTCCTTGGGGGATTTTCGGGATTCGGGATTCGGGATTCGGGATTCGGTATTCGGTATTCGGTATTCGGGATGTGTTGGCTTATCAGAGACCAGCAGTTGTGGAGGAGGAGGTTTCTGCGAATCGTGTTGATTTGATTTATTAAAACCCACAAATGAAAAAACAATAAAACAAAGGAAACCACAAAGGAAGGCTTAGCCTTTTGGTAACGAAGCCTCAAATACCCAACGTTTATGAGTGGAAAATATTACAAGTGATGGCAGCAATCTGTTGTAAATGTAATCTTTTGATACGGGGCCATTCATTCATTGGCCGGCCATTCATTGGTGGTTGCTGTGGCTGGGACTGGCTGTGGATACCCTGCTGCCTGCTACCACACAGGGTACTCGAATGTCCGAATGTGAATTCGAATTTATCGCTGTTCGATCATAAATAAGAAATTTATAAACATGCGTTGTGCTCCGGCACTCTGCACCACCCATGAATGGAGGCAGCAGCACAGTCTCGGCCTGCGCCTGGGCCACAGGTAGGCAGGCACAGGCCTCTCCTTACCAACTTTACCTGGCCGGGCCTGGCCTGGCCTGGTCGTGTGTGAGTGAGTGCTGGCCGCTTGACTGTGGGCTGAAACAAGTTGCAGTCTTGTTGTCGATGATGAGGATGGAAGAGTGGTTCGGTTTTCGCTTTGGTTTTGGTTTTGGTTTCAGTTCGGATTGGACTGTAGTGTTCGCCGTGTGTGGGACACATTAGAAATGCCTGATCCGAACTGAGGCGGCGGTCCCTTGCTCTCTTGTTCCTGTTCCTGTTCCTCCTGGCCTCCTGTCCCATCCCGGACTGTTGTCTGCTGGCCGCATGTTGGTGATGTTAACAACATTTAAACGCAGCTCGTTTAGAATCTGATTGTTTATCCTCTCCCTGCCCCGTCCTGTCCTGTCCTGCCCTGCCCTGGCCTGCCCTGTACTGGCGATCGATCCCTCTCCATTGAGAACTGGCTTCGCCTAGGCCTCGTTACGTGCCTTCTTCGCCTTGTTGACTCTGAGGATTTATGAGTGTCTGACGTGTGTGATGACTGTTATTAGCCGCGGCCACGTCCACGTCCACATTCACATCCCAGTCGCAAGTTGCAAGTTCCAAGCTCCAAGCTCCAAGCTCCAGCTCCAAGTCGTTGTCGATCGCTTTAAACGGATGTGCGGATGTGTGCATCAACATGGCCCTCGCGCTGGTACTGCAGGCCCCCCTATCCATCCATCCATCCATCCATCCATCCATACCTCACGAATCATGATGATGATGATGATGATGCTCATCATCGTCCTGGTCGCCACCGCGTCAAGGATCTCTGCCTCTCTCTCTCTCTCTCTGTCTCTCTGTCTCTGTGTGTTTGTGGATCTCTAAAGCAAACAGAAACGCGTTAATGGCGCCTTCCACCATAATTTAGACATTAAACGTGGGCGCTGGGGGGGCGTGTCTGGTCTCGGTTTGGGCCTCGCTTTATTTATATTTGTATTTGCTGTTGGTTTATGCGATTACTCACTGTACTACCCAGCAGGGCGTATACGAGCAGAGCGGTTGCTTTCGGCATTAAAACATGCCATAAAATATTAAAAGTATACCATAGATCCACCAGATTGGGATAAGATATGGGAAAACATAGGTGGAAACGTATTTAAATAAACCACAAATACACAAAATATATCATCTCATTTATTTAGGCACTCACTAAGCAAGGCTAAGCCCCGCTGGGAAAGAGCGAAAGCTTCCTTTTGGCTGTGATATGCTTTGGATTTGACATCTTAAAGAGCCGGACAAAAAATTGAATAAAATCCATCTCGCTTCAGTTGGTTCCGCTTTTATTCAATAGCCCTTGCCCACTCCAGACCACTTCCTCCCCCCTCTCCCTCCGTCGCCCTCCATTTTGAAGCACTCTCCCTTGGCGGCCCCACGTTCGCTGGAGATTCATCTTGAGAACATCTTTCTTTAGATTCGTTCGCTTTGAGCTCACTTGAGCACTAAATGCGCATAAATTACTTACACTTTGGCAGGCAAACATTGACAAGAGAAGCCACGCCCACAACTCGCCCCCCGCCTCCTGAGAAAGAGCCAGCGAACCACTCATCCAACCACCCACCCACCCATCCACCCATCCAGCATTCCACACCACTCGAAGGAAACCAACGAACTGCAAAACATTTGACGCACAATTTAATTAAAAATAAGACAAACTGTCCCATCTACCCCCACTCCCACCCGCACTCTCTCTCTCTCTCTCGCTCGCTCTCTCTCTGTCTCTCTCTGTTTACCACCCCCAAGAAGCACCCTACAGGCGCCACCGGGGAAAAAAATTCTATTTAAAAGTTGGCCATAAATAATTTAACACCAAACTCTGGGCCACAGGACGAGGCCCTGCTATTGGATGGCATCCTGCTGACAAGTTCTGTTTCCTCCCCTTGCCGGGCCACCGTTCTGTCACTGTTCCTGCCACTTGGCTGGGGGTTGGGGGGCAAGCGCTTTGGCCAATGTTGCATCTTGACCAAAGAACTTGAGACCGTTGCTGGCTCTGAGAGCCACGAGAACTCAATGGGTGGGTTAAGGATCTAATTGAGTTCGAGGAAACATTCCAGAGGATATTAACCCTGTTGTAGGGACAATATTTATCAAACGTTTTGTTAAGAATTTCTTTGGAATCCATTTGAAAGATGCTAAAGAGTCCATAAGGAGCCGCTGAGAGAGAAGAGAGGTTGTGGAGAGAGAAAGAAAGAGTGCTAAGCCACTCTGTGAGACAGCGAGAGAGATATAGATATTTTGAGATGGTATAGCTCTAATGGGATGGAGAGAAAGAAATCCAACCAAAAATTTGATATAATTATAATTAAAATAATTTCCCCTTATAAAAACTCGAAATATATATGAAAATCGGACTCATTTAGCTGCCAAGGGTATCATAGGATCGGATTTGATGTCAGCCAAAGTTAATTGGGGGAAAAACGAGTGAGGAAAACCAGTGAATATAATAATGACTGTCATTTAAATCAATTTGCATAAATGGAACTGATTTTTTATATACTATGTAGACACTATACAATAAATACGTTTGAAAATGTACTTGCGTTATTTGTACTGTTTTTTTGTTATTATTATTTCGTTGGAGTATTCGTTGCATGTGCAACAAATTGAATGGCAAATGAAATAAAAATTGCTGATAAATTGTTGCGGCTGTTTATTGTAATTTGTTGTTGCTTTTTCTGCCTTTGATTATTGTGCGAAAAGTCACACAGAGCGCAGGGCCAGCGGCTTGCATATTAAAAAGTCAATGCGGACGAGCCCATGCGACGAGACCCATCCAACCGCTAGGCCCGCGGGCGGGCTAGGCGGCGGAGGAATGGGCGAATTATTAATAAATGAATGTAAATGAGCGACAAGTAGCAGGAAAAAACGTGTCCACACAAAAAGGCCAGTCGGCGGTACACATGTAAATATACCACAGCATATGGCATATGTACGAGTATGTGGTGTATGCGTACGCATCTGTCGAATCAAAATCAAAATTAAGCTGGAAAAATATTCAGAAATGCCGAACGATCCTCCCGCGCGCTTTGCATGCAAAGCGAGGATGGTCTCGGGCTCGGGCCCTCTGGCTGCCATCGCTTGCTGCATTGCTGGCTGCATCGCTGACGGCGTGACAAGTGTGTTCCGACCCCATCCCATCCGATCTGATCCGATCCGACGCTTTTTCAGTGCCATTCGCATTGCAACACACTTTTCTTCGATTATCCAATTTGATGAAAATTAAAAAGAAAATTTTAAAGGTTTTTTCTTGGCAAAGTCTTGGGGATTCGGTTTAAGCGACAATCGCAAGAGCGCTCTCTGGGAGTGCCTCCTATGCTGCACAGTTTCGGGCGACAAAGGCGTGGACAGCGAAGGCGAAGGCAGAGGGGGGATAGGTGGTTGTGAAGAACCAAAGATGGGCGGTCCTACTGACCAGCGTGAAAGAATGAAACAGAAACAGCAAACAGCAAACAACAAACAGGGGAATTAAGCAAAGCACAAAGCAAATACAAAATAAAAATAACAAAAGCAAATCGCGCAAAATGCCAGCACACACTCACACACAGACACACAGAGACACACACACGGTGAGAGAGAACTGCACACAATCACACATGCGGGCGGGGGTGTAGGCCATCTCGTTCTGGCCCAGGCCCAATGGAATGAGCAGCGTGCAAATGAGACAGCAACAGCCGAAAGAGCACGGAAAAAAAGCACACCGCTGGCAGGTGTATGGGTGGGGGAGTGGAGAGAGGAAGAGGGAGAGCGGCGGAGAGGACACTGCACATATGCATGGTTCTGAGAGGGGGTGGGGGGTGCATGTGCATATGCATATGCATGTGTGTGTGTGCGTGTGTGTGTGTTTGTTTGTGTCAATTGACCGAAAATGATGGCGACGCGACATCAACCAAAAGGTTTTTTCTGGGCAAAAAACAAAAAAAATGGCGCAAATTTGTGTGTTTGTGTAAGGGTTTGGGTATGGGGGTGTGAGTGTGAGTGTGTCCCGCAATTATGAGCAATTATGACAAACGACACAAGACAGAGAGAGAGAGGGAGGGAGAGAGAAAGAGAATGCAAAACAAAAGAATACAAAAATAAGCAACAAATAAAATCCATGTGAAGGGATGGGATCTTAGTTTTGGGTAACTCTCATGCGAGAAAGAGAGAGCGAGAGGGTGTAACGGAACAGCGGATCAGGCAGAAGGAAAAGGAAAGGAACCAACTTCCACAGAGAGAATCTAAGGAAAAATGAATAAGGACTTCGATCTTTATTTTGCCAAATACATCCATAAAGCATTGAAAACATGAAACATGATCAATAAAAATGAGAAACCTCCAATATTCTCCCTCCTCTAAAACTCGATCGAGCAGGGCTGCCACCACCTCCAATAGCTGGTAGGCCAAGGCGATAATTATCAGGCACTCCGCTGCTGCTGTCAGAGCCGCAACAGAATGCCACATAAATCAACACCCAAAGTCGAGGAGTCAACCGAGACCGAATATTCAAAACATAACCCCGATGAACCCCTCCCAACCGCGTACCCCCCAGCACTCCCTGTCGCCTTATCTGCGTGACAACTGCATTTCAATTCATAACAATTAAATTGAACAACAAGCGGATCAGAGCACAAGTCCCAGAGCACAGAGCCGAAAGCGGAGCGGCAATTGTCAAGGGATGGAGGAAACTGTTGGGGATTGGGGTTTCGGGATTGGGGACTGGAGTACCGACCGAGTATTCTAATCGTTGACAAGGTCAACGGGTTCAGTTCATAAATATTTTCTTTTCTTCTGTGCGGAAGAGCCTTTCAGAGGGAGAGGGACAGGGAGAGAGAGAGAGTTATCATGCCCGATGACAGGGCCAGAAATGCTGTAATCTATGGGCGCCTGCCTGATAAGGATAGCCGAGAGCGGCAGCAGCAACGGATCTGCTTTTGGATAGGGAGATGATACCTTTCGATCCTCTACTTTCGTTTCGCTCGTTTCACGCTCCCAAATGAAGCGATCAAATCATTTCGTAATTACACTCCCCATCTGATTCTCCCCATTTGATTTATTCATTGCTCCAAGTACCATCGATAAGAAGCGATAGCGGCTCACCCCTCCTTACTGCCTCCCTGTCGCCCCACTGATCTGACCTGATCTGATCGGATCCTTTTGTTTGCCCCTGGGAGAGCGAGCCTTGGCATGTCTGTCTGGGCCATGCTTAATGACATGGCCATTCATTTTGGGCCACAACGAGTTCCACTGCCACTTTCGAGAGAGTGGGCGTTCCCACTAACTGACAGCCCGACACAGCACACACACACACACACACGCACAAAGGAGCTCTCAAAGGAGAGGTTGGCCGAGGAGTTTACGAGGACTTGGGTCTGTTGTTAGGCCTTCATAAATTGTTTTATTATTATATAGACTTGATATATTGCATATCCAGTCCTCTGGCCGTTGCCGTTGCCGTTGCCTGTGCCCCTCTGCCTCTCTGTGCCTGTCAGTTTATTGGTTTAACTAATTTGCCCCCCGATCCTCTCAATCTTCTCCTCCCCGCCTCTCGCCTCTCGTGCATACAATATATCTCCTTTCCTGTTGGGGTAATTAACGTTTATGATGCAGCTGCCTAGCAGGTCCTCCCATTGTCCTTCTCTGCGGTCGCCAGAGAGCTCCTCCGCTGTCTGTCAGCCTGTGCGCCACAAATTTGTCAAATATCCATCGACAAGTTTATTTTCCATCTCCCATCTCCCATTTACATACCCATACCCATACCCATACCCATATCCGTCTCCATCTCCATGTCCATGTCCGTTTCTCCATTTCCATTGCCATTTGCCAGGATCCTGTAAAATGCAAAAATACAGGAAACGAAAGGGAAGGGAAGGGAAGGAACCGGCCAGGCAATAATTTGCATGCAATTGCCATTCAATAAAATTCAAATTAAATGCAATCGAAATGTCCCCAAAAATAATACAAGAAACCAGCAACGACTGACAGATGTTCCTCCTTCTAGGCAAATGATGTAAGCCTGCTGAATATGCACCCATATCCATGTCCCAGAGATCCTCCAGAGATGGCCAAATGTGTTGACAAACTTGGCCAAAGATTAAAGCGGTTTCCTCCAACAAAAACCAACAAAAACAAAAAGAAAACAAACAGGACAAACGACAAAAAGTCGACAACAATTTTGTTGTCACAAAGGCGAACTGTCAACAGCAGCAGCGGCGGCGGCGGCCCCAACTCCTGGCCCTTACATTTTTTGGTTCCTTTTCGGTCAACGGCAGAACTGCAGGTGCTACTTTAATCCCCGCTCCTTGTTGACAAAGACAACGACGAATGCCAGCGTTTTGCAAGCCAGCCCCAGGCGATGGACAGAACCCACAGTGACAGTGGCAGGGGGACTGCCACCGGACGGACGGATGGACGGACGGATGGAGGGAGGGAGGGAGGGACAGTTAAGGACCGATCGACCTCTGTCGGTGCCTCTGCTGTCCTGTCCCTTCTGTCCCTTCTGTTTGTACCCATTCCCATTCCGATTCCCATTCCAACATCCAATTCCGATCATCATCGCGATGATCAGCTGGGGCGCGCTGTTGACATTGCCATTGGCCTGCATCTCCTCCCCTGCGCTCCTCTCCTCTCATGTTTTCCTCGTCGGGCTGCTGTCGTTTGATTGACTATCAGATAATGCATTGACGCTTCTAAGGCAGACCCTGCCCAGCCTTGAGCTCTGAGCCCTGCCCTGCCCTGTCCAGTCCAGTATCGATTGAATGGAGGGGGCGCACAGGTGCGTTAATAGACGCCGTTTAGCCCCCGGCCACGATAACGGGGCGAAGAGCACACACAGAGCGCACAGAGACATACACAGATGTCACCTGCCCTCTCCTCCGATGCAATCGTCTAATCGATTACATGGCCACCGAAAAAGAGCCCGTCTACTGACCTTCCGTGTCCCCTGTCCGATGTACCATGTCCCATGATGTACAACTCAATTCTCAGCTGCAGATTGTCCATTGATTTCGGATGTTTTCGAATGGAGCTCATCTTTCGGTCGATGAAAGTCCACTCATAAGACCCCCTGGACTTGTAGTCGAGTCTAGCATTATTTACATGACATGTAATTGGTTTTTAACTTTATTTTGCTATTATCAAGCGATGGGAACAGTTGGGAGCAAGGACATACAAGGGAGAAAGCAATGCCCATCTTTGAGTCATTTATCCTGCTATCCTGTTGATCTCTAAGGATGATATTCGCGCTGCTTTGCTCTGCTCTATACTCAATGACCAATGTCCTTAGCCACTTGATGGCTTTCTTCCACTCCACTTTCTGTCCGTACCGTCCGCTGAATGAGCGAATAAACGGAGGAAGAGGAGAGCACCCAAGAAAACCCAATTACAACTCAATCGGTGAGCATTTTATTTTCATGGCCACTGCTGGGCATCGGCGGGCCACCGGCTAATTGATTAGCCATTAACCCCAATAGTGACGAGTGTACGAGAGGACCAGGACGCTGAAGGACAACTGAGCGACACCTTTTCACACACACACACACACACACAGAGACAGAGAGAGAGAGAGAAAGACAGATAAACGCACTGCGCTTAATTAGGCTTAATTATGGGCTCATGGAACCCCCTGTCGCCACACCACTCCACTCCACCCCGGTGATTGAGCGAGCGAGGGAGGGAGGGGGAGGGCGAGGTGTATGGTGTGGTGTGTGTCCCAGCTTGATGGAGGGGAAATTGAATTAGCCGCAGTCGCGTTCCCGTTCGCATAATGTGTGTTTGTGTGTGTGTGTTTGTGTGGGACCCCCAGAAGAAGCTGCAAAACAAACATCGCTCTGGTCAAAAGGTGCAAGTTTTACACGTAACGATTTGCACGAACCTGAATCTCAGCCCCAAGAGCTCTTGCAGTCGAAAAGAGAGCCCTCAGCAGCAGCAACATCCAGCAGCAGCAGCAGCAGCGGCGGCAGCAGCTGAAGATGGAGCTGATGCTGATGCTGATGCTGCTGCTGCTGAAGCTGAAGCCTGAGCAGGAGCAACGAGGCTCCAACACAAACGAGAGCAAATCGTTTTGTTGTCGAGCACAGAGCGCAATGGGTGGGGGGGTAGGGCGAACGGGGAGGCGAGGATCGCACATTTGGCGCAGTCGCCGATCGCTCCCAGCCCCAAAAGTCACAGCCAGAGCCACAGCCACAGAGCCAGAGATATTTTGTGCGCGTGTGGTGTGGCCCAGGCCCAGACCCAGGCCAGGCACAGGCACAGGCACAGGACTGGGCTCTGTCGTTGGCTCTGTCGTTGGCTCCATTTGGCTTCGTTTCGCTTGGGGCTATGGCGCGACTTGGCGACTTGGCCTGGTCTGGCCCAAAACCCGGGCCCCGGCCATAACAAGCTGCCAACAACTGGCGCCAAGTGCTCAATAATGTTAACGAGCTATTCAGTTAAGACAACACACAAAAACAAAAGCAAAAGCAACCAAAGCAACACACCAAAAACAAAAAGGAACACAAACCGAAACACACACACACACACACACACACACACACAAAAAAGAGCAAACCCAAAACAAGGGGGAAGGCGGGTCGAAGCTTTAAATACCCTTGAAGAAACCCCTCCCCCAGCCAAAAGCAAAACAACAACAAAAACCGAAAAAACTCCCACATATGTGGGCTATACGATCGGAAAGATCTCTTCAAGAATGTTATGCCATCTGCAGTAATAGGATGAGCAGATCCTGTGAGAAGATGGCAGCTATAGAATCTACATATCTGTGGCATATAGCCTGAGACACCGTATTCCGTATCGTGTTCCTTGTATTTGTGGATGTACCCCAAGCGTGTGAGGGTATCTGCAAAAACGAACAAAAAAAGCCCTGGCTGGCAGACAGACGTGCCTTGGTTCCTTGGCAAATAAAAAATAATTTGCAGTCGAAAAAGGCAGACGAGAGGCAGGCCCAGGCCCCAGTCCCACTCGCCCCCCCGCCCCAAGTCAAGTCCCAGTCCGAGAGTCCGAGAGAGAGAGAGAGGGGCAGCGAGCAGCCAGCAGCCAGCAGCGAGTCTTCTTCTCTAAATAGAAACATCCTCCGACTGGGCCTGCGCCTGCCCCTCCCCTCTCGCTTTCGGTTCCGATCCGATCCCGATCGGATCCCTCGACTTGAGCTCGAGCTCGAGTCAGTCAGTCAGTCAGTCCGTCAGTCAAGTCGGACATCAGTCAGCAGCTTGTTAGCCGCTCTCGCCCTGGCCCTGGCACTGGCACTGGCTCTCCCGGCTCTCTGGCTCGCCTTTTTGTTGGTGCCTTTTTTTTCTTTCTTCTTTTTATCAAAAATGCAGTCGCAGCTGATGATGATCTGTGAACATGAACAAGACGTTCGTTAAATTTGATTCATGGGGCGAAGACGAAGGCGCTTGGACCTGAGCCATGGCCATAGTCAGAGCCATAGCCAGAGCCTCAGACGTGAACGTGAACGTGGACGTGTATCTGGACCTGGGGACGAGGCGCAGTCACAGTCGCAGCGATTGAGTGATTGCTACTTAAAGTTATAATTTTCATATTTATATGTGTGTGTATTGAGGGTGCAGCGGGAGCAGCAGCGGCAGCCGGGGGAGGACGACTCCGACGATTCTGGGTCCCTTTTTGGGTGGATGGACCACGACATCGACTCTGGACTGCCCGACTCTTGACTGCCTGCCTGCCTGCCTGTGTGTTCCCTCTTGGGCTGGGGCCATGTAATTTTCGAGTTTGCACATTGCCACCAACATGGCTAATCAACCCGGCCAAGACCAGGGCCCAGAGCCCAGAGCGCTCTCTCTCTCTCTCTCCTGGCTTTGGCCAATTTGAATTCGAGTTGCAAGGCAGGTCGGGGCAGAGGCAGAGGCGAGTCGAAACAATTTGTGGCTTGGCGCCACTTGATAACCTGGCCCCGACTATTCGACGTTTGGGTTTGTTTGCTTTAGCCAGGGCTTCCCGGACTTGGAGTCGACTCGAGTGGAGTCTTGGAGTGACTCCGAATCTGGCTTTGGCTTTGGCTCTGATAATGATGATGATGATGATTGTGTGTGTGTGTGTGTGTGTGTGTGTGTGTGTCTGTGCGGTTAGCGAGGGGTACCGCGTACAGATGGGAGGACTGAGAACTGAGGACTGGTCCTGATCTTGCCCGGCGGTGGGCCCCTGAGAACCAAAACCAAAGCCAAACGAACCGAAAGCATCAAACCGTTGCAGCATTTAGGCTTTATATGCCGCACTGATTAATGTTTTATTTGATTACCAGGCCCCCGAACCACACCGAACCACACCGAACCACACCGAACCACACTCCGAACCACAAGAGTCGACTCCTAATCTAATCCCCACATTTTCGCTTCTTCTTCGTTCGCAGACAAATGTTTCCGCAAATGAAATTTCGTGTTTCGGGACTGGACGCCAAGGCTAAATACATCTTGCTACTGGATATCGTTGCGGCGGACGATTATCGTTATAAATTTCATAATAGGTAAGTCTGGGAAAGGATCATCCTCTGCCGCCTGCCATTGGAATGTAATAATTTTGTCGGTCTTTCGTTTCCGTCTCTCCACCTCTGTTGCAGTCGTTGGATGGTGGCCGGCAAGGCGGATCCGGAGATGCACAAACGCATGTATATCCATCCAGATTCGCCCACAACGGGTGAGCAATGGATGCAGAAAGTTGTTTCCTTTCACAAATTAAAATTGACCAACAATATTAGTGATAAACATGGATTTGTAAGTACTGTACGTCTTCTTTGTTTACCGCATTAGTTATCTAAGATACTATTAATACCCCCACATACCAAATACCATACAAGATGTACAACTATAATTGTACACCAACCAAACCCAACCCAGAACGAAAAATATTACTCAATTTTCTACTTTGTTTTACTTCTCTTTGTTTTTCCACATTTTTTGCTGTTTTCGAACAAGTTCGGAGTGATTTTCACACATTTTTCCACGTTGGAATCATTCGACAATCTCTTGAGGGAAATTGTAAATGCAAATAGGAATGAATGTGTTTGAATAGGAATTATTTTGAAAACTTCCATCGGTTTTTGTATCCTTTTTTAGGTATTTGCCATATTCGGATTGGATTTAGAGCACAGTAAAAACCATATTCGGAGTAAATTCTGAATGTTTCCATAAGAGTGTGGCCACTTTTGAACATTCTGAGTTTTCCGGTAGGGATAAGAGTAAATTAAGACTTAGTTCGGAGTCATTCATAGTTTTTGGGGTAGTTCGTTATTTTTGGAATTGATTCGGAGTAAATTAGGAGAAAATTCGGAGTGAATTAGGAGTGATTAAAATTCCATTTCGGAGTTATTTTTCAAAGCGAAAGTTCCCACTCCCTTTCGGAGTGAATTCAAAGTAATAGATAAAAGCAATTCGGAGCCATCGGAGGATCTCGGATAATCACGGATCCCATGGATCTCGTTGATGGAATGATTCGTGTGATGCGCAAAAAGGAAATGCTTATCTAACGTCTGCCTTTCCATCTGCGCGATTCGGCGTGTCATTTCGGAGTTATTCAAAGGCAACGAACTGATCCGCTGATCCCCTGATCCGCTGATCCAATCGAGCAGCGAACATCAAAGCAAACTTTATCTACATATATCCCCCATATCAAAGCGGCTGCGACGACGGCCACGGCAACGGCAGCGGCAACGGCAGTGTGTTAGGCGGCACCTAACACTCGACAAGCGACAACCGACAAGCGACTGGCTTTGGCTTCCACTTCAAATGCGAGTGCCAGTGCCAGTGCCAGTGCCAGTGCCCGTGCGGGCATCCTCCTCCTGCCACCGTTCGCTCCATTTGCAATCTGTCAGTGGTGGCCACTTGCCCAACTGGGCCCCCGTCCAACCCCCAGACACCAGCCAGCAGCCAACAGCCACCAGCCACCAGCCACATCCCCTTCTTTCTTATCAACGTAAATTTGCATGGCATCCGCGATGCGACGCGACGCAACGCGAGGCCCCAGTCGCGGTCCGGGCCTGCACTTTGAAGTATTCTGCAGCGAAGCGCCGTGCTTATCTAAAACTTCTCACACGCATGGAGGAGAAAGAGAAGGAGAAGAGAAGGAGGAGGTGGAGGTGGAGGACCACGACGGCCAAGCAAAGTTGTTGGATAAGCCCCGGATAGGGGTGGCAGGGTTCGAGGGCTGGGCGCCAAGCAAATTGTCGGTGGACTTTTCATTTGATGGCCGCGCGCGCTTCCAAGGCCGCTTTTGACTTTGTAGTTGTGCCGACGCCGATCGCGTAAATTTCATCAACTGCTGGGCAAATTTTCATTTTTATTGATCAGACCCCAGAGAGTCCCGGGGCTGGCCTGACCACGCCAAAGGCCACCCGTTGTGACTCGTTTTGCCTACGATGAGGATCATGATGATCATGCAACATGGGGATGATGATGACGGGCAACGCTGGCGGGCGCCATGCAGCCTTTTTTTTTGTCATGTCTGGTGTGCTCCGCCTTCTCACTGGGCTGTGCTTTGCCTCTCTCTCTCTCTCAGTCTGTCTCTCTATCTCTTTTTCTCTCTGTTTTGCATGCCAAGTCATAAATAGCACAGCGAACAAGGGCTCCATCTCCTGGTTCCCTGGGTACCCTGGGTACCCTGTGTTCCCAGTGTGCGTGGGCCTCTGCTAAGTAGCCTGTGTTGGCCATTAATTTCGCTTAGTTCAAACGCCCAAAACGCCGACGCTGCGTGTGGTGCCTGTGTTGGTACCCCAATCCGCAACCCCCTTCACTGGGCTGGCTCCTTTGCTGGGGTGGAGGGCGGTGTGACGGACGGAGAGTAGGAGTGGGTACACTGGGTCCGGGGTCGGGGTCGGAGCAGCCGGCACAGCTGTGCAGGCTCTCAAAAGCGTTATAATCATATAATAACCATATGACAGAGAACTGGAGAATCAAAGTCTATAATTTAACACTTTTTGCGGTCAGAGAGGGGTCAGCTTGCGCTCGCTGGCTGCGTGTCAAAACAACAGAAAGTCGTCGATTCTAGAGCCCATAAAACCCATAATTGTGACGGGGAATACGACGAGTACGAGTACGAGTATGAGTGTGTCCATGAATGTACTCGTAGTGGTGAATACCCTAGAAGAAAATCAGATCATCATCTTGGCAATGTTCTAAGCAATTCCTTGAGATCCTGCTTGTTTTTCATGGGTAATTCTGTTTCTATTAGTTTGTTCTTTTAGGGTATTCAGGGCGTCGACACTCCCCCAATCTAGCGTTCCGTTCTTTTTGTCGTATCTGGCGTATCTTGCCCCAAAGCGGTACGGAAGCGGAAGCGGCTTTTCTCGTACATTGAAATGCACTTAGTGCGGCAAAAAACGCGCGCGCGTTTTTAAACGCCCCCTTTTTGTAGCGGTCGGACGGTAGGTTGGTGTCGGTGGGCCTCCATCTCTTTCTCTTTCTCACTCCCATTCTCTCTCTTTCTCTCTGCTTGAGTGTGCGTGTTAGTCGGCCATGTTGCGGGCAAAGCAACCCCCTAATGCGGTTTAATGATGAACCAGCCCGAAAAGGGGGTGGGTCCTCCTGCTCCTGCTCCAGCTCCTGCCCTAAAAAAGGCACAGGCCAGAGGCCAGACCCAGGCGACTGTGGCAGCAAGGTGTTGCCCAATGCGTTTAATTGTTGCAACTGAAGTTCGGGACACTTTTTGCCAATTAGCTGAATGACAAGCCATGAATGAGTCCCCCACAGCCAGGGAAGGAGAGTGGGAGGGAGTGCTTAGTGAGGCAGAATGTTCTCTTGGGGCTGGGGCAGGTCCGTCTGCGTCTGCTGCCATTAGTTTCATCATAGTTCAAAGCATAGTTGGCCATCTTCTGTGACCATTGAGGCATGCCCAAGTGGTCTCGAGCAGCAGCAGCAGCAGCATCAGACGAAGCGAAAAAAAAAAAATTCGAAATGGGTTGACAAAATAAAGTGAAGTGGAGTTCCCGTTTCCGGACTCGAGACTCCGGGACTCAACTCTGGACCCCTTCCCGGACGCAAATCAAATTAATTGAAGCACATGTCTCTCTCTGTCTCTCTCGCTCTCTCTCACTATCTGACTGTCTCTGTGTGTCTCTGTGCTCGTGTGTGTCCTGCTGGCAAGCCTTTTCGGGTTCGTCCTCTTAACCTTTCTCATTCTCATCCTTTTCGACATTGTCATCCTGGTCTGGGATGGTTCGTTCTCTGGCTTTCTGGTGCGTTCTCTGGTGGTTTTCTTGAAACAATTCGCTTAGAAAATCAAAGGCGGCCTTTGCACGTGTGTCTCTCCGTCTCTCCGCTGTCTTTCTGTCTCTCTGTCCATGTGGGTTATGGGATATGGCCAATTTGTCTGCGATAGTCGCTCGCCAGTCTCTGGTCTCTGGTCTCTTGTCTGTGTCCTGTTTCAGGTAGATTTGGTCCTAGGTGTTGCTTAAAATACCATTTGAAAGGCTCTTTTGAAGTTGAAAGCGCCAGCCCAGCCCAGACCAGGACCAGCCCGAGACCCCATCTTGGCTCGTGTGAGAGAGGGTTTCACATTAAAGAGGATTCATTCTGACGTCCATTGAGCAACCAATTAGGTAAATTTAAGACTCTTCTCTCCAAGACTGTATGCACAGAGATCTAGGAGGTGGCTGCGCCTCTCTAGAACATCCTTCGAGGGCTCATTTGAATTCTCTTTTGTTGTTGTTGTTTTGGCACAGGAAAGTGCATTAGAAGGTCCCTTGCTGCTGCGTCTGCTGCTGCTGCAACCCTTAGAGGAAGCACCTCCAACCCCTGAGCCATTAATGAGGATGCTCCTGCTCGCCTATAGGAAGGAATATGTATATCCCTGCTTGATGATGATGTTGCCGCTGCTGTTGTAACCACAAATATCGTCTGGTACCGCGCCACACCACGCCACGCCACGCCGCTCCGTTCGCCTTTTGTGCCCATAAATGTCTGATTTCTTATCTAATGCCTAATGCCATCAATTGCGGCGCTGCGGCGCTCGCTATCTCCCGCCCATATCATGAGGCACGCACTCAGACCCCTGTCCTATACCCATACCCCTGTCCCAGACATACATCATGCCATCATCAACAGCGGACCGATTCCAGATCCCAGATCCCAGGCAGACGGAGAGAGCTAGAGAGAGAGAGAGAGAGAGAGAGACATAGATGGAAGTGGGAGATGGAGGAGTGCAAAGGGTATCAATGGCAGCGACGGCTGACTGGCTGGCTATCAGTTGCGATCAACTTTCCGTTGGATAGATTAGGCCTTCTGCTGCTGCTGCCGTTGATTCCGAGTGAAAGGAGCCACCTATGGATCCGGTACTGGGACACACAAACCGCATGCGGCAGGAGGCAAAAGTTTTCGCAACAGCTGTGCCTCGACTCTACCCCGTTCTGGGATCGCTCTCTCGTTCCATCTCTCTCTCTATCTCCCTCTCGTATTCTGGAAGTGGAAGTGGAACTCGTCTGGTACGCAATTTCAGATGCGATGCTCCACGCAGACCAGACCCATCAATCATTCCCACTGATGGAAGCCACACGCAATTTGCTCGAGGGCGTAACTCAGAGAACGGAGCAGAAGGATGGGGGAGTGGTGAGGGGGAGGGGGCAAAACGGCGACTGGGAGTGGGAAAATTCTGTGATTGGAAAAGCATTTTCTCTGGGCTTATGATCGCCTGAAATTCCAACAAATTTACGCATAAAAGATGATTCTCTTGTGGAAAAGACGAGCCTCCAATCACTTTAGCAGATTCTTGGATTGCCTTTGGTTTGATGATATTTCAGATGAGTTTTTAGGGGGAAATCTACTTGCTAGATGGATAGTTTTCCTCATTTCTGTATGGCCCAAGGCGAGTTCCCCCCGAGTTCCCCCTCTTTCCATAGCCCCGTTTATCAGGGGCAAAACCTGGTCAAGTGTTGAACTCAATTGCCGACAGTCCGTTACAAGCAGATAAAGCCAAATGCCACAACGAAAAGCCAACCAATTCAGGAACGGAAGACACCTCCCTTGGGCTGGGCTCGGGGGGCCCCAGGGGGGGCGTGTGTGTGTGTGTGTGTGGGGGGCGACATTAGCATATTACTCTTTGGATTTTTCGGATTCAGATCGGAGTTAAGGCCCTAACGTGACCAGCGGCACTTACCGAAAAAAACCAGACGACGGGTCAGAGTTTTTCTTTTTTCTAGTTTTTTTTTTGCTGTGTGTATTTTGTCAACCCGCTTAGGCGCTTACAAATTTTTGGGGCAACATTTAGTTTTGCCTTTTGCCACCGCCGCCTGATTCTGTGCGGGGCAGGAGGTCAGTGTGGTTAGGGGGTGTGGGAGGTTGGGCGTTGAAACTAATTAACATATTTAATGTTTTTGGCACGTTTGACTCTGGGGCCCAGCCCAGGCCACAGAACCTTGAACTGGGTCCGTGGGAGGAGAGAAAAGAGTGAAGAGAAGTGAAGAGAAGGGAAGGGCAGGGCAGTGAAGGGAAGGGCCTGGCGCCAGGCCTAGTTAAAATCTAATAAAAACCTGAGCATGCCTCATAAATTTCCAGTGTGGAAAAAACACACCCCCTGCCACTGCCACTGCCACTGGCACTGCCACGGAGGGGGTTGTTTGAGCGCCTAATGGCGAACGCGCTTTTATGTTAAATTAAACCCAAGATCCGTCCTATGTCCTGCGTCCCACAGTGCCACAGTCCCACAGTACCGCGTCCTCGTTCTCGTCCTCGTCCTCGACTACTCGGGGTGGCTCGAAATGTTGAACGAACGGTGGAGCCGTTGACGTTGACGTTGACGAGGTGGCAAGTACGTTGTCGCTGAGGTGCGACAAAATATCGCAAATAAAAATTCCATTTTGTGTTTTGGAATTTTTTAATATTCAAATGAAGTCTCCAGACCAAATAACAAACGGAAAACGGAAAACAGAAACAGAAAGAAATAAAGAAACAGAAGAAACAGGAGCCGCAGGAGAGTGAAATTTGCATGGCAGTCTAAGGACCTTCCCGGGTACTACGTTTCAGGTCACATTCTTGAGCGATGCTTGGGGTTTGGGTCTGGGTCTAGAACAGGAACTGGAACTGAAACAGAAACTGGGACCAAGGACCAAGGAATTAAAGTCACTCAGAAAAGGCTTTAAGGATGGCTGGTTTTTTGTTGTGGCTGCGCTTCAGGGATACTCGTATTCCTGCTCAAAGTTTTCCATCTTTCTGGCTTCGAAACTCCTCAGAGGATTCCC
Source organism: Drosophila algonquin (assembly GCA_035041765.1). Lineage (NCBI taxonomy): Eukaryota > Metazoa > Arthropoda > Insecta > Diptera > Drosophilidae > Drosophila > Drosophila algonquin. The sequence continues at coordinate 368,849 of JAWNKY010000238.1, read as the reverse complement.
CTACCCAGTCTCATCCTTCGGGTCTCATTAACAGCCGGCAACAAAGCAGAGAAGTCAGGCCTCAGGATCTCAATGGCAGATAATCCCCTTGATGATTAGTTGCTGCCGCGCCTCTTTCTCAAGGACTACAGATGGGATCGCATCGCATCGCATCAGATGGGAACCGAACCGCAGAAACAAGATCATCCTGCGAATGAGGACTCCTGGCTAATGTCCTTAAATGCGCTTGACTCGCTCTGAACTGAGGATCAGCGATGGCAATCTCAATCTCCCTCAAGAGCTCCTGAGATCCTGAGGTGACTCCTTAGACCCATAAGAACCGCATGGAAAAAAGGAGCATCTTCTCGTTGGGATTCTTGGGTTTTGTTCTCTCGGATCTCGGAACAACATAATTAACTAGACCCACGCCCACTCTCTGTCATTCCATTCTTGTTGCTTATCCTTTTGTGCGGTTTTGTCATCGCTCTCTCCTCGTTTTTGGGGCAGGCAGATTGCTCATACGCCGCATTTGACGCGGGCTGCACTCCGCGTGGGGGGCGTCTCTGCGGTGCAGCAACCACACAGCAGTCCCTCAGTCTCCTCTCCCAGTGCTCTCATGTCTAAACAAATGCTTAGAAATTAAGGACGAGCGACGACAGCTGAAGACAAATTTATGATGGGAGAGGACAATGTCTTTTGGCCGCAGCGGGGACAAGGGGCACACATGCTGTGCCCTGTCCCCAGCCTGTCCCATCCTCGGTCCCGTCCCCGTCCCTGTCCCCGTCCTGTGTGCGTGTGGAGCGATTAAGCGTCTTTCATCTCGATTCGTTGTCAGGATACACACAGCAAAAATCCAAGTGAGCAGCGCCAGCTGCTGTCCTCTCCTGTCCTGCCCCCTTTATCAAAAGCAAAAGAAATCCTATTGTTTGGCCATTGTTGCCAAAAGGAGATCAGGAAGTGGGCCATGCAGAAGGGTGCCTGTCCCCACCCACCCCTTCGGGGGTCTGCGGGAGATGAAGAGCAACAACTGATGGCAGAGAGTTTCCATTAGGCCAAGGCAAATAGACAGGCTTGACTTGGATTTCCACAGAGCCAGAAGTCGGTGACGGAGGCGGAGGCAGAGGACGCAGAGGAGGAGGGTGGATGCGATGCTGCACGATGCGATGTAACGGAAGTGCAATAAATATTTGCCCATCAAATAGATTTCTAAACGCGACTATCTAGACACTCGACTCGACTCGTATTGAATAGAATCGCCTAGCTGCTACCCCTCTTTGATGGAATGGAATACTCTCCATACTACAGCCTCCCTCTGTATCTCTCTCTGTCTCTCTCTGGCTCTGTATCTGTGAGAAGTGGTGAAGGGTATGTGCGGCTTCGAGCATACCCTCCTTCGTTTCGGTTCTCATTCGTGTCTTTGTTTGCTTCGGCCAAGCGCCACTTGTCTTGGCTCGTATCGGACTCTGTCGCTGCTGTCTGTTTGGCTGCCGTCTGTCTTCCGTCCTTCTGTCTTTGTCTGTCTTCTGTCTTTCTCCGTCTTCTGTCTTTGTCTGTGTTGCTGCCTTATCTGGCTGCCTGACTGCTGCCTAAGTCTTAGGTGACAGTTAAACACCTCAAATATGCTACCACATTTTGTAAATTTTCTATCGGTATTCAAATGTTTGCGCCCCAACTCAGTCTTCAGTCTTCAGTCTCTCGTCTCCAGTCTCCATTCTCCAGTCTCAATCTCTCGCATCGCATCGCCTCGCCTCGGATCGCATCTCAATCTCAATCCCTCTCCCTTTCTCTTTCCAGCTTCTGCTTCTGCTTTTGTTTGTGTTTGCCTTTGTTTCTATTTGAATTTAAGATATTTGTTCATTCGCAAATATGTTTGACTTGTCTGCATCTTTCCTCTTCTCCACTCTCTCTGTTTTTTTGTTGGACCTCTTTTGGGCCGCTTGCAACACTCGAATGAGGCAAACGGAAGTGGCCTGGCCTCCTCCGATGTGGCGCCCGCCACTAATCTCGGATGTCACTTGCTCTTCTACCTACGATATAGGGTCTCGTATCTTTCGAGCAAACATCCACAGAATGTTCTTTCATTATTCTCTTTATTTTGGGGCGGGGGAGGGGAGGATTTCTTCTCAATGGTCGGCCTTTTGTGAGTGGAAAATGCATACGAAAGATACTAATTTCGAGTGCCGTAAATCTTCTGTAGAAATGTCTCCTTAAAGGGATAGTTCTTTGGATTTATTCTAATAAAATCATCACTTTCTAATACTTTTTGGATGGGTTTCCCCTTATTGGATTTATTTGTGATTCTTTCTTTGGTGATTCTTTTCCAAGATTCCAAGATTTGTGGCCTTTTCGCAGTTTCTTTGCCATATCCTGACCATATCTTTCCTTCTTCCTTCGCTCGTTAAGTTTCTCCTTAGTTCTTCTTTCATCTCTGTCGTTCTTTTCTATAATTCTATTCGCTCAATCTTCAACCGATTTGGCTGCTTTGATCTTTTATCTCATTCTCGAAATCTCCTCTCTCTCTCTCTCTCTCGTTCTCTTTCTCCTCTCCTCTCTTCACTGCTTATATCTCTTTATATAGTAGATATAATCGTAAGATATATCCATTCTATCTTCTGTGTTGTCTTTGGCGCCGCTCTCCGAGCTCATGTTGATCTTTACTTAGTCTCCAAGTTTGCCCAGACTAGTCGTTTGCCATCTCCTTCTCCATCTTCATCTCCTTCTTTATCTCTCGTTCTCTCTGTATCTCTGGCCTTCTTTCTGTTTGTCCCCCGCTCTCTGAGAGGCTTATCTCTGGGGCACTTTGTCTTTGGGGGTTTTTGGCCTTTGGTTTTGGCTTCTGGGCAAATAGCCAGAGGGAAAGTCATTAACCAGATGTCACCTGTTGTCTCCCTCCCCACTCGGCTCTCTCTCCCTTCTAATGCAGTTTGACACTTTTATGGATCTCGGGGATACAATGTGTATGCGTTTCGCTTTTTGATTCAATTACCATTCGAGCAGATTGCACGGCAACAATTATGGCCACAACTTTAGCTGGCAACAACCATGAGAACATGGGGCACGGGGCACGGGCCACGGGCCACCGCCGGGTGGCCACGCAAATTCTGTGTTGTCTCTCATTAACGGCTGCCTTTGTCATAGATTGATAGTTGCTGGGGGGCATAGGGGGGGCACAGGGGGACAGGGGATATAGTCGTAGCATAGTCGTGGTACACGATTCTTGCGTGCTGACAACAAAGTTGTCTCTGTCAAAGCGTCAATCACTGGGAAAATCTATTTCTATTTCTACTGCTTCTCGTTTGCTTTTGCTCCTAGAATAAATTCATTTATTTGCATAAGAGAGCGAGAGAGAGACGTAGAGCGGTAGAGCGGGAGAGAATCCACTCATAAAAGGGAAATATATTGTACATATAATTAGAACCGATACGACACAGAGAACCGAGGGGAGAGAGGGAGTGGAAAAACTATTAGTGCGATAATTAATTGAATTAATCGATGTCTATGTCGATGTCGATGGTAGAGGAGCAGGAGGAGAGCAGAGCAGGAAGAGAGCAGAGCAGAGCACAGCACAGAGGAGTGAAGTGGAGAGCAGATCGAACAGGCGAACAGAAGGAACGTGTATTATTTATAATAATTTCTCCCGGGGTCACTCCACTCATCAATAACAATGACCGTAGCAATTAGTCCACTTTTCCAGTCCGAGAGTTTTGAACCTAATTCTCCCGTGCCCCCCACCTCCCCGCAGCAGATCGATCCGCCCTCTACCTGCCGTCTGCCTGTGCGTCTGTCCCTGTCTCTCGAGATCTGGCAATAGATGAATGGGCCAAGATATTGCCCTACCTATTCCTATATAGTAGTTATATACTTAATACCGTTTTGCGGATCGAGGGCGTTGCACAGCAGGCGGGGCCCGGGGTGGCAGGGGGCACACACAGAGATAATAGGCCTCGTTTTATTATCGACAGACAGACAGCGCCGTGTGGCGCAGTTTTCGCTCCGCTCGAGTGCTGCTCACTGGGGAAAAAAATAGAAGAAAAACAAACAAAGAAATTTAAATTCAATGAAAAGTATGCGATATCTAAATGAAACAAAAACTACATTTTAATAATCTAATATATATAACCATCCGAAGATTGTCTCTTATGTGAACTGCAATGGAAAATGGAAAGAACTTACCTTTTTCATCCGTTACATATCTATTTTTGGTTCAGTTATAGAATTCATCTATCGTTATTTTGGAACGGTTTCCCAGCCATTTATTGATTGAAAAATCCACATTGAATCCACATAAATCTCTTGCAGGATTCGTTTCCTATTGAAACGATTAGATGGACAGCTTTTTCTCTCTGTGTAAGCAGCATATGGGAAAAGCTGTTGTTGTTTGTGTTGATGGATTATCGCTCTTAACAAGAAAAGCGCATGAAATGGCCACCCGCCCACCTAGACCGCCTACTCATTTCTGCTTTCCATCTGCGGGGGTATCTGGTAGCAGCAGCAGCAACAGCAGCAACAGCAACAATGTGGCACATTGCACATGCAACACAGGCAGTCAAGCGCCGCTCGTCATAATTACCCCAAAAAAACGAGGAAAAAGAGAAAAACGAGAAGAAAAATATACAAAAACAGAAACAGAAAAATATTAATGAATTATTTGGAAAAACAAACGCCAGGCCACGCAACGGGAGGAGGCTTGTGTGGGGGGGAGGGGGGACAGAGGGGAATAGAAAATTAGGCATTTAATTGTCTCGGCCATGGCTCTCTCTCTCTCTCTCGCTTTGTCGTTCTCCCTCTCTCTCTCTCGTTCTGCCAGAGATGGCTGAAATGGCAGCTGACAGGCGTCACGTTGGAAAACCAACAAAAATTTAACTACCAAACGATTGCGAGGTGGAGGCGCACAGCACATGCAACGCCTGCCACTGCCACTGGCACTGCCCCTTGCCACTGCCCCTGTCTAGATGGGCCCTGGCGCCAGTCGATGTCGAAGGAGAGCCCACAAAATGGGCGCAACGTGGCCAACCACCAAACCAAAAACCGAAAAAAAGAAACCAAAAATTAAACAGAACCCAAAGAGTCGTCGAGTCGAGTCGACTCGTCGATGAGGAATAAAAATTAGTATGCGTCTGCGTCGGCAACTTCATTTTTTCGATGATTTATTAAATGAAAAATTCTCAGTCCGATGATGGGAGGGGCGAGGGGCGGGAGGAGGGCCTTGTAGGATCCTGCCGGAGAAAAACATTTCTACACGCGTCTCATTATTAAATGAAATTATACTTTTTATTATAGATTATTAATAATTTGTGACACGTAGCCGCCGGATCCGACCGATCCGACCGATCCATTGACCATCATTCCAATGAAATCGACCAGTTAGTGGCGCGCCAGTGCCTCCGCCCCCTCACCGCTCCCCTCCTTCCCCTTCGCATTTTTTGGTAATTCCCGACGGACACGAGGAGGAGTGGAGTCTCCGATTCCGAACCTGAGTCACGCAATCCTCGAAAATGTTTCTTCCCCCACCCCGCCCCCGATTCGATCATTGCTAAAAATAAAAATCGAATCATCGAATCAGATACGATCTACATAAATGAATCGACTTATTGATCTATAGGATATTTATCGATTGTAAGAACTTAGGGACTAAGTCACTAAAGGAATCCTTTAGCCATAGATCTTTCAGTTTAGAGATCTCTTCTCAGTCTGTAGCCCATGGAACCACTTGGATCTTGCCCGTATGCAATTCCTGACCCCCGTTAAACATTCCAACCCATACCACCTATCGTTTTGTTATCGTTTTTCTTTTGTGTTTTCGTTGGGCCGTTTGTTTGTCCGAGTCGAGGATAAAGGATAATAATTCTCTGTTTGTCGAACAATTTCCCCTATATGTACATATGTTAGGGGGGTTCTAGGGTCTTCTGAGGGGGGTGGGCTTGGTGTTGGGGCCTGTGCTCGTAACCGACTGACCAGCCTAATGACTGCCTTCATTTATTGATGACGATTATAAAGCAATTTGTGCAAGTCAACAATATTCTGACCCACTGGATGCCGTGTCGGTCGGTGGTGCCCAGTGGCGGCCAGTGCCATGTGCTGCCTGTGGGGGGCATGGGGGCCCCTCCCCCAACGGGTGGGGCGACTTCCAGTAATTAAGCGAGGGGTACCCAAAGTGGGTTAGCAATTAACCCTTGGGTCTGACTGGGGGACACTCCCCCGCCCCACACCACCCCGCACCGTCTCTCTCTTGCAATTTATTATTTATATAAAGAATCTTTTTTTCTAGTATTTTGATTTTTAGCTTGTCGGTAGGCGATAGACGTTAGAGGTTTGTTGCCAGGGGTCGGGAGGAGTGCTCCCCCATTAAATTCACATTCAGGGCGATGACAAATTGCTGTGTGAACCGCAGGCAGGTGAGGGGTGGGGGTGACGATGACTGGTGCTGATTTAAACACCTTGTGGCGCCCCTCAAACCCCGCTTTGATTGCCTGGGCGCGTCTCGGGGGCGGGGACAGTGCGTTTTGTGTGCGTTTTAAAACGCGCCAGCGACTCTCTGGTGCTAATTATAGTCGCTCGGTTCGCGCTCTGCCTCTGCCTCTCTTTCTCTTTCTCTCTCACACTCTGGGTCCGGCTGGAGGAGGGGAGAGCAACGCCTTTTGAGTGGCCTCTCACTCTCCTCATTCACACATTTCCGCCATTGTGGCCCAGCCATTGCATTGCTCTCGCGCTCTCTTTCTGGCTTTCGCTTTCGTTAACGCTTGCGTTCGTTCGCTAATTCTGTCTCCCTCCCTCCCTCTCGCTCGCTCTTTGGCTCTGTCTCGCTCTCTTTCTGGCAAGCTTCGTCATCTGCTCTCAAGTGTCTTTTGTCAAGCGCGCGCGGCCATGCCTTCACTTCTTCTGCTGCTCCTTTCCGCTGCTCCTTCTCATTACTCATCTCTTCATCGCCTGCTGCTGCTGCTGCTGCTCCTCCTCCTCTTTTCTCGTTCCTCTTCCACTCCCCACTCCCCTCTTGATGCAGCTTCAGTTCTCTTTTTGCTTTTGCTGTTGTTGTTTTTTCTTTTTATTTTTTCTGTTCTCTTTGTCTTAATTTATTCTGCTCATTTGCTCGCACTGCAATGCGAATGCGAATGCAAATTGGTGCCCTCTTGCTGTCCCGCTCCCACACGCAAGTTGACACCAACTGGAGCCCCAACCCCAGACACAGCTCCAACTCCAACTCCAACTCCAACTTGTTTGAGGGAATGGTCTGGCTGGCTGGCCACTCGACAAACACCCGAAAGCTTTGGCAGTGTCAACAATTGCGGGACTCTCTCTCCCTCTCCCTCGCTCTCACACACAAACACTTTATGCTGCGTCCCTTTCTTAGCATAGCTATCTCCTTCTCGCCAATTGGCTTTTTGTTTTTTCGGCGTGGGGGCGACGCTCATTAGCCCTGTCGCGAAAATAAAAAACATTTCCGTTCCCCAAGTGCACTGCCACATCCGACTCCCCCCACACACCCACCCCCACCCCCACCCTCTAGGCTCAAGTGCGCTAATGTCTTTGAGTGCTTCGCACTCTTCACCACCCACTCGCCCAACCCAGCCCAGCCCAACAAACAACAACCCCCCACTCCACCCTCCCGTTCGCCCCTGACAGTCATTATTAACGTATTATTATGCAGAGATTCAATGAGAGAAAGCGAGAGAGAGAGAGAGAGAGAGCTCCCAGCTTCATTCTGCACTTTTTTTTTTGTTTTTTGTTTTTAATTGGATTTCTTAAAGCTGCACCTTGGCCTAATAGGATTGCCATTTGTGGCCCGGAGTGCGATTTGCCATTTGCGTTTTCCGCGCCTCAAGTGGCCTTCCCATCCGCCATCTGGCATCCGACTGCTGGCTGGCTGGATGGATGGATGGCTGGCTGGAAGGATGGATATGGGATCCCCGCCAGTGCCTGGCAGAGAGCAGGTGTTGGCATCTCCGACACTGGGCTGGGGGATTAGCCGGGCTGAGTCGAGTGTCGCTGTCGCTATCGCTATCGGTTTTGGTTTTGGATTGTTTGTGTGATTCGAATGGGACTCGATGGGAATCAATTCTTCTTGGGGGAAAAGAGAATAGTATAACAGGATTAGAGCTGAAAGATGGGGGATGGAAACCAGAGGAACATTTACTCCATGAGTCCTACAAAAATGAAAGGAAATCTAGAAGAATGCCTTCTCCCCCACACCCGAAAGCACATTTCCATCCAAAATTTGAGCAGTTGCTGCGTTCGGCAATGGCTTGGCTCCATCATTCCATCAGTGGCACCATTTGGGCCTCAACCCCCACCCGCTTCCCGCTGCTTCCACCGCTTCCCACTTTGACCCCACGGCCAGAGTGCGTGTGTGTTCCAGTTTTGTCTGGCAGCCATTTACAAACAATTTGTCAACTGGCCAACTGGCTGACGGGTTGGTTGTTTGGTTGCTCATTTCACTGGAGACTGGACAGAGTCACAGCCACAGCCACAGCAAGAGCCAGAGCCGTGGCTGTCGTGGCTTGTTAGCTGCTCTGTGGCCCTTGGCTAAGAACTACTCAAAAACATATTAATCATGGCATCCTCATCCTCCGCTGCCAGCAGACAGCAGACAGCAGCAGCAGCAGCAGCAGACAGCTAAAGACAACGCACACGAAACGAAATCGTTTAATTGCCTCCAAGCCTCAGACTTGGATTCGGATTGGGATTTGGATTTGGATTGGGACTGAAGTCAATCATCTCTCTCTCGAAGGCAGTGACTCAGTTAGGGCCCAATTATAGCGGGTACTGGGTGTGGAAAGATACAGACAGTGTAGTACCCTGGAATATACATGAGGTTTGGGGAAACTTGTGCCACTGGCTAACGTATCCATTGAATGCGATGTGTTCGAAACTGAAATACTCTCTTGGCTACAGGGTATAGCATAAGTGGTATTGGATGCTGCTGATCCGATTCGATCTGCACTGATCTCTGGCGTGCTGTGCACATTTTTTCGTATATCAATAACTACTTAGGCGCCCCTCAGGGCCAAGGGCGCCTCAAACCTCAGATGTCGACGGGTCGGGTCTTTCCCCGGTCGAAAAAAAAAGAATCAACAATGCTAATATGTGTAGGCCGCCCGCAGGCTCATCAAATCTGTATCTGTATCTGCATTTGTATCTGTATCTGTATCTGTGTTAACTACTAATTTCAGTTCCCACGAAGATTTGAAAATTAACATTTTGCTTTTGCTTTTGCTTTTGGTCTTTGGGTTTTAGGGTTATTCTGGGGGATTTGCTTGAGCCAAGATTTTTGGTTGTTGTTACAGTTCCTGCGGCCAAATTGCTGGCATCAACAGAGCATCATCTCATCGCCCAATCGAATCCACCTGCGTGTACCTGTACACACACATACACACACACACTTCTGGGCAGAAGAGGAGACCCAATAATTTTGTAATTAATGATGTGAGAATGAGCTGCGGACAGGCTCTGTCTCAGTCTCAGTCTCGGGTCTACCCTCTTAACCTTCTTCTCGCTGGCTGTCGACAGTAGGGTGCCCCTGCCACAGACCTCCCTCCAGGCTGCTGCCGTGTTTGGCTTTTGTCATCATCATCATCAGCAGCAGCAGCAACAACAGCAGCAGCAGCATCAGGCCTCATCAGCATCATTAGAGGCAGATTATACACTCATCTTCCGTGTGTGTGTGCCCCTGTTTTGAGGCTTTGTCTCTCTGTCTCGAGTGTCGCCAAAGGCTTCAAGAGATTTCTATTGTTGTGTGTGCCCATGCCTGTGCCTGTCTATTGATTAATTGACTCAAGTCGTGCCTTGTGCTTAATGCCCTGGCTACTTGAACCGAACATTTGGCTGGGGCCCACATTTCGGGATTGGACGGAAAGATGGATTGAGGGATCTCCAACATGCCCCTGAATATATTTTTTGAATCTTGAATACTCCCGCCCTTATTCTTCTTCTTTCCTCAGGTGGTATCTCTTGCAGGGATAATCTTCCACTGCATTCTGCCAGGAACAGGAACTCCCTCCAAAAATTCACCCCGCGACTATACTTTAGTTTGGTTTTTAACCCCAAAAGCAGCTCCCATTCCTGGCTCTCTGTCTGTCTGTCTGTCTGTCTTTATGTCTGCCTATATGTCGCCATTTGGCGGCCATTGGGGCGGTGGCCACCCGCTGCTCACGACAACTCCAGGGCCTGCGCTGATAGGTGGCTTGGCCCCCAACCACTCACTGGCCTTCTGTGGCTCTGTGGTTGTGTGCTGCTGCCGCTGCTGCCGCTGCTGCTGTTGCTATCGTTCGTTGGTGGTGGCTAAAAGTGTTGCACTGCTTGTAGTTTGTCGAGCCATTTGGCTGCCGTCTACCGTCTGTTGTCTCCTGCCGTCTTCCGTCTTCTGTCTGCCGCGTCTGCTGTTTGTGGCTGGCAAAAGGTCAGCCCCCGTGGGTTGTCAATGCCCCCGGGGCCGCCCACTGTCTCGGGATTTGGCTTTGGCTCTGGCTCTGGCTCTGGGTCTGGGTCTGCCTTTGGCTGTGGCTTTGGCTCAGAGAGGAGCTCTTGTTGTTGTTGTGGCCATGTTGTTGTCGTGCCCAGGAGAAGGCTGGAGAAGTGCACGGCAACATGTGTACTCCATCACATGGCTGCCACGACAACGTGAGCCAGGGTGGGGGCGTGGGGCGAGGCAGCAGTGTCTGTTGTGGCCCTTTGATTTGGTTAACCGCCCCCGTGGCGGCTGGCTCCTTGTCGATTTCGATTTCTATCGATGAATTTCATTTGTGTTCTATTTACTGATAGCCATCTAAACAGCCCTGCTACCGACGCCAGCCACAGACCATGGCCTCCCTCCCTTCTCTCTCTCTCCCCTCCCCCTACCGGTGGCAGGCAGATCTAGAACCCAAGTCGAAGACGTGGCCAAAGCCAATTTGTATGCCTGGCGCTGGCTTCCAGCCTCCCAACCTTCCAGTCTCCCAGCTCTGGCGACAAACAAATTTTATGCAGTTAGAGGACCAGGCGAGGGGCCTCCAAAATCGTCGTCATCAATATATGAAAAACCGGTAACCGGTTGCCGACGATTCTGCTGCCGCCGCCGCCGCCGCCTTCCTTTTTGCCTGAATCGCGCACGAGTTTTCAGCAAAAATCTCTTATCTGGAGCTGGAGCTGAGGCTGGAGCTGAGGCTGGAGCTGGGGATGGAGCTGGGGCTCGGCCTGGGGCTTGTTTCAAAAATTTTATGGCAGGCCAGAAGCAGGCGACCACCGCGACCAGCCAGGCGACTGGCGTTAGTCGTCCCCCGTCCCGGTACATGGCGACCTTCAGCCAGCCTCTGTCTGTCTCTTGGTGTGTCTTATGCTCTGTCTCTCTGTTTAGGCCCCCATAAAAATGCAGAAGGAAAAGGAGCAGGCCAACGAGAGAGAGGAAGAGAGAGAGAGCGAGAGAGGAACGGGGAGGTGGAGTCTGGAGATGGGGGGACGCTTATTATTTTGGCAGTTCGAATTTGTTTTGGACCTGGGACCCGAGATCCGAGTCGAGTCGGGTAAAGGGTCTCTCTCTCTCTCTCACTCTCTCTTTCTCTCTCCCTCTCTTTCTTTCTGCTTCTCGAGCAGCCTCGTTGAATCGTCGTCGTCGTCGTTGTCGTTGATTTCGAGTTAAGATTTGAATGTCGTCGCTCCTCCTCGACGAAGAAGACAATGCCAAGGCCCCATGACCACCATCCTGTGGCGCTCGTCTCAGCCTCTGGACAAAAGCTCGTGCTCAGTCCCCCCCACTCCCCCTCTAGGCCCTACTCTGACTCCTCGCCTTTGGCTGGACACTGGCCGATGCCGCTGCCGCCGCTGCTGCTGCTGCTGCTGCTGCTGCTGCTGGTGGCCTCATCCTCGTCGCGTCGTCGTCGTCATCGTCTGGGACTCTTTTATTTTATTTTCCTTCGAGCTTGAGCTCTTTTTCTCTTCTTTGGGTTTCGGGCTGGCGCCTGCGGTATGCCTTTGTCGTCGGTTGTCGTCGTCGTCGTCGCTGGTCGCTGGCCGTCGCTGGCCGCTGGCCTGGGCAGCCTCTCGCCTTTATATGAGAAATGATCGGACATGAGAAACAAAAGATTTGCAAATGTCTTTGGCTTTTTGGTTGCCGATGCCGATGCGATGCCGATGTGTCGCCACAGAGGTCCACACACAGTCCAGGGGCAGGGGCAGGGGAAGGGGTAGGGGTAGGGAGCATGGGGCATGCTGCCCGTTGAAAAGTGAACTACGAGCTTTGGGGAACGACAAGCGACAGTGGGCGACAGGTGACGCCAGTCGCCATCTATTTAAGCAGGCCCCCAAGCCCCAAGCCCAAAGCCAATTACATACGAAATACAAGGCCTGACAACGAAACGCGGCTGCTGCTTGCTGCTGCTGCCACAGCCAACAACAACAACAACAACAGCAGCAACGACAACAGAAACGACAACGACACACATTCATCTTGGGGCAAGAGTTGGGCAGTGCGACGCGACGGCGGCAACACAGGCGCCGGTTAAGCCGCCGTCCTGTAACAAGCTTTTCGGGGGCACACAGCACACAGCTCCATGCCCCAGCCGCCTGCCCCTGCTGCTCCTTTTCTGCTTTGCATGAAATGCGTTCGTTTCAATGCCAATTGTGCGGGCCCCTCTCTGCCCCTCTCTTCCCCTCTGCTGGAGATGTTGCAACTTGCGCTGCCTGCCTGCTGCCTGCTGCCTGCTCTTGTTTGGGCGTGCGCTGACCGACGCGGCCGCCAACTTGTTAATTAGGCACAAACGAACCGACAGACAGACACACACCAAACGAGGGAAAGAGAGAGGGAGGGGGGATGGTGGGAGCAAGGTCGTTCTCACTGCTTTTCGGCCCAAGCCTAACGGGTTTCGCTGTGGCAGCAACAGCCCACAGCATGGGGACACGGGCAGGGATCCAAGTAGAAACCAGTAATTACCTTTCTTTCCTTTCTGCGATCCCCATTTGTGGATACTTTTGCTTGCCAGCTGGTCTTAGAATCGAATAGATGCCAACACCTGGACCATCCCCAGATCCGCCCCAGAGAGAGGCCACCCCAGGGGGAGGCGCCATATCGCCCAGTGTTCCTGCTGCTCTCTCGGCTTCGCCTTGGCCAATCTTCGCCCCACATCGCAGCTCCAGCTGCAGCCCATCGGTGGCCCCACATTGGGCGCCTTATCAGGGTTCCCCCTGCCAGTCGCAGACCACCGGATGAGATGCACCAAGAGACGGCTGCAGAGATGCTCCGTTTGTGTCGTGGTGTGTGTTTGTGTGTGTGGCCGCCGCCGCCGATGCAAAAACGCAATGTGGCACTTAAGGTGGCTACCGCTGGCAGCTTGCTACGCAGGCCCCTGCCACAGCCACAGCCCCTGCCACAGTCGGAGGCCCCATTCCCCATTCTTCTTTATCATTAAACGCATAAATGCGAATCTGCAACAGCAGCAGCAGCAGCACCACCAGCAGCAGCAGCAGCAGCAGCCTTGTGCGGATATTTATGGGACGTAAATTTTTATGCCCTGCCTGGGATCGATATGTAGTACTTGGCATAGGTCGCCGGGGCCGTTGTATTTCCCACCGAAACGCATCGTCGGTAGCAGCGCCATCGTGGCCACCGATCGTAGCCATCGTCGTCGTCGTCGTCGTCGTCGTCGCAGTCGTCGTTGTCGTCGGCCGTCGGCCGTTCTCGTCGTTGTCATCGTTTCATCGTCCTCTCATCGGTATCGTCATCGTCACATGAATCTGCCATTTTATTGCCAACTTCACTTTGGCGGCAATGTTATTAACGCACATTTTTATGGCTTTCATGAGGATGCCCCCCTACCCGCCTCTCTCCCTCTCTCGCTCTCTGGAACTCTCTAGCTAGAGCCCCCCCCCCGCCCCCTGGTCTCTGTTTCTGTAACGCATTTTAAATTAATGTTTTTTGTTTGAATTTCGTTATTTTGTTGACTTTCTTTCGGATTCTTTTGGAGCAGCAACAGCGACTGCGACAACGAATCTCATTAGCATAGTTCAATAGCTGTGGGATCACGGAAATTGTGGGCAGACCACCGACGAGACGACCTACTACCTTATAAGACCAGCGTTTTCTCTCCTACCTGACACAGACACTGTGCCACCGTCACTGCCACTGCCACTGCCAGTGGCACTCTTCTGTTTTTTTTTTTTGGGGGAAGGAGGGAGGGGATTTCCGTTGCAACAGACAACTGATTAGCTGCCAAATTGGTGCGAGGAAACCAATATGAATGAACGACGACAATTTCCTCAATCAACGAACGAACGAACAAGCAATCAAGCGGGGGGAATGGGGAGTGTGGAGTGGGGAGTGGGGGTACAATTTACATAATTCAACACTTAATTGTGTGATCAGGCCCAGAGACAGAGACAGAGAAGCACAAGCAGAAACAAATAAAGAAAAAACACACGGAAAATTCAGAAAAATCATTTGTGGAAAATGCATCCAGGGAGGAGGATCGATCCTGGAGGAGAGTTTCCCCTCCATTTGTCCCGCTAGAAGAATGGATTCTCTGTCTCTTTCTCTGTCTCTGCAGTGATTGAATCAATGCCTGAATGGAGCGTTGCTGCCATTCACTCCCATCTCCTGTGCACTCTCCCTCTCTCTCTTTCCCTCTCTGTGTGTGTGTGTGTGTGTTTGAGTTTTCATGCATTTGATTTCGGGGTCTGCTAATTAATTTTTATATCCCGATCTTCGCTACGCTTCGCCCTCGTCTCTGGTCTCTGTTCTCTGGTCCGGGCCTTTTCCTTTCGTTAATTAAGAAAAGAACTTAAATAGCTGGACGGGTACGGTTACGGCTACGGGTATGAGTATGAGATCCAGGTCTCTGGACTAGCAGCACTAGAGTCTGGCTATAAAACAGAGTCTGCCGCACAGCGTGTGGCAAATAGAGAGACAGACAGACTCTGCCACTGACTGTTTTGCTCTGCTCTGCCCACACACACACACACACACACACACACACACACGCTGAGAGAGACAAAGAGAGAGAGAGAGAGGGGGAACATGCTCTGACCCATTATCGAGAACGAAGTCATTTCCATTTCCATTCGGATGCATTCCTATTTCCCATTATATTTCATTCATTAAAAAACAAACGTTTTTTCCAAAATATTTGAATATTTGTCGGGGCTCTCCGACTCTCTCTGACGCTCTGACTGATGTGTCTCCGCGACGATGGCTGTAATTAAGTTATAAACCAATTTTAATGCTTCGCTGGCTCTTGGGCTCTTGGGCTCTCGGGCTCCTCGGTTCTTCGAGTGCCCTGCACTGATAAGATAGCGGCTGTCATCAAAGCATCTTTGGATCGTGGATCGTGGATCAGTGGATCTCTGTGGATCACAACAGATCAACGATCCCTCTCAGCCACTCTCGATTCAGCGATGGCAAAACCAGTCGCTTGCTTTGGCACCCCCGAATATATATCTAGATGTATATATTTTTGTTTTTGCTGCGAAATTAAGAACAAAACTGACACTGATTGTGGTTCCGTATAAATGTGGCTCATTAGCTTAGGGTTTGGCTCTGTCTCTGCCTCTGGCCATTAATTGCCTAGATATCTGGGCTATCTCTGACCTCCGGGGGCTACTGTTTGGCCGAGAGTCGAGAGATTCGCCCCCACCCGCCCCTGGATCCGCGTGGCTTTCACCGCCATCGTGGTGCCACCGCCACCGCCACCGCCGCCACGCCACTTTTATTTTCATTAACATAAAATGTTTTGTGTTGATTTTTATATACAGTAAATTATCGGCAATTTATGCGGCGGCAGGGGCGGTCCGGTCCGGTGCGGTCCGGTCTGGTCGGAACGGAACGGATCGAATCGCGATCCAGCTTCGGATCTCTCACTGCTTGGAACCTGAACCTTTCACATTTATCCAGAGGCTTCTCTTTGCTCTCCCTCTATATCTCTCTCTCTCCCTTTCTATGTGAGCATTTGTTTGTGTGGCGCAAGAGGCGGCGGCAGCGGCGTCGTCGGCTTCCATTCATAAAAACGCGGGGCGAACATTGCGTATGCTTAATTTATCGACACTTAATGTCAATGATGCGAGTCGGGCCGCACTTCAATTAAATTCCCAGCTCCCCAGTCCCTCATCCACCAGCTTCCTCCTCCTCCCTCTTCGAAGACGACGACGACGACGAGGAGCCGCGAGTGTGTCTGCATTATGCTTAACACTTGTCGAACAGTAGCCCGGTCCCAGGCCCAGGCCCAGGTCCAGGGTCCCAGGCTGGAACCCGCAGCAGCGGCGGCAACAGCGGCAGCAGCACACAACTCTTCTGCATGCGTGCAAATAAATTTGTCTTTTAGTAATTGCCGAGGAAGGAGAAGGGGCAAGGAAGAGTGTCGCTGGGATAGGGATTGGGACCCCAGCCAGGCATCATCATTAAGGCTTCAACTTTGAGCTGAATTTCATTAAGCTCTGGCCGATAGAGAGAATCCCTGAGTGGAAGCCCGAGGAGATTCGGCCAAGTGGAGGAGATGAGTGCGCTATGAAGGAAGGAAACCCGCAGCAGGAAACTGCTACTAGGGAAAACCCTAATAGATCTAGCAGATCCACCACAAAATAATGCCACTGCGGAAAGTAGTGCCTGCAGGTAGTAGATCAGACAGCGATCAAAGAGAACCCAAACAGAACTGAGAACTGAGAAATACTTTTGGGGCAGTCACCGATTGAAGGAAACACCATGAATTTGCCTAAGCAGCAGAGCAACACCATCGCCATCACCATCACCATCATCCGCATCACCGTCACCGTCACCATCGGCAAAGAAAGAGAACAACTTTGGTGGACAATCGCTTAATGGCTCGCCTGAAAACATGAAAAAATACTCAAGTGTTATCGATTAATGTCCAAGTCTAGCAGCTACCGAACGAGCGGCTGAACCTGAACCCAGAGCCCAGATCCCAGAGCCAGACCTAAGCCCCGACCCAAACCTGAAGCCCAGGCAGACAGACACAGAGAGAAAGAGAGAGATAGAGAGAGAGACCCAAAGCCGGGCCCAGTATGAAAACAAGCTTGGAAGAAGCGGCTGCTCAGCCAAAACTCAGTGGCTAAATGGACGACAACAACGACAACAACGACAACGACACGAAGTTGTTGGTTCTTTATTATGATTATTCGCCTTTTTAATAAAGAAGAACAAAAGGCGCCGACAAATATGGCAAAACGACAAAAGCAACAGCAACGGCAACAGCAAACGGCAAAAAGTGCGGGCTCTGGAAGTGGCAGTGGCAGTGGCAGGGAGTCAGAAACAGAAACGGAGGCACAGAGGCAGAAGTTGACTGCGGCATTTGGATGGTGCTAATGTCATCGAGCGTTGAACACCTTTATCAGTGTTGCATTGAAATGCACACACGCATGCGCGGCTGCCAACAGCCAACAGCCAAGAGCCAACAGGCAGCAGGCAGCAGCAGTTGCACGTTGCACGTTTTCTCTCTGTTGTGGTGTGGTGTGGTGTGGTGTGGCGTAGCTCCTTGCATGTTGCATGCAACGCAGCAGAACACAGAAGAGTCTGCTTATCGCAACAAATAGTCAACGCGAAATTGTTGGCCGTTCCAAGCCACTCTTTGGTGGCAGGCTGCGGCGGTGGCGGCTGTGGCTGCGGCGGCTCTCAGTGGTGGGTCGCCATTCAATTTATTAGCTGCAATAAAACGCAAATCATCGAGCCCAGTCGCAGTTATAGCCACAGCCACAGACACAGCTATAGGCTGTAGCCCCTCCTCTAGCCCGATCGGGCAGCGCGGCAGCGGCGGCGGCGGCATTGGCAAAGTGTTGAAATCATTTGAAATATTTGTCATTCGTTGATAGACCAAAGACCGAGAGCCGAGTGCCGAGAGCCAGAGGATATCGGAGATGGCGGGGGGACGGGAGAGCGGTAGCTATCAACCATTAGCCAGCGTGCCCCTGGATCATCCTCGTTTATCGTATCTATGGTGGCTCTGGCTCTGGCTGTGGCTCTGGCTGTTGCTGTGAGCCATAACCCGGGCTCATTTATAAGCGGCGGCGGCGGACTTCAGATGCTTTTGACCAGCGACAAATTTATGGCCTTCGCCGACAGCTGCTGGATGGTCTCGCGGTGGCGGGGCGGGGGGAAGTGTGGTGGAAACGAGGTAGTTGCAGTTTTGTGGCTGGCATGTGGGTGGCAAATACAAAACGATTATTAATGATGCCATGCGCATCGATTATAAATCGATAAATGTCATGGCATTGGCCATGGTGCAGTCGTCTTTAAGGCAACAAATTTATGACTGGCTTTAGCTGAGGAAAAGTGCGGTGTGTGGGATTTAATAGCAAATCGATGAATTATCCAAATTTGAGCGATTTTTTAATCGATTGCAGCAAAGAAATGAAAAGTTTAAATCGAATCGAATAATGATCGATATTTTTGATGGCTTTCATTTATCGACCTGCCTTTGACCCCTGGCTATCGATAAATCACCCTTATCGGTATCGACACTGTCTGTGGGGGGGTTGGGTGGTGGGGGGTGGGCGCATTTGATCAGTGGGCCGCATCGAAACGCGGCCACAGAGTGCCAGAACTCGTGTTCCCAGCTTGAGCATTCTCCTTCTGGCCAATCGACTGTGACTGCTGCCACTGCCCCCTGTCCCCCCACTGCGCGGGGGAGGTGGATGCACGATCAATTTGCATGCAACAAAAAAAAACCACAGTGCACCACATCGGACAAGCGGACAAACAGACGGACGGACAGACGGGCAAAGGCATCATTAGGTTGCATTGAATATCGAATGTTGAATGCTGAATGCCTTTGAATGCCCCCTCCCCTGCCATCCACCCGCCGCTGCTTCTGTTTCGGCCCGTTTCTGTTTCTGGCTCAAACGCCGCCCATTTTGTTTAGCAAATTTGCAATTGGCTGCAGGGGTACAAAGAACAGACACAGAATAAGAAGATGAAGATGGAGTGGGCTGGCTGGCTGGCTGGCTGCCTACCCGGGCTGGGATTGGATCGGATTGGATTGGATTCGAGTGGTCTGCCGATCGACAACAACAACTCTCTTTTTGTCCGTTAGCCAGCCTGCCTGGGGCTCTGGTCTCTGGTCTCTGGGCTCTGCGGTTCTGTATCTCAATCGGCTGAAGCATGGCGTTCGCGGTTCTCTTCGTGTTGTCATTAAAATGTAAATCCATTTAATTAACATTTTCCTCAACATTTCCACTGCTGCTGCTGCTGCTGCTGTCGGAGACGACGACCACCAGGAGATAAGACCCCAAAAAGAATTGTTATAAATTGTAAATAAATTTTGAGTTTATTTACATGCAACGGGGAGGAGAATTCGATTCGATTCGATTCGGACTGAGACTGAGACTAGAACTGGGGACTGGAACTGGCACTGGGGACTGGCCCTGGCACTGGCACTTTCGGGATGCAGTTCCATCCAGCATGAGAGGATGAGAGTTTTGACATGCTCGAAGAAAAGTGTGGCTGTTGGTGACTCTCGGACTCTTGGGTGGCTGTGACTCTTTCTCTTTTTTGGGGGAGTGGTGGGGGGAATTAAAATTATGCATAATTTACAGATTAATATGAGGTAGAGAGGCCGCAGCATTGGTGGCCCCATCAACAGGGGCCCGGTCTTGGGACTACCTTCTCTCTGTCTTTTCTACCTGATCCGCTGGCTTAATTAAGACATGTTTCGCCTTAAGACACACACACACAGATCCGTGAGAGTCTCGTGTTGATATTTATGGTATATATCGCTCAATATGCATATCGATGGGGCAGCTTAATACAGCTTAATAAAGCAACCAACAGCAACAGCCCCGGACTAAGTCTTAGTCTTAGTCGGAGTCGGAGTGGAGTCTGAGTCATCTGTGGAGGCAGTGGCTGTGGCTGTGGCGGCGGCGCTTCAATTATGTCCATAATTGGTCAACAGGTAGCCGAAAATGGCCTTACCCCCCGAAACTACCTCTCTCTCTCTCTCTCGCTCTCTCCTTGTCTCTCTCGGTGCCTAATTGAGCCACATCGTGGCAGAGGCCCGTCCGATCTCAGCTGATCTGAGATGATCCCAGATGATCCGCATTGATCCGAGATGAGTGCTGAGCGGTGCCTTAGAACTTTTTTTTTTTTGCCTTTGCCACTGGCACATCTGGACATAAGTTCAGAATGAATCTCGAACGAGATCAAGCGATCAATTCATCCAACAATCAAGCGATCAGGCGATCAAACGATCAATGTATCCAACAATCTATGTACATATGTAGGTATCCACTCATCCAACGATGCGATTCGATCCAGAGAAAACAGTCTGTTGACCACTTTCTGGCCATTTCAATTTGGCATCGATCTTCTTCACACGATCCAGTGATCCCAGAGACAGAGAGAGACAGAGAGCGAGAGAGAGCGAGAGAGAGCGAGAGACCTACTTAATGTTAATTAAAAGCCAACTTGTTATGCCATCAACAACAATCGGCAAATCGGCAAATCTGTGATCGGTGATCAGTGATCGGTGATCGGTGATCGGTCCTAGCTCTGACATTCACTCACGATCCGAGGCGGAGAGCTCTCCGCTGAACTTTGGCCACCCGATCGCCCCATCGCCCCATTGCCCCATCGGGCGCATCAGCGGATCGTCGATCACCGTTAACTTCACTCCGTGGCGGTTGTTACATGCCAAATCGAATCAAAGTGTGGAGTGATCATTCAATTAACCCAGCACGCCACGCCAGCAGCAGCAGCAGCAGCAGCCTCACCAACGGCAGACCCACTCGGGCACTCCAGCAACACTCGAGCAACACCCCGGCAACAACCTGACGACAGCAATCATACATACATACATATACATACAAACAAGGCTGTGGCGAACAAGGCGAACGAACACGGGACAGGCAGCAGTAGGAGCAGTAGGAGCAGCAGCAGTGCCATCATCAGTTAAATTATGTGATAATATGCCAACAATGAGTGTGCAACAACAGTCTGTGGCAGCAGCAGCAACAGCAACAGCAACGAGACAGCAATCTCAACAGCAGAAGCAGCAGCAATTTTACCTTTTAGCAATCAACACGCAAAAGCCCAAAACAAACGTGTTGCTTCGAGGAGGAGGAGGAGGAGGCGTGCAGCAGGAGCAAAGAGAGAGAGAGAAAGAGAGCGCGCTAAAAGCTCAAGCTGGGTGCAGATGCAACTTGAAGTAGCAACACGTAGCAGCAGCAGCAGCAACCGTGTCGTGCCAGAAGAAGGAAGCCTGGACTGCCCTGGCCTGGACTGGACTGCGTTGGGTGGGGTGGGGTGGAGTGGGGTGGAGCGAGGGGGGCAAAAATTGTCGCACCATTTTTGGTATTGACCGCCGGCGGCTCAATCAGTTGTCACCCGGGGCGATATATAGAGTGATTAACTGCTCCACGGATTGGATTTTACTCGTACTTTGTCAATAAGCGAGAGAAGAGAAGGTAGAGGGTGAGAGGAGAGCAATCACCAAAGCCAAAGATGCTACTCCATGGGATGTTATGTTGTTGCAGCATCGTGACGATGTTTGCTGCACTCCAGATACGTGCCGCAATGTGCCATGTGGCCGGCCATGTGGCTATGGCAATCTCATATGTGCTAAAAATCTAGGCAATATTTGATGCATAATTGCATTTGCTTTGCTTTGGTTTGCTTTGCTTTGCTTTGCTTTGCTTTGGTTTTGTTCGCCAATCAATTCAATCAGCCACGTCAATCACGGGACAGAGCCCCAGACATCAATCTGATGGATGGCTGGCTGGCTCGCTGGCTGGCTGGCTGTGTGTTGTTTGTTGTGTGTGTGTGTGTGTGTGTGTGTAATCGCACTTCACGTCTAATTAGACTTGTTTATTCCCATTTGGACAAACTGAAATGAAATGAAAAAAAAAGTAGTAGCGGCAGCAGCAGCAGCCACATTGCACATTGCATGGCATGCTTATATTTTTATGGCTATCTTCACGGTTATTTTCATTTAAATCGCAATTCAAACTCGGCACAAAACTCAACTCGATTCAACTCGATTCGATTCGACTCGACAACAAAATGACATTTTAAATGACAATTTTGCGCCTTGTGCAATGCCAGAGCTGAGCAGAGCAGAGCAGAGGAGTGCGAATGGGGCGAATGAAAAATTAACGTAATAATGCAAATTGTTTTATCAATAAATTCTAGACACACATGCATGCACCACAGTGAGGACGGGACAGACAGGCAGACAGACAGACAGGCGTAATTATGATTGTTGCTGTTGAGCGAAATGAATTTATGTGTCAATAAATTTCAAGCAAATTAGCAAATGACGTTTTAAGTAGAGGACGCGTTTGCGACGCGTTTTGCCAGCGATTTATGGACTGCGACGCAGCGGCGCTTCGACGATTCGCTCGAGTTCGAGCTCGAAATCTCGGGTTCGATTTGGTTCGCTGCGACTGACAGCGGACTCTGAATGCGACTGCGACTGCGACTGTGTTCGGTTCGGGTTCGATTTGGTTCGCTTCGGCTCACAGTGGGCGATTCAACCAATCAAGCGGGGATAAACGAATGGCTTATAGATTAAAAAGACGTGGGCCTGAAATTTGAAATAGTATATGTTTTCAATAACTGAAAGAAAATTAAAGTACGTTGTGGAAGATAATGATGCAAAAACTATTAGAAAATAAAATTGATATAAAAGAGAGTTTGTCGAGAATCGAATAATTAAAATTGTACTTTTTGGGAGCCAGATTGCTGAAATCGCCCACTGTGCGGCTGTGCGTTTGATTGATGAGCGCCGCACGGATCAGCCGGCCATAAAGTGTTTGCCTTTAAAAGGCAATCCTCAGAGAGGAAGAGTGAGAGAGGGGGAGATGGGGCTTAGAAGGTGGTGGTGGAGCTTTTGGGGAGGGTTGGGGAAAAAAAGCGTTTAGTTCAAAATGGCGGGCAATTAATCAGTTTTTCTTTTGTGCTCCTTTTTGGACTTGCTTTCGGACACGTGAAGTGTTCGACTGAGTGCGCTGTATTCATACTAATGAGTGCGTTGTGAATGCGAATGAGGGGCTGGGAGTGGAGCGCCGGCACCCCTCCATTGATTGGATAAATTCCAACAAAGGAAACGAGAGCGTTATGGCCAGATTCCACCTTGATTCACAGTTCAAATTTCCCATAAAGGAATGACATCATGCGCAGAGAAGGCGCAGATAAATGCAAAATAATTCATAACATTATCATTGATCTTTTGGCTATGCTGTTCGCAGTATTTTGAAAATCTTTCTCCACTCGGTACCAGCCCATTCGGCTGGCCGTTAATCCATCCCCAAATGAATGCTATTCACAGCACTCACATTAGTCACACCTTGCGCTGGTCCTCGCCATTGGTGGTCGCTGCAGCCGCAGACTCGGCCTCTGCCTCTGCCTGTCCGCAAGAGGCGTGCGAATCGGTCTCGGATACCAGATACTCGTACCAGATACCCGCCAGAGGCCACCGCACAAGGCACACCACACGTTCGTTTGTTCGTTCGTTCGTTCGTTCTATGAGATACACATTGTGGGTTGGTTGTTGCCTCATTCCGTTTCATTCGCTCGTTCGTTGTTTCGCTGTGTTGTTCTCTTGTCGAAACAACGAAAGTCTGCAAGTTGTTGCTGTTGTTGTTTGTAGTTTTTTTTCTTCTCTTTCTTTTCTTTTCTGAAATTACACGAACAAAATGGCGTCCGGGGGCTGCTTGTGGGGTCCGCACGCAGCGGCAGCGGCAACAAACTGGCTGTCGAGACACTGTCCGGGTCTAGGCCTGTTTGTCGCTTAATCGAAGTCGAGCCGCGACGAGTTATGGTAATTAAAAAGGTGTTCCTTTTGCAACAGTCGCCCCCCTTCTCGCCCACCGAACAACCGCTCCGAACCGTGCCGAAGCTTATCGAAATGCCTTGGATTCAAAGAGGGTGGGGTTGGGGTTTTTGAACGAAGGTTGCAGGAGAGCTGGAGATTGCTTGGGGGGTCTTCTGGGTCCCAGCGACCGACTAAGGCAGACAAATTCATATTTTATGACACAACTTTGTATTGGTAACAGCACCGCAGCACCAGCACCACTCTCCTCCCTGCTGCCGTCACAGTCACAGTCCCAGTCCCAGACCCTTCTGGATCTCCTTTGTCCCCAGCTGGAGTTCTCCTCCTCGTCCTCCTCCTCGTCTTCCTTGTGCTCTCCTCGTGCTCTCTGGTGGGTGGTCGCTGCCGATGTTGCAACCGTCAGATATGTCGTTGCATTTTCGGCCCCAGCCCAAGCCCAAGCCATTGCCAATCCACGGATATCTCTGGATTCCACTGTATTCCACTGTATTCCACTGTGTGTGTGTCTGAGTTTGTTTTTGTTTTTTTTTTGTCGTGTCAGAGTCAGGGTTTTTCATGGCTTCATCCGTTCGTTTTGGGTTCGTTGTTGGTTTGTGTTGTGTTGGTTTTTTTTATTCTTTGGTTGGTTGGAACTGGCCACAGTTGCAGGACAAGCTTACTAATCCGTTCTCCGTTCTGCTTTCTCCACCGATTGTATCTTCCGCTCTCGCTATAGACCATACTGAACTCGATGCACAAGTATCAGCCGCGTTTCCACCTGGTGCGCGCCAACGATATCCTGAAGCTGCCGTACTCCACATTTCGCACGTACGTGTTCAAGGAGACCGAGTTCATAGCCGTAACTGCATATCAAAACGAGAAGGTAAGTCCCGGTCCCTGGTCCTTCCTATATCCGATTCGATCCGATACTAATTTCTTGTTCTTTTGGCAGATAACTCAACTGAAAATCGACAACAATCCCTTTGCGAAGGGCTTTCGTGATACTGGTGCTGGCAAACGGGAAAAGAAGTAAGTATCACTGGAGTACGAAGCGGAGAACTCCTTAAAAGGATCCTAAAAGTATTGTGGATACATCTAGCAAAGAGTCCTGGCAATCATGATAACTGATAACCGTGCTTACAGAAGGATGTTATTCCTTTTGGAGGCAGTTCCCTCTCTGAAATGCATTCCCTTTCTGGCCGAAAATTTTCCCTGTGTCTCTCTGACTCTCTCTCTTCACAAAAGCCAGACTAATCAGGACTCGTAAAGGATGTGGTAGAGGGCAGGGGGAATCGAAGTAGAAAAAAGAGAATCCTTTTGGCGAATCGTTTGCCCTTTTGTGGCTGTCGGACAATCGGAAACTTTGCTGCAGGACTCTAGGACTCAGCTAATTTGTCTGTGGACAGAGTTTTTCGGGGCGGGAGGGGGCTCACCCATCTCATCCATCAGCCTGTATCTCTATCTGTATCCGTATCCCTATTACAGCTCTATTTCTGTTTTGTGGGGCTTGATTAACACAAAAGCAGAACGGAACGGAGCGGAGCGGAGAGGAGGGACGACATTAATGTTTGTCAAATCTATGCGGAACTAATTAGCCTACAGATTGTCAAATTGCAAGTCATACAAAAGCTGCCACTCCAGGGGTGCGATGCGGTGCGGTGCGACAGGCTGTAGCGGAGGTGGTGTGTGTGGCCGGAACGATGTTGTTCCTGTTTAATGATGCCCCTGGCTTTTGGTAGCCATCCTCCTCCATCCGATAATGTCGATGACTGGCACCTCACAGCAACAGCAGCAGCAGCAACGGCAGCCACGGCAGCCACGGCATCAGCAGCAGCTCCAATCCATGTAATCCATATTGATGGATTGATTTCAATTTCCTGTTCGCTGCTGACTGCTGGCTTCTGGCATCCACCCCACTGCTGTCCTGTTCCATCGACCCATCGACCCCCTGAGGGGCAATGATGTTGGTCAAAATGCTTTGACTTTTCACCAGCAGAGATTTTCCAATATCTGTCTGTCTCTCTCTCTCTCTCGCTCTCTAGTTATCTGTCCATAGACGAAGAGCAGGAGGAAAGTGATTCCAAGGCTCCCCACTTGGAGTGGTTCCGGTTTCCGGCCACACATATCTCCACCCACAAGGACACAGTGGGGCGGGGCTGCTAGATGGGTGCTAGGTGGCTTCTCTGATTCTCTGACTTAGCATAATGATGAATGACATTTAATGAAGGAATGGCCTTGCCCCCGTCCATGTCCGTGTCCGTCTCCCTGTCCATTCTCATGTCTATGTCCCTGTCCATCCGCATGTCTATGTCCATGCTAAACGTTACAAATCAATTTTCCGTCTGTGTGGCAGCGATGACAAGGCGGCTCCTATATCATCGTGCATTCCGGCTCTCCTCCATTGACACAAACAATTTACTCAAATCGGGCTCCGGGTTGCCCTTTTTCCACTGATTACTTCAGCCTTGATTGGCATTAGCGTGTCTGTTGTCTAAGCCAGAGCTTTTCCACTTTTCCACCCACCCATCGACCCGTCCACCCATCATCGCCCTTGTGTCTTGTGGCCACAAAATTGTTTTCCACTTTGTGCCAAAAAGAAAAACAAAAAAATAGAAGAAAAAAATCACAGAATTTGCCAGGTCATTGATTTGACAGCAAGTTGGCAGTTCAGTCATTCAGTCAGTCAGTCATTCAGTCAGTCAGTCATTCAGTGATAGAATGTCATTCCGTTCTTGGAGGTTCTTGGGAGGCAGGGCGAGCAAAAAACTTCCTTCAATTGTTAATTAAATGCCGGCAGGAGCTGCGGCAGGGGCAGGGGAGCCAGGAAAAACCGCTAAACCGCTTACAATTCCAGGGAGAGAAAAAGAGAGCGAGCGAGAGAGTGTGGCAGAGCATCCTTCTCTGAGATGTAGTCCTGCCGAAAATCCCTGGCAATTAGTGACGACTTAGTCAACTCTTTTTTGCCCCTGTTTGTGGTCCAAGTCCCCAGGTTCTCTCGTGTTCCTTCTCTCTATCTCTGTCTCTGTTCCTGTCTCTGTCCGCCTCTGCTTCTGTAACCTTTCAACCCTTTCGGGTTACCCCCACTCTGCCGAGAGCAGCCAAGTCCGTTCATTAGCGGCAAGAACAACAATGCCATGACGACAAAGAGTCAACGATGGGTGTTGTGGCTCCTGATGATGATGATGATTCCGATGCCGATGCCAATGAGGGCCCTTCACAGCGAGAGACAGCGAGAGATGCTAATTGGTGGCAAGTACCTCTGCCCCCACCCCTTGGTCCTGCCTGCCTGCCTGCCGCTTAACCGCTTCGCAGTGCGCAACTTCCGCCGGAATCCCATATTCCATCCCATCGCGAGTTGGCCTTTAGGCGAAATGGGAACCGGAAATCTAAAGTGAAAACGTTTTAACAGCCAGCAGCCGCCGTCGAAGCAATTGAAACTTCTTTTCTCTCAGCAGAAAAAAAAAACAACAAAATAGGTCTCACACCCCAGAGGCAGCAGACCCCAACCCTCGTGCACCCTGCACCCTGCACACTGCATCTCTCTCCTTTATTTTTTTCATTTTTGTATTTCCATTCGAGAGGCTAGAAAGCCCGAGGCGTTAGTTGACAATAGGCGCTTTCTATCAACAGCAGTCTCTCGAGCGGATATGAACTCTTGGTAGGACAGACAGACAGAGAGAGAGAGAGAGATATATATATATAGATATAGATGGAGAAACAGCAAGAGAACGATCTGTAGAATGAGAGGTGGGAAAATGGTACGGGCGACCTTTGTGGGCGTTCTTTGGCTGTTTAAGCCGCAAATTTAGACGTAATTCAAAAATTACAGAGCACACAAAACGGCGCAATTTCTTCCTCCACCCATGGACCCCCCTTTTTTTTGTTTTTTTTTTGGCAGGGCGTTCACTTCGGCACACAACAACAATGCTAGAGAAAAGGGCAAAGATAAACGTCTTCTTCAGGGCTGGGACACCCGAATTTTATGGGCGAGCTGCATGTGAGAACCAGGAGCGGTTCTTGCCATCAACAGGGAAATGCCTTGCGGATGGAATTTCCCATCTAGCGAAAGATTGCTCTATGAAGAGTCTTATCCAAATTTAGCCCCCGCTGGATTTCCTTGCCATTACTCAACGCTGAGACAATACGCATAGCAGTTCCAAATACCCATAATAAGGGCTATTAGTCACCCTTCCTTAATCCCTTCATGCCATCCCTTCATTTCCATCGAACATTTGATGTAATCTTTCGCCCTTAGCTGGGCGCCTGCCGCCGCCACTCTGAGGGGTGGGATGGGGTGCAACCGCAATTGTTTTTCGACTCCGTTCTCGACGACTTCGGAGTTGGCTTTCTTGGCCTTTGTAGTTAAGTGGGTGGGTCAGAGATACGTTGCCCGGATTAACACAAATTGATTTGCTATTAAATTAGGCGCACACACCCATACACCACCCATACACCCACACACCCATACGGTACACCTATGTATGTGTGTGGGCAGGTGCCGAAATGGTCGAATGTGGAAAAACAGTTAAGTGTAAAAGAAGACGCCTCTGGCGCAATGCCAGATATGCAGCCAGCAAATGGGGGGGCTCGCATGGGTGGTTTGGGTGTGGTTTCTGTGATAATGATACACACACACACCACACACACATGCGAGCGAGTGTGTCTGTGTGGCTAAAATTGCCCAATTTGTGAGACCAGCCATGGCTTTGATGTGTGAACAGCAACAGAGCGCGCGGAAAAAGAATGAAAATGAAAATTGAAAGGGCAGGAATAAGGAGGACCTGGACAGGGCCAAAAACAGGCCCAGAGCAGACACTAAATTACACTAACGTGTTTTGAATTATTTTTCAATTTCATTGTCAGTGCCAGACATAGACATAGACATAGACGGCCTGCCAGCCCGCCTGACTGCCTGCCTGTGTGGGGCCCCGCGTTTCCGCCTCGCATTGTTACAATTCAATTAAGGTTACGGTCCTGATAGCCATCCAGCCAGCCAGCCAGCCAGCGAGCCAGAGCAGGAGCAAGGGGCCACAGAATGAGGGGAGGCGATGGCTGGCTGCCGCCAGCGTTGGTTTATCATTTAGCAGATATTTCAGTTAGCAACAATATTATCAAAGCTTTTGGCCCTCTGATCCCCGGGAAAATTCCGCTGGAAAATCAACCAGTCGACTGTGCCCTATGCAGCTGATGTGTGAAAGGATTATGATAGGAATATATAGAAGTATATCAGAAATAGCTAAGGGATATCTCTGAATCCAAAACATGCACTGGGATGTTCTAATTTGTGTCCTTGTCCTTCGTACAACTGTTGTTACAGGCAGGCGCTGATGTCCAATCGAGGGTCCGACTCGGACAAGCTCAATCCGACGCACGTGAGCAGCTCCCGGGCGCCGCTACATCTGGGGCATGCCGGCCGGCCGCCGCATATGCATCCGCACGCGGCGGCGCTCCTGGACCAACAGGACGATGACGACAAGCTGTTGGACGTGGTGGGGCCGCCACAGAGTCCGCTGTTGCCTTTGAGTCATTCGCTGCAGCAGATGCACGCGCACCAGCACTCGGGTGAGTACTTTGGAAGGGAGATTCAGGATTCATCTCAATCCAGGACCCATCCCCGCGAGAATCAGTTGACTAATCCGCTCCTTCTTCCGTTCTTCTCTCTTCTGTTTTCATCCACCAGCCCTGGCCGCTTGGTTCAATCACCTGGCGGGTGCCGGTGCCGGAGAGCATGCGGCGGCGGCTGCGGCCAATGCCAATGCGGAGGACGCCCTCCGGCGACGCCTGCAGGCGGACGCGGACGTGGAGCGCGACGGCAGCGACTCCAGCTGCTCGGAGAGCGTCGGCGGCAGCACCGGCGGTGCCTTTCGACCCACCTCCACGGGCAGCCCCAAGGAGGGCATGGGTGCCACGGCGGCGGCAGCGGCGGCGGCCGCTGCAGCGGCTGGCCTCAATCCCGGCGGCAGCTACCCCTCGCCGAACATCTCGGTGGGCCCACCGATCCACCCGTCGCCGCATCTGTTGCCTTACCTCTATCCGCACGGCCTCTATCCGCCGCACCACCTGGGTCTGCTGCACAACCCGGCTGCGGCCGCCGCCATGAGCCCCGCCGGCCTCAATCCCGGACTGCTCTTCAACGCCCAGCTGGCGCTGGCCGCCCAACACCCGGCCCTCTTCGGCCATGCCTATGCGGCGGCCGGACACACGCCGGTCTCCCCGCTGCAGGGCCTCAAGAGCCACCGCTTCTCGCCGTACAGTCTGCCGGGCAGCCTGGGCTCCGCCTTCGACGCCGTAACCCCGGGCTCGAATGCGAACCGCAGTGGTGGCGGGGGCGCCGACGGACCTCCACCCGGCGGGCTGGGAGCAGGCGGATCTGGCGGAGGAGTCGAGAACGGACCTCGCAGCCTCAGCTCCAGCCCCAGACCGCGGGCCTCCTCCCACTCGCCGCCCACGCGCCCCATATCAATGTCGCCCACCACGCCGCCCTCGTTGCTGAAGCGACAGACCCAGCAGCAGCCCCAGCACTCCCCCTCGGAGCTGAAGAGCATGGAGAAGATGGTCAACGGGCTGGAGGTGCAGCACAATGGCAGTGCCGCTGCTGCGGCGGCTGCTGCAGCCGCAGCCCTGCAACTGGCCGAGGAGACGGCCCAGCTGCACCACCACACACAGGCCCACGCCCACCACCAGCATCCACACGCGCACTCGCATCCGCACTCGCATCCGCACCAGCAGCCGCACCATGGGGCGACGGCGGCCGCCACGGATCAGTGACAATTACTGGACGGCCGCTCCGATTGCGAGGAGGACGGCCTGGAGCTGGAGCTCGAGATGGAGGACGATGTGGAGGATGACGAGGACGAGCACGACCGCAGCTCGGTGATCGATCTCGATGTCGATGTCTGACCGCAGACGGGTCTGTTGCAACGCCTTTAGCCTGCGCCCCAACTCAGCTGGGTCCGTGCCCCAGTCCGCCCCCATTGCCACTCCCGGCCTGGCCCTGGTCCTCGCCCGTGGCGGTCGTCTAGCGACCTCTCCCCCACCCCCTGAAGCACCTGCACGCCCCACTGTTGTATATAGTATCGGCGCGACCTCCCCCCAGCAGCAGAATTTTAGTATGTAGGCATTTGTAGTATATAGTGGAAACCCGAATTCCCTACCCCACCCCCCTCCAAGGATGTAGCCCTATTTCACTTTAGCCCTCTATTCCGCTCCTGAATGTGGATGGATGTGGCTTCGCTCTGGATTTGACCGCACAGGGAAAGTCCTTTTTTTTTGTCTCGTTTCTAAGCAACGTGTAGCCCGTAGAATCTCTGGTGGGGCCCAATGCAGAGCGAAGAAGAAGAACTTAGGGGGTGAGGCCGAGGGGAGGAGGAGGGCCGATCTTGGTTCAGTGGGGACTTGTCATGGAATGGACAACCCTTTAGACCATGAGACACCTTTGTAAACAGAACAGAAAATGGATAGGAAATGCAAGCAGAAGAAAAGCTCCTTATCTGAGCAAACAAATTTATAAATGGTATATATATCACACACATATATATACAAACATGCATCCCCCATACACAAACACACACACACTATCACACACCCTCACCCACACACATATATATGTATATTGATATTGTACGATTGGAAATAGCAACATCAAAGATGGCGCCTCTATATATATAAATATATAAATATATATATATATATACACATACATTTAGTACACATAAAGTATATAAAGATGCATATATATATATGTATACACACATTGTACGATTGTAATCTTAGTAAAAAGAAAAAACCGAGCAAAGATGAAGAAAAAAAACATAAAAAAGATAAAAAAAAAAATAAATGCAATTTTTTTCTTAGCTCTAGGATGAACAATTTTTTTTTTAGTAAACGTAAATGAAAATTAATTATAAAACCTATACAGATATAGTATATATATATACACATGGATATATATAAATATATATATAAAAAAAATAATTTATGTAGATGCTAAGTACCAAGATACCGTAAACACTCGAGCACATACACACCACACACACACACACACCCCCACTGACACACACTGACACACAAACAGCCCCCAAATTAATTTTATTTAGTTTTGGGGCCACCGTGGCCCGGGGCGATCCGCTCCTGTATATCCCGTGCGGAGACACGCACCCAGCCGAGACACGAACCCAGTTGCAGGCCCTTGGGGAAATGCTTAAAATTAAAACTAAACAAAATAAAACACCCACCCCCCAACCACCAAACTAAACTATGAGAACTTTTCCTAATTTAACCATACTTATATGTAATTTTTTTTGGCAATTTTTTTTCCTACATTTAAGTTCTAAAACCAAAGAACAAGATAATATTTTTTTGTATTTTTATTTTAAGGTTTTTTTTTTGTTTGTCTATTTAGAAGAGACTCGCTTTAGGCCCCATTCTGAGATGATACTGTTAGGGCGCGGCGCGAGTCTGATGTGTGTGTTTATATCATATATGCATATGTAGTACAGGTATACAATAAAAAAATATAATTTTTTTTAAATTAGTAGTAAATGAGAAACGGGAAAAGAAATGAAGTAGAAACTGAAAGAAATTCCTCTTTTGTTTTGCGTAAGTGAAAGAGAAAGAGAAAGGGATGAGAAGAGAAGACGAAAAGAGTTCGAATTCAACGCATGTTCCTCGCATAATTTAAGAGAGAGCGACAAAGACGCAAAGCTAACAGACAGGCCACGCCCCCTATACCATACTCCCCCTTCCCACCTTCTCACACACACAAACACACACGCAACACACACACACACACACAATACATACACAAAAAGAAAAGAAAAAGAATAAAAAAATACAATTTCTGTAGCAATTTGTTTTCCTTATAATCCGGATAATGCGAAACATTATCATCCCTAGCACCACCACCACCACTACTATCATCATCATCATCTTTATCACCTGCATTATGATATTAACAAACAAACAAAAAAGAAATCAAATGGATACTTTTTTTCTGTTGGTTTAGCTGTTTTTTGAATGAATTATACGCAAAAGCAATATTAATTATAGTTAATTAAATTTAAACAAATGCAAACAACCCGAAAAGAACAACAACAACAAAAACAACAACAGAAACAGCAACAACAACAACAACAAGAACAAATTCAATATATACAATACAATACAGTATATGTATGTATATGGATATGTATATGTATAAAAGAATATATATGATATATATTTAAATATATGTATATGTATATGTATGTATATGGATAAAATTAAATGAAGAAGCAACAACACCTCATGTCACTGCAATTATATATAAAAATTAATTAAACAACAAAAAAACAAAGGAAATTAAATAAAATTATTACTAAAAAAAAACACCACGACTACCATCGATATTTATTGTCCAACAAGAACCATGAAAATGCGAAATCAGTTCGTTTCGTGTTTTATTAGTTTTCCTGTTTATTATTTGCCTGGTTTCCCCATAGCTTTTGGCATTTGGCTCTTTGTTCTGGCGGTTTTCCCCTCCCCCTGCCCTGTGCGCTCTTCACCCCTCTGCCATTTACGGTATTGTTCATTAGCCTGTCGTTTGTCGTATGCCCCCCGCAACCCCGCACCCAAAAGGGAGCCAAAAGAGCAGTGCGTCAATAAGTAAATAAATAAATAAATACTGAAATGGAAATGGCGGACAAACAGTGCGTGGCATAATTAGCTCATCATCCTCCATGCACCATGCTCCATGCTCCGGCACGGCACACACATTCTCTGTCATCAGCCTTGTGGAGTCCTGGCGCACACCGGATGGACAGGGCTGCCAGGTAATTCAAAGGACTACTACCAGCGGATTACCACTGCGCTTCGCCTTATAGCTCCTAATGAGGATCCAAATCAAAGCCAAAGAGAAGTACGTGAGAGTACACGCTAGTACACGAAATGTTTTCAGTGGGTTGCCAAGAGAGTTGCCAAGGAAGTCCAACCGAAGGGATTATTCAAAAGCTCTCAAACGTTTCGAGAATGCCACAAGGATTCCCAAGATGTTCTCCGAATCTGTTGTCCCCAATCTTTGTTAAATAACTCGATT
Organism: Drosophila algonquin; assembly: GCA_035041765.1. Taxonomy (NCBI): domain Eukaryota; kingdom Metazoa; phylum Arthropoda; class Insecta; order Diptera; family Drosophilidae; genus Drosophila; species Drosophila algonquin. Next base: position 335,087 of record JAWNKY010000238.1, on the reverse strand, counting down.
ATATGGGTATCCTTCTGCCAACCCACTCAGCCTGAGAGATTGGACCCTGATGAGTTAAGCACTTTGCCAACTTTTGCGCTTGGCCCCACCCCCTGTCCGGATATCGAAGGTGTAACATTTAATTCAATAAAAACTTTGCCTGCAAATTGTGCACCAAATGGATAGAGGGGTAGCCGAGACACAGACACTTTGGATTAGGCGAGCGGCGATTATCGCCCGGCTCGAGTCGGCTAACCGGGTAACCCTCGCTGGAGTCGACGTCGAGTCGACTAAGCCAAGCGTTAAGCACTCTATGCCGAGCTAATAGAATTCGACACGAATGCTGAATCCTGCACTTGTCGCGGGCGCCAGATAGTGGATTAGCCGGAGATAAGGCTCCTGCTCCTCCGGGGGAGATTAGCATCATACATGTCCGGACCATGTCCCCGTCTCCGCAATCGAATGCGCCGCTAGCCCGCATCGGACGAGAGCTGTTCGAATGGTTGGTTACGCCTGACTGCCGTCGTCGTCGGTTGTAAATTGTAACGCTTCACTAGCAAAGGCGCAAAGAGAGCTTAAGTGCGGCAGTAAAACCCTTTGGGTAACGTAACCCTTTCTGCGGCCCACGCATAACCATACCCCCCACCCCCACCACGACCCTGTCAATAAGTTTGAGTGTTTTGGGCCAAAAGTCAAATAGAATTGAATGCGGAACATAAATTACGTATTATTAATTGCCGCCGCCACCGCCACCGTCGCTGCCGTCACCAACGTCCCCAGTGTCGCCAGCGTCACCACCACCACCATCGCCATCGCCAACTGCTCGACAAAAGGGTTATGTCGATGTTGACAACAATAACTTCCTCTAGCCACGATCCCACTCTCGCTCCCACTCCACCAAGCAGAGTCATTGGCTTCATTTCCCCATGCTGTTCAGCGAAACTATTCCAACTATGATTAGTAACGAGTAACGAGAGAGATTCACGAAGATAGCATCTTAATAGCGAGTATGGAAAGTAGGAGTAACGAGGAAGAAAAGTAATGGTTCCAATCGTAACGAATAAAGTAGCGATAGACAGCAGATCTCCTCAACGAGACGCACAACACATCTTCAAGATACTTTGTGAGAGTACTCTTTAGTGATCAAATCCTATGATACGTTGACTGTGTAATAAGTATGTGTAAAGCTGACCAAAGTCCAGCGAATGTAAAGTGGCTAAAGAATGCTACGATCAATAATCAACGAGTGCCAAAACAAAAATTTGAACACCTAATATTTACTCTCGTTGTGAGATCAACGAGCGAGCAGCTAAACCATTTGAGGAGCCATCAATCAAGAGAGCTTCCAGCATATCATTTCGGGCCAAACGACAAGAGCAGAACATGTAAACACTCGCCGATATAAATATTTAGATATCTCCGCCACTAACTATGAATTGGCATTATCATAACTTGCGTTTTATTGCCAAAACATTTATGAGACAGACAACCCCCAGAGAGGCGGACTGAAATGGTGGGAGAGTGTGCGTCAAAGTGCGTGTTGAAAGTTCTTGCGTACCCATGCTCTATGCCATGCCATGAGGGCGGTGCCAGTGGCAGAGTCGCAGCCATAATGATCATAATAATAGTTTTACGGGTTAGAGAAGTCACAGTCACAGCGACAGCCACAACGAGCAGCAATAATTTAGCAGCAACTCGACTCAATGGCCAACACGGACAGGGACACCGATACGGACACGGACAGCGACAGGGACAGGGACATGGCTGGGGACATTGGGTTAAATCGACGAAATGCTTGTCATACTTTCGATTCCGAACCCTTTTGTGGTGCGTAGACATTGCGTGAGTTGGCCCAAAGGGGTGGTGGCGTGGCCCAGCGCGGCCCGGCCTGGTCTTGCCTGGTTTCGGATTTTCCTGAGGTTGGTTCAAGTTTGTTATGCATATTTGATTAGTTAGCGCATTTTGTGGATACGCACAGGAAGTTGACTCTTTGCGTGCAGCACCGCGAAAGGGTTGCACACCCCACACTCCAATAATGTCATTCCCATCCTCCATCCGCCATCCACCATCTCCATCCCATCCCATCCGATCCGATCCCATGGGCGGAGTTGTTGTTGTACGTAAGCGGCCGCACGGCAGCAATTAAAATGCTCAACTTGTCAACAACGCATTCCCCGTACCCTGTAACCCCATCGCCCAACCCTGCCGTCATTCCTGCTGTCATTCCCTTTGCCAGGCTTTGATTTGTGAACAACAAAAGCCCAAAACTGTTGACAACCCGACAAAGCTGATGATGATGATGATTTCGATGGCGATTCATGTGATGATTCTGATTCCGATTCTGATTCTGATGATTCAGTTGGCGACTCTCTCGTGATGATTCTGATTCGCGTGAATGATGAGTGCTTGAATGGTATGTTCCCATTATCAAAGCTCCCCCATCCCGGAGTTCATTCAAAGAGTAAGCCCTCTTTTCGATTCTAAAAATGCAAATGAAAATGCTTCCAAAAGAGACACGATTCGCACGATATACGGGAGTGCACACAAATTTCTTTTAATATATTTACGAGTATATACACATATGTACATACAGGCATACATATGCACATGGGAAAGATCAATTTCCACAGGCAATGTCAAAGAGTGCTCTACGCTTTTATTATGAAATATTTAAATACCAAACAATATCTGTATCTGTACTCAAGTGATGGACAAAGCTGAAATCTATCTAAGAATATGTTCTAGTACCGCATGTTCTACTTCAAGTAAAAATTAATTGCGGCATATCCAACGTATTGAGTTTTTAGAATATTATTTGAAAGATAAGAAAGATCTTTTATTGAACTACACAAATGGTGTATAATGTTTAATATTAATTTATATGCCGTGTACTATGCAAAGTATTTCTCTGAGATGATCTTGTATTATGGTACCTATTTATTCTTGATCAGTTCTAATCATAGTGTGAATTTCTTAGCATGCACACTTTTTCCATTCTTTTGGTGAAGAATTATTCTCTCCAATTCCAATCATTAAAATTAAACGATTTTATGTTTATTTCAATTCTAAATCGTTCCCAAAACGCAAACGGATGCTGTATCTCCGCGTCGGAATTTGAGTCAGTTCGGAAGGATATGTTTAGATTAAGCCGAATCAGACCCGGACCCCACCCCACCCCCCGCAGATGACTTAAAAAAGAGAATAGCTGACGCAGTCAGCACCTCGGATACCGGCAACAGCAACAGCAAGAGAAAGGGCAAGGGCACGGCCTAATCAAGCCAAACACGGCAACGGGGTGGGGAGGGGAAGGGAGGGGAGGAACATCAGGCAAGCATTGGCAGTGCCAGTGTCATTGGCATTGCCATTGCCGTATCCTGGCTCTGATCATTTTATCAGCGCAATTTCCCCTTTTTACGATTATCCTCTCAAGCGCAACCGAGCCGCGCTCTGGGGCTGCGGCTGGGGCTGCGGATGGTGGATGGCGGATGGCGGAGGGCGGATAGCGGATAGCGGAGGGGGAATGGGAATGGATAGCTGCTATCAATACGTGGAAATTTGTTTTCAATTTTTCGGTTGCAGCGGTCATAAAAAGAGCTCACGCACACACACCTGTGTACTGTGTTCTGTGTTCTGTGCTGCTTGCCTCAAAGGGTTGACAGTCAGCCAGCGAAGGAGTTAAGGGGGGAACTGTTTGTGTGTGTGTGTGTGTGTGTGCAACCATCAAAATGCAAATGCGCGACCATAAATAATGTACCCAGACAGTGAAAGAGAGCGGGCAAGTCGGGAGACAAGCGGCCTAATAAAAACCACCCAAACGATTTAAAAAATATACAAAGACTACACTTTAGTCCATATTCGGACTATGGGATACCCGTTATTCAGATCTCATTTTAGAACAGCATTCGGATGGGTTTCGCCATCCTAAGGCTCTATCTTATCTATATATATACATATATATAGATCTCTGTTATCTGTAGTTGTGGGTACTATTGTTGCACTACCATTGCTCCATCCATTAGATGTTTTTCTTCCACAGTCTCCGGGAGGGAAACAACCCCTCGTATGGAGGGGGTCAAGGGGGGCATGTCGATCCAGATGCATCTACAGTGCGCGTATACCCTGTCTACTCTTCTGTACGATAACTTGGTATCACGAAAAGCGACAAAAACCAAGTGCTGCCAAAAACCCAACGAACGGCAGCAGTAGGCGTGGCATGCGGGGGATGTTGGTGGGTAAGAGAGCAGCAGCAGCATAGTGGAAGGGGGATGGGAATGGGGAAGGGGAAGGGAATGGGGATGGGGAAGAGGTAACGCTTCAATGGCCGCGATGACGTTCAACGTTCGATGACGGCGTTAAAGGGTTGCCAACGATATTTCAGTGGTCGCGTTTAAACGACGCGACAAATTAAAATTCCCTATATCCGGCCCCCTCCTCAGCAGATCCCCCACACCACCGACGCCAATATTCCCCTGCGTAGGCGTTGCTCTACAAGTTTAACCAAAAGTCATGCTCGATTAAATTGCTTTTGTTTTGCAGAGCTCTACGCCCGAGCTGGCCGGAAGTCGAGTTACCAAAAACTCAGAAAGCCCACAGATATTGTACCCCCGTGGTATACCCCTTTATACACCTTTCCCCCCCCAAACACACACACACACACATATCCCATCCATTGAGCTGTAACGCGTAGGTGCGGCCCCTGGAACGTTACGGAACGAAATGAAATGAAATGAAATGAAATGAAAGGTATAGCGTCTGGCGTCTGCTTTGTATGTGTGGAGGGGATGGAGGTGTAAGTGGGTGTGGGGGTGGGGAATGGTGGCGTAAATTTGAAAATCAGTTATCGGTCAATTTGGTGGCTAGCCACAAAAGAGCCGAAAATAATGTGGTGCGGTCTGGTGTGGCATTGTTGCTTAGCCACACCCCGTGCCACCCGTACAACCCATGCAACCCGTGCACCCAGTCTATTTGCCCCCCAACTGGGAGCCATCGATCCATTTACTTATTACCGAAAACATTTTCCCCGCATTTTCGGCAGCCGAAAAGATGACAAAATGCTGATGAGAAGGATGACGTGGATGATGATGTTGGACATTGATGATATCTGAGCCTGCCTGCAGTTCCATGGAACTCTATTTTGGGGTAAATTGCTGTGCCCCCATCCCCATCCTCAGCGCCAGCCCCAGCCCCATCCCCCATGCCATACCCATCCATATGGACAATCCATGGAAATGAGTGAACGGTGGACACCGCCGGACTAAATGACAGACAGACAGGCTGACTGACGGACAGACGGACGCTGCCATTATCCAATTTCCATATGCAAAGCCGGTTGACATTTTGCGGCAGCAACAAATCCCATTCCTCCACCTCCCCCATCCCCCATGCCCCATCCCCCGTCCGAGTACGAGTACGAGTGTCCCGGACAGACCGGGCTGGGCAGTGTTCCACTTGCATAGCAATTTCGCCAATGCCGTCGTCGTCACTTTGATTGATTTGACTTTTTGTGTGCTGCGATTTTCGTGTCGATTGGGGAGGGAGAATGGGGGCGAGAATGCGAGCTGTGGGAGGAGTGGGGACTGTGCGGGGGATAGCTTAAGTTGCATGAATCGATCGCACCGATATAGAGCCTTTAGGATTAGGTGTTGCTGAGCAATAAGCCCAATTGGCGAACGGAAAAAACTGTTACTGCTTTTCTCTCCTTAAGTTTGGGGAACAGCCTCACTTATTATAATCCAGAATACAGAAATACTCTATATACCGACTCAATTGTCAGTTGATTATCCCGACCAAAATCGGCTTAAATCTTCTGCGTTGCTCAAGATAAAAATTACTTATAAGATATATATCATAGCCCATACGGATTATAGCTTTCTTCGACTATAAGAGGCTGCTTTACTCCTTCGAGTAAACCGAGTATGTCCCCACAAAGAAGAAGTCATCAAATCTCCAGAGCGCTGTCCTGACAAATAAAGTAATCGAATGGCACTACAATCGAGTATCGAGGCGAGTGCTTGATCAGCTATCGAACTGGACGGCAACTGACAAAACAGCAGACAAAGGCGATTCGATTCTGACTCTGAATCTGAATCTGAACAATAGGTGCGGTGCGAGGGTGTGAGGAGGGGCTGGCTGCCAGGGAGAGCTTTATTGTCAATGCTCCGTTTAAAATTCCAATCGACACCCGAATGCGGCAAAGTTCAAGAGGCTGCTGCTTGCATAGGGATCCCTGGTAGGAGTACTACCTGCGCGGAGGAGAGTCTCGGTTTAAATTTCAGCTTGTGTCCAATTCCAAGTTGGAGTTGGAGTTGGAGTCGGAGTCGGAGTCCACCTTCTCTCACCTCTCTGCCACTCTCTGTCTGAGTGTGTTTGCGCATATTTTATGCAAATTATCGCATCGTTGCCGCGATTTATGTGACTGTATGACCCGACTCCCAGCTCCAACTCCAACCTCAGCTTCAGCTCCAGCTCCAGCTTCAGCTCTGAAACAGACACAGAACAGTTGCCTGTAGCCAGCAGCCAGCAGCAGCATCCACATCAGCAAAAACGAACAAAAATGTAAAACAATTTAACACTTTACACGACATTCAAATACTTTTGTGGGAAATTACGCCTCGGCCCACGGCCATGGCTACGGCCATGTCCTTAGTTTAGTCGGGTCTGTCCTCTCTTGTCCTGTCCTGGCATTCCGTCAGCTGATTGTTCCTCCTTTTTTTCCCAAGTATAAAACTACGAGTATCTACCCGGGGCACACACAAATGTCTGATTGTAATTGGTTTGCTGTTTATTGGGTGTCGTCGGCAATCGGCAATTGAAGCCCCAGCCCATCCACGCCACGCCACTCGATGGAGGCCTCGATGGTTGTTGGCTAGTGGGATACTTGGCTAGTTGGGATTCAAATTGAGATTGAGGTATGCACCAGAGTCCCAACATCTCTATCAGATCTATCCAATGATAGAGGGAGGAGTGGAGAGGAGGTAATGGGATGTTGTCCGGTGGCTCCAGCCGGCAATCGGGAGATTCCTGGCCAGAGTGCGCGCTGCACTTGGAGTAAATATCTCTGAATAGCTGTGAAATGTGGCAGTTCTGAATTAATTCATTTGGAAATGATTTGGTTTGGGTATTCAATCGGTTTTCAAATATGCATATACATATATATCTTTGTTAGTTCTGTATCGGCAAGGGATGGTTGAAGGTTGATTTTAAGGAATTAATATTTATTCAATTATTGTTTGGGCAACAATAGATGCAATAAATCGATGCTGTGTCGGGTTAAAGGTCAATTGTTCAACACCATCAAAAAACACAACGAGTCGAACAAGCAATAAAGAAATTGACAACAACAGCAACAGCACTAATATCGCCAGAGCAAAGATTTGGGCATAATAAATTGGCTACAACTGACGGATGGATTGTGGCCAACAGTGGCAGTGGCAAAGGCGCAGGCGACGGCGAGAGCCATGGTGGGGAAAGGACAAGATGCAGACGATGATGATGATGAAGATGAAGAAGCAGAAGCGACAGCCACAACGAAGAAGGAGAAACTACGCGCACGGCTGCACATTGGGCCCCCGAAACGCAGAAGGAGAGGCACAATGTGGCAAGGGTAGGGGCAGAAGCAGAAGGAAGCTGAAAGAAGCGCAAGGCAAGATGTGGCAGTGGCAGCAGCGTCACCAGCGGGGGGGTGGGCGTACAGAAATGGTGGTGGGTAGAGGGGAGCTGCTGCTGCTGCGTCCAGCATTTAACACTCAATTTAATACGAAATTTATGGCCAGCTTCAGCGACGACATGCCACCGTCTCCCGACTCCCCCTCTCCCATTCCCACTCCCACTCCTACTGCTGATTCCAATTCCGAATCGAGCTTCGACAGGGAGAGAGAACTCTTGGCACTTGGAGATTGGAACTGACTTGACGGACGCATCACTGCACACTTGACTGCCCTGATCGATGGTGGACAGGGGATAAAAGCCAACCCAAACAAATTAAAGACATTAGAGTTGATTTAATTTACGCCTGGACAGCTGACCCTGACCCCGCACCCCAGACACAGACACAGACACACACACCCACACACCCACCAGAAGCAGAACCGACCATAACGGGGACCTGAGCATCGACTGGACTGCAATTGGCACTTTTTATGTTTCCATGTGACAAATTGTCCAGGCCATGAACATCAACTGCCCTGTCCTTACCCCTCCCCCATTAAACTGCCCCTTATCCCAGAACGTATGTAGTTCCATATGGGCCCGCAGACCTCCGTTTAATTGCTGGGGTTGCGCCCTGCCTAGACGTTTTCCATGGAAGTTGCGAGTCTTTTGAGTGTCAATTTCGTAAATTACAACGATTTGCCCAAAAGCCAAAAGGCATAAGCCAGCTGCTGGCCACCATGCCACCAAAGATTGCTGAACAAGGACAAGGACAGGGGGTGACTCGCCAAGGGTTGTCCTTGTCCGCCGTCGTGGGGATTAAGCCATCAGGATAATGCGTTTTCAATATTCGCAAAGTAATTTTCTAATGAAGTGAAAAACAGGAATTGCATGGCCATTATAATGAGGGAAAGAAAGAACTCTTTTTTTTCCAGAGAAAAAGACTTGATCTCAGGGAGGATTTGATCAGTCCTGCGTTAAAAGGATTGATTCTGGTATAGCTCCAAACTCAGTCTTATTGAACATTTATTTAATTTAATTTCTACTACAGCGAATTTCTCCATTTGTTGTTGTCATCAAAGCAAGTTTCTTACCGCCGAACACAAAAATTAGAGTCCATCACATGGGATTGCTTATTGATCAAAACTGATCTAACCTTGGGGTCCAGTATCCAACTTATATCTTATATCATCAGCAGACCAGGCCCTTGCCTTTAGTACAAAATGAAGAGAAAAAGATTGCCCTGGCAAACGTTTGTCCACCACTTGGGGTTCCTCGCCGAAAACCCACTCAATAGCAAGGGATCGCTGATCCCTGATCGCTGATTGATCAAAGCTAATCTATCCTCCAACCTCCTCCTCCACCGACGATAGATTGAACCTAACCAACCATCGACAAAGAGATCCATTCCATTGAATGCGAGCCTTGGGTACAAGTTCCTCAACAGTTCTGGGCCCATGTCGGTGACGCCTCAATGCGTTCGGGAAGGCAGAGGCAGTGGCAGTGGCAGTGCCAGTGGCATAGGATGTATAGCTTTAGGTATAGGTAATAGGTATAGGGGTCCAGTCTGCCTTTAATGCCCTTTAAGGCTTATCGCGTGATACGATCGCATAGCCGAATGTTGTCTTCGTCTATATATTTCGCGCGCACATCACGGAGCAGAGCTGCCTGCCCAAAGCACATATGGGGCTGCCGTTACGTGCGATCGGCCATTTGGAACCGATCAATTAGCTGAGAGAACAGCACTGAAAAACAGGGTGCATGGGGCAGTGGCTGTGTGGCAGACGCAAATGTTGCGCACGATCGACGATCGACGAATGTAGATGGACGAGACATTTGCGGTATTCGCTAGCGCTTTGGGTCGGTCGGTCGATCGATAGCTGGGCAAAGTGTTGGCCTTAATGGGAAAATTGGTTTGGTTAAATGCTTGGCTGACTCAGTGCCAGTGGCAGGCAGTCTCTCTAACCGTGTCAGAGGTCAAAGGCATGGCCAGAGAGACAGAGCGACAGAGAGGCGATGCCTGTGAGTGAGGCTACCAATCTTGACCGTGGCCGCACCTGACGGTCCTTTCACACGCTGCCACTGCCACTGTCAGAGGCATAGGAACAGGCACTGGCAAAGGAGGCACAGCCACCGACTGCTGCTGGTGGTGCCGCCTCTGGTGCTGGTGGTGGTGGTGCTGCTGCTGCTTCTGCGGTTATGTCAGTTGGCCTGGCTATAATTTTTAGCACGAAGGGTCTGGTTCCTCTGACAATGCGAATTCACGTGTGTGTGCGTATTCAACTGTCAGAGTCCTTCGGTGTTTGGGCGTTTTAATCAGCAAATAACAAGGGCATGTCCCAAGTTCCCCAAAAACAAAGTAAAGAAAGCATTGAAATTGAATGGAAGGCACCGCCGCCGCGCCGAATGGGAGCCTCTCGTCGACCCTCAAGAATCGATATTGGTTTCGGATGCGGATTCGGAATTAAAATTGGAATTTCCTGCAGTTGTTTGGTGTCAGTTTGATAAGTCACCAGGGGAGCTTATCCACAGAACAATGCCCCAGTGCCGGTCCCGACCCGATCCCCACCTCTGGCGTTAACACCCCTACGGGTGTCCCCTATGCAAACAGCAGTTGGCATTCCTCCTCTTCTTCCTGCTCCTGCTCCTGCTGCTGAAGGCCTTCCGCTGTCAACTGTGGCTTAGTGGAGTTAGCCGAATCTGGAGTGGAGTGAATGGAGTGGCCAAAGACCTGGCTGGACTTTTGTTTTGGATCTTGAAACCGAAACGGTTGATAAATCAATCAGGTGACAAGCGATGATGGAACAACTACCACAGCCATTGCCACCTTCAATCCTTCCAATTTGCAGCCTTACGATTTTCAATCCAGATCTAAAGATGTAAATGGTACCTACAGGATTTATATGCATAGATTCAGATCAAGAATTTAAAAGAGAGAGAGAGAGAGAGAGTGAGGGAGAGAAGTAAGTAACCTCCTTCCAAGGTTTGAATATTCGAATATCATTTGGGTGCTCAAGTGGGGTCTCTCCCTTTCATCATCTCTGGTTCTGGCCAGCCTGGTTAAAGATTCATCTGCTCTTTGGATGTCTACCTTGGAGTGCTCTGCTCTTCTCCCCCTCCCTCTGCATCTCTCTCTCTCGTCTGTCTACTTGGGCAATTAGGATGTTGTGTGTTTCGTTTGGCTTTGCATGACTTGGGAGCATATGCTTATCCATATCCTTCATTCTCCATCTTCCATCCAGCATCCTACAGTCCAACAGTCCTACAGCCACATCCCATATTCCATCCAAAGCCGAACGGGATGCGATGCGATGCACACGTGGCCGGCTGATTAATCACGTAAATGCGTAGTGGAACAGAGCACTCTTCCAGCTGCATGCCTCATGCGGCATGGCCCCCAACCTCTCCTGGGTACGTGCAGCAGGAGAACACTTTTGCTCTAATGAACTAAATGGCGGCAAACGGCGATGACGACGACTACGGCTACGAGTACGGCGTGGGTCAACTTGAGTCCGAGTCCTGTTCTGGGTAGCTGCTGTTCCGTTTTGGGACTCGCTTGATGTGCCACACGCATGCGAATGATGCGGTGCCCCCCCAGACTCACAGAGTCACGGTCCCCCCACCTGTCCCCCCTGTGTCTGTGTTTGTGCCCGTGCCCCTGCCCCTCTTTGCGGCGGTGTTCCGGCAGCCAGTTGGTCAGTTGGCGACCCCATTAATATGCCATGCCAGCGCTGAAATTGCAGGCCATCCTCAAATGTCTCGTCCTCGATGGGGCAACAACAGGAACAGGCAACGGGCACGGGGCACGGGGCACCGTGCACCGGGCAATTGCAACGGAAATGTGTCCGGGACCAGGCCACTCCTACAAATGCACACACAAACAGAGAGATGGATGCTCCTGCTCCTCCTACTTAATTCCAATTTCCATCCCCATCCCAAGCATCACCAGCATCCCCAGCATCGTGTGGCAAAGTCTCCCGACACATCCCCCTCCCATCATCATGTGTTGTGGCAAGTTCTCTCGAATGTGCGTCAGTTGCAGTAGAACGAGCATAGAACGGAATGGATCAGGGAGCATGCCAGAGTTTAGCTGAGCCGAGATGAGCTGGCCAGGCCAAAACAATTTGGTAAGAGAAAAGTTAACTCTTGCCGTGGTCGCTCATCATTAACACACACAAGCTGGGGCAGGCACACAGAAGGAGACACAGGGCGAGTCTCATCGAGGGAGATATGTATAGGGTGGCGAGATGCAGATACAGAAGACGCAGGGACAGCCACAGAAGGAGGCACAAGGGAATCCACAGGAGGAGACACAAAAGCCAGGCACAGAAGGAGACGCAGTGGCAGCCACAGAGGGGCAGAAAACGGAAGGGACACAGAGGCATATACGGAGGTACGAGTAGTACGAGTAGTAGATGATGAAGCCCACGCAGAGTTTACAACAATTCAACTTCAACCAATTGAGTTGCGTCCACCGCACACACACACACACACACACACACACACACGCACAATATTTGGCAGATACTGTGGCACAGAAGAGCAAGGGGCACATATATAGGGAGGGAGAGATGGCAAAGGTGAGCAGGGGAGGCATGCGGTACTCAGGGGGTGTGCAACTCCTTGTTACTTTGGGTCAGAAACCAGAAATGGACATGCAAACAACAAATGGTTTACGTGCCCCTTAACTAACGGACATGGCATAGCATCCCCCACCCCACCACCACCACCAAAGCAAAAGGTGGTGACCCCGACATTGCTTTGAGCAGGTTCGCTTTTCACAAAATCGACAGCTCTTGGTGTTCCATATACGAGTATAAGCATAACCGGAAAAATTATATTTTTAAACATAATTATACTTAATAACAATTATGCACAATAATTATTTTTTAATAAAACTCTAAATGGAAAAATGAAATAATTTTCGGAGTTTCAACAATTTTAAAGGCCAAAAAAAGTGTTTTGTTTTTATTATCTTTTGTTTTATTTAGTAATTTCAATTTATTATTTTTGTTATTTTTATTATTGTACTTTTTTTTTAATTTAACTAGTTTTGTTAAATGTGTTTGTCTTGGTTGAATTGGTACGGATATGTTTTAATAATAACCATCAAATAATATTTATTTTAAAGCTGTAGCACTGCATAGTCCTTTGCAGGACTACATGTGAATGGATCTAGTATTCGGGAAGGGACCTGTTTTTTTTTGGACTGAAGATACGTATTTGATCACGGAATGCCTATGCTTCACATATATCTTCCTTTGTGGCAGAGCCAAAGCGCACATTTGTCCCGTCACATTGAGCATAGCAGGTGCTCCACTCCCACTACTTCCCCCGTCTCTAGTCCATCTTCTGGGTGACAAAATGCGAAGGTAATTGCTGTAAACGAGCCGTCTCATCGCCGCTCCACAATCAATTCGCCTTTGTCCTGGCGTTCTTAACTTCATTATACCCCAAGTCGTTGGCTCAACTTCAACATCAACCTAGTCCCACCCCCAGCTCCATCCCATCCCGACATCCCGAGTCCCAGGAACGACATGCCACCTTCCGGTTAAGCGTCTGAGGAAGCGTCTGTCCGACAGGCAGGAAAAACTAAATGAAATAAAGCCCTGCGGTTTTTGCGTCTCAACCGCAACAGCAGCCCATCATCCCCATCGGTCTCTTGGCCAAAGCCAAAGCCAAAGCCAGGGCCAGGGCCATCTCCAACTGCGCTGGAAGCTTGTGGGGTGCGGCGAAAGTGGGGGGAAGCTGTGATAATTTGGGTGCAGCGCGGCAGTCACCGCGGGAAATGTAATAATACATCCGAAAATCAGTTGTTATTATTGTTAAGCGTAAACGATACAGGCAAATCCGCATACCCTTCCCCTACCCCTACACCGACCCCTTCCTTCCTTCCGCAGTACGCACTTTGGCTTTGGTGGCGGTATAATCACAGTAATCATAAGCCCAGCCAGTCCAGAGCAGAGGGTTGCTAGCCCTCAAGTTGAAGCTTCCTTTTGCCGCTGCTGCTGCTGCTGCCGCTGTTGCTGTTGATTTTTTTTACGCTGACTCAATAGAAATGTTTTTGTGCAATTGCGGCTCATAAAATCACAGCGGGTTGGCGTCTGGCGCGATCAAACCGAGCCGAACGGCCTCTCAGACCTCTTCCGAGACCCAGGCCCAGGTCCAGGCCCAGACCCAGACCCTATGCAAAACGATGACAGCAGCAATAAAAATTTCAGAGTCTGTCTGTGTGCATCCCCCGCAATGCTAGGTCGAGCGTGCGCCCATCCAGAACATGACCGACGACAGCCAAAAAAACAAAAAACAAATGGAATCCACTGAGATTCCATCGGGCATCGGGTGGTTCAGCTCCATGAGAAGCTAATTGGTTGAGAAAGGAGAAGCATTGGGGCAAGGATATGATGGACTCCCTAAGGTTTATGCAGATGAAGATCTCGATGAAAAGTCTATATGATGATGATTTAAAATAAGGATAATAGAGAGATGGGATGATCCGTACCTTAGATTTCCATTAGTCCCCAGCCAATGTTGAAAATTGCATAAGGGAAGAACTGCGACCCCCCTTAGTTGTGGAGTAGCCTTCATAGATAGGGCGGTGCTACATTTAGCGTCCAAGGCTCTCGGCAGCCATAACCATAACCCTTTCCGAGGCACCTCGAGACGAGTGCTCTCAGCACTCCAGCTGAGGGCTAAATGGAGGAGCCACATCAATATTAATCAGCATAAGCTTCGCCGTTTATGGTTGCCATAGTCAGAGCTGGGTGTTGACACCCACGGCCCGGCGAGGCTCCAAAGAGTTGTCCCTGGGGGTTAGGAAAGCGGTCGGTGGTTGGGTGGTGCGGAGGTGCCTCCAAAGTGCTGCGTGTTTGCTGCTGGTTCTGGTTCTGTTTCGGTCTGTGGCTTTGCTTTTTCGGCGATGTCACCGCCGCTTTGCATGTCTCGAGCAAACAAAAGGTGAGGGAGTCGAAGCATAGCTTCCACTGAAAGAGTTTTGGATGGGCTATGGGACATGGGATTGGTTTGGTTTGGTTTGGTCGCAGGAGTTGAAAAAATTAACGGAATAATAAACAGGCGCTGCTAACGACACGCGGAGCGGAGCAGAGCGGAGTCATCGTCGCTGTCGTCGCGGGCATTCTCAATGGGAAGTGGAGTCAGGGAAGAGCAGGGAAAGAATGAAATGTATAAGAATGAAGGAGTCAAAGAAGTCAAAGGAGTCTCTGGCACGAACTGTTGCGAATTAATTGTAATTCATGCGCCGCAATTATCACAGAAATAAAAAGCCAAAACTTCTGTTATACCCCCTGCCTCCAAAGACCCGACCCCAAAAAATACTCTACCCCCCAAAGTTTCAATCGTAAAGACTCAACCCCAAAAAAAAAGACACTGCCCCTAGACGAACCTCTACCGAATGGCAGCAAGTTTCAAGTTGGGTACCTCAGTGGAATCTCATTCCATACTCCCACACCATTCCGTATCCAATCTTGGAGGGATTGGAGCGTTATACGCTCCAACCTCTACGCCTCCAATCTGCCCCGTTTCGAAAACAACTCAAACTGTCAACTGTTTTCGAGGTCATAGCCTAACAACGCGACAACCACAGCAATGGAGGAGGAGCACTGGAAGGAGACGAGGACGGATACGGATACGGAACATAGGCACGGAGACAGAGACGGAGATGGGAGGCTCGGCTCTCGCGCTTATTTAGTGACACTGATGAGTGGGCGTGGCAATAGCAATGAGCGTTAAAGTGAGCAGCGCCAGCCAGGCATAACGTTACTCTTGGGCCTCAGAGACTCCGCTACTCCCCTCCCCTTCGTTCAACTTTTAATCAGGGGCCTTCTTTTTTTGGGGAAGTGGGCGTGGCAGTGTGCAAAACTTTGCGCTCTTTTCCACTTTTCTTCTGGGAGGGGAGGCTCTGGCCACAGAATTATGTTGATTGGCAGCAATTTGTCATAACGTAAAATGAGTTTGTTGTCGTAACAGGCGCGAGGCTCTTAACCTCCCCTCCTCCCCTTCGAGCCCCTTGGAAGCCCAGTGGTAGTGTGGTAGTGTGGGTGGGTGGGCAGGAAGCCGAGGGAAATATGTCGATAAAAACAAACAAATTAACATTAAATGAAAAGATTAAGTGTTGAAGTTTTGCCCTTTTGCCAGGCACGACAAGACGCTCTCCAACCCCTGACCAGGCTCTACCTTTGGCGCTCAGCCCAAGCCCCATGTGAGGTTATGTAAGCAACAAAATGGCGGAAACATGGGAACATTTTGTGACCGGAAAACAAGACATTGACATCAGGTGAAAGAAAACTCTCTTTCATGGGAGAGTAAAAGCGAGTAACATTATTGCTTTATTTAAAGATTGAGGTTAACGCGTTCCTCTCTCTCAGTGAGAGAGGTTACAAATAAGATTGAGGTTAGAAAATGTACTCTCTACTAATTCAAAGAATTCTATACTGCAGAAACAGAAAACTTTTCCGCTTTGATTAAAGTTTGAGGTTTTGGAAAAATGGCTTCACTTAAGTATGGTTTTTAATCAACATATTTACACTCGCCTCCTTGTGCACACACTTAACGGACTACCACACTTTGAGGTTATGTGTGAGGAGTCTGCTGAAGTTACTTTAGCGTTGATCTCCAGAATGTATTTCGTACGCTGGTCTACGGAATGTTTTGTGGCTTTTGGCTGCTCTACGCGCATTTCTTTCATTTTCTCCTGTTCGTCCTCACTGATAAGGACCATCTGCTCCTGTTAACCCCACATCCACTCTAAGAACAGTTTCCTCTTTCACTCTTCCACTCTCTCTGTACCAATCAGAATGAGAACTGGGAAAACTGGGAACGCGCTAACAAACAGCCAGAGGCGACTGCCGCCACAGCCGGATGTTGAACAATTTCAGGCTATTTAACTTGCCCCAGTCCCAGCCACAGCCGCAGCAGTGCAGCAGCAGCATAGACCCGGACCCGTACCGACCACGCTTTGCCACGCTTTGTTGACAATAGTTTCACAGCAAATTAAGAAAAGGTTGGACACAGCGGCAGCCTCCACTTCCTCCCAGAAATTTGTGGCAACACTTTCTATGCAAATAGCACACACACACATAGAGAGGGGGAAAAGTACAGTCAGCGGAAGTACAGTCAGACGCAAAAGGCAGACACTGTAACAGCATCAGTAACGCTCGCTCACATGCTTTTGCATGGGGCTGTGTGGCTGTGTGGCTGTGTGGCTATGAGTGTGTGTGGCAAGTTTTTGGGGCAAACTCTCATAAATCTTCCCTTTACACAATGTTGGCGGGTCAGTTGTTGTCCCCCTCCATGGCTCCTCCTTCTTTCATCCTTTATCTTTGCCCCCACCCGCCTCTGCATCCACCACAGAGCCGTAAACTTTTGACCAGCTTTGCATATTCGGGGGCGGCAGCTGTTTAGAGTTCTGTTCTCCACATGCGTAGGGCGGGGCATGTGTCAGGCAGGCTGGCGGAGGGGAGGGGCTAGGGGGAGGAGAGAGGAAAGTTTTATTGAACATATTGTCTAAATAACATTACCCACACCCACACACACACACACACTGAGCCTAGTTAAAGTTTTGGGAACTGTTCCTATCTCTATCTCGCTATCTCTCTCTCTGCTCTTCGAATAGGTTGGTGTAGTTTTGTGCTCAATTGAAATTAATTATGTTTTTGGCGGTGGGGATATATTCTCGACAATTTATGCGCCATAAGTTGCCCCCGCAAGTGTGTGGGGGCATAAATTGTTCTGGCCAGTGCACCGTTCAAAGAGGATAGCTTGAGAGCGCAGGGAATGCAGGGGGCAGCAATTCTGGCAATTTCCATAATGGCTGAAATTACACCGGAGCACAGGCACATGCACAGGCACGGGCAGGAGCAGGAACACCGTAAGGCTGCCAAACGTTGACAAATTTCCAATCGAGTGTCGCCTGACACATTAAACGCCTGTCGCACGGTTCTTTCTGCTGCCGTCCTGTCCTGCTCTGTCCTGTCCGGTTCTTGGTGCTGTCTCCTTGGCTTCTGGATGAGAAAATTACAAAATTTCATGTGACACTTCATAAAAGAGAATCCAATCGCAGCGAGTAACGGTCGGTGAGGCCAATTGGCCAGTCAGAGAAAATTACAGCACGAAATTGACTCTGTCAAAGTGCAGGCGGAAAGTAGAGCCCCAAAACACCAAGACACCAAAACCACAGACCCATTCGCGGACGTAGTTTGCATATAAAGCAGCTGACAATTTTTTATGAATGGAACCTCGAGATCAACTTCAACCCACTTGTATCCCCCTCCTCTCAGAATGTCTTTCGATATTGGTAATATCACTGGGTACTGGCACTGGGACTGGCACTGGGAGCGATCTTATCGGTCTGGGGCTTTGTCGCCGCTGCTTTCACACCAGCGAGACAGACAGACAGACAGACGGAAAGACAGAGAGACAGAGAGACAGACAGACAGGCACACACCTAGACGCTAGACGAGGGTCGCTGACACGCGCACTGCGATCGTGACAAGTGCAATTGAGAGTCGGAGAACAATGGCAGAGAGAATCCAGAACCGAGAAGCGAGAGAACTGAGAACCCGGATAATTGCCCTCGTCTCGTTTTCGGGGTGTGTTTGTGTGTGTGTGCGCCAGTGCGAGGCGCTTCCAAGAAGAGGCTCTCCATCTAGGAAATGGGTTTGGAAGACATTTAATAATTCAACCGACTTGCCCTCACCCCCCAACGATCATAAATTGTTGATTCAGCTCGCTTGACCCTCCTCTTGGAGGAACGAAAATTGGGTGAACGAAAATTGGTCTAGGAGGGAGGAAGGGAAGGCGCCACATGATTGAGCTCAGATGAAAGTGGGGGAAATTCTGTAGAAGCGGAAAAAGTTGGGAAATCTGAAGGAAGTGCGAGGAAGGTGGAAAGGGAAGTCGCAGCTTGTCTTAAGGACATCCTGACAAGCTATCGCCCAAGTGACATTTCACACACACAAAACGAGCACTTCACTAAGTCCCCATGAGGTCCCCCTTCACCCCCCAATACCTACATATGTATGTGGATGTGCTTCACACCTGTGGACCCCGACCAAGAAGAGGGAAATCCCAATCCCCTATCCCAATCATAATGTGAATGTGAATGCGAATGTGAAGGAGCAGCTGAAGCAGCAGAACTAACTGGAGCGGAGGCCGAAAGTGGCACTCGTCAGATAATCGCAAAGGGCAAGAAGCATCCTCAAGAAAATGATATATAAAATGGCAAGCGACTGGCCTTGCAACACTCTCCGCCCAACGCCCAATGCCCTCCGCCTCCGCGAGCTCCACGCAGCTGGAAAGGCGTCGGGCGGGCAGTGGTGGTTAGGGGTGGTGGCTGGGTGAGGCAACCAGGAGTCGACACATCAAAGCAAGTGCACAAATTAAGCTAAACAAAACCAAACAACAGGCAACACAGTCCAAAGTCCACACACACACACACACTCTACTGAGGAAGCCAGGAGCATAGTCGCAGGGAGAGTCCAGAACAGGGCCAGGGCCTCGCACCTTTCGGAGGGATTCAACTTTGAAGACCCCCCTCGACGGACGCCACTGATTGGGACAGTGTTGTCGGCATTCTTTCAAAGCTCGCCCTTCTCTCTTTCTCTCTCTCTCTCCAAGCAAGGTTTGCCCCAAGTTGCAGGCAGCCCCAGATGAAGTTGCCCCACTCGAGCGCACACACTTGGGGCATGCTTGGTTAGGCATGTATGTGTGTGTGTGTATGTGTTGAAGAAAGTTCAACTTGAAAGTAGCTGTACTCAGGGATGCCTTTTTTCGCAACTTTGCCGCCACCTCAGCCCGTAGACGCAGCAAGGAGCAGGACGCTGACGCTGACGAAGAAGAGGACAACATTCTTTGGCCAAGAAAATTGTGAATACACCCAGCATGAAGAACATGTGGGCTACAGTGGAGTAGGAGTGTGGCCTACCCTAGACAATACTTGAATCAGGGGTCCATCGGTCAATTTATCGATAGTCCCGCACGACAAGAAGAAGGCATTGCCAGACCAGACTGTGTAAGGGTATGCATTGGAGGTAATCATTGTCGAAGCGAAAGAGTTTCCAACTATAATCATTGACAATCTGCAGATTATTAGATATGGTTTCAATCACATAACGAAATTTCCTTCTGGATAAGCATCTCCCAATAAGTCCCAAAATTAAATAAGTATATTTTATTACTCGTGGAAAGAATTTCCTTCAATTCCATTTCCCAATTTGTAAATTGAAAAAGCGATGTCATGTTATCACACGTCCACAATACCAATGGACATTCTTTTATCGCCCATCATCATATTACAATGTGGATGGAATTCCAGCTGAAAATCAATGTTTAGTAACCGTTTATTCCATCATCATATTTAAAGGAAATTTCAAATTAATGGCCGTTTCCCAGCCACCTGTTCCATCTCCATCTCATTCGAAAAGAATTCCAATTCCAATTTCAAATGCAGTTTCATAACAAATTGAAGAAGTCTTTGGCACACACACATCTTTCTCTGGGGTAATTAGAATTGAAATTGGAATGCATAAATACTTTCGATTGCTGCAATCGATTTACACAATTTTCCATGGCATTCATACGAAGAAGAGCTACAATTTGCACTCAGAGTATTCTGTTTCTGTTTCTGCCCCTGCCCCTGCCCCTACCGCCACCCATGCTCATGCTCATGTGCCCCCGTCCCAGGCATTAACTAATTTTATTAAGCCATCATCAAAGCCAGGCAAATTGCAGCAGGCAACACGAAGATGAAGAAGACGTTGTTGCGGAGGGAAAACCTAAAAGGAAAAACTGCGGGCTGGCTACAAAATTAAATGGACTGGAAAACTGGTCACTCTCCCACACCACAGGCACTCGTACTCGCCCTCGCTCTCCCAACGACCGGCCATGCGGGGTGGAACGAGCCAGGGCGCCTGGCACGTCTCTGCTGTCCAGTCGAGAGTGCGTGCATAAAACATAGCTTATTACAACAACCATTCTTCGGGGAAGAGTACGCCGAAGCATGAAATACCCTGGAGGACTCTAAGGCTACCAAAAGTGCGACTACTTCTTGGGAAGTTTGAGTAGTTTAAGTATCCTGGGACAAACATTTTAACTGCCAATTAATATACATACTAACTGTATGTAGCTTCAAAGCAGAAGCCAAAGATGATGCTGGTAATGAAAAAACATATTTGATATTTATTCTCTCTTTCTGTTGTGTCCGGCCAATGTGTATACCCGCAGCAAGGGTATGTATAGAGAGTGGCAGCAGCAGAAGCAAGAGCAGGAGCAGAAACAGGAGCTGCGACATGGAGCAACGACAACATTCCCCAAAATTTCGTACACAGAAGGAAGCTCGATGCAAATTTTGCGTTTGCTTGCTCTGGCTACTCCAGCTGCTCCTTCTCTTGTTGCTGTTGCTGTTGCTGCTGCTGTTGTTGTTGTTGTTGTTGTGGCAGAAACTAATGGGGCACAATGTGTCCACACACACATACACGTATGCACACTTGCCTCGGGTCCAGAGCAAAGAGTCCTGGCCTCAAACATGAGCTAAATCATCTGTAAATGCGGGCCTCAGCATCAGGCCTGCCTGGGTTTCAGTTCGGTTCGGTTGAGTTTGCTTGATTTTGGGTTGGTTTGCTCCGTTCTGGCCTGGTCTGGTCTGGTTCAGTCTTTTCGGGTTTCGGGGTTCTCTGTTCTCGGTTCAGTATGGTCTTCCACCTCCTCAGGCCCAACGGCGGCCTCATCAGCCTGGCCATCATCACAGTCGACCACGTCGACACAATCCAAACGCATTACGCATGTGTGTTTGGGTAGATGTGTGTAGGTGTAGGCTCACAATACGAGTGTAGATGTGGGTGTGTGTATATGTGTGTGTGTGGGTGTGTGTGCATGAGGTGGGTTTTGGGTGATTGGGGGTTGGGGGCTGACCAGAGGGGATGTTGCCGCTGACTCTGACGCTGCTGTGTAGCCGTTTCAGGCGAGAAAATTAAATTGGCCAAAAGTTGAATCCATAACTTTTGGCTATGAACTGAACACACACATGGTCCTACGCCCCCCATCCGCCCCCTCCGCCCCATCATGCCATGTGAAATGCCTGTGAAAATTGAGTGTGTCCAGCGATGAGGAGGCAAAATGGCAGGAAATATGGGATGAAAAAGAATATGTAGAGGAGAGGATGGAGGATGGCGGATAAAGGAGAACATGATGATGAGGATGGATGGCAAAGTGTATGAAGCAGAGGATGAGAGGAGTCGGCCATTTTGGGATTGTCCAGAGAGTGGGGGACAAAAATGCTGGCAATGGCAATGGCTGTAATGTGTTCGCAGAGTGGAATGAATCTGAATAAATCCGAACAGCGATAAGACACTCACAAGGATGTTATCGATTAGAGACCAGAGGTGCATTTATCGAATGGCCCAAGCTTCTTGATCAACATTCACCTACTGCTCTTAGGCAGATATTGCTTTTATTTGAAGCAAAAACACTATAAATAACCTACTTGAAATCATATAACTAGAATCCAAGCAATCAAATATGTACATATGTACATATGTACAACAAGAACTAATTGAGATTTATCGTTCGACTTAAAAAACACACGTTTCAATACATAAACAATAATCTTAAGTATTACGATTGATTTAAATTCAAATAAATATAGTCATACAGCCATGGTCATATAAATAGCACAAAAAAATGTTTAATTTATGAATTGCTTTTTTTAGTTCAAACAATTTTTTTTTTTACAAAACAACTTTGGCTCTTCATAGCTTCACTTATTAACTAGTTAATTCATAAGGAAAAATATAAAAATGTTTTGAAACGAAATAGATACAAATTAAATAATAAAAAAATAGCGAAATTTGGGTGGTCACAGAAATAGCGCACTGTATGTACTATAAAAATTCTGTTCAAATTATGAATTATTATTTTATCCCAATCGGGACTGGAATGCTTAAGCCGCCAATGTTCTGTTAAACCATACTACCTTGCATTTTTAGAATTACCAGCAAAATAATTTATTTGAAAAAAATCAATTAAAAACAAAAAAAAAGGACGAACATAACAACAAAAATGTAATACCCGAAATTCCAGGAAAAGTTATTTCTGGCAAAAAAACGGAATGCAGTAAGTATGTGGGCGACCTGACCCAACTCCTCCTCAAGGGCATGGTCGCCGAAGTTTCCATATGCAGGCAGACCAAAAAAAAAAGCACCATTAGGTGGGGGCGGTGGGGCGGATGCGAATGCCTGGGATCCATCCCGACGCGCTCCATTTTCGGGGTCACTCTAATAAACAGACCATTCTCCCTCTCTCTCTCTCTCTCTTTCTGATTGTGCAAGTGAGTAAGGGAGCGTGGTAGTTCCACGAAGTCGCCAACCTGCGTGTGTTGTATGGCCCCCAAAAATGGCGGAGGGAGCATGTATAGTGCGGAGATCGAAGAGATGAGCGGGAAGAGGGACTGTTTCTATGTCTGTGTGTGTGTGTGTTTCCTGTTTGTTGTTGCCTTGTTGACTGGAAAATATGACCGCCAGCTGTTTGTTGTTCCGCCCCTCTTTAACAGTGTCTCCCCGGGCCAATCCCATCCTTGTCTCCATCAGACATTCAGCAGGACATGTGGGAGGCGAGGGTCGAAATTTATGCGCTGCTCGACCAAGTCCCCAAGACTCCCAGCTCTCTTCGCACCATACATCAACGCTGAATAAGTATTTTTCGTTTTTTTCCAGCTTCCAGCTGAGGAGTCTTTCCACCAGTTTAGAACATTCCCACTTGACTCTGTCGTGGGCTTTGTTTTATCTCTGGACCAGTGACGAGAAACCATTTTCCTCTCAAGTCCAAGCCATGCCGCAAGCGGACAGGCGCCATCTAGCCGATGGCATGGGCAGCGCGAGGGCGCCATCTGTTGTGCGACGACAGAAGCGCGATTCTCAGTCGCTAAGAAAAAATGTGGGCAGGCTTCTTCAACCTTCTCTCTGGTCTTTTGTCGCGATGTGACACTTTAGGGGTTGGTTGCTTTCGTTCTAGGGCTGTGGCCTAGGACGGGGCTGTTATCCCTGTCGTGGCAGGACAGGAGGTACGCGTACGCCTTGAAGGTACACGATCGAGTGTGGATTGTGGATCGCAAATCCAATCGATTCTGGTTGTGAAAGTAAATATCCAGGAATGGTCGACTAAGGAAGTAACACTATACAAGTATGTGGAGTGTGGGGGGTCCATGCAATCATAGATGACGCGATCTGCGTTCGCTGTCTGGAAGGGAATGCCTACTTGTTGCACTTTTTTGGGGCTTCCAATTGAGATGAGAATGCTTCCTTCGGGGTTCTTTGCTACACCCCTAGCTGTCTCCTGTCCTTGCTTGCATGCGGATACTGTCTCTATCGCTCTATTCATGACCTTCTCTTGGTTTGCTCCTGGTCCGTTCTCATTTTGTCGTCCCGTCCCCCGCTCTAAGGCTGCCCAAACTGTCACAGTCCTTCCCTGGGCCCTTCCTCTTAGCTGCTGCTGGTCATGTGTCACCATTGGCCAATGCCGCTCTAAGGATAACGAAGACGACACACACAGACACACTTGCACTCGCACTCACACTCATACAGCCACAAAGCACTGACACTCTAACACTCCACTCTCTCTGGGACTCGGAGACTGACACACGGCTTTGCGGAAAGAGAGAGACAGCGCGGGGGCGGCCAGAGAGTGAGTGTGAGTGTAGCACGAGGGTGGTTTCGTCGTCTAATGCAGTCGGCAGGCGGCAGCGCACACATACACGAGTGGGCGAAAGAGAGAGAGAACGCTGCGCTGCCGGCTACGCTGCCGTGGTGAGTTTCTCTTTCTCTCATTTCGTTGGCTGCGCTTCGTTTTCTCGCTGCTCTGCTCGCCGCTCTCTGTTCTCTGCTCTCGTGCTCTGCTGTAGCTGCCGTTGTCGTCGTTTTAGATTTGTCACCAACTGCGAGACGCAGGACGTCATGGATGGCAGTGGGTGGGTCGGAGGGGAGGGACGCGTGTCCTGCCTAGTTCTTCCTGCCCCTGTTCCTGCTTCTTGTCATTTTTGTTGCTGCAACATTTGGCAGAAGACATTGACAGAAGCGCCAGCCCAGCCGCCGAATGGCTCTTCCGTCATTCCCCCTCCCCACTCTCTTACTGCGTGAGTGTGTGTGTGTGTGTGACAAAATGGTGAATTCTCTCTGGCCGTCGTCGTTTTACATGGCGTTTTCTAATAAAATGGCAGCGTCTGCCCCTCCTGCCCCTACCCACAGCCCGGGGCACACCTCTTATTGAACCTCCCCCTCCTTCAAGCATCAAGCTGATGGTGCTTTTGCCACTGCCACTCTGCCATCCTGCCACTCTGCCACTCACTGAGAAGGAGGCTGCCTGCCTTGGCGATGGCGATGGCGTTGATGCTGGTGTTGGTGCTGGTGGTGGCAAAGCTGTTCATTAGAGTGATCCTGATTCACTCAAGTCTTTTGCTTTTAAGCTTTCATCGATTGGATTCTCTAATTGACTCATTCTTCAAGTACGTCAATCCTACAGAATTTGTTCCCAGGAGTGTTATTCTATAAGCAAGGACAATCTGAAGCCATCGATTTTGAGAAAATTCTACGATTTAATGGCTAATAGTTTAAGTATCTACTCGTATCATAATGTATTTATCGGGTTAGCTATATATGCATTCCGTGTATAGTATTTTCCTTAATTTCAGGATTCACCTGAGAAGCTTCATTTTGGCCCAACTGGTGTCCTTGTCAACCCTATTGTTCAGTTTCACTCTAACTGACTGGGGCCTCTGTCTTGCTGACATTCCATAAACAGGGTCCATTCTACGCCCACTTACACCCCACAAACGTCCACCCACAGACACGGGCATAGATGTCCGTTCAAAGGGATGCCGCACTTACATTTTCTCTTTTCTTTTGCTAGTCCAAATCGTTATCTTCATCGAAGCTACATTATTCTATACGTAAATCTGTATAGAATGTATCATTATAATTGATCCCCTGAAATATATGTATATGAATCTTATCCATACTAAATTCATGTGAAAAATAATAAGGACACTAGACTCTTTCAGCAGAAGCTCTATAAAATTACTATTTTCAGTCATTTCGAAATTATCAAAAATTGTTTTGAGTTGGTTTATTTTTTCGCTTGCAAAAGTAAAACAGAAAACAACCAACATTAACGGTTTAACATATTAAAAAAAAAGTATTAATAATATTTCATAGACTTAATAGATTTTTCTTAATAGAAATCATAATAATAGAAATTAATAGAAATTATTTCTCTTGGCTGTGCAAAATAATAGGGACACATTCCAGCTACGCTTGGACATAAAAAACTTGCACAGAAATTGATTGTTGTATCCAAAAATGGCCGAAACGTTGAAGTATTTCAAGAAAGTTCTGGAAAATGCAATAAAACATATACAACATAAGTCACAAATGGAACCACCTGAACGGATAGGCAAAATATCTCAAACTCTTCAGCTGAATATGCTGAGAAGACTCATCTATGCACATTGCCGATAAACAAACGAACAACAAAACTTATACATATGTACATATGTATGTATGTATGTCCCTAAATTCGTCGATCACTGGGCATACGAATTTCTATGGATATAAACCCTTTTAAAATACAAAAAATACTTATGTATATGTATCTAACAATCGAAAGTCCCAGAGACCACCAAAAAAATTCCTTGTCTATCGAAGAAGGACATACCCAAGATGATTTCAGTCTATATACATATTTACTCGTACATATGTACTTCACTATGTATGTTTCTACATACATCTGTACGTGCTTCCTAAGGATGTTGCATCAATTACCCACCGGAACCTCTGTTTGTAGGAATACAGAAACATACACAATCTTTTATGTACACATATTCTATGTGATAGAAAAATGGCACTTTAAAATACATGTCTTTATACCAGCAGAACCGCGCGCTTCGCTACTTACTAAATGAATTTAATGTTAAGGAATTCATTGAAATTAGACAATGATAAATTCGATCTAATGACATATTTTATCATAAAATGATCTGTTCTACAGAATGACACAAAATAAAAAGAAAAAGGCGTTCAAGCACAAAATTTTGGCACAAATTTGAGATTTGTTTGATTCATTTTTAATTTTGAGGAACCTATTCATAGAAACGTAAAAATCATGCCACATGTTCTGGCTATCATTTAAAAAAAAACGCATGGGATTTGGAGCACGCGTCACGGAGAAAAGCAAATTTCTAAATTTATATTTTTAAAAAAGTATTTGATGAAATATTTTCGTATCACTTTTAAAATGTAAGTAAAGTTTAATATATTCCACTCTCGGATGAAAATGCTTTTTCTCTATGAGAGTATGTACTTAGTACCTATGTACATAATTCGTTTGTACCGTGGTTTCTGAATTTTTAAAAATAATTTGGGGGTATTTATTGCATATCTTAGTATCTTATTATATGTACATATATATATATATATATATATATATATATATGTGTAGGTATATTATATGTACATGTAATTCATCTGTAACTTTATATGTACATATGTATATCGGTATCTTCATCGGTATATTCATATCCGAATTTCGAAAGATCTTCGAAAACAATTCTTCGGATTCTACAACTTTTGCTACCTTTGCTACCTTTGATCCTTGATTTTTTTTGTTCTCCTTATTCTTTGTCGTCTTATTCTGAGTCTTCTCCTTATTTTTCCGTGTGTTCTACTTGTTCATGTGCTATATGTTCTTCTTATTTTGCCATCACTTCCTCTTATGATTTGTATTCTTCTGCTCCTTGTGTTCCTTCATCTCCTCTCCATAATTTCCATGGAGCTTTAGCCCGTGTCAACCGTTGTCAGAGATTGGTCGGAGAAGCTTCACCGTCAGCCTTGGCCGTTGTTGTTTGTGCTCCTGCCTTCACCTGCCTTCCCATGCCTTCTCCTCCTTCGTTGTTGTTGTTGTCGTTGTTTTGGCTTTGGCGTTGGCGTTGTCGCCCCGAGGGTGAAAATAAAGCATTCAAGCGACAGACACATCCAACATTCATCCATCTACCACACAAGCATATATCTCTTACTTGCGAGTACTTATCCAAACACACACACACACACACCCAAACCTGCACCAATACACAGATACCATAGTACATACTCATGTATTTGTTTATGTACATATGTACATGCAGTTGCGGCAGCCGGCAAATTGCAAATTATTTTAGAATTTCATTATTTATGTAAGTATATTGATTTGCTGGGCAACAACAATAGATGTGGCAACATCTACAGGGAAAAGGGAGCGAGAGACATAGAGAGAGAGAGAGAGAGAGCGAGAGAGAGGGAGAGAGTCCATCACTAATTGAAATACTTTTATCAGTTGTTTTCGTGTCTTGGCCTCATCTTTGGCCGGGGATTGCCCCCGTCTTCGTCTTCGTCTCTGTCCCTGTCCCTGTCCCATCCTCATCCTCATCCACAGCGCCCATATCCACGTTGACGCTCATGCCCCTAGGGCCTGGGCAACGATATGATCTAAGGGCTGACTGGCATCATTTGCTCAGTCCTCCATGCCTTGCCTTTTATTCCCTGCCTGTCCCGTCCTGTACCGTCCCGTTCCTTTTATTTCATTTCGTTTCTGTTTTTGTTGTTTGCGCCTGATTGCGCAATTCGCCATTCGGCTGCCCACTCAGCTGTAATCGAGAACCACAACCAGAACCAGAATCAGAATCAGGACCAGGACACCGCTGCTCATCGCCGGCAAAGGCCTAATCATCATCATCGTTATCATCATCATCGTCATTGTCATCGCCCTGTTGCAGGTAGAGGATCAACGACGGAACTCTAAAATCTAACTAAAGCCCAGCCAAAAGTGAAAAATCCATTGGGTCAGGAGCAATATGGAAATCTATCTATTTCCAAATAAAAACTGCAAATACACTTCCAGGACGGTCACTTTGATAACAGCTATGAATTCGATATAGTTTTCAGATGCTAATCAAAATTGATGGGATTATAAATGACATATAATTTAGGATTTCTATCTATCACTTATAGAATATATGTATGTACATATATTATTGGCTTTGGTAACGATTCCTGCTATATACTACTATTATCTGGTATCGTCTTCCGTTTCCACCTAATGTATTCGAGAGTTTAATAAATATAATGAATAGATTTATTGATACTTATTTGCATACGTCTAGTACTCTATTCAAGGGTATATTTACAACAAATATTAGTATATACAAAAAAATCGATTTATATTTCTACAAAACATGCCAGTGAAGGTAAAGTGGAACGGAACGGAAAGGCACGCGTGTTTTGCAGGTCCTTGGGAATCGACAGTTTGGGATTTTGGGAATTTGGATATGATATTCAGGAATTGGGGTAAAATTACCTATTCAGAAAATTGCCAACGTTCGAATGTTCGTGCCCGGAAAATGTGTTAAATATTTCAATTTCAAATCCAATTCAATGCAATTCTAATAACCAAATCCATGCCGTATGCAATTTGCATGGCCAGCAGCTGCTGGCCAAACTGTGAGCCACATGGACAGGGTCCCGGTCCCAATCGTCCGTTTTCCCCAGCCATCCCCCCGCCCCTCTACCACTCCATGCCTGACCAATCTGACCAATCTATCCCCCATTCAGACCCCAGGTGGAATTTCCAAGCGAAGTGCAAATATTTTATAGCTTGTTTATTTTATAGTTTTAGTTTTAGTTTTGGTTTCAGTTTCGGTTTTTGGTTTGACGGAGTTTCGGTTTAACTGTCGCCTTAGTCTCTTTTGCACCCTCCTCGTCCCCCTGGGCCCTCTCCGCTCGGGCTTGCCTCTGGAATCGAGTTTACTCTGTTGACTAATGGTCGAAAGTGATAAATTTCGTATTGACCAGACTTAAATGCCGATTGCAGCCGTTGCCTCCCTCCCAACCCCTTTTTAAAATGACCAATTACGGAGCTCCGGCTTAACGAAAAATGCATTTCTTTGCTGGCTTTGGCAATCAAATGTAAATGCATTTCAGAATTCTAAGCTACGAAAAGAGAATCACAAATATTTTGTGTCCATAATCTTTTTTGAGTCTGCGAACTATTTTGATGGGATTACGACGAACCAAGAGGTGTACGATTACCATTACTTTTCTAATGAGTGTGCCACACATATGCATATTCATTCACATATACAGATCTTTCAAATGAGCTTCCGAATGTTCTTGCTACTCCCAAGATGGACATCTGTTTTGTATGTTTTGTGGCATCTGTTTTGTGGCAAAAGACTTCCACAGCATCATTAAACGCTTAGGGAGCATTGCTTTGAGGTGTCTAATGGAAGGCTAAAGAAACTGAGATTCTTGGAGAACGGACTTGAAAAGTCTATTTAAATAAATTATTCGAAAACGACGAAGAGTTGCAGATAGAAGGATATGTACATGCATAGGGAAATAAAGAAAAGTCTAGGTATAATCTTTTCATTCTCTGTTTCCAACTGAATAGTCGATCTTCTCTTCAGAAGACCGCCAGATGGACTCAGACTGGATGCTTCTGGACTTAAGATTGGATTCTGGCCATAAACATTAAGGGGCTCTGTAGGAGAGAGAGGGAGCAGCTGCATCGCCAGTTCAGTGATGCATGAAGCTAATCAAAAATCGAATTCAAAATTCAAATCTCGTTCGCCCACGTATGCAGTGGCGTACGAAAGTATGCAACATGTTTAAAAATGCAAACGGCCGTGTAGTGGTGGCGAGGAGGGGAGGTTAATGGCTGGGGTCGGCTCGGGGGGTCAGCATTTGGGAGGCGGCCATTGGGCGCCAAATATGCAAATTCCAAATAAATCAAATCAAACGCGCCGCAAGAGGTAACGAAGCGGCAGCAACACCAGCGCCTCGATGGACAGGGCTACATGGGGGCCCACAGAGGGAAGCAGAGGCGGCGCCGAGAGGCTGACGACGGCGGGAAAGGGTGGGCGGCCAGTGCGGTACGGATATTTGAACACTTTTTAAATATTTTATGTTGTATTTCTCGGTGATTGTTCATTGGCAAATTGCCTGGAAGCACTTTAAACGCTCCATAGAGCGCCAACAACAAGTGCAAATTTTTGAAAATTTCAACACGTCACCTGCTAAGCGGTACGACTAGCGAATACCCTGGAAGTGGAGAAGTGTTTAGTCCATCCCATTGTCGTCGCATTGGAATGCATACACGCTTAATATTCATATTCCTAATTTAATTAAAGTTTGACTGCCAGTATCCATAGAAATCTGCTCAACAAATGTACAGATCCATTTTCCAGCTGGACTTTTCCACCAACAGCTGTATTTGAGGTCCCAAAAATAGCGCAAGAGGATGCACGCACCCAAGGGACCCTCCACTATCGTCCGACTGCTGGATGGATGGCCATGAAGGGGCGCACGGCCAGAGCTCCCCCAGCGGCATAAATACGCAACAAACGTAAAAATTAAACAAAAACATAACAAATTCATGGATTGTGTGGAAATACGTTCAAATATTGGACGAGTGTGGGTGCACGGGGGAGCATAACAATATTTTGTGTAGTGGGAATGCAGGAAGGGAGGGGGATAGGGGCGAGATGACTGGGCGCAAGACCCTGGACCATGGACCATGGACCATTGACCATGGCTAGCCGCACTCTGGTTGATTTTTTCCTATATCCAACATCCTACATTCTCCATTCCACACCAATGCCGATTCCTCCCCCTCCCTTGGCCATGGTTTCCATGGGGACGCTGGACGCGGGTCGCGTGTGGGTTTCGCTCTGGATAGTCAAATATTTTTCACCATAAATTTCGCACGTCCATCAAAAATTGATTGCGCAACGGGTCGTGCAGTGCTTGCCCCTTGAACAGGGGGCACACACCCCCCGCCCCAGCATTGTTAGCGCTCAAAATTTGATATATTGTTTACATTTGGACAATGGTCAAAAATATCAGCCTTAGGCTACACTACACTCCACCACTCCCCCCGATTCCCACATTTCCAGCAGGTCCTGCTCATCCAGTTAAAGTTCTAAGGACATCACAGTAAAGCGAGGAGCGAAGTTTTTCCCCCCTTTTATTTTTCTCTGATTCGAACTGAATTTTCAAGGATATATTCAGGATATACATAAAATCAATACGGAGCTCCAGTCCATGGACTCAAATGAGTCATTCTGGGGGCGTGGATTCTTAGGGTTAATGCTCCGTTTAACTATACTCTTTAGAGGAGATTCTCTCCTGTAGATTCTGCTCGGTTTTCTGCGACTTCTGGCACTTGGAGAGGGCTTAGGGGCTAGGATAGGCTTATTACTTGGTTATCATCTCTTGAATCTGTGGCTGACCTTTGCTTTCGGGATATACTTAAGAAAGTGGAATACTGTGGGATACTGAAGCATAGATTTATAGTCCGTCTTCATGATTTCCGTGTCCCAAGCACGAGTCGAAGTCCCCCGCATTCTTGATCGAGCTTGATGGCTGATCGTTGGCGGTTTCCCTTTGGCCTTAAAAGAACAGTAAAGAGGTCTTTAGATCTTACTTCAGGGCTTGCCAATAGCAACACAATCATTTCAAAAGCGTCCCATCGCTGCACTGCATAGTTTAACTAAGTTTTGATTATAGATTCCCATGCAAATATGTACCCGAATCCGTAGGCTGTGCAACTTCTCTGGTGATGCATATTAACTGGATTGTGCTGGCAAGCGCATTGTCTTCTGTAGGCTTCTTTTTTGAGTCCAGTTCTTGGGAGAAGTCCCATCGCTTCTTCATTGAGACATTAG
This sequence comes from Drosophila algonquin, assembly GCA_035041765.1. Classification (NCBI taxonomy): domain Eukaryota; kingdom Metazoa; phylum Arthropoda; class Insecta; order Diptera; family Drosophilidae; genus Drosophila; species Drosophila algonquin. The sequence goes on along the minus strand of JAWNKY010000238.1, from coordinate 302,704 downwards.
GGATGATGCAGCTCTGCCAGGACACAGATGCCAAGTTTCCTGTCCGCTAAATGTCCATCGCATGGAACGGTCTACAACGGGGCATATCTTGTATATACATATGCACGTTCCATTCTCATCCTTTCGCGGTCCCCTTCGCCACATGGCGATGACACTTGACTCCGCCGCGCACTTGAGGGGAAAGCCTTTTAGTAAGGAAAGAAAGTGTACATTCGATATAAGCATGAATCTCCGAGCAATCAGTGAAAAGAAATCCGTATTAAATGGTCATAGCTATGATGGATAATAATTTACTTGGGGGAAAAGTTTCTCACACTTTTGATGAGGCTGTTGAGGATTTTTCAAAGAGGTTAATAAGCATTTAAATTATTTGTGGACTCTCCACACTACCCCTCCAGCCCCCTCTCTATTCCCGTTTCTAGACACTTTGCTGCACTGGTGATGCAACATGGAAAAATAAGAGAAGACCAGCGCAGAGCAGAGCAGAGCTGGCAGGAGGCAGAAGGATCCATGCCATAGGCAAGCCGAGGCAAGTGCAGCAACGTGCACTAATTTCATTGCTGAGTGCTTTTAGTGGGGCATAGAACGGCGACAGCTCCACCCCTAAACCATCTCCATCCCCGCCCTCAAGAGGGTTGTGCAAATGCCAAGTGGAAACTTCTCCACAAAAAAAAGAGAAGAAAAATATAAAAAAAAGATGTCAACAGCACCAATTAGTTTGGAAAATTGGCATAAATGAAGCCCGAACCGAACCGAAGCCGGGGATAGAAAAGGGGTGGCACTCGTACTCGTACGCTGCCGATGGGGATGCTTCTGCTTGTGCTTCTGGGAGGGACCTAATGGAGGTGGTGCCACAACGAGAAGTGCCTGCCGTTGCCGGCATGCTGTAATAAAATGTAGTGGCGGGTCTCCAGCTCGGTCTCTGGCAACCCAGCGGGGCCTCAAGTTCCAAGAGCCCCATTCGAATTCGAATTATGAACACAACACACCCACCGCCTGCCACCGCCTCCCATTGCGGGGGGTCTCGTCTCGGCTAATGAGAACTCCACTTGAGGCGCGGGGCTGGCTATAATGCGATGAAGCCGGAATGGTGTGGTGTGGTGTGGTGTGTGGTGCTGCTCCTTGAGATCGGATGGGACAGAATGGGATATTGGGGGGATGGTTGCACAAGTGCATGCGCTGCATTGGCGACAATTCCTGAATGGGCCGCTTGGGGTCACTCCAAAAAATGGTTAGCCAACAGTCAAGTGTCCTTGCTCCCTCTCTATTGCTCCGAGGGAGCAATCTCCAATCTGCAATCCCTCCCAAGCCTCTCTTGTGGTTGGTCATTAATTAAAATACACAAAATTCTCCAAGTGCCCGGTTCGATGATGCAGATGGCGCTGAGTGGTAGACCAGACCTAAGGGCCATCTGCATCTGGGCGTGGGCGTGGGCGTGGGTGTGGGTCGCGGTCTGCGTTTGCTTGGGGTTTCTGCCTCTCAAAAGTGTCGCCCTCAATTTTTGGTCGTGGTTTTCATTTTCCTGTACTACGAATATATAAAAGAGCAAAGAGTATGACTTTGCCCCAGAAGAGGCATTTACGACCTTGTTTTTGATCAAGGATAATTTTTTCAATTTCTCAACTGGGTAAACCAAAACTTTACAATATTCGGAATATTCAAAAATATTCAAAATATTTATACAATTCAAAAATTTTCAAAATATTTATACAATCCAGCAACATTTCATCACCATATCTATCGCTCTTCCAGAGTATTTACTGCTTCGGTCCGCATCGAAACAGAAGTTTCTTTCGGGTTTTTAGTATTTTTTAATTAAGTACGGGTAGGGTTTTTTTGTCGGTCCCCCACCCCGCACCACTTCAATGAAAGGCAATAAAATGCCACTCTGCCAAATGAAATTCGCCCCACACCAAAAGTCCACCATACACTCCATACACTCCTACCATTCCATTCCATTCCCCCATGGATTCCGATTTCGCTATGAAACTGAAGCCCAACAAATGCCAAAATGGCCGACATCTTGTCAACAAGCAGTGGGGAGTGGCAATGGCAATGGCAGTGGCAGTGTGGGTGCGGGTGCGGGTGGATTGGTTGAACTGTCGCCCTAATTAATACACCCCGTCACTCCACCGTACCACAGTACCACCGTACCACCGTACCACCACCCACCCAAATGGTTTACCCTCCTTGAGGGCGAGCACAAAGGCCGCCATTTAGCGCTCAAGTGGTCGACGAGTGGCTGCGACAATTTCGAGCGCCTCATCCGCATCCGCATCAGCATCCGCTCGGGCATCAGGCAGAGTCCTTATCCCCAGGAAGATCCAGAAATTAATTTCGCAGCGCTTTTAATCAAATGCTGGCACATGTGTGGCCTGGCCAAGGAGGGGGACTTATGTGCCATGGATATGGCAGTGGGAGTGGGAGTGGGTGATATGATGGCTGGATTACGGGGCATTTCATCAAATCAAACAACTTGCGACAATTCCCAGGAGTTAGATCAAAATGGTGCTGGGGTCGGTGCCAAGCCACCACCAAAGATGTGAAGTGAGGGTGGCAAAGCCATCAGCCCTCAGTCGTTCAGTCGCTCAGCCGTTCAGTCCATCGGTCCGTCCCATCCCCTTACCCATCCCCATACCCATCTCTGGCTCAGTGAACAGCCTCGTGACTCGCATTACCATCCATGTCGTCGGCCATTGACGGCATTCAAACAGACAAGGAGTTGAGCCAAGTGGAAAAATAATGAAAACATTCGAGGATAATGATGACGTCGACGTTGACGGCTCTTGAAATCGATATACCAAGGGCCTGGGCAAAAGCGCTAAGCCAGGGATATCATGGATAGGAATACGGGACTCAGGGACTACGGGACTAAAGGACTTCAGGGCTACCACGGGGAAGCGAGGCAGATAGGAGGAAGAGCAGGCAGTTCAAGTTGGCAAGTTTCGATTTACGGGGAGGCCAACCCTCGGAGCAATACAAGCAACAAGCAGCCACCCCGAAGGACAGCATCTTGTGACCAGAGTAGCCCGTCAAGCGGCAGCAACTTCAGCAACCCTGTACCCAGATATCCAGAGGACTCGGGACTCGGCAACCGTCACCCGGCACCCAGCACCCAGCATTGGACGAAACAAGAGCAAGCGATGACGACAACAACAACCGTGAACGAGAGCGGAAGTCCTCGATAGGCCTCAAGGAAGTAAACACTCTTCTCGCAATGTGTGGCAGAGCTTTGATGCCGCTTCCCGTCCTCGTGGGTGCTATATGAAATGGGGGCGACCGATTTGAAAGAAATGGGTGTGGGAACAGCCACGATGCCACGATAGGGATAATGGGCGAGACAGTGGCACAGAGCGTAAACGAAGACGCTGGGAAGAGAAAAAAAAGGATAGTCAACAATAACAGGACTCTCAAGGCACAAGAAATTGATTTTTAGATATACTGCCTATCGAAAGAAAGATTGTCTTGGTTGATGATTTATTATGTTTTTTTTTACTTTAAAAGCCCCGAAATATAGAACACCAGGATTCTGATATCGTAGTTTACTCTCGATAACTTTTCCGTAGAATTTTGTTCACTTGATTTGCTTTTGCGCAAATATCTTCCTCTAGTCAGATGAAAGATAGGTTCTATGGTGCACTAAGGGGCTTCTGCTGTCTGTTGGGTATACGAAAGATGTATTCAGCTCAAGGAAATCCTCAAATCAGTTCATAGTTCACTTGACATTCAAACTTGATTCAGGTCTACCTTTGCCCCGCCAGACACTCGCAGTCATCCGCATTACCATTTGCATTCGCATTCGCATCCGTTTCCAAATCTTTTTCAGTGTCCGTCTCTATTCCCCCTCTTTGCGCCCCCCCCCTTCCCCCTTCCCCCTCTTGTAGCTTGTAATGAAAGCTGGAGGATATCTGGCGGAGGAGGAGGAGGAGCAGGAGCACCCAGAATGTTTTGTCGTTTGTAATCTATTTACACAAAAGGATTCTACCGACTCGTGCTCCTCAGCCAGGTCCTGCTCCTGTTCCCCCGGCTTATGTGTTTCAAGAGCTCACACACACACGCACCCAAAACATAAGGATGGATGTATGTGTGGTGGAAGCAGGAATGGCCATGCCTATGGCTTTGGATGTGGATGTGGTGTGTATGGGGAAGGAGAAGAAGTTGATGCTGGGTGCTGGTGAGGCGACATTTCATGACAAATCCTTTGTACATGCCAGGCATCGTACCAGCTACCAGCCACCAGGCACCAGACACCAGGCTGAGGCACAGAGCCAAAACCCAGGACTCCATTCTCCTCCTAGCCTCTCTGGGTGATGGCCATGTTGGCGACACAGTTGACGCGCACTCGCCAAATTGTTGCCCCTGCCACCTTTCTCTCTCTCTCTCTCTCTTTCCCCCTCTCATTCCTCTTGGGATAACATTGAGAAGGGAAGGCGTTGGATCGGGAGCGGGCTGAAAAGCGAAATAAAAGGATACACACACATGCACACAAACGCACACACAGAGGGAGAGGTACACACATGCGAGAGATGTGTCCATCATGTGCCATCCGTCCGTCGCTCTGTTCGTCTGTCTCTCTGCTTGTTGGGCACTGGGCAAGGGGAGAAGCGCATCCCCAAACAAAGAAAACCAATTTCAGTGCTTTAAGCACTGGCTAAATGAAAAAATGAAAGCAATGTCTTTGCCTCCGTCGAAGGTGGACAAAACGGACCACTTCACGATATAGTTTTCAAAGGAAAGATTGGCAAGCAAATGTATAATTATTTGATCGGAATACGATTACCATATCATATTCAAAGCTGTATATATCTTCATATCCAAAAGCTAGGCTTCCTATTCCTATTCAATTCAGTAGCGCCATAGTATGATATATGTACATATGTATAATATTTCACCTCCCAAACCGCAGTCGATTCTTGGTAGACGTGGGTCCGCTCAAATTCGAATGCTTCGTAGGAGAAGCATCGTCCTAACGAATTGGCTTTGGATCGTAGAGAACAGATCCCACGGCATGAGTGCTGCATCCTCGTTTAGCCAGTACTTGGCCAGTACTTTTTGCTGCCATTCACGTTACCGTTTCATGATGCTCCGCCGCCGCTACTGGGTTTTCCTTGGTTGTCTTTTGTGCGCATTCCACTCTTCCTTCACTGCTTCATCTCCATGTTCGATCCTGCTGCTGCTGCTGCTGCAGCAGCTGTTGTTGTTGTTGTTCTGTTCATCACACATTTAGGATATATACATACAAATACATATACATATGTACACATATGTATACCTCTTTTTTGTTGGCTAATCACACCAGACGAAACCGAGACGCGACGAGACCAGCCGTGTACACAGTGGGATTCATAGAATAGATTTGCAATTGAATCAACTTTTTATAGACGCAATTGATCAAAGAATAAAAGCGAAAATAATGGGAAAGGATATGTGCTGCCAGCATGTGTTGTGTACATATGTTATCGTTATCCCTTAGACCCTTATTGGTACTTATTTTACAGCAGTTACTCAAGTAGTTATCCCTGGCCTTGATAGTATATTGTAAAGTTGCCAAATAATCCCTAATTCCTTAAGATTTCTGACTGTAACATAGACTTAAATATGCTCTCATCTCATATATATAATTGATCTGCTCCTTAAATCATTTTGTGCATTTAGGATCTCAGATCAGAAAGCGGGCGATGCCCACTGTGTCAGCGAACAAAATGGGTGTCTGGACGCGTGTGCTGAGCCAGCTGACAGAGCCGTTCAGTAAGGACTTGCTTGTCTCGAGTTCTGATACGAGTACGAGTGCGGGAGTATGTCCCACCGGCCCTCATCCTAACCGGCCTGTCTATCTCTCGGCATTTGAGTGTGTGTACGAGTAAGGGTACTCGTGGCACTGGCTGGCAGTGGATCTCCGGGTGGGCATCCGGTTGTGGGGGCCCTGAATCTGAATCCCCCGACGACAATCCTATCCTATGTGTTATGTGCCATGCCCTGCCGTGCCGTTGTCGAGTGTTTGGTAAATAACACGTTCGTTGTGTCGCCGCGCGTCCGAATCTCCATCACCATCACCCATCTCCCATCACCCAACACCCAACACCAGGGTGGCGAGTACATAGGGTTGCTCTTCTGTGGCACGGGGGAAGCTTTCAGGGTTGAAACGCGCACACACACACACACACACATATACACAAGGGTGCTATGCGGAGGAGGAGGAGTACGAGTATATTCTATATTCATAAAACAAGGGCAGAAACGCTAAAGTGAAGTGCCAGGGCAGCCGCCATTATGCGAATGACTATGATGGGATGGCGATGAGAAGAAGGCGGTGCTGTTGCTGTTGTTGTTGCTGGCGCTGGTGCTGTGGCAGCCCTGGCAGGCGTTTCAAGAATAAAAACAACCAGAAATCAAACGATATGAAATGAAAACGAAAATGAAAATAAAAAGCGGTAAGCGCGACACGTGTAGCCAGCCAGCAGCACCACTGCTGGTCCCTTGGTCCCTTGGACCCTTCAGATCTTTTGACTTTTAATGAAATGAATATGCACCACCCACCGCACCACTCCACTCTACAGCCATTATACCCACTGGTACCCCCACTGATGAGCGTTTTACTTTTGTTTTACTCTTTGTTCCACTTCAAGTGTCGATTCATGTTCCGCGCCTCCTCATCCTCTTCCTGGGAGCCACATGCACATCCATATCGACATGCCCCAGCCAACTCCAACTCCCTCCGTTTTTTGGGATAACTGCATCCGTCGGAGAATGTGTGTGTGTGTGTGTGTGTGGCTGTATCCTGTATCCTGCTTTGCCCGCGACCGGGTGTTGCCGTAATGCACTTGAACATAATTTATGTTGTTAATTAGTCCGACTCACTCAATGGCCATTCACGCGATTTTTGCATTTTCCCCTGCACCTGCAACAGCAACAGCATCTGCATCTCTGCATCTCCGTTTCCACGTGTGTACGTGTACGTGTACGTGAATGTGCACGATGTATGCACATTTCGAGCTTTCCATTTCAGCTCTGCTTTTTGGCCTTTGTTTCGGCCTTGACTGGAGATGGGGCTAGGGATAATGAGTCAACTTTTAGGAGTGTTTAGTGCTGTGCTGAAGAGTGGCTGATGAGTGACTCGAGTGTGGATTACGGTTCTGCAATTGATTTTACTTTTCAATGCGCTACAATGGCCCATCCATCAGGGCATCAGTGCATCAGTGCATCAGGGCATCAGGGCATCAATGCATCAGAGAGCTATTTAGGAAGTGTGCATCATAATGGGCTAATGATTAGCATCTACTTGCGATGCACTCGCACTAATGTTTGCCTGAGAGAAGGGAAAGTGAAAACCCATTGCTAAATGCCCACATAATCGGTAATTCCTGAGTTAGTTTCCTCGCATATCTCTCCTAGATGGAAGAACATAGGAGTGAATAGCTCTGTAGGAATGGATAGCTAGGTCCCTAGTGTATATCTATATCCATCAGACATATTGGAAATCTGTTTTAATCGGGGACATGGTACAGATGTACACTGTCCTTACATGTTTGCTTGGCAGAGCGTTCACTGTGCTTCAGTAATACTTGAGCACGTCGTCACGTTGTCACTCATTCCTCCCAGCCATCGAAAACATATGGATGATGAGGAGCTGGCAGAAGGTTTTTGTCTCAAGAATATTTTGCTGTCATTTCTACTTCTGCTTCTGCTTTTGTTTCTGCTTCTTCCACCACTGCTTCGTCATCGTCTTCGTCTTTTTTTGCCATGGGCTGACAAGCAAGCGATTTTAATTAACTGCTAGTTGCTCTCTTTACTCTCTCCCTCCCCTCCCCACCCCACCCGCCCAACCACCTCTCATCCTTCGCTGCCATAGGCCCACGCAGTCAGTCAGTCAGTCAGCCAGTCAGTCAGAAGAAGAAAGGAGAAATGACAAGAAGAAATTGGGAAAGGGAGGAGGATGAGCAAGTGCCTTTTGTTGTTGCTGTTGTTTTTTTCTTGTAACGGGCCGTTTGTCAAAGCTTTTTCCTGGGAAGGGAGTAGGGATATTGTGGGGTCCTGGAATTGGTATTGGGGTTCCCCATTGCTTGCCATATTGCCTGGCTTTCCGCCTTTGTCTGGTGTTTGTTGAAAAGATTGTTGTGCTGTTGCGGCTGTGGCACGGCACGGCACTGCTGCCATTTTGCAACCGGATGGAGACACAAGCTGCAAAGACCCACAAATACAAATTTCTTCACAAATTAGGAAGAAGGAAGAATGGCGACCCATGTGAACTCCCTTAAAATATTTTTTTCGAAATACTTAATAGTTTCATATCCGAAGACATTCGCTTTTGCATTTTCTTTGGCATATGTCTCAACCAACTTTAGGACGAAAGGAAGTCCAAAGAAACTGAAATAGCCAAAAACATACTTTTTAATACATTTAAATATTTCAAAATCAATGCGAATTGATGTATGTATGTATGTATGTATAGTATGTATGTCCTTTATTTCTCCTTATAATTCATGATATCTGTATTTATTCCTGTATTCCTAAGACTCAGCTTATAATCAATTATTTTTAGTTACCAAAATAAATATTTTAATACTTCTGCAGGACATGGGGATCTATTAACTCTCTGTGATGGAAATCCAATACCTATCTTATTTGATGTTCTTTCAGAATAACGAATATAATCATAGTTTGGTTTTGTCATAAGAATATCTGACAGATGCTTATGTGTATTCTATGATCTATGTACATATGTACATATCTCCATTGTTCATTGACAGCATCTCCGGCCACACTGAATTGATTCCCCACATAGGAAATTGGCTCACAATTCTCAACGCTTCCTGCTCGGAACGGGAGCGGGAATGGGAGCGGGAGCGGGAGCGGGAGCGGGAGCGGGAACTGGGAATCTTTGGGACCACAACAAATTGTTGCTTGATTACCATTTCCATGGACCAGGGACCGCTGGGAGGGGGAGACGGGACTGGGGTAACACTAACACCCCTCTAACATATTGCCATGCCACTCTCCCTAGTTCTGACATGCTTCTATCCACAATATATCAACATACATACATACACACATATATAGATATGTGTATGTGTATCTACATATTTATGTACATACATATATTTCGTTTGAGAGGCGTCTAATTAGAGAGCAGAAATTCACGCAGATTGACGTAAGCACCACTCGACCCACACATACACATCCACATCCACATAAACATAGAGTATATATGTATGTATATATTTGGTGGGAGGAGGAGGAGGGGTGCAGACACCCTCAGCTTACAATGGGAATGCGGGGCGCAAATTCTTCAATTTAATAACTCACATCCGGAGGCGGTGATGATGATGAGGCTGATGAAGAACTCAGGGTCCTCCTCTGATGACTGCGGTTCGTGCCGTGCTTTGTGCTCCATACATATACATACATATATATATATGTATGTATATGTGTATATGTACACACATCTGAACAATAAGATGTAGAGGCAACAACAAACAGCAACCACTGAAGGACTCTTCGCCTGACGAATGGTTGACACGGACGCGGACACGGCCAAGGGCTGCTGGCGGCATTTTTTCTTGCCTTCTTCCTTTTTTTTTGTATTTTTTTTCGGTGGTGGTTGTTTGCACAACAGCCCTGAGAGGGTGGCTGGGTGGCCCCAGCCATAGCCGTAGCCGGATGGGTGGGTGGACTGGGCCATAACGGAAATGAGACGTTTAATTTACATTTACACAACGCGCCTCGCCTCGCCGTCGCCCTGGCCCTCGCCTTCGCCAGTCCTTTGGGATGGCGACGGGATTTGGAATTGAAATTTGCGGATATACTGGGCATTTTTTTTGGGATTGGAATTGGGATACGGATACGACTGGGGTGGGGCATCGTGAGACGGGGGATGTTAAGTCACATGCAAGTGACAGTCGCGAAAGAAAAACTGGAACGGGGAAAGCAGGCAAGGGCAAGAGCGGCCCGGCTCGGCCCGGCCCTGGGCAGAGATTTCCTCGCCAGAGCAGTAGCACATCGAGCGGTGACTGTACCTGCGCCCTCGCTTCACGGGCCTCGCCTCGCCTCGCCTCGGTCTCATGCATATTGAATGCGCCGGAGCCGGACAGGAACCGGACCCACATGGTGGAGGGCCGGCTGGAGGGGAGTCGAGTTGAGTATTTGTATTTCCGGTGCTTAAGACAAATTTTAAAAGAGTCCCATCAATATTTGATGCTGCTTCCTGGCTGGCACCGGCACTGGCATTGGCCACTCGCCACTCTCTGCCAACTCTCTGACAACTCTGGTCGCCGCCGCTCTAACAGGATGCGTTTTCTTTGAAGGCGAGAGGGGAGGATGGTGCTGACTTTATTAATACATGCCATAATTGCCATGGTACGTGTCCGTGTGTCCTGTGTCTGTCCGTCAGAGTCTGTCCTAAGTCTGTCTGCTGTTAATTGAAGTGAAAGTTTGCCTTCAATATTTCAGCAATTTAATTTTAGTTCTTCGTATGCTAATCAACTGAATCGATTTATGAGAATCCAAGTAAAACGTTCCTCTTGGTATATTAACCATCTTCCATCATTATTATAAAGCATAGTTTCGGTTTTCACATAATTTTTATACAAAAATTAGGATGTACAAATATTTTTTTTTTTTTTTAATATATTTTTAATAATATCAAAATTTATTATTATATATCAATTTCTATGAAATAATTAAGTCATAAGTTATGACTCATATCTTAAACTAATTTGATAATTAAATATACATAAATATTATAAATTATATTATAAAGATATTTGTGCGTAGATCATACATATATGTATGTATATCGGTCTATATATGATCTGGCTCCTTTGGTTCGAAAAAATATTTGAATTAAATTTGTAATAATAATTGAAACTAAAAGTTATAACTCTCCTTTTATATTTTTATTTTTAACATATACATTTATTTTAATATTTAAACATAATCTAAAAAAAAAATTGCAAATAAAAGTTTATCCTGTTTTTGAATTTTCCGTAAAAAAATAACAAATGTATGTACATATATGTCTATTTTTCCCATTCTTCTTTTTTTTTACTTATACGTAACTATTATTTGCGGTCCCTGGTTTTGAAATATAATAAAATAGAATTTCCTTTGATTTAAATACAAATGAACTGAAAAGTATTTTAATACGACCCATATTTAATATATATGTATACCTATAAAAAACTCTAAAATAAATATAATATATTGAACTTTTGGGAAATATATAATATAAATATGAAAATATTTAGTTTAAATTTGAAATATATTTATGGTAAATATAGATTTATAATATTTCATGGTAGTGTAACTGAAAACACTTTCTTTTGACAATTTCCACTCTCGTTGCCAATCTATTGGTACACGTTTTTCATTTTGAATCTTACTAATCGATTCTCAGGGCATTTTTCTCAGAGTGCCTAACAAAAAGCACTACAATTTCAATTTTAAAACCATGTACGCAATTCAGATGAGACAACAATCGATAGATTCATTTTCTTAGAATCTTCATCATCCGTAACAAGATCGAGCCTTATGTGGACTACATTTTTAATAGTTCTACGGCCAGCTGCCGTGATATTTCCCTTGACAAAGTTACACATTGATTCATCAAACTGTACAATTGCGAAATGAATCTCCCAGAAAGAACGCTTTAGTTTTTGTAGATTAAAGTTTAGGGAAAGAAAGTACATCGAGAAATATTATTTTTAAGTACTATGTCAGCGCTCCATCCAGAATTAGTGACAGATCCTTAGCAATTGGCTTTCAGAAGGTTGTATGACTCTTTCAAGGGCATTCCCAACTGAAAGAACAAGTAAATCAATTGAATGGAAATGATTATACATGTATACATATGTACATATGTACATGGTTACATAAATCCGTAAAGTTATTTACTTTAAAGTGAATATATTGCAGGAGAATGGGCAAGCATTTGATTCACTCATGCAAAGGTGGGGCATCCCATAAGCCGCTCTTTGGAATGCCTCTCTTTCCATTTGATAGTCGCAGCCGCACCCGCATGGTATCCCCCGTTTCGAGTGCTTCAAGAAAGAATACCCCATATCGGGTGATTGAATCGATATCTGCGATATAATTGCCACTCGAGTTACGTAACATTTTGTGTACATGCAGCCTCCACTCATCCCCTTGCACCCCCTTATACTTGATCTGTCATCGTCCACATCTGACTTTCTCAAAAGTCATTTTTTCCAGGCTGCATGGGACCTATGGCAGTCCCCCCGAACATTTCGAGTCTCGAATCTCGAATGTCTCCCATGTGCAACTAATGAGCTGACCTCGCCGCCCATTGTCCAGCGTTGGTCGTTCGGTCGTTTGGAGATGCCTGGGGGGAAGGCGTGGAAGTGGAGGTGGAGGTGGATGCGTGCTACGGGCCACAGATGGGGACAAACTATTTGCAACTTTAGCCAGGGTCCAATTAGTGACTCTCCAACAGCAGAGGAACAGCCAGAGCGGAGCAACAAAAAGGTGGGTGGGGTGGGGTGGGTGGAGGAAGATGCTATTGAGTTGCTAGCCCCACCTGCCCACACAACCACCCCCTCTACTATTGAGAATTTTTGCGCCGCAGCACTTAGAAAATTGCGCCATAATCAGCCGCAGTCGAGACGAGACGAGATCTGAAGAACGAGAACGAGCCTAGAGTCAACAATGAGCTGGGTCCGTGTACCGTGTACCGAGTACCAGGCCTGGCACCAAGCCTCGGATTCAGGGGTCCTGGGGCCAGTGCCTGGCCTGGGCTGGCCTGGCCTGGTCTTGATCCTGGCCCAGGACAACAAAGGCTAATGGCAGACCAAAGCAGAGAAAGGAGAGCACGCCCAGAGCGAAGACCTGCAAAAGTGCTGACTGTGACAGCTTACTTTATTGGCAAAATCAAATCAACATGGCATTTGCATGCAATGCCAAAGATACAACAGTTCCACCATCCCTTCACAGCCATCCCTTTCCATCCCACACCAAGGTACCCCTCAAAACAGGCGCTGCCTGGCAGGAGGCAGCCAATCTGCAAATATGATGAAATGCTCCCAGCACTGGAGGCTGGTTGTGGGACGGGAGGCTTCTGTTGCTTCCTCGTCATCGTCTGCGCTAAATGCAAGTCAAACACAAGTCAAGAAGAAGAGAGAGAGCGAAGATGTGGCATGGATAGGGGGAACAAGCCCAAAAGGACCTCGCACAGTGCCACAAGAGTAAACAGTATACGAGTATGTGCAAGCACCCCTGATTACAGACTCTATGAGTACCAGCTATAAAATTTTTCAGTTTTAAGAGTATTTTACAGAAATGATTATGACCAAGTTAATGGATCATCTGTCTGTTACTGTGGAGATCTAGACGGTTATCATAGCTGCATGCAGTATATTCAAATTATCGGTTCATTAATCCATGAAAGGAATGCCCCCATATCTATGATACAGACCTTAATTTCTAATGTAGTAGATGCTTGGAGTATTGTGTAATTTGTGTAACCAGCCTGTTGAATAGTCCCTTAAAATTCCATAATAAATTGATCTAAGAGACGATTTTGCGGGGTAGAAAAGTTTTTTAAATTTTGTCGATATACAGTGGTTATATGTACATATTTATAGGAACAAGGTTTCCCTAATTTGTCAGGCATTACGAGACACTGTGCCCCATTCAGGACGGCTGGGGCCAGTTACTGGTGTGGGGTGTGGGGATGTGGGGTTTTGGGGTAGCTTCGTCTAGGCATTGAAGCTTGTAAAAATTGCATGGCGCTGCATTGCCACTCGAGTGACGAGCCCTGAGTGCTCGGTGCGGCCACCATCCCATCCTAGACCCCACAGTCAGGCGGCAGCCATCTTAGCCAGAGCCCGGAGCCATTCCATAGGCAGAGGCAGAGCTTGTAAGAGGTGGTGACGATGGCAGGGCTGGGCTAGGAGTCCCAGTCATTCACATGCATTCAAGTGGCTTTCTCTCTGCCTTCCTCCAGCTCCTGCTGCTGCTGGTGCTGCTGGCTGTGCTCCTTCTGCTCCTCCGTTTGGTCCTCCTCCTTCTGGCTCTGTCATCAAATCGCATTCATGACATTTTCTTGCATTGACTGGGCCACCAGTTGCCAATGGAGGGTGGAGGGTGGAGTAGGTGGGTGGATTGTTGTCGTCCTCGTTCTCGTTCTCTCTGTTGATGGAACCGCCATTTGCCTTTTTAGCCGCTACCAAGGGTTGATGCCTCCGATTTGTAATGAGCCCTGGCTGTGGCGGTGATGCGCGGGGGGATACGGTGGGGTACGGGAAAACGGATGGGGGGCGCCAGGGTTGACTTGGCCTCGGCTTTGGGGTTTGGCTTTGGCGCACTTGACGCGTTTTATAATTTCCGTAAATAACAAACGGCTTAATTTGCGCATATTTCCGTTTGGATTTGCACGACTCGAGTGCCGGCACGGGGCCGGGGACGGGGACGGGGACGAGGACTGTGACTGTGACTGGAGATGGAACCCAGCGATATGGATGGGCTCCAGGTGGATGACTCAGATGGGTGGCTGCTTAAGGCCGCTCTCTTGTGGCGGCATTTTCGAGCTTCGGCGCAATATGCGTAATTAAAAAAGAAAAAAAGAAAAAAATTCGAGAGTCGAAAAACAGTCTTAGAAGGAGGGATTTGAATGGATTATGGGGTTGGGTGGCGGGGATTCCATTATGCTAGAAGCCTTAGACGGAGGAGCGGCGGGGGGTCCCTTACATATATCCCCGTCCTGTGGTCCTTATGGAAGCCCTCGAACCGCATCTAATTGGAGATGTGGCAAAAGAAACTTCGATGTTCGGGTGAGATTACAAAGGCATTTTAATAATTATATGGTGGTATTCCCCACTTGCAGATGGATTTATTTTCGCTTCTCTTTCGTTGTAATTCCTGAAATCCCCCGAGATTTGTCTTCCATTAAATTAACTTCAAAGCGAACAAATCTTTACGCGAAATTTGTGGAAAAAGTTTATAATGGCCTGGAAAAATTTAAGCTAATCGAAGTTCTCGCAGTGGCTATCAAATGAATGGACTCAAATCTGTATGTGGCACGAACATCTTAAATATTAAGTTTGATTTTCCCGTGGAATTTGAGAAAAAATGCATACCAATACTGTTATTGGAATAAAGAATTTATTTGAATTCTTCGGCATTTGGAATGGTAAAGATCGCAGAAACCAGAGTTACACATTCTGTTTTAATTATAATATAAATCTCCTTAATCCCAACGGCCTCGACCAAGGTTATTCTCCGATTTGTCAACGATGTATCGACGGCGCAGACGGAAGAAGAGTTTCGATATGGAGGATATCCTTCACCTTACAGAAGTCCAGATTGCCGATGTCTGGGCGAACGACTGCCGCCACAATGGCATCGGTAAAGAGAAACTGAATGCCCATTTCGGAAGTTGGCCCTTGAGGATTTGGGTCTGACAGACCCGATCATGTAAGAGATGTTGTCCCCATAGAGCTGCAGGCCACTGGGGGTTTGTGAATGAGGTGGTGGTGTGGTGGTGTCCTCCAAGGGATCTGTTCATAGAACAGAAACGACAAGTACCAACGGAACGGCGAAATACGAAAATCGAACGCGATCAGTTCCGAAGAACAGCAGCACAATATTTAATTTAAATAAAAAATACAATATAATTTTTAGAAAATCGAATAAATATGAAAATATTTAATTAATGAAATATGTATATTTATTATGTGCAAATCTATTGGAATCAGTATTTAATTCGAAGTGTAAGCATTCGATTTTCAGGGTTTTTCTCTAGGTGCCTATATGACACTTTCGAACGAGATCAGGTTCTACAAAATTATCGAAAAAAGAGGTCCGGTTCAAGGCTCCCTCCACTCACCTCCACTCACTCATGCGACAAATAGCTGCCGACGCGATTTCTAAATATATTTTTTGTGAGTAATATCAATAATTCTTAATTAAAAAAATTATGGATTTTGATAACGATCGTCGTCCACCTTTGACGGGTTAAGTGTCCTTTGACACATCGCTTCGCTAATTTATTGGGAATCAAACATTAACAGCATCATTCGGCGCACCGATACTCTTGAATTTATATCCTATTAAATTCATACTTATATGTATGTTTTCCCTTTGTAAAACTTTTGATAAATTAAACTTCTGGAACACACTATTATGCAAGAACAAACAGAATGGAAAATGTATGGGGGATAAGCCAAAAGAATTTCTATTTAACGCTCGGAGGAAGAATCCATTGGGGGGAACTCCAACTACGAGTATAGTTGGTATTCGAGTGAGTACTCGTATTTTTCGAATTTCTGACCGTTTCCCCCCGAAACTCATTGCATTCAAAATGAGCTGGATCTGGGGGATTCTTTGTCCCGAAGCTGTTCCAAAAGCAATTCCAATTCCAATCTCTGGCTGGACTGATGAACATCAGCTTCTGTCCTTTGTGCAATGCCTTTCGGGCGGGGTCACCACTTGCCACCTCCGAGTTGTGATTAGATACCGCGAGCAACTTGCCCCATCGTGCCCCAGTCAAAGAAGTCGAGCAAACAGCACCCTGACTCTGCAATAACGCTGTGGCACACCACCAGGAGGCCCCACCATGTGCATCCTACCACCTTGCCACCTACTGGAAGGGAAGAGCGGGAGGAGCGCGTTCCTCGCTGCAGTTCTCATGACAAAAAGCTTTTCAACGTCGTTAGCTTAATAACTGTCAAGTTGGATACGTACTCGTGTGCATCGTGTGCATGAAGGCGGTTGGGTTGGGTTGGGATCGGTGGTCGGGGGTCGGGGGTCGGGGCGTTGCTTAGGCTGCGGGGCGTGGCCTGTGCCTTTCAGACACATTTTTATACCCATCTTCTGCTGCGTCTGCTTCTGGCTCTCCACTCGCCAGGAAAGCCATATAATTACAGCAACAACAGCAACAAGAAGATGGGAGGGAGGGGGCACGGAACAGAAGAGTCCACAGTCTACAGCCCACATGCCGATGGGGCGGTAAAGAGGTGGCTACTCCTACACAGGTTATCCTTTCAAAGGACATGTGCCAATAGGACGAACTGCGGTTGGCAGAACACAGAGATACAGAGAGAGATAGAGAGAGAGAGAAAAGTGGAGGTAGATACGACATCGATGTGACGACACGACAGATACCCAACGTCAATGCATCTTTTCTGTAACTATAGATATAGATACATTTACATGTATAGTCAAATCTGAAACATTGTGAGCTCTTGAGTTTTTTTTCTGTAAAATGATGTACATATGTATATGTAAGATAGATCTTAGGTAAGGAGGATAAATAATCTTATCTGTAATAGAAATATATTCAAGGATTCAAGATTGAATTGGTATTAAACATTTATATTATGTAATGATGCTATTGTGAGTTCTTAAAATCTAATAGCAATACAATTTCGAATCTTAAATATATTATATGCCTATTGACTTATTTGGCATAGGATGGCTTGGAATTAGAATACCCTCTTCCAGGGTAATGATTGCTGCACAGAGGAAAGAGTTACAGTCCCAGAGTCCTCGCAGATGTGCGAGTGCCATGGATGTTTGTGGGATTTTTGTGAAGGAGAATTGTGTGGGAAGATCTGCACACTCATCCACTCTGTACAGTACAGTCCCCTCCCTGCTGTCATATGGCTCTCGACCTCGTCGTGCTCATTTCCTCGAGTGGCAGCCGAAACAAAAGATTTCTACTTGCTGCACCTTGTTGCAACCTGTGCTTCTGTCCCATCCCCATCCCCATTGCCATCCCCCATTCCCATTGCATTTTGCACTTTATTAAAACCTTATCAACGAAGCAGAAAAGTCAAATGCTGATGCAATGCTGATTAGCCTTTGGGGGAGGCTTGGCCTGGGTTGGGTTGGGTTGGGGTTGGGGCTGGGGTTGTGTTGGGGTTGGCTTAGTTTGGGTTTGGCCTTGCGGTTGACAAGCTGTTGGAATTGGCGCTTGATGGAGTCCTCAGAGCCAACTTTGGATGGGCTTCTCAGGCGGAGGCAGAGGACAAAGAGCAGGAGCAGACACGTACGTTACGAGTGTGTGTTTGTGGCTGTGTATGGAAAAGCACTCGGAAATTGCGATTTTTTGGATTAAGGATTAATCCCAGAGGACAATTGTTAAAGCGAATTTAGTAACCGATGTCCTAGCATATTTATTGGCGTTAAATAAATGTGATTATCAACCTCTTGAACTTAATTTGTTATCAAGAATATAAATATCGACTTGGCATAGTTTTTTAGTGGGGTTTCAACTGAATGAAAGCCATATACTAGTCACAATCATGCCAGTTTCCAATGCAATCATCAACGTTGCATCTCAACGCACTTCCGGGGAATGCACATCCCCAGAGAATCCGGCTGGAAGTGCTCCAAAGTTTTCCTCGCCACTTCACCCATAGTTCTATAAATGCCAAACATTTCCTCGTAAAGGAAATTCGAGGAGACCGCGTCCCATCCAGGCTCTGGCTCCATCAAAGAGGTGTTCCGCTCGACGAGGTGATGCGTAAGAGGAGGGTCTGGTGCTGCTGATGCTGCTGTTGCTGGGAAGTGGCTGGCATACGGGGAAAATCTCATTAAATGAAATCCGATGAAGCCCCCGCCATCGAGCTGCCAACCGATAGACTACGTGTAGCTCCCTGCCCCCTGCAGCGCCCAAATCTGCCAGCCCACGCTCTCCGGTTCAAAGGGAAAGCATCCAATCCAAGTTTCCTTCGGATTCGCTTGAAAAAGAGAATTTTCCGTCAGCTTTTCTGTCGTTCGGTTTTTTTTTGGTTTTTTTTTTTGCGTTCTTTGCCTTTTTTGGGTCCGCAGTAAAGCGGCAGCTGGATGGGAAGCACAAGCACCACCACCCCGAGAAGGGAGGAACAGGAGGAGGAGGAGGGGCATGAGGCATGAGGCAGTGGCAGTGGCAGAGGCCTTTGGGTTGTCATAGCAACGCAGCTAACGCGTCACTTTACGTGTCGAATTCGGGTGTTGGCAGCCATATTTGCTCTTATAGCGCTTTACTTTGCTTTTTGCCGCACAGCCCAGGAGGACGAGGGCGAGGACCACTGCCAGGACCACTGCCACTGCCAGAACCCTCCCTTATGTAGCAACCCTCAGCATACATATCGGGGTGTATGTACATATATACGTATGTATATATACTGATTGTGTGTGTGTGTGTTTGTCTGGGGGTTGTCGAGGGGTGGTCCTTAGCTACCCCGGCATGCTCCTGACTGGGTTGCTTCATTTGATTTGGTTTCGCTTTGGTTCTGTTTCTGGCCCTGGCTATGGCTATGGCTATGGCTATGGCGGGGTCCCGGGCATTTGGCACCAGTCGCGTCCTCTTTCGATGTCCTGTCCTCTCGCGCTGTCATCTGGCATCCACCCACTCGTCCTTCGTCCTCATTTGCCGCCCCCGGAGCCTCGTTAGGTGTTGTTGTGCTCACCTTTCTCCTTCTCCAGGGCTGTCCTGCTCTTGCTCTGTCCTGGCCTGGCCTCTGTTGTCCTGGCCTCTGATTCTCGTCTCGTCTCGTTCTTCTTCGCCTCCTGCTCCCCTTTCACTTGCCCCTGCTCCTGCCCTTTACCTCAATTTTTTTTCCTCTTGTTTTCTTTATATTTTCTGCTTTTCTTTTTTGGGAGCAGATTTCGTAGTATATAGGATCCCTTATGTACATGGCATTGGATGGCATGGACTGTGCTTTCTCTGGTCCTGTGCCTCTGCCTGTCCCAGTGCCTGTCCCTGTTCCTGCCTTGAGGCCCCGCTCCAACACATGTCCGTACTGTAGTTCTGTCGTTGTTGTCCTGCCGTGTCACTTGTCATCGTCCTGCAACGTGGTATTTTGTCGTTTTATCTATTTGTGTTTGTCCTTCTCCTGCTGCTGCTGCTGGTTCATTTTCTGTTTACTTTTCCCGGTATTTTTTGTTTCTGGCTCTTTTCGGTCTCAGATTCGTCTCGTTTCGATTCCACGGCCATCCCATTCGATTCCATTTGCCCCCCGACTGTATTCCCCCCGACTTTTGTGCGCTTCCTTCCGATTCGAAGCGCAGCGAATATTTTATTTAGTTTACACCTCAGCTGCCAAAGGACTTTAAAACGAAAGTTCGCACCAACTAAGTTTTTTCTCTCCCCAGAAGTTGGGTCAAAACTTCAACTTCATTGATTCGCTTGCTCAAAGCTTGGCATTGATCTGTGGATCAATAGAACATAGAACGAGTACATTTCGAAACTTTGACCAGAACCAAAAGGGGGATGGGGGCGACTAAGATACGTGATACACGAGTATCTTGGAAAAGCTTAACTGGAAAAACACACAAGAAAATGTACAAAATTGTCTTTAACTCTCAGGATTAAAGAAATATAGAGTCCTATCTTGCAGGGACTATATGTACATATATTCCTTTATATGTATGTACATTGTTCTAAAATCTAACAAATGAGTCTAGTTCGAGACATAGTCCTAGGAATATTGCATCATTTTGACAGATTCACATAGCAAACCGATTTCTGTTGATCTGTTGATTCCCTCCCGTTTTCCAATGTTAAAGTTTAGCCTTAAGTAGTATAAATCAGGATATAGACTATAGACTTTTAACTCTATTAAAAGAGAGCGGAGGTGTCTTTTCATATATTTATATGCATATACATACATATGTATATATAGTTAGATATTTAGATTAACGGAAAAAGCCATTAAATTAACATTACGTCCTACTTTCCTTTAGAATCATACCCTGTTGATTTCACATTTACTGACAGCACGCACCCTCCTCTCCCCATCCCCTGTAGACAGGGCCCTAACCAAAATGTTGTCGAACAAATGTTCCCGCATATGAATCAAGCAAATCAGCGAAATAATCAACAGGATCTAAGCGCAGTTCACTGCACTCCGAGGATGTGTTTTTGCTGCGCTTCGTTCCGCTCCGCTCTGCTCTGCTTTCTTTTTGTTCTCTTTTCTATAACCTCTATAACACCCGGAGCCCTCGCTTTCAGATGTGTTTTTCTTGTTTTTTTTTTTATCAGCGCTCATCTGTCTCTCTGTCTGTCTGCATTTGGATTTAGAGTTGGAATGGAATCACGCACTGCACTCCGCCCAATTACAATTGCTCCCTCGGCAGCAGCAGCAGCAGCGGCAGCGGCGTTGCTCAGAACTGAAAAAAACAATTGTTTCGATTACGCAAAACATGAAGTTTTCCAGCGATCCGTCAGGATAATAGCTCAAGGCTGTATGGCTCTATTGTGTCTGGGATATGGATGTGGATGAGGATCTGAGTGCGGCTGCCACTGATGCGCTACTGCTTTGGGCTTGAATAAATAGTTTGTCGGCTAAGCAAACAAAGTAATTGGGTTGCCAAATATTACGCAGCGCAGCAAAGGGATCGCCACAGATCTCCCTCCCTCTCAAGATCTCAAGATGTTGTTAGGCGATAAAACGGAGAGGTAGAACCGAGCAGGGGGCACCCACCAGCTCACTCAAAGGTGCACATGCGCATCCTCTTTGAGATTTGCGGCGGCGGAAACAGACAATTTCTCCGACAATTGTCTAAGCAGACAATCCTACCATCATACCTACCGTCATGCGATCTGCGATCCCATCCCATCTAATTCGCCCTCGCCATCTAAATGTTTCTGTAGTTAAGCTGAGAAGCTAAGTTGGTGCAATTACTCGTCCTCATTCTCGTCCTCGTAGATAGAATCACTTGACTAGGGCTAGGGCCAAAAGCCGAACCCTACCCCGGACCCCGAAAGAGTTGTCCCTGTGTTGTGCTCTGCGGATGGGATTACGCACAGTTCCATTTATGCAGCCCGAGAGCAGATTGCCATCAATCCTCTCAATCGTCTCAAATTGTGCGTGGGACAAGGTGTTGAAGCAGCTGTCGCTCACTCAGAAAGTCGACACAGGATAGGGATAGAGGATCCATCCGAGAGCAGCGGACAATCACTGATGGCTACGCGGATGGGGACAGCAGATCGGCACGGGATGGCGGTGGGGATGGGGCAGGAGAGCAGTCCAAGACGTCTCACAAAAGCTCCATCCCGACGCTTTGAAGTGGCCGACATCGCGGCTGAAATGAGATTAGACCAGACCCCGCACCCGCACTCGCCATCGCATACCCAAAAGGAAATATTAGTTGTACAAGATTCGATGCATTTATGGTTTGAAAGATGAGAGGATATTTCCAATGTACATAGATGCAAGGAGAATGTCTGAACAGTACACCAAATGCAGACCAACATGTTCTGATTTTAATATATTTTGTTAGTCGTTCTCTTGATCAGTCCACAAGGAAATTATATTTTCTATTCGAAGAATAGAATAATTGCACATAATTTGGGAATTCTAAGAACGAAATGGTAGGAACTTCTCGGAATACGTCTGAACAGTCTTTTCGTAGTAGTTTTCGTGGGTTAGCTAGTTAATAATTTTATTTCCACAAAATGTAAAGGCCTTTTCAGAAATCATTGCTTAATTCAAGTAAAACATGGTACGAATTTCCATCTATTTTACTAATTTATGGTATGTATGTACATCCATATGTATGTACATATGGATGTATGTAGATATGTATGTGCATATTATTTTCGAAAATCAAAATTTCTTTTGTGCATGAATATACGAATATTTCTCTCTGGGAGTGTCTGAGAGAGTAATAGGCTCCAGAGAGGACAAATCGCGCTGAAAAAATGCTGGCAAAAAGGGGGACGCCTGTCATAACTGCACAATGGCCTCACAGGATTTGACGGTGGACGCGGCAGGAACCGGGGGCGAAGGCGACCAACTTCCTTCCTTTGTTCGCATTGGATTCCCTATATAGATTTCATTTCGGCAAAGGTAACCGATATGGATGCTTGTTCTTTTAATTGCTGGCTGATGGCAACAACAAGAGGAGCAGGAGCAAAAGCAGGACCAGGACAAGGATCAAGCGCAGCGAAAACGATAGGCAATCATCTGAAGCTGAGGCTGAGACTGAGACTGAATCAGAAACGGAATCAGAATCGGAATCAGGATAACAGATGGAGAAGGGGATGGGGCACAGAGCACAGGGCTAGGGCTAAGCGGCGTCCATTCGGCGTCGACAGTTGGCGGTTGGCGGCATGTTGATTGTCGGCTTTTGCGGCCGGCATAAAACTATATCAAATTACAAAATACAGAAAAAACGCACGCTGACTGACTGACTGGAGGTAAACTGTTGCCCAGTAAACGGACAAAACAAAGCCCATCCTCGTCCATCCCCTGGGCACAGAAAGGAAGAGAGAGACAGGCAGAGGTTGAGGGAGTAGGAGTGAGTCCAGTTGAAGTTGACAAAGGGATAGTCGTATTGAAGCAATAATCCTTATCCGAAAGACTTTGTACATGAATTTGCAGAGCTCCGACATGAAATGACTTATCCGTGTCAATATCACTTCGTATGAGAAAGTTCCATTTAGCCGTTCTGGAAACGCACACAAATCCTTGCTCATTTTAAATCCGCCCGCTGTAAAAAATCCTCGCCGTCCTGGGAATTTTATAATATTTTTCCCTGGGAAATTGCTGAGGATCTTCGGAAAAATCGGGTATGGACAACATTGGCTATTGGCTATTGGCTCAACCCAAAAATAGTAGTGTCGATCCCAAAAAGTAGTGTATATGTATAACATCCCCGTCTTTGTCGAAATGCCCAACAGGGGCCATCTGCCGGCAAGGCAACAAAGATACATCTAGCGACAAAATCAACCAACTTGTCTCTGCCACCTGGCGGCGTAGTTTCACATAATTTCCATTTTGCGGCTCTAGATGGCGGCAATCACCAAGTGCAACGACTGAGCCAATTGATTGCCTATGGCTTCCACAATCTCTCGCGCTTTCAATCTCCGATCGGCCAACACATCGCTTGTGCTTGCTTGAAATTCTGACAGAAGTCAACCTTTAAACTGTGACACCGGACGCAACTCTCGGGTCAACAGGTGGTGGTATCACGCAAAGACCGTATAAATAGTAAGCTGAGTAACGTCATATGCAAGGGTGTCCCGTCTGACGAACAATATTTACCGCAATATTTTGAGCTTTTTCTTGTATGATTTTGCATTTCGATCGCTTATCATTTTTTCTGTTATCCATTTACAATTTTTCCCAATCAAAATCAATACAAACTGGTTGAGCAGGAGAAGACGGTGAGCAGAACACGGATCGGACGAATTAAACCAGTCTACATATTTATCTAAATTTGACGTTAAAAATATACATTTTTGCACTGTTTCTTTTTAAATGGAATTGGTGAGAGCTTTTCTCGAAATGCTGGTTAAAAATATTAAAACAAATTTTAATTAAAGTGAAAAAATATTCAGAAGGGGTTTTAAGTTTTAAGTTACTGTTGACATAGCCATAATTTTTATTGAGTATTAAATACTCAGAAGATGATCGGACCTCATCGGACGATTTTAAAAGTTCAGAACATTTTTTGCAGTCCTCCTATTGAACAACTTATGCAATAAATACCCTGCATAGTAACGTAATGCATTATCATTAGCTGCGGCTTGATTACTTAAATCTGTTGCTTCTATTGAAAGCTCTAACTCTGAATCTTCGTCAGTGCAAGTCAAGATATCGTCATCAAGAGTTTTAAACTCTGATGCCGACTCCCTCAACCCATTATCTTTTATAATGTTAATCAACATCATATCTTCATCGGGAGAACAGTTCCCAGATACTGTTGTTGACGTTAGAACTTTCATTGATAGCATTTTACTTATTATTACATTAAACTCATACATTGTTGGATTATTGTTTGTAACTCCGCGAGATCTGATTAAATAAAATACATTTTCTAAAGGGTCTTGGTTATATTTGGACGTTGTAAACGTTGTAATAGCTTATAAAGGATACGCAACGAAGTATTAGGACATAACCAAAATGTTATTCAGTATCATAAGATGATTAATAATTTATATTGAATTTATTCATTTTTGTTTTTAACACTGCTATTTCACTGAACCTCACAAGTTATCGTTTTCGTTTCAAGTGAGACTCCCGACTGAGCGTCACCGACACAGTTTCCGATATACAAGAATATTTAATAAATGCGGAACTCCCCCTAGAGGAGGAAATTCCTCCACAATTAGCTCACAATGCCGTTAAATTCATTAGAGATACCCCAAAGAATAGACAAAAGAAGGAACAGTAAATAGAATTAGGAATTGGAAAGAACTAAGTGGTCAAGAATTTATCATTTTCTTTGGTGAATATTACTTGTACCACTTCAAATCGTGGAATTTTTTATCGCTCTAAAAAGTTAAAGGAGACACAACGCCATATGAATCTGCCAGATTAGAAGTTGGAACAGGATTTCAATTACCAGCAAGTAAGTAAAATTCTCATTATGGTGCAATAAATAGTATAATCCAGCTTTTATATCCCTAATAATTTAATTCAAAATAAGTAAACAAAATTCTTATTTGTTGTAGGTATTAACCCCCAAAATGTGTGTAAACTTCTCATGATCAGTAAGAAAATAGTTCGGGTCGATTACATGACCGCACATTGCGCGTACATAAATTAAAAATAAAATATATTTGTTATAAATTTATAAATTTTTTATAAATTGAAATGCAGTTCCTTTTAGCCAGGCCCACATGGTATAATGTTATTGAGAATAAGGGAAAACTAAATATTAATAGTTCATGGAACCAATAAGTTAATTTAAGTAAGTAAACACAATTCTTCTTTGTTTGTATTAACACCCAAAATGTGTGTAAACTTCTCATGATTAGTAGGAAAATATTTCAGGCTCCTCAATTTTATTCTTTATTTTTAGCATGCGGTTTTCAAAAGTATTTATTTTGATATTGTTGGTCGGACGAATTTTTAACAAATGCGAGACGGTGCGTATGTTGTCTACATTTTATACGCCGTTGACCACGTGAAATTTTAGCAGCGCAGCGCTGAGGCAGTGGGCTTAGGCAGCGCTGATGCCGAGACTCTGTCTCTCTTCCCTCTCGCACATGCAGGTCGTATGCGTTACGGTGTCGGCGCTCTATCTTCTCTGCCCGCTTCGGTTCTGTCTGCTGTTCGGGGCTCTTATTTTGTGTATGTATGGATAAGTGTATGCCGTTGCTTTGTCCGGGCCTTTGATAATCTAGTGATGACCCATGCGCCTAGTGATGGACTATTTCGTGCATATATTTGTCTCAGAGAGCGAATAGAATCGAGTGCGGTCAAATTAATAATGCACCAAGGATAAGAAAACCCATAACATGCAAACATTATGTGTGCGTGAATTACGTTGATCATTGTTGTCCGTCGTCTGACGAACAACAATTTCAATGCTTTTTTTTTGTGTCTTACGCAATTTTGCTTCTGCCATGTCTTCGGGTCTAGTCTTGAAAAATGTGTGTTGTTTTTAACCTTCCGGCAAAATGTGTAACAGCGCAGACGCACGCAGACACTCACATGTTTTTAGTGCGTTTGTGTGCGCAGACAAGTGACACGAAGCAACTCGATTCATTTTCTTTGCTGCTGAGACAGCAGATAAGAAAAACGAAGACGCGTGTGCTTAGGGCCGACGCTACACGAAGTTTTTGCACTATGTGTGTGCCGACTGCGCTGCTCTGTGTCCTTTTTCTATGCACATTGCATTGGACGCTGCCGGCCCCTGTCTTACATACATATGCACATAAGTATAACTAAATGTCATACCGTCACTTGATGCTTTCATTGCCGTAAAGTTTTTCATGATGAACAAATAAAACGCACAGCATATTGGACACCCCGCTCCAACAGACCTGCAACTTTTATACCCGGTCCTCGAAGAGTATAGGAGTATATTAGATTTGTGGTGATAACTGTTGTGTGTAACGCCCAGAAGGAAGCGTTTCCGATCCCATAAAGTATATATATTCTTGATCAGCATAAATAGCCGAGTAGATATAGCCATGTCTGTCTGTCCGTCCGTCCGTCTTCATTAGCGCCTAGATCTCAGAGACTATTAAAGCTAGAGAAACCAAGTTTTGTATCCAGTCTCCTGTGTGATCACACTACTCCAAATTTGTGGCAAAATTTCGCCCCGCCCCTTTTCGCCCGCACAATTTTGAAGATACGAGAAAACTAAAAGCGCAGAATCATAGAGAATGACCATTTCTATCAGAGTGTTGAATGTGGATCAGATCGAATTATTAGCCACAAGGAAGAAAACCATTTC
Organism: Drosophila algonquin; assembly: GCA_035041765.1. Classification (NCBI taxonomy): domain Eukaryota; kingdom Metazoa; phylum Arthropoda; class Insecta; order Diptera; family Drosophilidae; genus Drosophila; species Drosophila algonquin. Next base: position 275,572 of record JAWNKY010000238.1, on the reverse strand, counting down.
GAAAGTCATCATTCCCCCTCGGTCTCTCTCACACGCGACCCTGTCTGGTTTGCCTATTCGTCCAAATGAGCGCCTAGATCTCAGAGACTATAGAGGTATTTAAAAATTTAACACGTCCCCTTCCGCCCCCAAAAAGGACGAAAGTCTGTGGAATCCACAATTTGTAAGATAAAAGAAAATGAAAAACGCATAATCATGGAAAATAGCCGTATCTACCAGATTGCCAAATCTAGATCAGGTCGACCTACTATTATAGCCAGAAGAAACAAATTAAATTTCAGTCGCTACGCAACGCCTGCCAAGCGCTTCTCAATCCCTAGCGATCGCTAGATGCGGTCGTTACACGTGTGTGTGAGCACCCGCTGACCCGGTCCCCAAACCACACCCTCCACCGATTCAACTCCAACGAGTTGGAGTTAGTTGGCGATCTAATCGTGGGTTTGGTGCAGAAGGTGGCAGATTTTGTGTCGGGCAGTGGCAGAGAAGAGTTTGAAAGCAACCCTAAATGACATAACGTATTTCCTTGCGATTTCGGTGGGGTTATCAAAAAAAACCTAACGAATGGTGTACCGGCCATAGGTGGTAATAATTGGTAGTAAATTGTAAATGTATGGTTTTAAAAAAAAGTTAACCGTATGCACTTTAATGTGTACTGTGGTCACAAAAGAATATAACCAACAAATGTAGAGTAGGGTATTGTTGGCGAAGTTGATAAAAGCGAAAGCGAAAATGACAATTAACTGTTGGTACTGCGTATGTTTGTATGCGTGTGCATGGGCAATGAACCAAAGTTAATTTTATATTCAACTTATTATATTTGTTTAAAATGGTTTTAAATATAAGTTTTCGCTCTTTTTCTTTCAGCAGGGTTGTCCTTTGGGAGCGCCGTAACAATTTTTTAGCCTCTTCGCTGGCCGGCTAATGGACACAATCCGTTAACTGATAACGGATTATACCTACTGTAGTTCAAAGTTTTGCATGGATTTTCGATATGTCGAAGGATGGTGGCAACTCTTCCCTCTGAACAATAGTTTCGGATAAATTTCGATAGGTGGAGCTAACGAACTTTACATAGAGACGGTTGTAATTTTGAATTCCATTTCGTTCGCCTTCGAACAAGGCTACCAGCTGGTCGACACATCCTTGCACTTGCACCTGTTCCACAGCACAGTGGCAACGCTGCGCGCACAGTCACGTTTTCGTTGTCGATTCCTCAACTCGGAAAATTATTCAATTCCAAACTAAGAAAGCGAGAAAAATTGCCATTCGCCAAATACCAATCGAGTGCTAGACACGACGCGAGTGAGAGAGCTGCTGGCCAGCCCGCCCCCCAAAACATCCCAACAAAAAATACTAATAACCAAAAGTTTAATTGGCAAAAGCTCGAGAACAAAGAAAGAAAAAAAGGGACACTACAGGGGAATAGCACTCACAGGCAAGCAAAACAGAGCAAGGAAGGGCTTCCCTTCCCCCCCAAGGCAAACAAAAAACAGATAGACTGCAGCGAGAAAGTGTGCCCAGCATCCCAGCAGCTGGAACCCAAAGGATAATACTCTCCAGGCTGGACTTGAGGCGATTGCGATAGCGATTTCATTTGAGGTTCGTCCGGTTCGAAAGGGAAGCAGACGTGGTGTTGTCGACAGTCGCCAATTGCAGCCCTCTCGCCCCGCGATTGTTGTTATTGTATTATTATGTAAGCCTGCTGTTTGTTCAACTTTTATTGTCAGAGGCAATTGAATGGCATTGCTACCGCACCCGCACCAGCGCCCGCACCCAAACCACTACCGCAGAACCACCCAACCCAGTTCAACCACCACCCAACCACCCAACGCACACAGCAACACGAACACAACAACAGCAACAAGACTGAAATGAAGGACTTTGTCTAGTCTTTGCATTTATTTAATTTGATGACTAAGTGATGGGTGGATGGATGGATGGATGGATGGTGGATGGTGGTTGAAGGATGGCAGGGAGCAGTGACAAGGTGGAAGGTGGCTGAGGGGGAGACTAGTGGGTGAGGTTAGTGAGTGACTGTGGTGCTGATGTGATTGTGATGCCTTTGTGCCATGTCCTGCATATCGATCGTTGTTTGTGATTATCGATAAATTGCATGACGTGCGAGTCGCAACGCGCTGGAAATTCAGTTCAAGGCAACGCCTCTCCTCTGTCTGCCCGCTGCACCCTCATCTCCTCCGCATCTCCACTCTGACAAGAGAGAGAGAGAGAGAGAGAGAGAGCACAAGAATAACAAGTGGAACTACTCCACTCCTTTATTACTTTGCAGACCCCTCCTATAAACAAGATGTCGTCGCCTCCGCTGCTACTGCTCTTGCTCCTCTTGTTTTTCTTTGTGGGCTGCCTGCCGCTGTCGACGCTGACGCTGGAGAATGTGACTTTGGCAGCGGCACCGGCCCCTGCCCCAGCCCCTGCCTCTGATGGTGCCGTGGTCACTGCCGCCTCCGGAGTGACCTCCACCGCTGCTGCGGCTACTCCAGCTGTCACGGCCAGCTCCAGTACGGCGTCGGCAATGGTTACCACGGACTTTGATAATCTTACGATGAGCAGCAGCAACAGCAACAACGATGCCAGCGATGAGCACACCAACAACGAGAACAGCAACGGCAACTCCCATGCGAACAGCAACCAGAGCGTGGCCACAACCACTACGGCCACTGCCCATCAGGATCAACAGGAGGCCACACCCCTGGGACAAGGCATGGCCCCACCCACGGCTGGACCTGGCTCCGGCTCCAATGGCACAGGAGGCGCTGATCCACACCAGCACGAGATCATCGGCTCGGCGAGCCCCACCAAGGGCGAACAGGAGGCTATACTGCGAGCCCTAGACTGGCTGAAGGAGAAACGGGCCTTAGACTACGGCTGGGGCAACGACACCCATGTTGTGATCCTGGCTAAGGAACTGTCTGGCGGACGGGATCCCAACGAGAGTGCCGATGGGCACATGCAGGTGATCCAGGATCTGGAGGACACACTGTCCGTGAAGGAAATGGAAATCGAGATACTCGCGATGCTGGATCGCCACCACACGCTGCCCAAGCCCCTCAATCTGGACAAGCTGGCACGCTATGTGCTGGCACTGGGATCGCTGTGCAAGGACCCCAAGCACTTTCATGGCCACGATCTGGTCGCTACGCTGCAGCACCATGAGCCGGCCCAGGACATCGAGTTCGCCCTAACGACATTGTCCGCCTGCAGTTCGGCGGCGCATGTGCGGAAGCGGCAGATACGTCGCCTGTTGGACATCGCCAGCGGTGTGACGGACCAGAGCGTGGACGCCATTGCCATGGTCATACTGGCCCTGCGGTGCATCGTCACCGATCACCGTCATCGCCATCTCCAGCACTTTGTCCGCCGGCCCGCCCGCGGCCTGGCCAGCCTGCAGGACCAGCGCGGCAGCTTCGGATCGCTGCGCAGCACGGCCCTGGCCATGCAGGCGCTGCAGGATCTGGAGTACGATCCGGCCGGCCACTGGAACCGCACAGCCGCCGCGCGCTACATCCTAAGCAGGCAACGGGCCGACGGCGGCTGGAGCGAGGAGCCGCTCCAAGATGGTCAGGAGCCGGACATCGGTGTCGGACTCACCGCAGACATAATCCTGGCCCTGGGCTGGAAAGGCCTCGGTGCTGTGCGCGCCCTCCAGTGTGATCATGTGATACGGGAAAGCAGCGATCCAACGGGTAAGGTTCTCCCCCCAATGAGGATTCCCCACCACCTAAGCTCTTCCTCTATTCCTTTCGCCACACAGAGAACGGTGAACCCAAGCTGGCGGTGCCATTCGGCCTGAGCTCTTCGGCCGAGGAGTCAGACGCGAAGAACATTTCCTACACCTACACGCTTTGGGTGGGCTCCAATGTGAGCGAGGCCTTCTCCCTTTCCCTGGTCTCGCCGAAGAACACGAGCTTCTTTAAGGCCATGACCCAGGCGGCCGAAATGGATCCCAGGTGAGCGTGATTCCGAAATACCGATGATGAATGATGCTCATAAGCTCTGATTACTGTTCGATTCTCACAGATTCATCTTCGAGGCGCGCGAATGGCCCAATGGCCACTACGTTCACACCCTGTACGGCAAGAAGGAGGAGCCGCGAGGGTGAGTATACTATGTCATCAAGCAGTCTGTATTTATAAGCAAATGTGCCGGTCCGGTCCGATTCCTATTAGGTACCACTACTGGCTGCTCTACCGATTGCCCGAGCTACCCGATCCCAATAATACGCCTGGGAATCAGCTTATTGCGCCTGTTGGTAAGTGTGGACGTTTGAATGATGTCCTATGACCTGTTTCCCTACTGTTACATGGCTTCTTCTTCTATGTGTCGTAGGTGTCGATGAGCTAATGGTCGAGGACGGTGAACACTATCTATATTGGTATAAGAAACTCTAAGCACGGGTATAGCATTGCCTTCCGGCCTTAGACGAAGCTGCAGTTGTATCCACTAAGCAGAGTCGATAAAAACACATTAAATGCTTTAGCTATCGGGCCATACAGACACATACACACACACACAAGTATATAATATGTAGATATATACATATACACTACATATATATAACTGAATAATAATGGCGTAATCAAAAAAATCGAAACACAAACACCCAACAAAACAGCAGGCACAGGGCATTGAACTTGAGAGGTGACGCAAGCTGAAAGGTGTACGGAATTGACGTCACAGCGGAGTAGACTGTGCACACACATCCCATCCCATCCCCACCCACCCAACCAACCCAACCAAAACTGATCTCTCGATTCTCTGATTCTGAGCGGGAATGCAGCCGCTCCTCAGTCGAATACTTATGCATAGCGATAACTGAACGAAATGAACAAAAAAGAAAAACAAATTTAGCGATATATGTATGTAATGCACCAGCAGCAGCAGGCATCGAACGGTATACCGAACAAACGGTACCAATCCGTCCGTTTTAGGCCCCCCTGTTTTGAACCGCGTCTCCCTACGCCCCACCTTCCGCCATTTCACCATTCTCCCCAAAAGCTTCGCTCGCAAATCGTTGCAATTTCGTTACTCGTTAACAGAAAAACCAAACACCCTCTTACACCCGTAGGACCCTTCAAGGATAAACCGAAACAAACAAACAATAAAATGAAATATGCTTCAGATACGTTATAGTAGCAGTGAAACAGTAAAAGAGCGGAGATAGAGAGAAAGAGAGAGAGAGAGAGCAACAGGAAGAACAAAAGACGGAAGATCGAATATAGAGATGAATACGAAACCGGTAGAAATTAACGAAAAACGAACAGAAGAGTGCGAGAGCTGCGGGCCATCTCGTCCAGCTAGTCCAAGCAAAAAAAGCATGTTATACCAAACACCGTACGTAACAATAAGTGATTGAAAATCATCCTTAGACATACACACATAAATCAATATATAAATACATGGCATATACATATACATACATATGCATTTAAAAGACAAAAAAAACCTCAAAAAACCGAAAAAAAATATTAAAAGCAAATTAGTTTTATATAAGGTACAGCAAATTGAAGGCTGCGGCATATGATACTATACGAGTATGAAGCCATACGAGGAGAGAAAGATAATACCAAACTAAATACAAAAACGCTCTATGCCTGGTCAAGACTATACAATCCCCGGAATATAATGCATACGACATACCCACATACATATACATACATAGATACATGCATATTACCTAAATATCCAAAAAAGACCTACTCATATAGCACACTATACTATTACTCACTGTCTTACCAGTATAGCCTAAACTTCTAAACCCTCCATACAAACATACACTCTATTTCCCACATCATATGGAACTACATACATACGTATGTACATACATATATACACATATACTGAGCGAAAGATCAGTCCCCTTTATTATGCATACAATACACTAGATAACATACTTAAAGCTTCCTCGCTCATTAATCACTCACCTCACTCATCGTTTTCGAACTTTCAACTTTCAAACCGCTCGTTAAACTCTTAACTTGGATACAAAAACGAAAAACAAAAATCCAAACAGCCTAGCCTAACCGAACCCAAACCTAACCTAGCTTAACCTCTACTTGTAACACTTCAACTCAACTACAACTACTAATAACTACTCGTACTACTTGAATCAATGGGGTTTTTAAGTGCAGTAGCGATTCCAAATCCAAATCCAAACAAAAAGAAAAACCAAAACAAAAAAACTAACACTAAAACTAAAACTAAACTAACCTAGCGATCAAAACCAAAATCGTTTATATGATAAGCATCAAATTGAGCTTTTTAATTGTGCAGAAACCCCAACTTAAGACACTAAACGCAGACACTCCCACAGCCGGACATCCGGACCCACACACACGGACATAGGCAGAGAAAGCAGCGTAGGATTTGAGAAATTTGTTATTTATGTACTACCATCTCCCACTGTAGAGAGAGAGAGAGACCCAGCCGGATTAATGTATGTATTTCGTTTGAACGATCAGCAGCAACTGCATGCAACGCCCTGCCGCCTTCTTATATTACATTATATTCTATTCTGTTTGGTGAGTGGAGAAAGCAACAAAGAACAAGCGTGAATAAACATCAAAATAATTGAAAACTAAAGCCAATTTTTTATTTTATCACTCTGCAAAATACAAATAAATGCACGTATGTACATACGTATGTATGTATGTATAGCCATTTCCACTGAAAATGTCCACTGAGGCCAACAATTAAATTTCTATAGAATTTTTTTGAATTCTTAAAACTTAACTAATTCAAGCGATTTTTTTGTTTAAAAATTTCAATATTTTCTTTTAATTTATTATTATCTTCTATTAGAAACATTATACATACATACTCGTACATATGTGAAAACTTCTTCCAGAAAGTATAACTTGCAATATCAATTACTTAACGATATTCTTAAATGCACTTGTCACAGTGTGATATCAAAGAAATCTGGATACAACATTTTGTTGCCCTAGCTCGTATGGTCCATTAGACGGAAAGACATACGGACAGACTCGGCTATTGATGCTAATCGAGAATATATATATTCTACGAAAACTCTTCCTTCTTGGTGTTACACCACAAATCTAATATACCCCTATTTTCTTCGATAATAGGTATACAAATATATCAAATATGAATATATATGAATACAAATTCTAAAACTAGTCGCATGGAAATATTGTCTCAGGTTTTTTAGATAGTGTTTTTTAGATCGTTGGCCGATCTATTGAGAAGCTAAGCTTTAATTTTCTGAGTGCTTAAAATTAAGCTTTACTTGTTTAGTCAGAGAACCGTTACAGTTAAAGCTCGTTTCAAAGACCATGCAACTACTCCGAAGCGAGAGTGTGAGAAAGCATAATATTACTCTCAAAGTTATAGTGCTCTCGCTTAGGATTTTGTACAGCTTCTCGTATTCTTCTTTGGTCTATTCATTGCATATCTATCGATTTTACCGCATGACATTGGCTTTACTGCGCCATTAATTGAGTGTACTTGTGTATTTTGTGCGCTGTAAAATTGTTGTAATTGCCTGTTAATTTGTTACATAAATTGTTATTTGTATCAAGATGAGTAGTACGGACGAAGAAAGTGAGAACGAAATTCCCGAGCAAAATGAGTCCCAATCCGAGGGGTCGATGTCCGGGTCCGAAAGTGAAGAAGAGCCTGTAGTTGCAAAAAAAGAAGTGCAAGCCGACGACGAAGAAGATGTTGAGCAAAGCGAGGACGAGGAAGATGTTGCGCAAACCGACGATGAAAAAGATGTTGAGGAAACAGACGATGAAATAGGGGCCGTAGGTGTGACAAAAGCTCCGTCAGAGAATGGGCACTCCGGACAGGAGGAGGAGGATTCTATGTCGGATTCCGAGGAGGAGGCTTCACCCCCTCCTATATATCCTACCCCGCCACCCGATGACGGATCAGAGGTTCCCACATCCAAGGACCCTGGCATGTCAGGGCCAGGAAAGCGTAAACGGAAGGGCACTGTAATCTCAATGGCACTGGATGCAATCCAAGCACTGAACAGTAGAAATGGATCATCTGTTCGTGCCATTGTCAAGTACCTCAAGAGCAATGGCCACGAGGTGGAGAACGAGAAACGCCTCCTTATGCTGCTGCACAGGGTGCTCAAGCAGGCTGTGACCAGCGGTCAGCTGGTGCAGAATAAACTTTCATTCAAGCTGTCCGAAGCCACGAAAATTGAACGAAAATCTGTTCAAAAAATGAAGGCCAAGCAGGTCAAGGCCGATCAAAAGGCCAAGGAACGGGCCAAGAAAGCAGAGGAGAAAGCCAAGGCCAAGGAAGAAGCCAAGATTGCTGCCAAGGAGGCGAAGCCAAAGAAAGCGGGGCCGGCCAAGGCGAACAAAACGAAGGCTAAGCCAAAACCCAAAGCTAATCCTAAGCCGAAGGCCGCAAAGGAAAAGCCTGAGCAGGAAAAGCCTGCGAAGCCTTCAGAAAGAAAAACAAATCAAGTAAGTAGAAACAATTCTCTCCCCTAAACTCTTCTATATACAATCATCCCTCCAACCACCTGCAGCCTAGAAAGAAGAAGGCGGACGAAGGAGCTGCTGCCGCTGTGGCTACCACATCGAGCAAAGCAGCCGCTGGTGCCGCAGTACGGGCCGCTATGGAAAAAGAAATGGCAGGTCCATCCAAAAAGCCTCCTAAGAAAATTATGACTGAGGTGGAATTTAATTCCGATGATGATGACAATGTCGAAGCGCCTGAGACTAAGAAGGGAAAGGGGAAGGGAATGGGCAGCGTTAAAATTAGCCTCCAATTAAAGAAACCCATACAAAAAAGGGCAAAGGGCAATGCGGTGAACGTGAAAGCTGTCAAGCAGATGATGGAAGGCAAGAGTCTTCCAGAACTGGACAACGATCTATTGCTGGTGGCCCAGGCCACTTCAACACCCCAGGCGCTGGGAAAGAAAAACACCCGCAAGCGCAAATAAATAATCTAAGAATTTTCAATTTGCACCATTAAAATTTAATCTAATCTGGATAAAATAAAATAAGTATGTAAGTCAAATTTAATAATAAATCAAATTGTTGCTCGATTCGAGACGCACAAACAAGAATATCCAAGAATATTAAAAAAAGAACGTACATGTCTTGTGCATGACATGGCATATTGCTGCTTGACTCCAGTTTCGCTAAGTTGTTTGCTGCTGTTGAGCTGCTGCGAAAAGCTCCAGCCCATGGTAAGAAATCTACTTGATTCGATGATATTACTTGCTTGCACATACGTATGTACATATATATATGTATGTATACATATGTGTGTTTTTGTAGGGTTTTTTTCAGGCAGATGAATGCGTTAACATTTGGTATATTTTTTATTACTCTTTCATTACGTTTTCCATTTCATATCATTCAGTTTTTGCGCTGTATATAATATAGTATGAATAATATATATATATATATAGATTCGATATTCGTTTGTCTTTGCTACGTTTTGAAGAAGGCCGCATAGAGCACGAAGGCAACAGATTTACAACATCAAACACGAGTTACGAGTACGGGTACGACAGTACGATCCAAGTAAAAGTGTATCCCATATACGGATATAACCATATATGTATATACACGTGTATATAGTACAAATTTATATAGTGCAGAGACACATGCAACGGCATACATACATAAATATACACAATCATGCAAAATTGTACACCCACTCGCATATCTATCTAGGGAAGAGGAGCTGGCATCTGGGGCAGCAATTGGAGGAGTATGGAATTTGCTGTTGTCGCACGTTTTTTGTTGTATATAGGAATAGTAAAAGCAATAGAATCATCGTCATGATTTAAGTGTATATATATAGCTATTTGAATGCTTAGGTTTACGTTGTGAGAGGCTTTCATCATTTGTTCTCGATTGCCCTTCTCGGCGCTTCTTCTTATCGCCGTCTCGCTCTTTCTCCTGCTAGACGCTGCTGCTCACATGGCAAAGCTAAGCTGGAGCGCGTTTCGCAGCTCGTTGAGTACCATGGATCCGATGACCATCTTCTCGCAGTTGACCAGCAGCGTGAGGGCCTCGTCCGTCTGCCATTGGAGGGTGAGAAGGATGAGACTCTTCGAGCTGAGCGTCTGGCCCGCAAAGCAGTGCACTTGGGCGGTGGGCGAGCTGTGAGTGTGGGCCACATTGATGCACTCGAAGACCTTTTGCTTAAGCGTTGCCACATCGATCATTTCCCGCTGCATGCCGTGCAGCTCACACTGATGTTCGTTCATGCCCCGCAGCTTGGCGCGCTCCTCGCGATGGCAGCTCTCCCCAATTTGGACGGCCCTCACCAGCTCTCCCACCGGCGGTTTCAGCTGAATCCGCGAGCTGCCAGCGCTAGACAGCAGCTCCAGGTCAATGGCATGAGTGGAGTCGTTGAAGTCCACACCCAGGATACCACTGGCCATTTGCTGTGGTTGCAGCATCGTCACGGGATTAAATTCGTTTAGCTGCATGCCCGCCGGCAGCGTCTGCTGGCCCAGGCGGATGCTGGCGATCTCCTTCTCGCCGCGATTGTGGAATTGCAGCTCAATGGAACACATGCTCGAGGAGTACAGGTGGGGGGCACGCGTGAAGCGGTAGGCCAACTGCAGACCATGCCCGCTCACCTTGTTTAGAAGCTCCTTGTGCTTGAACTCGATGTGCGAGGGTCCCACCAACTCGATCCGGTTGCGGGCATGCTGCGGCTGCAAAGGGGCAGCTTGGCCGCCCATCAAGGGTGTGCCTATTAAGGAGAATGAGAATCAATTAGGGGCCCAGTTCAATTTTATGTCTTCTGCTTTAATATGATTACCCGGCGTCAGGAAGCCACCCAGCGAGGGCGTCATCACGGGACCAATGGGCGGAATGTCATCCAGATCGAGTAGCAAGTCTAGATTGCTTTTTTGCTGCTTGGCAGCTGTTGGAGTCTCTGGAGTGGCCTTCGATGGTTGCTTCTGCTGCTGCTTCTCCTCCTTCTTGGGCTCGTCATGTTCATTTTCACTGCCCGTATCGCTGCCGCTGCTGCTGCTGGACGAAGAAGATTCCCCGCTGTCCGAGGTGCCTGAATCGCCAGCAGCACTGCTGTTGTTAATATTCGTGTTGTTGCTAGTCGTCGTGATAATGGGCTCCACTTCATTGCTGCCTGCATCGATCAGCATTGTCGGCTCCTTCTCCACGGCTGTCGTCTTTTTCGGCTCACTGTTGACCAGTTTCGACTTCGGCTTCTGATGCTGTTCCTCATCGCTGCTTTCGCTTTCATCGCTGTTGGAGGCACTGTCACTGGTGCCGCTGCCGCTACTGGACTCTGAATATGCCGAGGACTTGTCCTCCGACTCGGATAGGAAGCCCTTCTCGGGCGGCTCTTTGCCGCCACCCTGAGAGTTTGCGGCCGAGGCAGACTTTGAGTGCGAAAGCGGGGAACTCTCGTTGGGCAACTTCTCCTGCACGAAACCAGGGATGTTGCGCACACTCGAGTCGGGCGCTAGCGCAGGGAACGTAGGCAGCTCCTTGTATCCAGTGGCTGGCATATTCAGATAGTGCGAGAGCGAGCCCAGCTGGAAGTTGTTGGTGTCACGGTACTTGCTCTCCGGCACGGGGGCCGGCTTGCTGGCCAGAAACACCTGGCGGGCGCTCTGCGTTAGTACGGTGCTGGCGCCGCTGGCCGGGAAGATGAACTGGCGCAGGAAACGGGCCCGATCGCGCACATCGTAGTTGGTGTCGTAGCGGGCCAGGGTAAAGACGTACTGGCACAGCAGCGACGTCTGCTCCGGATTGGTCAGATAGAGCTTCACGCCCAGATTTAACACCTGCAGCTTGACCACATCCTGCTCGTCCACAAACGACTTGGCCATCTTGCGCAGCACATCGGGTGCAATCAGCGGCACCTTCTCGTTGTATTCGCCAATCAGCCAAATGATGGCGGCCCTTGCCGCAGGCACATTGATGTAATCGATCAGCTTTGCCATTTGTGTGATAATCTCAAAGTGTTCGGCGGCCTTTGTTTGCAGCAGTCGCTTGATTACCACCACACTTTCGGCAACGACGTGCTCTGCCAAGGGATGGGATTCGATTAGAGATTAGCTCTTTTCTGTGCTGTACTGTGTACTACTCACCATCGTGATTGGATAGCAGATGCACCAGGCCGCTGAGACAGGTCTCAGTTACCTCCTTAATGCTAGCCGCACAACGACCAATGGCCTGTATGGTGGCAGCTACAAAGGAGCGATCGCTGCTGGAGATGTACGTCTGGAATTCGCGCAGGATCAGGGAGATGCTGGAAGCCGACGCCAGATTGGTGAGTATATCCAGCTTGAGGAGCTTGAGGTGCGTGGGATCGCTGGTGCGCACAAAGAAGGACTTCAAGTGGGGCTCAAATATGGCCTTGCGCTTGGTGGACATCGAGGCGATGCAGTTGAGTACCACGCTCTGCACCTCTTTGTGGGAGCGCAGCAGACGAATGAGCGCCTTGGCTATCAGTTGCACCTCGTTGCGGGGGGCCACATGGTGGTAGAGCTGGGCCACAGCCATCACCACAGAGGCGTTGCGCGACTGAAGCAGCGGCTTCGTCTGGCGCAGCAGCAGGCGATGGTCCACATCGATGTGGTAGCTGCTGCTCGGGGAGCTGGGAGTTCCTCCATTGTTGCTGCTGCTGTTTGCAGGGCGCGTTTTGGTCTTCTCATCATCGCTGGAGGCGTCCTCGCTGTTGGAAGAGTTGGAGTTGTTCGATGACTCGTCGTAGAATCTCTCATTGTGTGGCGCCTCGATGGCCCCGTCGAGCAGCTCCTCATCGGCATTGGGATCGACGAACTGTGTGCGGGCATAGCGGGTCAGCATATTGATGATTATCACCTGACCCCACTCGTCCACGTCCACCAGCAGGTTGCACAGCTTGCGATAGTTCTTGTGTATGAGATCTACACGTTCCGGACAGACCTGAAATCAGACGGGGAATCATCATGAGACTGCAGCGAACGAGCTGGCGGGCCTAAGACTTACCTCGTCGAAGGCCATCACCGCTGACCCCACCACCAGCGTGGTGCGGTCCGAGAGCAGCTTCTCGATCACCATGACCAGCTCGTCCTTTTGATCGGCATCCAGGGAGTACAGTTTGGGTATGGCATGGGCAGCTGTCTTTCGGACATATGGACTCAAATCGGCGGCGCTGTCGCGTATGGCCAGCATCACAATCGGTACTATCATGCTGACCCGAATGGAGGAGAGCACTCGCAGGGCCGAAGCTCTGATCAGCTGATTGGGGTCTTTGAGGGCACGCTGGAATGTGGAGATGGAGAGCAGAGCTAGGTCCTGCTGTTCCTCGGCATAGCGAACCAGGTAGACGTAAACGAGCTTCTTCACTTCAATGTTTTTCGAGACGACGTTCTTGACGACGGCCGGAAAGAGGTCGCTGGCGTCGCGACCACGCGCAATCATGCCAATGATGCGCTTCATGGCCTCCAGCTTGAGGCCGTCCTTGTTGCTGTCCAGCATCTGTTTGAGGTCATCGTGCTTGCGGCCATCTGTCTGGAAGAAGGCTGCCCCGCTGGCCGGATCGGCCCCAAATTCCACGTCCAGGCCCATTTGCGGCCGATCCACGTAGGTGGCCATCGAAAACGGATTGCTGGCCGCGTTCTGTTGCATCTTGCTGACTGCGTTGCTGCTCTAATTCTTTCCACTCGACCTATGTACGTACGTACTCTACTTTACGTTCTCTGTGCTTTGTGTGGGCGTACGAAAATGGTGAAAGCGTCGTGGGGGATGGAATGGTGTAGAGCTCTCGTGGTTTAGAGCTGAAACCTGCAACCGGAGGGGACAGCTGATACTTCGATTTGCCACGCGCCGTGCTACGTGATGAGGCAACTACAGTTATTCTGTGCGAAAAAATTCCGTAATTTACAGCATTTTAATTTTACAAGAACTAGAGCTGCGAAACTATCGATAAGCCCACTTTCGCCGTCTTTGCCAGCACAAAGGAGAGCGCTGACCGGCTGAGGGTGGCGCATCCAAGTAGAGTAAATCTTGATGACGTCACACACTGTCAGCTAAATTAAGTTGCCATCCATGTGCCGTGGTTGGGCAACTTAAAATTGTTATTGGTTTGAAACAGTATAAATAATACACAATTGCATACCTAACAAAACAGGTTACTTTATTGTTTAAGGCTTAATATCAGAATTATCATATCTTACCTTTGCAAGGTGGATTTCCACACTAGAGATGGTCCATCCTGACAGGCAGGCAGAGAGCGATATACTGCGCCTGCAGGCACACAACAACTGACCGCAAATCGATATCGTTTGATTGATATCGACATACCTCATCTTCAATTTGAGTTTGAGGGCAAAATAAATGGTGCGCTAACAAAACAGGCGAAAAAATACGCAAGAAGGGACTGTCGGTAGCGCGCAGTCAAGCAGTAAACAATATGAACTTTCCCCTGGCCAACGCTAACAAGGACACCTTGCGAGCGGCCTGCAAAAAATGCGGCTACGCAGGTCACCTGACTTACCAATGCCGGAATTTTCTCAAGGTAAGCAAAAGCCGCATGTTTGGCAGCCGTTGACGTTGACCCCCCAAATATACAAGCCGCCTCGATCTCCATTCAGGTGGACCCCAACAAAGAGATACTGCTCGATGTGGAGAGCACCAGCTCTGACTCGGAATTGGACTACTTGACGCCGCTGACTGAGCTGAGGGCCAAGGAGCTAAAAGGCGGCGTCGATGCATCAGCTGCACCACCGCCGCCGCTGACAACAGCAACAAAAATCACGACTGCTGCACGGAAAGAAGATAAGAAGCGCAGCAGCAGCAGTAGCTCAAAGAGGAATAAAAAGGCGGCGGTGGAGGCCACTGACACGAAACAAACAAAATCAGTGCGACACAAGAAGCGCAAGAAGAAGAAGACCAAGAACAAGAAGCACAAGAAGAGCTCCGAGAAGAGCGAGGGCGGCAGCGGAAAGGCGAACAGTAAGTCAAACAGCAGCAGCGGCGGCGCCAACAGAGAGCTGGCCAAGAAGCACAGCAGTAGTGTCAGTAGCAGTACCAGGAAGACGAAGCGCCGTCGCTCTTCCAGCACCTCGTCTTCCTCATCGTCGGATACCTCCACATCGGATTCATCCAGCAGCGATACTGAATCGGATTCCAGCGACAACGAGGAGTCCAGCACTAGCGAATCGGACGAATACGGACGCAAAAAGAAACGGCAGGGCAAGTACAAGCGCAAGGCGGAGGAAATGGCCATGCTCCGTCGCAAGAAAACCAAGGTGAAGCGCAAGCGTCACCGTGCCGGCGGATCGAGCGCACCAGCTGCTAGCAGCTACCTGAGCAGCCTCAGCGACAGCGACACCTACTAACTCTACATATATTAAATAATGCATGATGAAGGAATGCCTGCCAGCAGCTGTGGTGCTGTGTCTGCTGTGGCTGTGTGGCTGCCCAAAGCACTATCCGTATCTAGTTTGATTTCCGATTAGATGTAAACAAATGATGCCGACGAAGCCGCGACGAGTTATATACATTAGGCCATAAGTTACTTTGTCATCTGTCGAAGCAGACAACAGACAGAGTCCGACAAGAGACGAGAACGATGCACTTCCACGGTGACAAGATTCACTACCTTTATACATACGAGTACTACCTTGTTTATACGACGCTAAAGATACACTAAATGATGAATATAACGAGACCCCTGGACGAATCGGGGGCCGAGAAAAACGTTATCAATTTTGTAGACTGCCGGATAATGCCAATTCCGAGCTCCCTAAAAAAAAAAAAAAAAAAAAAACTGAACCCTACAGTTGTCCCCTAAAATTAAGCAACAGAAGAAACTCCATGATACTGCATGATGCTGCAAATACAAGAAATAGTTTGTACAAACAAAAAAAAACAAGGGAAATCCACCAAACTGTGTCTTTCTGTCTGTGTATATAATTGTATCCTATTTGATGGGGATATCCTAAAAGCACGCCTAATACATTGGAAAAAATAATACGAAAATTTAGCATTGCTTGCTCCGTCTAATGTCTGTTTCTGTGGCCAGCAGCAGCATCTGTTGCCGCCATCGTATCCATGGCACATTGTAGCGCCGCCAGCTGACGCTTGAGCACAGATATTAGGGTCGCGGATTGTTCGCAATTGAGGCAGCTAGAGGAGGAACCGTTGGCCTGTTCGTACTTACTGGCCGTGGCCGCCAGTAGAGCAGCGTTCTGCTGGTTGAGCGCTTTGTTCTTCTCGACGAGAGCACTACTAGATAAGCGCAACTCTTCCAACGCTTGGTCTTTGGCTCGAAGGCTCTTCAACAGTGTGCGATTCTCACGCTTTAGATTGAGCAACTTCTGCTCCAGCTCAATCAGCTCGTCTTCGCTTTCATACGAGTTCTCCGAACCGGCGGCCATGGTGATCTGATGATTTGCCTTCAGCGGCGTACTGCTGCTGGCGCCGCTTACCAATCGATGCATCGCCTGCAGTATGGTGTCCATTTGCTTGTCCATCTCGTTGCCCGAGTCTCCCCGCCTCTTAGAGACCATGAGGCTGCTGTCGTGAATCTCATCCTCCTCCGAACGTAGCGGCAACAAGTTGCTGCTGTGACTGTGACTGACGGCGCGCGACACTGGCGTCATTAAAACGTCTTCTACCAATGGACGCTCCTCGGATGGGCGATAGGTTGTGCTAACATTCGGAATAAGACGCGCCCGAGGCTGTGGCTGCGGAGTCTGCAGTTGCAGCTGCGGCGTGGTAGTCTTCTTTTTAACATCTTTCTCAGGCTTATTGTCCTGATCCGAGATCGAGCTGCAACTGGAAGCGGTACTGTCACAGGCCAATGGCAGATCGTACTTGCGCAACGCCTTGATGATAGCCTGCTCATCGGCATCCAAGTCGAAGCGCAGGCTCCAGAAACACTTGTCATCAGCGTAAAACTGTATGTAGGAGTCGCGCTCAATCACAGATGCGTTCGCTTCCGTTAGCACCACGCTGGCCAGCACCTGGCTCTTTGTCTTGTACAGAATCAGCTTGGCGATTCCATCGCCGTGCAGGGAAAGGGCCACGCCCACGCGCCCCATGTCATTGCTGCCACTGAACGCACGCGCCACCTTGGCTATCACAGTGGTCCAAACGCCAGGCTCTACATTCCACTTCTTGCAGAGAGCGGACTTGGGCTTTTCTTTGCTTTCAATTTTCTGTTGGGGTCTCTGCTGATGCTTCAGTACCGAAGATGGTTGGTAGCGCATGTTGCGGGACTCGTTCTGCAGCGGCTTGACATCATCCTCGAAGATCTGGCTCAGGTTCCGAGGCCCATTGTTGCTGAAGATGAATATTAACCAGATAAGAGCTGTGATTATTGAGGGTCGAGATGACTCCATCAGATTGCTCAGTCACCTGCGCAAGCTGTCGAAAAAGTCGTCATATGTTTTGTCACCACTCTGCTCCATGCTCTTTGCGTCCTTTTTGGGCTCATCAACTGAAGCAAAATTTAGTTTCCAGTTTGTTAGAATATTTATTTATATATATATATATATATTTTGTTTTGGTTATGCAGCCCTTGTCGGCGGGTGTTATCGATACGACAAAGCAGTATCGACTGTTGCAAAATCTATAAAGGGTCATACTTATTGACATGACATCCTATATCTATATATCGATAGATTGAAGTGTTGCCGCGTAAGGCATGCGATATTTTTAATTAACCGTCTAAGGCCTGTTTAAACGGAACAGCAGCAGCATAGTAGCATTGGGCCTTTAATGGATATTTTTGCCATATATATATTATTAAATTGATTACATTGGTAAAAGCTATAAATCCTCTCCTCGTCCTGGACTTGTTCGTGTCCAATGGCCGTGTGCTGGAAATACAAAACTAATTAAAATTTAAATTTATTTTGTTGAACGTAATTTTGTGTGCCTTACCAAAATGGATTTTAAATTAGTTGTTTCTTTTTATACTCATAAGCCAAACAATTTAAGGGTTTTCTGCATCATACATGTTTTGTGGGAACGAACGTGAGTCGTGCCACCGCCAGCGGTTGCGGTTGCTAAATAACTAATTTCACCATTAACGAAATGCGAAATCTGTGTGGATCCAGCTTTATGTCCGACACTGACCTCCGGGTCAATGGATTTCCGATGGATGCCAAAGATAATGCTCATTCCGGGATTGGTGGGAAAAATCAGACACTTGAAAGACTGTGTGAATCTTATCAGTTCTGGTAAGTAATCGGGTATCGGGCAGTAAGGTTCTGGTGGGTTCCGAAATCACAGCAGGACAGAACCCAGCATCCATTGGCCTTCACCACTCTCCTCTCCTCTCAAGGCTCGGCGAATTTCACAATGAGTCCATTCCGTCCAATCTTTCGAAGGCTATCACACGGAGAATTCGAGCGAACGACGTAGTTGCTCTCAGCAGAGCCCAACACCCCCTCCCCAACCATCTGATAAGGGAGAGAGCGCATCATTTAATATAATGTTCAAGAGCGTTCATCGATAAGCCCAGCAGCCAGTCTGCCAGCCAGCCAGCGTCGGGATGAGCCATACATGTATAAAGCCGCCAGTGTCCAGCCAAATCGTCTCAGTTAGATTTCGGTCTTCCAGCGAGAGCCAGTCGAGATCTGTCAGAGATCTGGCCAACTAATCCAATCTGATCCAGCACCTGTTTTGTGTGTTTGTGCTTGTGTGTGCGGGAAAACTGAGATAAGCCGTTCGTTTGCTAAACAGAGAGATCTGGTTACATAAACCCCCGATTTCCAGAGAAAAACAGAGCAAGTGAGAGAGAGAAATGGAAGTACCGCCGCCTCTGGTCCTCAAGCGACCGCTATATGTCCCCAGCAAGACACTGATGGGGCCAGGACCCTCGAACTGTTCGCATCGTGTGCTGGAGGCCATGAGCAATCCGGTCCTGGGTCACATGCATCCAGAATGCCTGCAGGTGGGTCCCAATACAATAATGTGATCTCATTTTAAAAGGATTTCAAACAGTCGCTGCACTGATCTTAAGCTAATGTCATGGACCGTTTTGAGGTTGCTCCAATTACCTTATCAGTAGGCCTGATTTGCAACATTGTGATACAATAGCGGGATCACAGATTACCCTAGTCATCACCACCATCTTTAGCTAGCAATGTACTGTACTCGAATGCATCGATCTCTCCATCGCTCCCTTACCTTACTCTCGACAGGATGGGGGCAGGCGGGCAGAGAAACCAGCTGGCGTATCAGCTGGGGCTCCGTTGGCATCCAAAGTACAAGGCGTCTTTCTCCTCTCTTTACAGATTATGGATGAGGTTAAGGAGGGCATCAAGTACATTTTCCAGACACTAAATGACGCCACCATGTGCATCAGCGGTGCTGGCCACGCCGGCATGGAGGCATCGCTCTGCAATCTGATTGAAGACGGGGACGTGGTTCTATTGGGTATCACCGGCGTCTGGGGACATCGGGCCGGTGACATGGCCCGACGATATGGCGCCGATGTACGATATGTGGAGGCCAGCTTTGGGCGTGCGTTAAGCCAGGAGGAGATAAAGTTCGCCTTCGAGACACACCGCCCGCGTGTCTTTTTTGTGGCGCAGGGCGACTCGTCGACGGGCATCATTCAACAGAATATCCGGGAGATCGGGGAGCTGTGCCGGCAGTTCGACTGCTTCCTGGTGGTGGACACTGTGGCCTCGCTGGGCGGCACAGAGTTCCTCATGGACGAGTGGAAGGTGGATGTGGTGTATACGGGATCGCAGAAATCGCTCGGCGGCCCCGCTGGCCTCACCCCCATCTCCTTCAGCAAGCGTGCCCTCACCCACGTCAAGCAGCGCAAGACCAAGCCGAAGGTCTACTACTTCGATATCCTGCTCATCGGTCAGTACTGGGGCTGCTATGGCACGCCGCGCATCTATCATCACACCATCTCGACCACCCTGCTATACGGCCTACGCGAGGCTCTCGCACACTTCTGTGCCGTGGGCCTGAAGGCGGTGGTGCGACGGCACCAGGAGTGCTCCCGTCGCCTCCAACTGGGCATCGAGGAGCTCGGCCTGGAGATGTTTGTGCAGCGCGAGGACGAGCGCCTGCCCACCGTCAACACCATCAAGGTGCCATTCGGCGTCGACTGGAAGAAGGTGGCAGAGTACGCCATGCGGAAGTAAGTTGAGAATCTAACATCTGCGTTTATAATACCTCCATACCAACCATACCCATGACTTTCTACCAACAGATATAGCGTGGAGATCAGCGGTGGCCTGGGCCCCACTGTAGAGCACGTCTTCCGCATTGGCCTCATGGGCGAAAATGCTACCGTGGAGCGTGTGGACATGGTCCTCAGCATCCTACACGAGGCCATTCAGAGCATCAAGCTGCGGGCTGTGAAATCGGAACGTTCCAAAATATGATTTCCCTTAGTTTTAATTGTTTTAAAATAAAATAAAAATACCCCTAAAAAAGACCTAAAATTTGTTCCATTTCATTTGTATTTACCGCCATGGCTAGTGGTGCCAGACCAAGCCGCATAGATGCTGCCAGACCAAGACGAAAAGCAGCAGAGCGTTGCCACCGGTGGATAGAGGCACTGCACTGAAAGTTTTGTTCGACCCAACAAAAAACATGTTTTTTCCATAGAAATTAAAATAAATTGCTACTATTTTTGAGCTGGACATAGTACGTCGAACTCTTAACAACTTAATAATCCGACTGTTGGCCACCCTATGGTAAAATCTTAAAATTCTATTAAAAGATTCCATGGCTCAAATTTAAAGATTAGGCAATTAATCTTATATTCAGAGTTAATCCATTCAGACGATCAATAAACATACTACATACATACAAGCTACAATTTGTTGTCTATTTGCACAGCTATCGCATGAAATATTCACGGATTTAAGCTGGAAATAAGGGTTCGAATCGACTCGGAAACAAAAATGCTTCAACTTTCGATTTTCAACAAACATTTCCATTTCACAAGTAGGATAGAAATTATAGATGATTTATTGAACGCCAATCCGAGATTGACTCATCCAAGCACTCACACGCATATACTAACAAAAAAAAAACAAAAAATTGTACACTTAAAAGTTTATTGTTTCTCATTGGGCAGGCAAATAGTCATTGCCCTTTCAAATCATTGATTGTGTACTTAAAGTCTCCATAGCATAGATCTAGTACGCAGTTGATAGGCTGTGTCCTCTAACCCTGCTTCTGGGCCAGCTCACGGGCCTTGGCGCGCTCCAGCTTGGCGATGCGGGCCAGACTCTTTGAGCCGAGGATGCCACCGCCCCAGTGACGACGGATCTCCTCGTGGCGCTCGTTGAAGTTGGTCTTGACGGCCTCCAGAACCTTGCTGAAGTTGGCCTTGTCGTTGTTGTCGACGCTGGTCAGGGCCAGGGTGGTGCATGTCTTGCGACGGACGAGACGTCCCAGGCGAGCCTTGCCCTTCACAATGCAGTAGGGCACACCCATCTTGCGGCACAAGGCGGGCAGGAAGAGCACCAGCTGAAATGCAACAAAACACAGAAATTAGTTTGATCGCTCAAAGCACGTGTTCACAGGAGAGTATAGAGGTCGTTGGGTTTTTGTTTTCCTTAGCCCATTTCAGACCGAAAAGGGGCTAAGGGAATAACACAATCAGCTGTCAATTTTCCACATGGTGGGTGCCTTTCACACAGAGTGCGGGCACCTTTCAGTTGAAGAAATTCAAAGTTCTACATCATTTAGTCAAAGACGGCAGACACCGGGGACGGGGGGACGGACGCGCAAACACACTCACCTCAAGGGGATCAACATCGTGAGCGATCACAACCAACTGAGCTTTCTTCTGCTCAATCAGCTTGGTGACGGTGTTGGTGCCGGCCGACAGATAGCTGGGCTTCTTCTTGGGCTCCACCTCCTTGCCCTTGGCCTTAGCCTCGGCAATTTTCTTGAGGCGCTGCTTCTTGGCCAGGGGAGACTCTGGGCGATACTTCTCCAGCAGCTTGAATAGCTTGACTGCGGTGGTCTTGTCCAGGCTCTGGCTGAACTGGTGGATTGGTGGGGGCACCTTCAGACGCTTCTGCAGCACAGCCTTCTGGCGCTGGACGCGAATGTATTTGGGCCAACGCACGAAACGAGACAGATCGCGCTTGGGCTGAACATTCTGGCCTGCAAGCAAATAACAGTATCCATCAGTGGGTGTGCACACATACGCATATGCAAATGCAGAGGCGGGTCCACTTACCGATGCCGAAGTTCTTGGGACGCTTCTCGAAGAGCTGGTTGACAACCTTCTTGACGACTGGTTTCTTGACGGCCAGAGGAGCTGGGGCCACCTTCTTGGTCACTGGCTTCTTCTTTGGCCTGGGCTGCAATGTTTGGGGAGAAGTGGGTATCCATTAGTTTCGATTTCACATCACAATAATAACAAAACAAAAAAAACACAAACACGAAACGTTTTGCACTGGAAAGCACTGGCTTCGGCATCAAAATAATGCGTTCATTGAATTGCTCGCGTTATTTACCTTCTTAACAACCATTGTCACTCGTTTTTATTGAAAGATGTTCACGAAAACAGCAGATATTTTGCAGGCCGCAAAAAGACCAGCTTTACGTCTGCTGGTCAAAAAGGTAAAGGATGGTGACAGCGGCGGAAATGGCCCGCTTGACAGCGCCATTGCAGGGTTGCTATTTTCTCGCTCAGAGTTGCTGTAACGTGCGATAAAGCTGAAAAAATCTATGTGAACATCGATATAATGAGAATCGATGTTTTCATACATTCAAAAGTTCCGTCACTATACAAAACCGCCGAAAAATAGTCCCCTGAAATATTGAAATTTATATATGTATTAAATTTATTAGAATTAAGCTAATGAATTGGTCATTTGGAAAACCCTTTTGTATAACATCATTTATGTTCTCCCAGAGATCCAGGACAGGAGAGGCTCCCACAAATGGTGAATAAACTAGTATTTGCTAACAAGTACCAGTGGGTTCTTGAGCATTTAATTAAATGGATTTAAAAAATAAAATTTGTTTTTTTTGTTTTAATTTAATCGACATAGTCGAATTAATAGCCTACTTACCCTACAGTGAGTAACCTATCGATAGTTGATTTGCTGACAATTAATAAAATATTATTAATATGAACGAGCAAGAATTAATTCTGCTTTATATGGCATAGTAAGATGCCATCACGAGGCTGCAATGTATAGAGTTTACGACGTTAGGATAAAATTTCAAATAAACGCATCCAAATGAAATTGGAATCTCATTTTTTTTGTGATATTAAATAATTATCCAAAATAATAGTAGCCGCGATATGGATTTTTGTGGGAACTGTTGAGTTTTGTTTGCATGTTTCCAACCGGATTTTAGAAATCGTCCCCACATTGTTATTATGGTTTATTTAAGGATAGTGTTTAGGCCTAGAAGTAGGCAGCGATCCGGGGCGACAAACCCACCACTCCGTATCAACATGTTGGGCAACATGTTGCTGGAGAAAATATAGGTTTAAGATTTACTGTAAAACGAGAAAAAGCTATGGAAAATATAGTGCGAAATAGAACAGAACGGACACGTGTTTCTCTCTAACGAAGTCAACCCCAGGAAACCAACCCCCTCCAGAACATTGGTCTTTCGAGCCGGATCCTCACACTGATACTAAGAATCACGGATACTCATCCCCCCAATCCGCTCGCCCCAGCAATCATCGTTGGAATTCCGAAATCCGAAGAAAAAAAGCCCAGATAAGTAATACATACTCCTGATACTACTGCACATTGCCAAGTGGCAACTCCTGTGCACATATCTTCCTGGTGCTTTCTCCTCCGAACACTCCGTTCAAATATATGATCGTTTTCCTATTGTCCGATCCATAGCCTGCCGCCGTACCTGCACTTTTGCATACACACATATGTATGTACGCAAACCTGTCCGCATATAGGCTTATACATAAGGCGCCATATTGTGGAAATAAATATCCGAATATTTTCCGGTACACATAGTTTCCCAGTCCTCCCAATAAAAAGTGCAAGTTAATGTTGTTATTCCATATATTGTTAAGCATTTATTGGTGAATTCCAGTACTTATATATGTACATTCATGTGCCGGCACTTGAGCGTACACACACTTGTACAGACATATGTACATACATTGTTGCTGACATATGCACGGCACATTTTACAAAAGACTTCCAACATATATAATACTAATTAAACAGATTTTACGCCACCAAATATAAAAGCGAACACAACATATACTTAATCCAAAATCTCTGCACAAATCCACAGTCACATATGTATACAAAAATGAACAGTGCCACACGAATCTAGTGACATACACTTTATTTACATATCTAAAAACACGGCGGCCAAAGCAAGCGTACCACAACTCCAATCACGTACGCCTTGCCTGCATTTAATAATAAGACATCACAACATAAATTGTGTTTAAATTGCTTTGCCAGAGCTCAATACCTGAGGGACTGCACTAGCGCGCACAATTGCCACACCTGCAAGGGTCGTCACCACACTCTCCTACATCGTCCGACGAATACCCAAGCAGGTGATCCTGGAATAGTTTTGGATTCCTCCGTCAGTATACAGTCCACTCCTCTCCCACAACCAACGGTCCAAAACTATTTCTCGGAAAGCACGCATAGCGTCCTCCTCGGCACGGCAATAATCCATGTTTGTTCCTTAGGGAACAAATATACAGCGCGTGCATTGGTTGACTCTGGGTCGGAAGCAACCTTCATTTCCGAACGGCTGTTCAAATTGATACGACCCCGGTATCAGTCGGTTGACGCTCAAGTCTCAGGGCTCAATGGAACCATTGCAGCCCAGCCTCAGCGACTATGCCGCTTCCATATTGGCTCTCCTGTTCAGCCGAGGGTCCAAATAGAGACTTCGGGCTTCGTTCTTCCAAAGCTGGCAGGAAATCTGCCCTCCTACACAATTCCACAAAGTGCTTTGGAAGATCTTCCCGATCTGCAACTGGCAGATCCGGAATTTTACAAGAGTTCCCAGATAGATGTCCTACTGGGAGCCGACATCCTTCCCTCCATCCTGCTAAAGGGGTC
Source organism: Drosophila algonquin (assembly GCA_035041765.1). Taxonomy (NCBI): domain Eukaryota; kingdom Metazoa; phylum Arthropoda; class Insecta; order Diptera; family Drosophilidae; genus Drosophila; species Drosophila algonquin. Next base: position 250,575 of record JAWNKY010000238.1, on the reverse strand, counting down.
CTGTACCAATATCTGTGGTACCCTTTTAGGACAGGAAACGATTTTTGGCTGGACCATCACGGGTCCCGTTTCCAACACTGGCGCCAAGGCCATATCATCTTTCGCCACTCGCATCACGCTCAACGAGGAAGTGAGATTGGAGAAACTTCTCACAAAGTTTTGGGAGGTGAAGGATATCCCAGTTAAACTGGTTAAAGAGTCCGACGCAGCTTGTGAAGTTGTTTCAGCAGACGCTCACAAGCAACGAAAGGGGCAATATGTGGTCACCCTCCCTTTCAAGAATCCTGAATCCATTGACCTTGGTCATTCAAGATCTATCGCACTAGCTCAGCTCCTACGCAATGAGAATCGCTTGAATAAGGACTCATCCCTGAAAGAGCAGTACGATAAGGTCCTTCAGGAGTACTCGGACCTTGGTCACATGAGACCAGTTCCTTCCACAAACGGCCCAAACAATTTTTACCTCCCTCATCATGCGGTCTATAAGCCAGAGAGTACCACCACAAAGCTTCGCGTTGTGTTTAACTCCTCCAGTCCGTCCTCAAACAGCAAAAGCCTCAACGACGTCCTACACCCGGGACCCGTTCTCCAATCGGATCTGACTACGCAGATCTTAAAGTGGAGCGTTTTCCGATACGTGTTCAATGCCGACATCAATAAGATGTATCGCCAGATTCTGGTGGCGCCTCAACATGCCCCGTATCAGCGCATCCTCTTCCGCGATCCTGCCGGAGATGTGCGTGACTACGAACTCAACACGGTCACTTTCGGAGTAAACTGCGCGCCGTTCCTCGCCATTCGGGTCCTACGACAGCTCGCACAAGATGTGCGCTCCGAATTTCCACTGGCCAGTGACATTCTGGCTAATTATATGTACGTAGATGACGTACTGGCGGGTGCGCACACTCAGGCTCAGGCAATCTCCGCCATTACAGAGCTACGACAAGCCCTCAACTCTGCAGGGTTTCCCCTCCGAAAGTGGACCGCCAACCAGAACGGCGTTCTGCTCGACATTCCAGTCGACCACCGAGTACGAGCTGACTTCCTAGAGCTCGAAGAGAGCAGCATTGCGAAGACCTTGGGAATCCGATGGCAAGCCAGTGCCGACGAGTTCTTTTTCGTCTCCCCCGCAGCGGGGACCGCTGCAAACACTGCCGTGGAAACCACCACACCCTGCTCCATACGCCGAACTCGGACCGACGTCGCCCCGCTCCAGCCGCGCCGTCCGCACGAGCACCAGCTCCATCAACGCCGTCCGTACGAGCACCAGCTCCATCAACGCCGTCCGAACGAGCTCCACCTCCGACAACGTCGTCCGCCTGCTCCACCCGACCTCCAACTCTGGCCACACTGCTGCAGCACCGCAACCCGCCGGTCCTCCCGACGGCCACCGTCAAAATCGACAATGGCGTCACGGTCTACGAGACCAGGGAGCTGATCGACCCCTGCCGGCCCGTGTCGGTAATCAACGCGTCGCTGGCCAGGGCGTTCAAGCTCCAAACGGTGGCAATCGGGAAGGAAGAAGCCTGCACCGCAGTGATCCGGTCGCCCATTAACACTGATTTCAAGTTGGAGGTCGTGCTCCAAGTGGACCCCAAGTTGCACCTGCGCACTCCTGCGGCAGCTATCGATCCAGGACTCCGAAATCGAGTCAGGCACCTCACCCTGGCGGACGACAGGTTCGACCATCCTGCCATCGTTGCGCTCATCCTGGGAGCTGACGTCTACGGGGACGTCGTCCGCGAAGGGATGCTCGCGAGCACAGAAGGACTCCCCGTGGCGCAGCACACCGTATTCGGATGGACCTTATCAGGCGCCTACCGGACCTGAAGATGGGCCCCCTTGTATCGCGCCAATTTGGTTGCATAATCCTGCAGTGTTGGGCAACATGTTGCTGGAGAAAATATAGGTTTAAGATTTACTGTAAAACGAGAAAAAGCTATTGAAAATATAGTGCGATATAGAACAGAACGGACACGTGTTTCTCTCTAACGAAGTCAACCCCAGGAAACCAACCCCCTCCAGAACAGATAGTTTAATAAGTATAATGTATTGGTTTTACCGATTTTATGTCTATTTGAACCTTTTTCCTCAGCCATACTTTTTACGAGCCAAAGTTTAAATTTTGAGCTGCTTATTTTTGTTGTAATTAGTGGTGATAATTCCATGATAGGCAAGATCAGGGTTGAAATATTCGGGAAATCTGACAATCGCAACCAAAACTAAACTTTTATGCTTCCTCCAGGTCCCATATGCTTCCCCATGTAAACGAAACTCGAGTTTTGCCTGAAACTCAATAACTCAACCGTCATGTAAACAGGCTATTACAAAAATTGCAATTTTTGTCAGAAAACATCGATGTTTGAGAAAAACATCGATATTCGCAGCGTACACCAAACATCGATGCATCGATGGTAGCATCGATGTTTTTCCACCTCTACCTTCTCTCTCGACAATTTGCGCTTGCGCTAGATGCTTAATTAATTAAGTGGCTCACTCAGTTAATCCGTGTGCATTAAGTTAGTTTTCGCCTCATATCGAGTGATTTATTATCCCAATCGGAAATCATTATGCATACGCAGTGCAGCGCCAGCTAGCGATGCACTTACCAGCCCAGCCAGGCCACCATTTTTAATTTCTTTGTTTATTTTGTGCTCATCTTCGTAGTCGCACGCAGTCGCAGTGGCAGTGGCAGAGAGCGCAGTGGAAGTGTCAGTGGCAGAGAAGAGAAGAGTAGAGCGCAGTGTCAGCGCAAAAGTTACCACGCAGTTAAATAGAGAGATCGAGAATAGAGAATTGATCCGTGGAACTATTAGTAGCTATGGTGTGAGTGCATCCTTCAATCCTTCCCCCAATCGGTGTGTGTGTGTTTGTGCGCGATGGCTAGCAGCGCTGCGGGCGGACCAGCAGGGCCTGGCGCTGGCCCTGCGCCGCCCCCCGTCAATCACACCCATGCCGTGTGCGTGTGGGAGTTCGAGTCGCGCGGCGGAAAGTGGCTACCCTACTCGCCGGCCGTGTCCCAGCACCTGGAACGGGCGCACGCCAAGAAGCTCACCCGAGTGATGCTGAGCGACGCGGACCCCAGCCTGGAGCAGTACTACGTGAATGTGCGCACCATGACCCAGGAGTCGGAGGCCGAATCGGAGACAGGGCTGCTCACGATTGGGGTGCGGCGCATGTTCTACGCCCCCAGCTCGCCGGCGGGCAAGGGCACCAAGTGGGAATGGTCGGGTGGCAGTGCGGACAGCAACAATGATTGGCGGCCCTACAACATGCATGTGCAGTGCATCATCGAGGATGCCTGGGCGAGGGTGAGTTTTTTCGTCTCTCCTTTTGAGCTTCCCAATTTATTCACAAATTCTATCTTTTTTAAGGGCGAGCAAACGCTAGATCTATGCCGTACCAACATCGGGCTGCCCTACACCATCAACTTCTGTAATCTCACCCAGCTGCGGCAGCCAAGTGGACCGATGCGCAGCATTCGTCGCACCCAGCAAGCCCCCTATCCGCTGGTGAAGCTCACGCCACAACAGGCCATCCAACTGAAGAGCAGCAGCAATGCCAGCAACTACACCACGTTGCCCAAGCTGGTGGAGAGCAAGTCGCTCCATCGAATGCCCATGAATCGGCAGCAGCATCCGTTGCCTGCCACCCACCATCACCATCATCATGCTCAGCAGCAGCATCAGCAGCAGATGCAGCATCATCAACAGCAGCAACAGCAGCAGCATCAACAACAGCAGCATCATCATCATCAGACGGCACCAAGAAAGCCGCCGAAAAAGCATAGCGAGATATCCACGACCAATCTGCGTCAGATACTCAACAATCTGAACATCTTCGGCAGCAGCACAAAGCATTCGAGCATGCCGGCAGCCAGTGCCAGTTCTTCCTCCTCATCGGCCTCGGCCTCCACGCATACTCTTCACCACAGCAGCCATATGCCGCACTCGCACGGACATCCCCACGCCCACACACACGCCCACGCCCACACCATCTCCAGTTCTCATTTTACGCATGGCAAGAACATTGTGACCTCGTCGATGAACAGCCACCACAGTCGGTGTTCGGAGGGATCGCTGCAGTCGCAGCGGAGCAGCCGCCTCGGGTCGCATAGGTCCCGGTCACGGACGCGAGCCTCCGACACGGACACCAACAGCGTCAAGTCGCACCGGCGGCGCCCGAGCGTGGACACCGTCTCCACTTACCTCAGTCACGAGAGCAAGGAAAGCCTAAGGAGCCGCAACTTTGCCATATCTGTAAACGATCTGCTCGACTGCTCCCTGGGCAGTGACGAGGTGTTTGTGCCATCGCTGCCGCCTTCATCGCTGGGCGAACGGGCCCCAGTGCCGCCACCGCTTCCTCTGCATCCGCACCAGCAGCAACAGCAACAACAACAGCAACAACAACAGCAGCAGCAGCAGCTGCAGCTTCAACTCCAGCAGCAATCAATCGCCGGTTCGATTGTGGGCGTGGATCCGGCCAGTGACATGATATCGCGTTTCGTGAAGGTGGTAGAGCCGCCCCTGTGGCCCAATGCCCAGCCCTGTCCCATGTGCATGGAGGAGCTGGTGCACTCCGCCCAGAATCCGGCCATTTCGCTGAGTCGTTGCCAGCATCTGATGCACCTGCAGTGCCTCAATGGCATGATAATTGACCAGCAGAACGACATGAACAAGGTACGGAATGAGAATGGATTAGACAAGGATAAGGATACTCCATTGCTAACTCTCTCCCTCTCGCTTGTGCAGAACCTCTTTATCGAGTGTCCCGTGTGCGGGATCGTATATGGCGAAAAGGTGGGCAACCAGCCGATCGGCAGCATGTCCTGGAGCATCATCAGCAAGAACCTGCCCGGCCACGAGGGCCAGAACACCATACAGATTGTCTACGAGTGAGAAGAAAATTATATGTTATCCCAAATACCCATCTGTAGCCATCTCCCTCTCTCTTTGACAGCATTGCCTCGGGTCTGCAGACATCAGAGCATCCGCATCCGGGTCGTGCCTTCTTTGCCGTGGGCTTTCCGCGTATCTGCTACCTGCCCGACTGCCCACTGGGCCGTAAGGTGTTGCGCTTCCTGAAGATCGCCTTCGATCGGCGCCTGCTGTTCTCGATTGGACGATCGGTGACCACGGGCCGAGAAGATGTGGTCATCTGGAATAGTGTCGATCACAAGACCCAGTTTAATATGTTTCCGGATCCCACGTACCTGCAGCGCACCATGCAGCAGTTGGTCCATCTAGGCGTCACAGATTGAAACCCAGGCGATCCATGATCCATCCTCCCACCGATTCGGTCCCCATTCTGCCCCCCTATCTCTTCCACTTTTTTGTTTGATTTTAAGTTACTTCCTACTACATAATCTCAGTGTGTGTGCAATCCTCGTTACTACCTATAATATATTTTTTTCGATAGGATATATTGTAGAATGTACCGCCAAGCGTTCGAGCTGCTCGAACCCTAAAACCAACTGCAACAACAGCAATGCCGCAACAGCAACAATTGTAACCTAGACAACACTTCCTTTCGCGCTCTTCCAATTCGTATTTCATAGTATTCGCTAATCGTTAATCGTACATATACATATACACATACTATGTATTAGCCAGCATTTAGTATAACAATTAGTTTAGTTTTTAAAAGAGAATCTTAAACCAAGACACCTATTAGTATTAGGCATAGAGAACCCCAGCCCCATCCAGCCAGGCCCTTCCCCAAGCAATAAAGAGGTGCCCCAACCTGTGCCAAAATTATAGAATCCCCCTCGTATCGGGACGGGGAGGGGATGACTATGTATATTGTTGATATAGCATAGGCTCTTGCCTCCTAAGTATCATTTCTACATTCCTCTCTCTCTCTCTCTCTCTCTATGTCTCTACATTCACTCATTCATTCATATATTTTCAACTTTGTTCAAAGATCATGCAATGCCATAGTTTTATTCAGAAGTAGAGAGAGAGAGAGAGGGGGCGAACGAGATAGATACATGGAGAAAGAGAGAGATAGACTTTCGTCTTGGCCATTATTCCATTTCTTCCATTCAGCGAATTTGATGTGATTTTATTTTGAATTATTCAGAGTCTGCCTAGGCCTATATAGAGATCATAAGTTACAATATCAGATCAGCATATTCCACCATATATATATATATATATATATATATATATTATATATATACATATGTATGTATACCATATACATTTATCATACATTTAATAATAATATTTTTTTGTATTTGAATTTTTTGCACACATTTGATGAATTTTTGTTGCTTTCATATTGATATCATCGAACATCGACCCTACATTTACCTACATACAGCGTTTAGATACAGAAACGTTTAGAGAGAGAGATCATACGGACAGGTTGTCCGACCCACCATATATGATATGATATGATATACCGATACGATATGACTAAGTTGTATTTAGTACTGATTAGTTCTTAGAGTTCACTTCGAATATTCCACACAACAACAAAAACACACAAAATCCATTAAACTTATATGTAAACCATACATACATTTATAGTTCAAATAAAGTAACTTCATTCATGTTCAAATAATGCGATATTTTTCGGAGTATAGATACCCAAGACCTGTGGCGATGATGATCTAAGGGGGATATTCATATTCTGATAATAACAAGCCCCGAGGCTTCTTAAGCGAATCCATGACTATCATACATACAGCTGTGAAAGAAATAATAGCACCACCACCGCAAAAAATTTTTAAATAGTTGCCAAACTCACATTTTTAACGTTAAGGAAACTTTAAGCACATTTTTAGAAATGGAAGACTATTATAAACATATGAATATAAAAAAAATCGTCTTCCTTTTGAACGTTTTTAAGTTATTTAAGAAAATTCCTTGAAAGTGATCAAATTAGGCGAAAAAAAAAATAGCACCACTAGCCATTTTCTTAGTGAAGCTTCTATATTTCTCAAAATTGTCTTTGTAAAAGGCACGTATTCATTAGTTTTGACTAAGATTTCATTGTTTCTGTCATAAAAGTTAATAATAATCATTACAATGGGACGTGGAAAGCACTGCACTGCGGAGATGAGAGATCTGACCAAAAAACTGATATTAAACGGAAAAACTTACAGAAAAGTTGGTCGATTGGTATGATATTCCAATAAAATTATTAAAAACGTCTTAAACTATGAAGAAAAGGCTGAAACACACGGACGAAAACGATCTATGACCCCTCTTCATGGCAAAAGACGGATTCGTCAGAGAAAGAAGGTTCCCTTTAGGTCAGCTACCGAGCTTAAAGAAGAGCTTAAAATAAATGCGATGGATCAAAAAGTTAGTACATATCTTAGCCAATATAATATAAAAGTCTGCAGCCCAAGAAAGATACCACTTTTAAACGCGAGACATATTACTAAGCACATGAGGTTAGGCAGTGTTCAAGCAAATCTTACATCCCAACAATGGACGAATATTCTATGGTCAGATGAGTCCAAAGTGGTTATGTTTGGTGGAAAAGGATCTCGATCATACGTTAGAGGTCCAAGGAAAGTAGAATACAAACTTTAGTACACCACAAAAACCGATAAGCATGGAGGGTGTAGTGTAATGGTATGGGCCTGCTTTTTCCACTATGGAGTGGGTACACTAGGAACAAAACCCATGATGGTTTTAGCACGTGTAGGTGAATATCGTGGAGACAGTAATGCTATCCTTTGCAGAATATGAAAGTCCGTTCGTATGGGTCTTTTAACAGGTTTATGACCCCAAACACACCAGCAAGAAAGCAAAGGAATGGTTCAGGGTAAACTGTGTGAACGTTTTGGAGTGGCCTGCTCAGTCACCTGACCTGATCCTATCAAAAATCTGTGGTCCTACGTTAAGAAGGCGGTTGCTACTTCCAAGCCAGCCACTATCGGATCACTTTGGGTATAAATTGAAGGGTCCTGGTCCTAAAACTAGGCCAGGACTTGATTGATTCCATTCCAAGACGCTACGCAGCTGTTATTGCCAAAAAAGGACATGGTACTAAATGTTAAATGAATATTATAGATTTAGTAATAATAGTTCAAAATAGTTAACTAAGGAATTTGTTACTTTTTGGTCATTATTTTGTTTTAAATTCAATTTTTGAAAAGTGGTGCTATTATTTTTTTCGCCGAATTTGATAACTTTCAAGGAATTTTCTTAAATAACTTAAAAACGTTCAAAAGGAAGACGATTTTTTTTATATTCATATGTTTATAAGAGTCTTCCATTTCTAAAAATGTGCTTAAAGTTTCCATAAAGTTAAAAATGTGAGTTTGGCAACTATTTAAAAGATGCTTGTGGTGGTGGTGCTATTCTATTTTTCGCAACTGTACATATATGATATATATGTTTTTATAATCTAACTGGAATCTGGAATCCATTAGGACATGTCTTTAACTTTTCCAACAGGTATAGGGGTATATTAGTTTGTGGTGTAACACCCTGACGGAAGCGTTTCCGATTCCATAAAATATATACATATGTATATATTCGATCAGCATCAATAGCCGGATCCATATAGCTATGTCAATCCGTCTTGCCAAGCTAATTCCAAGTTTTCAGAGACCATAAGAGCTAGAGCAAGAAAATGTTGTATCCAGACGCCTGTGTTATCACACTGTTGGAAGTGTATTTCGAAATTTCGCCCTCCCCCACAAAGTACGAAAATCTTTGGCATCCACGAATTTGAAGATACGGAAAAAACGCAGAATCATTAAGAATCTAGCAGATTGCCTATACTGAATCAGATCGGATCAACATTATAGCCCGAAAGGACAGAGGAAATTGCAGTGGCTATGATAACCCAAGGCACACGCTTACTCATCGTCTCTCTCTCTCTCTCTTACACACTCTCTCTCGTACAATGTCCGTGGTGGGGAGAGAGATAAAACAACTGGTTTTGGTGTGAGAATAGAAAATAGATACAGAAGTGAAAAAAAATTGAAAGAGAAATGGAGACAAATAAAAGCTAAAAATCTTCTTTTTTTTGGTATAAATAATTCAGTTTGATACCAAAAGACATGTAAAATCTATATAAAATACATAAGTTATAAGCTTGAATACATATGTATGTACATACATACATTTATGTATAATGACTGAGTACCGGGTATAAACATAGAGCCGCGGCCGTTTCCGCGGCTCACAACGTTTCCTTTCGATCATGTACATATAAAGTTTAGAGTTTTCGGTTGAAGTTTTTTTTTGCGGTAATTTGTGAGACTTTGTATAACGGTCCTTCAAGAAAAAATTAGTACCTTAAACACCATTTGCCCCAGTAAATGGATCGTATATGCCTATCTGTGTTGATAGCCTTCAAGTAAATTGAGTAATTGGGAATTTCATATGCAATTTGCATGCTCATATCTAAAGATTGGAAAATATGCATAATGATTTTAAAATAATTGGAGTTGCACTTTCAGGAAGTAGTGTTCTGTTTTATCGTATTCCTGCTCTTATTCCAAATGTCGTTCGCAAAACTAAACCAAACATAGTCCGGAATTTAGTTTTAGGCGCGGTTTAATTTGTATATGTATTCCATAAATCATCCAAATCAAATGATTTACTGTTCTCAAAAAACCACCATTATTAAAATGATCATGGTCAAAGAAACATTTCCATATTACTTTATTATATATTTTAATTAAATATTGGGGGGGTAAGTAATATGGATGTACATATAGTATAGTGAAATAAAATAGAATGCCTTTTTTTGTAGAACGGTCTATGTTAAGTTTATATATAAAAGACTTTAAAATAAAATATGTCATACTAAATATGTGGGAACATTTTTTTAAATGTTCATTTTAATGGTAAAATGTAAGAGAAAACACATTATTTTTACAATCTTCACACTCGTTGGTATACTTTTCTACTTTTTTCATGTTTGGTATTCGATTCTTAAGGTTTTTTTCTCTGACCTGTGATATTTCCCGCGGATCGTAGTCGCATAAGCACTAGAAAATATGTAAATTATATTTTGTATACCAAAATCTTAGTGTCAATAAAGCTCTCGCCTATGACGTTTTGTTGGCTTGTTTGCCTCACCTCACTGTAATACACTGTAATACTGTCCCCAGATTCAAATCAAATCGATTGAGCATTTTTCGGGGCTTCCAAGGTTCCATTTTCGTTTTCGATTTCGGTTTCAGTTTGTGAATCACTTAAAATAAATTAATAAAATACAAAAAGTAAATGCCACTTTTTGCTGTGTTGCAGTTGGAGCTTTCGTGCGTGATATTGGCAAAAAACGGTGGCAGTTGCAGAGTTGTCCTCACCTTTTAAGGCGGCCACATGCCACATGTAGACGTGCATTGCAGTTGCAGTCGCCTCTTCAGCTGCTGCCTACGTGCTGACGTCAGCCCAGGCACAGGCACAGGCACAGGCTGCGTCAGGCAGCAAGGACAGTGCCCAAACGTGGCCAATGAGTGCTGTTTTGGCCATGGCTTTCACTCATACACATACTCCAGACCGGAGTCAAGGTGAAGTCAGCCCTTTGGTAACAGATGTTGCTTGTGCTGACCGTTAGTTCTGCATTAGCAATATTTGGCTGCTGGCAACAGGTTGACAAGTCTGTCCAATTGCAAATCTGTTAAATTTGAACAAAATGTAAGATATTTTTGTTGGGTGGGGCGTGATTTTTGCTCCTGCTGCTGTCCGCTGTCTGCCGCTGCTGCTGCTCTCCTTGTGCCAGTTGCATAAACAACAATGTTTTCCTAGAACTTGCAGGCATTTCATTCGATTTTTATACAATTGACACTGATCGCTGACGTTGGTTGACATTCAACACACGGGCAACACACTCACACGCATGCACAGACACGCACAATGGCGCCTGAGCAAGTGGCAGCAGCATCAGCAGCAGCATCATGATCATCATTGTCAGGTGGTTCTGTCCAAAAACAGTATGCCCCACTGACCCTGTGGCATTCGAAATTCGCGTTGTTTTCGGCAACAGCGTCGTCCTCGTCCGCACCATTTTGATAAGCACTCGCGATAAGGCCATGCGCTTACCGACATCCATCTCTCTCTCGCACCAGTCCACATGCCGAAGGGATTAGGCAAAGTGTATTACTATAGGGTGTGCCCAGAGAACGAGTGTTCTCACAATAGCCGAGTAGTGTACCTGTTGGTGGCCCACCTTATCTTAATGCAGCTTTTGGGATGATCAAGCTGTAACTCTCTTATTGCGTGTCTTTCTAGAAGGGATTAGGCAGCTATTGCTTCCATTCTATACATATGTATGTACATAGTAAATAGTACATAGTACATATGTATGTAAGTATGGATTTCCATACATATTTACTGAAAGAGGAGTGGAATGGAATGGATCGAAAGCGAGAGAAAGACAGCGCCAAAGATAAATAATGAAGGAAAGATTTATTTAATAAGTTAATATTATTCAATGACATATTCATATAAACATATGAATATAATTTCGGGATTTTTATTTTTGTTTTGTTTGGTTTAAGCATTCAATTTTAGTTTTTCGAATCGCATTTGTCGATATCCAAATGATTTTGTGCTTTTTTTCTTGGAAGAGTCACCAGGGATTAGTACGTCTTTTGGCATTCACCACTCCTTCCGGCCCACCACTCTTTATTCTCTCTCATACAATAAGCTCTCTCTCTCTCTCTCTCTCTGTCTCTCTCTCGCTCTCAACTAATCCCTCAGATCTGCCGCTGCTTTTGTCACTTTCCTTATCTCTTAGGATCAAAATTCATGCACATAAAAATGCAACGAAATTTCTCCTTCAAGTGCCGAAGTCTTGATACCTCGTAGTTCCAAATATAGAAAATAAATACATATATCTGTTTCCAGTTTTCTTTTTGGGCGTCACGAAAATCTTATGAGAAGTATAATACCCTTTTCAGGGGTATTCAAAAAATATGCAGAGGCAGCACAGTATTGACATCATGAGCGACGCCCAGGCGAGGCGAACCACATCCGGATCTGGATGAAGGGGGGGACAGACCCAAAGAGAGATAGAGAGACAGAAAGAGAGAGGAATATCTAGAAGGGGAGCCCAGCCTCAGCCTCAGTCCCAGTCCCAGTCGACGGCGCTGCTGGCGTCCAACCACGCTCTGTCGGGAGCGAGCCTAAATGCAGCCAGAACGGGGGCTTCCACAATCAGTCAAGAGCCTCCGCTCGTGCCAAACGGTTCAAAAACGCATCTCCATCGTCACCAGTCCCGCCCTCAGCCTCAACTCCCCCCTGTCCAAGGAACGTTTTCAAAACGTTACTCGCTTAACGATTTTCGATATAATATTCGATACACCGATATCGATACCGAAACCCTTTTGTGATTTGTTTGTGCGTTTTGTTTTATTTTTCGTGATTATTTTTTGATGTTTTTATTGCCTGAACTCTAATTAATCAACCCTACAAAAATTTACAACAACCATCGGATCAAACCGCAATCAATCAATCGTCAATCAAACAGACAGACAGACAGACAGACAGACAGGCATAAAGACCGAATGAGAGACAGAGAGAGAGGAAAGCAAACACTTTGAATGCGATAAAAACCGCGCACAAGTCGCTGTAAAAGCCGCACGGCCACCGCCGCCGCTGTCCGAAGGAGAGCCCAGAAAAACAGACCGTCACACAGGCAACCTGATCTTTCCGTAAATTAAACAATTCACAGATTAAATATTTGCCAAGCGAATCGCATATCCACACAAGCAAATAAAAAGATAGAAAAAAAAATACATTTTATTGTTGTTTTCCACGCGTCTTTTGTCGCCATCTCGCTCCGCTTTTCCATCTCGAGTTACGAAAGCCGCCACCTCGAAGTCGACATCTCTGATAAGCAGCACAGCAGCCACAGCAGCAGCAACAGCCGCAGCCGCAGCAGAAGCAGCAGAGCAACAGGTGAGTGGGAGAGAGAAGTGGCATACATTGTTGGAAGGGAATTCTAACAGTTTTGTGGTGATTTTTGCGGTTTTCCTGATGGTCTGGCGCCATCTAGCGGCATGCGGCACAAAACCAAAAACCATAAAAACAAATAAAAATATCCCAATCGGTATGCCGACCAATCGAATACCCTCTAATCAGGCTTAGAAATTAATTTGATTTGTTTTTGTTGCTTGTGGAAACTTTTGTCCTTCTTTGGACTGTAAGCTATATCTTAAGTTCTAAAGAAATCATTGAATGGCAGTCTATATCTATCTACAGTCTATATATGTGCATATGTAGATATATGTACATCTGCTTATTACAGAACTATCTATTTTTTCCACTCCAAAGATAATTGGAAATAATTTCTGTATTATTATGTTGCTATTTTTATCACCATATCAGTGAATATATTTATGATCATCTATCTTTTATCTATGACAATTAATCTTCCTATCTAAAATGTTCTATCATATCATACCCATCTATGATCTTTCAATTCATGTATGTTTAATATACATTGTATATTTCTTATATTTTTCCAAGTATCTATAAATATCAACTTTAACATATGTATCTATCAAGATCTTAACCCTTTCTACCTATGCTCTTCCTAGAAAGATTCTATCTATGAATTTCCTTATCTATTTCTTATGAATTCCTAAGTTTGGCTATATTTGTATGATCTTCATACCCTTGACCACTCCCTAATCAATGCAAACTTTACAAATCCCTTTCTTCCAATTGCGATTAAAATTTAAATGGCGGGGCACAAATCAAAGCCTATTCAGACGTCACGTTGAACATCCATTTAACGCGTTTATGGGTCATCTATCAAATCGGAAAACCAATAAAGAGATGTATGCCAGACTAAAACCATACTTTAAGCAAAATACGACCATACGATCGATGCAGCGTGGGAGGACGTGTGGCCAATGCCCTAAGATTCACAGATCAGATCACAACAGACCTCTTCTTCTGGTCACCGATCCGCTCGCAGAATCACATAAATTTATAAATGGGCAAATATCGAAACACAAATCTTGCATTTAGCTGTGCGGCAATTAAAAACCGTTTTATTATCGAGCACTCACACGGATTTGGTCAGACAAGATTTATGGCAATAATCGTAAAAAGCATAAATGCAAATTCAAAGCCCATTTCAGAGCCCAGTCTCGTCTATCGATAAGTGTCGATAAGTTAAATGACCCTTTCGTATGCCTTTTATGGGAGCTGGCAGAGGCACTTTTGACCCCATATACATAGTAGTAGATGGTACAGCAGATCTTGGATCTGGATAGAGCACCGATTGCTTAGATGAATGTTAGAACAAGTCATGGCGTTATGAATATAGATCAAGAGAATTAACACAGATGTGCCTAGAGATCAGAGCTGAGAATTTTCCTCAATTTCCTGCCGGTGTTTCCCTGAAATATTTAACAACTTACAGTTGAGTACAGTTCCTAATTCATTCAGACACCCCTAAGTACGACTATCTCTCTAGCAATTCTAGCGATTCTGTTTCAAGTTCAATTGTGTTTTGGCACCGAGGGGCACCTCAACCTCATCAGGCTGATGGAGTGGCTTGCCCAATTGTGGTTTTTGAACTTGTTTGGCTTTTGGCCCCCACCGCACCGTACCGCACCGTACAGCACCGAACCGCACCGCACCCCTTCCCACCGGTCAGCATCTCTCTAACCAAAATTGCGACGGAGCCCGTGCTAATCAAACTGGCAATTCAATGAGCAGCAACAACAACACTGTTCATGGCTCTGTCATTTATTTTTACGATTACTCGTATTCGTATGCAGTTGCTGCAGTTGCTGCTGCCGCTGCTGCTGTTGGCCATGTTCGATCTTGGCCATTTACGGGGGAAATGTCACAACCTGTTGGGGTGTGGGGACACTCTGCTTCTGGCTTGCCTCGCTCATCATGATAGATCGCAAATAATATTACTCAGCGAACCAACCTTAGAAACAAAAAAATAAAACAAACTCATCAAGTTAAAATAAATCAAAGTGAGAAATGTGCATTGAAATATAGTAATTGCGTCATCAACTACAAAAAATCTATAAAGTTTTCTTTCCCTAGATAATCCTTAAAAATCTGAACTTTCTATCAAAAAGTTCCATTTATGTACATATGTACATACATATGTGTGCATCTATCTATTTATCTCGGAAAGTGCATAGTTTTATCTACTAAATTCAGATGGAAGTGATTTGAGCATCTTTTGTTTTTCTCATAGTTCTTCCATATAATAGAATGCAACTCCATTTTAGAAATTAAAATGCACATATACTATCTCTGTTTTTCTTTCTTCCTTTTTTTCAGCTATCTTTGAGATGGAGTTGGAATGCGATTTGGGTGCCATACAAAATGAGGAATTGCTGAGAAAAATGGTAAGTTCTGTCACAAGATCTTTATTTATAAATTGATTCAAGGGAAATCATTCCACTCGTTTCCGTCGGTCCTCCTTTATGATCCTCAATTTGCCCACGACGCTTCACCAAACTTTAGGATATTTCTTTGAGAACTTTTTCCACCTCTTCTGGACACTTCTCCGCCTTTATCTTTCTCTCTTTGCCGCCATCGCCCACCTCCTCGGCCAGGTTCATTGCCTCTTTTCTGGAGCTGTAGCTGTAGCTGGACCTGGACCTGGACCTGGTCCCGTCCCTGATGCTGTTGTCATTGCCTTTAAAGTGCAGACCCAGACGACACGACACTTTCCAGAATGGAGCATGGCCAGAGATGGGATTGGGATTCACTCAATCCAGTCACTCACTTAGTCAATCGCTCAGTCCATCAACCCAACCCAACCTAGTTCAACCTGACCAAATTGGGTCATTTATGGGGTTGCCTCTTGCTGTTGATGTTGCCGTTGTCGTTGCCGTTCTCGTTGGCTGTTGTTGTCGCGTCGCGTCGTGTCGTGCCGCGTGGGCCGACGCTCGTCTCCTGACTTGGCTCAGACGCTGGCAATAATCGTTAAAAAGTCGTTAGAAAAATCAATGGAAAAGCGATGACGATGACGACGACGACGCATCGGAGAGACCTGACCAAATAATGATCTATGTATGTATCTACAAAGAGCTGGCATCTGCATTAATAAAGAACAAGACACAAATATAATATGTATCTATCAGTGCAGTGTCGAATATTTGAATACCCTTCTATATACATACATATGCATATACAGATTGATCGGTCCATAGGGGTCAACTCAATTTTGATCAGCTTTTGCTGTGCTTTAAAAAAAACAAAAAACTGCAGAGTCGAATGCAAGAAGAAAGTTTTTACTAAGAACGGGTTTCAACTAATTGTTCCAAATTGTTGTTAAATGATAAGATAAGGTAAGATTCGATAAGAAACTGCAAATTTTTAACTTAGAAAAATATTATTATTTCGCACCAATAATGGTCGAATCTACAGTAGCCCGATATTTGAAGACGTTCCTCGTCAAGATACATATACATATACTATAAATATGGGTTCACGGAGGCTTTTATCTCTGGTGTGGCAAACATGTGGTCAAAATCGTAATACCTTCAGTAGAGGGTATAGCAGACGCAGCAGCCGATCCACACAGCCCACGCAGTCAGCGACGGTGTCGACGTCGACGCAGCCTGCCAGCCGGCCGGCCAATTGGGAAGCTGCGCAGTGTCATTGCTGCTGCTGCGCTGCCTGCTGGCTTCTGCTCTTCTGCTCTGCTGCTCTGCGGCTCTGCTGCTGGGTGATAAAGCCTCGGATGAGTCATTGGCCATGAATCAATTTCAGCGTTTTGGCCTCTGGCCTGCCAGAATCAAGTTGCCCTTCCTCGCTATCTTCTGTTTTTCTGCGTTCGGTCATATCTGCCTGCCTGCTCCTCTTCCCCTCTTTCTCTCTCTCTCTCTCTCTCTGTCTCTGGTCAGCCTGCTCCTCGCGTGTCTGCCCAAAGTGTAATATTACAAGGTAGGGCAATTCGAAAAGGCACTCTCTATCATTGTAGTGGCCACTCAACGAGCGGTAGTGTGCCTCACCTGGTTCACATATGTACATACATATGTACATCTAAGAGCAGGCAGAGCAGTGAGAACAGTCATGCTCTCCCTTGTCGCCTTGTGTGAGCTTTCTTCTTCGTCTGTCAGCCAGTGCTTTCATCTGATCCTCTCTAATATGCCTTGCTCTCTTCTCCTTTTGCCATGCTACATTGCTTGCCCTCTCTGCGCTGCTGTCCACTGATCTGCTCTGCTCCTGGCTATGATGTCATGCAAAGCCTGTCTCAGGAGGGATGGAAGCTGTTGCTTGGTCCCTAACTTTGTGTGCTTGAAAGAGATAGCCGAATGCTGTAGCTTCTGCTGGCAGTCAGAGTATTCTCCCTTCGGCAATTCTTCTTTAAATTTCAAAGAGCTTGCATCCCTGGCATCCGGCAGAACAGAACAGAACGGAGCAGAGAGCGTTGGCTGTTTCACGATTCAGGTCTGGCCATGAGGCCAGACTCGATTCGTTTCGATTCGACTCGATTAAGCCCCGGCGTGGGCTGTCCGTCGCTGCCGCTGCCGCCGCCGTCGACGCTGTATAAATCAATAAGCCAGAACCGAATTGGCACAAAGACACCCGCGTATGGCAAATGGCCAAATGCAGCAAGTGGTGGCCACTGTACAGTGGACACCCCTCCTTTCTCGGCTTTGTCTAGTCACGACGTCTGCGTCTACGTCTACGTCTGCGCAACGTCTGCGCCACCATCACCATTCTTCCACCCCCCCTCTGTCTGTCTTGCGGGTCGTCGATGAGTAATTTTTTCGAAAACAAACTTTTTTTGAATGTGGGCGCCCCTCCCCCACCAGTTACGATATTGAAACCCGTTCGAGGGCTCTGGAAATAGTCTACAACTCTTCGACTATACAAATATATGGACATATGTGTATTCTATTTGTTTGCATTAATTTGAACACTATTATAATGCAACAATGACACCCACCACTCTGCGGGCACTGATTGAGTGATTTATTTGTGGATTCACACACGGATAAGGTGACAGCTGCGACGGGAATGGTGACAACAGTGAGTGACACAGCGAAGGAATCCCATTCCATTCTTTCTCGAAAGTTGCGAAAAATCAAGGCCGAACACGTTCATTGATCAACAAACAACATTTATTTTCATTATTGGCACGATCAATTATTGTGAAAAATGTAACCGAAATAGGGATTGAAGATTGAAGCGTGGGCGGGGCAATGGAGCAGAATGAAAAATACAAAAAAAGCTCAACTTTTATGGCATCCACAATTTCAAATATTATATTTGGCACAAGAAAATATGTGTACGAGTATGCAGTTTTCAAATCAGGCGATATCATCCAACTAGTAGCAGTTCACACAAAGTGCATATATGATAATCTTCATTTAAGAATCAGCTATAGAAAACTTTTGTATTTCCCCAGATGAACAGAACCACAGTACGTATCACAGTATAATTGGATTTTTATTACAAAAGCCTTAACTGTTTGGGAAAAATTAGGCAAACAAAATCAACCTTTTTTCTTTATCCTGGTTCCAGGAGGCTTGAGGCAAAAATCCTCACAGCCCTTTTGTCCATCGAAGAACCCGCACGGTTCTTTGCCTTTTTTGACTTCATAACAATGTTTAGTCTTATGATGGAAGCCCCAAGTGTTATCAAGATAACATTTAATCCGGCCCCCAGTTCGTGCGCAGAGAGCTAGATAAGTATGTAAATAAAATATGAATTAGATTCAAAAATCGACTCTTACCATATTATGTACTGTTAAAAATGGGACTTCTGGCGTAAGGGCTGCAAATAGGGATAGCAAGGACGAATGTTATAAATAGGATCAAGGTCTTCATTGTGACTGACACAATAATTGCAGGCGAAACAAACTAGCTCTCAATATATGGATTTTCGATTCGATGTGGTGCCAGCGAATGAATATTGAAATTTTCATGGATCGTTCTGCATGTTAAGCTGACTATGTACATGGTATGTTCATAGAATTCCTCTTCAAAACACTTTCTTCGAGAAAAACCTGTATAAATCGTAAGGTATCACGGGACCCCAAGTTGCACCTTTTTTTGTGCTGATATTTGGGAATATTAAAGGTTCACTCCAACCAATGATTGGAATCCGCTTGAGTCATTTGTTTTCTGGACGCAGACCATAACCTCCTTGTGGCTTCCACAGTGTCCTAGCCTGGCCCGGCAATGGTTTTGTCCAGAGAGAGAAAGAGAGAGGGGGAAAGAGTGCTGCCAAAGCTCAGCCCTGAGTGTAATCCGAGAAATATTACACGCTCCCAAGACACTGTGCGGCGGGCAGAGTGAGTCGCTGGTCGGGTCTCGTCATCTTCGTATTCGTAAGTATTTCGTATTCGGTCATATCTCTCGGCTTCTGCTTCAGTCGCTGCTGCTGCTGCTTCTGCTGTTGGTGCTGCTGCTGCTGCTGCCGGCGTCAGCTGATGACGACAGCGTCTAAGCTTTGGGCCCGTCGCCGTCCACTTTACGCGGCTTTGATTCTGATTGGAAACTTCAGTCTGAATTATTTTGGTGCCTCGATTGCAACGTGCGAACGCTCCGTGAAGCAGCAGCAGCCCCACACACAAAACCCAAAAGCGAAATACAAAAGCCACGATCATTGTTTTTTTGTTTTGTTTGTTTTTTTTACCTGGCGGTTCGAAAAAAAATATAGAAAAAGTTAAAAATTATTAGCTTTTTATTGCACGAGAGAACGAGAGAAAAAAAGAACACACGAAAGAACCTGAGATCAAGCCGGGACAAGGATTAGTCACGTCTACCCAAGAGCCGTATTTATTTCTCCTGTGCTTGCCGGTTCGCAACAACAGCAGCAACAACTACAAAACGAACATAAGAGAGGATCAGCGGAAAAAAGTTGACTGAAGAGAGGAGCAGCAGCAACAGAGGAGATCACACATTTATCTCTCTGCCCAAACCAAGCCAACCCGTCGCCTGAGGTAATTTATGTTCATACCCTACACACGGATGGCATAAGGGTATATCGGGTGTGGTTTAATCCTGTATAAAAGACAAACGTTTGCTGCAAATCACAAGTGTTTTAAAAGTTTCTCCCAAACCCAGTGGTATCCAAAATTTTAATCTTGAGATTAGATATAATGTTGCAGTAATTATAATAGCCAGAATAGACCGAAAAAGTTGCATATTTCGAGCAATTTAAAGTATCAATTCTTTATCAGTACCTATCAGTTTTTTATTGTTCAAGCTATAAATTTGCAGTATCTACATGCCCCAATATACATATGTAGATACATATGTATGTATGCACATATGTGTATGTGCATACGAAAAGTTTTTACTTTCGGGAAGAGTCTGTGCGCAATATTGGGCGTCCTACGCTCTCGCGACTCTACCTTGAGAAACTTTCACACTTTCGTACACACACACTTTGGCCCCTGCCTGCCTGCCTGTCTGGCCCCTCTCTCTTACTCTCTTGTTCTCTGTATCTTTTGACTTTGCACAACAGTTAGTCAGCAAACGGTTTTCGTATCTGTATCTATGTATGTACTATGTATGTTTCTGTATCTGTATCTGGCCTAAGTGGCTGGTAAACAAACAAACGAACGGATCTTATCTGGGAATTAGTGCCCGCTTGGGTCTTTCATCAGTTGATTGAAGATCCCAAGTGGCAGAACAGCTGGGCCAAGGCGCTGGCGCTGATGGAGGCGGGGGCGGGGGCGGGGCTTGACGGCAAACCTTGCCCGCGGCCATATGCTAATCTGGAGTGCATCTAATTACAGTAGAACACGTTTCCACTGCCGTAGGCTGCTGGCCTTGGCGACTGGCTGTACCGTTCTACACCTTGTAACGAAACCAGATCATAGCCAAAAGGGATCCCTGTCCGAACCGGCATCGTTCTAGCCTTATAATTGGTCTCATTATCATGATAGATCTTCAGATTATACATAGCATGGGTTCATTTTCGTTGTGCGGATCGGTGATTTCATAGTGAAATCTGTACTATTATTTTCACTCTATCAAATATCTGTTAGGTTCAGCAACCACTGGAAAAATAGCAACATACATACATACATTTTTGCTCTTCGCGGCCTCAACTGGGATGCAAGTGTGAGACTGCCGTCTTACTCTAATAGATTGCTTTTAATAAACCTTCCAACCTTAGCTATTCGTAGGAAAATGCTTGGTGTGATCAAGGGTGACGTAGATAGCCCTGACCTGTTGAGCCGCATAAACTTCACGATTCCTATTAGAAGCACAAGAAATTATACACCCTTGTTTCTCCCGCTTTGTAGATCGAATTACTCCTTGCATGAACCATTTAGGGTCCTATGCTCGGACTATAATCCCCCCTATCATATTATATCTACCACTAACTCCCTTCCTAGTCTTAAATTACTTATACTCTTATATCTTACCCGTAATTAGTAATTACTTCGTTTCTTTAGTTAGATTAGTTCTACTTTTCCTCGAACACTAGTCTAGCACCTATCTTTCATGCATGCCCGCGATCGGTTCGGTTAACGAGTCGCGCGTTAAGCGGCTGCGCCCCTCGGTCGGTTGGACGGGAGGTGGGCTGCTTTCTTGCCTGGGATCCGCGCGTAACAGCCATCGGCTGGTGTCGCTTGGGCCACTTGATGGTGCAGTCATTGCACATCAACGTCCTAAAGTAAAAAAAAAAGTATATGTTTGTATCTATTCCTAAAGATGGAGATTTGTGAAATTCGGTGGGGAAATTTGATTTCAGATCCCCTTTGTCCAGTAATTGAATATTCAGTGCGAGTCAGTTGTGTGTGAACTTCTTCACGTCAGATCAGCTGTGGCCACTCACTCTCCTCTTAGCCCTCAATTTATATCGTTCCAAGATCAATTGGTGGATAGATTTTTATGGGGTTCTCGAATTATGTACATATGTATAAAAACGAATAAGCCACACTTTCATTCAATAATGGTTCAAGTGCGCTGTGTGTAGATTGAAAGCCATTAAATCTGATCGAAACAGATGGCACAATACGAGCATCATGTGAAGACGAAACCGTGATATCAGATCGTATAGGAAAATTCGAGGAAATTACTTGTTTGCATATCGAATGGATCTTTATACATACATATGTAGATTTAAAATATTTGATAAAAACACCTGATGTTTTAGATATTTGATATATTTCGTTCGAATTTACATATGTCTGCATATACATACATACATATGTATGTATGTACATGTGTATCCATTTGATATAAAGTACGAGTAATCAGAAATCATTGTGAATCGTAAATACATATGTACATATATGTATCTACATAAATACGTACATAACATACGTTACGTTACGGAACTCCAAATGCAGTAATAAATAAAACAAAGTTATTGTTTGGACAACGTTATGCATAAAGATATTCTCCCATTCGCTTCGTATGAGATCATTTCGACTACTTTTTGAGATCGAGGGAGATCTCTGTTGCTTTGCGTAATTTCCACACAAATATGGCTACGACTTATACGATGGGGATACGACAGATCCATCGACCATATATCAAGTTTTCATTGTAATTTTCAATGCGTGTGCGATGCCTACCTATCCTCCCATACCCCATAGCCCCCTCTGCACACACGACAGCATTTGACAGCTGTCCATCGATCAAAGCGAGATAGAAGCAAAGACAGAAACGAAGTTATACGATTTTTCCCATGGCGCACAGTACAGCCCCCCGAATTGGTGCTGTGCTTAGTATGCAGGCGGGGGCCCACGAAAGTGCTCCACTTTCGGAGAACAGAACAAGTGGTAGAGGGGGGTGGTGGTGGCATTGGCCGGAGGTATGTTTTATTCACCTGGGGCGATGTCATACCCAAAATAAGACGAAAAACAATTAACAGCACAACCGAAAAATCGAAAACAAAATACGAAAAAAAAACACAAATAATACCATCTACGACAGCATAAACATGTTTCGCTCGCTCTCGACTGCGCTGCCGACAGTGCAAGGTATATTAGTTAGAAGGTATGGCAATTTTTAAGCAAATACTATATACATATGTATGTATGTACATATAAACCCTTGACTCATATGATATTGTTCCATCAAAATCTAAAAGTAAAACAGATGCCTATTTCGGACTCAGTGGGCCCGTTTAATTATTGTGCATTGGCGACGTCGACGTTAGCGTACACGTCAGCGGTGCGTTGCCGTCGCTGCTGCTGCCGCTGCCGCTGCTACTGCTCTGCTTCTGTTTCTGTTTCTGCTGCTGACACAATTCTGATTCGCAATTGGCAATGCTCTGGGCCGCCGGCGACCGACGACGGCCGGACAGGGGCAATTAGGTCGCTTGCATATTAAAAGGCATCAAAATTGAAACGAAATTGGTATAAAAATAACCACTGACGCCCCAACTCACAGATTGCTAGTGGGTGGGTGGCTGGTGCGATGGAGTGGGGTGGTTGGGGTGTGCAAAGTGCAAAAAAATTTCATAAATTAAACTGATTGCCGATGGCAGTCGCTCTCGACCGCTCTCACTCACTTTCTTAAGTAAGCCACCGCTCTCCTGTTATCTTCGCAACACTGCACAAAAACAAGGTCAAAATTGCATTTACAAAAAATATCAAATATGCCAAAAACTGAGAGAGTTACATGTATTGCATGTAAACTATCCAACTCCAAGGTTTCTTTAAAGTCTTGTTGGTTCATTTTTGGCAGATATTTTGGAGAATTATTATCAAAATCCCACTAAAATGATATCAGAAGGTGAGGTGCAAATATTTTAATACCACATGTTTTTCCATTTTTCTCAGTGTACCCTCTCTCTCCTGCTCTCCCTCTCTCTCTATCCCTATCTTGATCACTTTTCAATGTCAAAGCGGTGGGGCCCACGCACCAAGAGACAGCAACAGGTGGCGCTGCAATGTCTTTGTTTTGCTCTCTCACTATCGCCTGGCGATCTCTCTCTTTCTCGCTCACGTTCCCCCCTTGTGTTGATAGCCAGCTATCTACCCTACGAAATTCTTTCGGCTTATCTCCATTGATATGCAATTGAGAGGTGGGGGGAAAACAGTTATTCATGTGCTATTCGCTGTGTATTATACAATGGAAAATGACCCAATTGGAATACTCCGCTCTCCACCCCCGGAAACTGTAGTAATAAATTGATATAGGAATGGGATGGGCCTGGTCTTGCATGTGTATCAGATGCTTCAACCCCTGAAGCTAGCTTGCTTTCCTTCCTGGTTTCAATTAAGTTTTGTTAAATTTTATTTTGTATATTAAAACGATTTCTTGCCAAAAAATCGCGACGAAAAAAAACGACGCGCAACGTTGACCTCCAAAGCTGACACGACAGCAGAAAATTTAACGGCACAACGGCACAAATGAAATAAAACAAAAACAAAACAACAACTAAAAGAAACACAAAAAACTTTATAATAATTTATCAGTATTCGCACATCAACAAAATCTCGCACGTCACGTCATCATCATCATCATCATGTGTCGCAGCCACAGCAGCAGCAGCAGCAGCAGCAGAGAGAGACAGAGAGACAGCTATCCATCCATCCATCCGTCCATCCAATCCTCATCATTAGTGGAGGAGGGCGGCTTGCAGTCAGCGCCAGCGCCGGCGTCGACGCCAACAGGTTGCCGGGTGCCGCGGCTGCAGAGGTGCGAAGACTGCTGCTGCTGCTGTTGCTGTTGCTGCTGTCGTCGTCGTCGTAGTCGTCGGCTTCAACTGGTTATCATGGGCGCTTTTAGAAATTACGTCATTCGTGGAGCGCTGTTGGGGCCCGAGAGCCGAACCGAACCTGAGCCGAGGTCGGGGCGCGCTCTGCCGGTCTAGACAGAGTCGTCGGTTGGCCTACAATGTGTATTTGGAATAAGGTGAGACATTTATTGAAGCGCTCTCACGTTAGTCGACTAGTCGGCGAGACAGGTGGAGTGGCTATCAAAATAGACATCTCAAAGAGCTGCTATGCCTCACCCTCAAATAAATACACCCTGGGCGGGATAGACTCTGACGACGACCAGTTCTTGCAGCAAAGTTTTTGCAGACACGCACACGCACACGCACACGCACACAGAATTGCATTAGTTTTTTTCTCTTTTTGTCAATGCCATCTATTTGGCTGAGAGAAATGAGTGAAAGCGGAGCCAGCCAGCGCCATCTGTTGTGCCATTTGATCTTTGTTTGGCGAAAGAAAAAACATAAATAAATTGACGGTTTTTGTGGCCAAATGGTAATGATTGAACCAAAAAGAAACCACTTGGCCATCAATCATTGGAATGGTACGAATATGATGTCCGGCTATTGGGTAGATTTCACTAATAACCATAGATAGATATGGTGGGAAAATGTATATTTAATACACAGAAATACGAGTACAGGTATAGATAGTACCCATACACTTGTAAGTATGTACATATCTTCGAGAATGAATCTCTCAGAAATGTAACCATCTGTTGCCTGGAAACCGAAAAGATACACCATGGATCCAGAATGCCAGAATGACCCAACCATCTGGACAAAGAACGTTTAAAATGCTTCCCATATCAGAATATTTATGCAATAAATGTAATGCAACACAATATTGCAACTTTAATGCGACGATCCTACAAAGGCTCGGAAACCCATCCCATAGCCAACTTTTGTAATGATTGCATTTGCAATAAATAATTCTAATATAATGCTATAATCCTACAAAGTCTCGGAAACCCATCCCATCGCCAACTTGTATAATGAGAGTTTCAAACGAGCTCAGGAAGTTCTTGCTGAAATTAGGCACTCCGTCGCCCTCACCCTCACCCTCGCGCTCTGTTGATCGAGAACGGTGTCATTATTGCTAATACAAATGTTAATGTCATTTGACATGTTTTTCCGCCGAACGGTTCGGTGCGGTGATATCACCATCGCTCGCTTCGACTTCAGTAGATTTGTTTGCCAACAACATTTGTTGATCGCTGCTGCTCGTTCCGGTTCCCCCGACGCCTATCATCATCCACCTTTCTAGATTGTTGCTTAAAAAATAGTAATGATGTATTTATGATTTAATCGTGAATATGAATGTACATGTATACATGCATATGTATGTACATACGTACACATTTAGGTGCTCGCATGGGGCTCTTTGTTGTGCCAACAAAGCTGATCCACTGCTTATCGGTCAGTATTCGTTCGATGTGCTGGCTGTGTTATATTTATAAGCTAAGTGTCAGTCCATCGATCCACCGATACCCATACCGATACGGTATGCTGGAAGAATTTTGCAAGATAATCACTTCAGCTATTTAATCATCAATCGTCCTACGTTTTCTCAGCTTTCTCTTGTTAGGATTCCCAAAATATAATTGAAATCAATCGATTATCCTTCATGAAATCTACTTGGATTATTTTGAAATATTTCATCTTCTTAGATCTTCTCAAACATGTTCTTGCATATTATTGCTCCCAACTGTTCCCACAGTCAGACGCACAGGCAACCAGATCAAAGGAAACTGCCTGAGAATCCAAAAACAAAATATAGTACATGTCGTGTGCATGAAAAGGGCCTTTGCTGCACGCAGCTAAGGGTTGTTTTCTCTTATCTTATTCAAAAATATGTTTATTGGAGTATTCGATTCGATTCGTCTAGACGTCTACCATGTTTGGACATTGCATGTCTTTCCGTGAAGGAATCGAAATGGAACCCCTAACAAATAGGGGGCGGAATCTCTTTATTATTTCTTCAGAATCGAACACGAAGCGAATATGGATATATGGTTATATGGCTAAATGTACGGCACTGGTTGCTGACTCAGTTCTGGCTGGACTGTGTGTTGGCTGGCCGGCTAATTGGAGGGGGTGGGGCGATTGGGGGAGGAGCACTGTGGGAACTGCTGTCTCTGGGGGGCGCCATAAAAGGCGAGCTAGTCGTAGCTTGGAATGGCGAGCGA
Organism: Drosophila algonquin; assembly: GCA_035041765.1. Lineage (NCBI taxonomy): Eukaryota > Metazoa > Arthropoda > Insecta > Diptera > Drosophilidae > Drosophila > Drosophila algonquin. The sequence goes on along the minus strand of JAWNKY010000238.1, from coordinate 223,778 downwards.
CTTTGAGCACGCGTGGGCTTTGAACTCCACTCCATTCCATTCCACTCCACTCGCTGCGATTCCACTTCACCTCATCTGTACACTCCACTCCACTCGATTCAGCTTGAGCTGGGGGTCTAATTGGCTCAAGGACAGGGGCACTGTACATATGTATGTCTATCTATGTGTTTTGTGAGATATCTTGGGCTACTATATTTACTCATTTCTTGTATTTTCTTGCCTCTCTGCAGTGGCAGCAGTCCGAGGACAGCGAACGCAAAAAGCAGATCCGATCGCATCTCTACAAGCTGCGAGAGTCGCGTCTCTGCAATCTCTACAGGCACGAAGCGGACCCAATGGCGGATCACCAGGGAAATGGCAATGGTAATGGAACGTCCTCGCTGACTGGATTTGGGGCCAAGGATCCCCTGGCCACTAGCCACGGGGACGCACTGCTGGACCAGAATTTCCAGAGCCTCAAGTCCAAGGAGGTGCGCGACTCGATGAGCCCCACCCACGAGCTCAACTTCCATTCGATGACCCTTACGCAGCCGAGCAACACGGGCTGGGATGTGCAGACCTCCTCGGAGGTCAGTCCCGATGGCAGGGCTTTCCGCACGGAGACTCTGGCCAAGACAGATGGTAAGTCCTGCCCACCGTTCTGTTCGCTCTCTGTCTGAACATCCTCTCTAACCCCGTCCTTCGTCAGATATATGTGTGTGTCTAACTCTGTTCCACCTCTCTCTCTCTGTTTGTATCTATGTCCATGTCCTGATATGTCCTGCCACTATGCTGAATCTGCAATCATGGTGCTTTGCTGCAGGCATTGAGAAGCTCAATGGTGGCGGCCTGGCCGAGTTCAAGGGAAGGAACGAGCAGCGTTCTAGTGCCTCGCACCAGGGGGATGACCAGAACTACGTGAAGAAGGCTTCGGAGAGCACCAACACCCAGCTGCAGGAGAAGGTGGTGTTCGGCGACGAGAATAGCGGACGCACCGAGATGAAGGTGAGCTCCACCTCCACCTCGTCCTCGTCCACCAAGAAGGTGGTGTCATCATCCTCCTCGAAGGTGGACTACGGGGATGAGCCCGCCCAGCCGCGCTACCTGATGGATGACCAGGAGAAGGTCTACCAGCAGCAGCAGCAGCAGCAACAGCGTGAGCAGCGCGAATGGGAGGAGCAATGCCGCATCCAGGAGAAGCGCGTCCAGGAGAAACACATCCAGGAGCAACGCATCCTCCAGGAGCAACAGCAGCGCCAGCAGCAGGAGGAACGCTATTTGGAGAGTCGCGAACAGAGCAACAGCACCCGGAACGTCCAGACCCAGCAGCACTACGAGGAGAACAAGCGGTACGTGGACATGGATAAGGCCTCGCCCGAGTATCAGCGCCATGTCCAGCATTTGATGTCCCAGCCCGGCGAGATCATCTCCAACACGGTGGAGTATCCCAAGCCCAATGTGAAGATGATCACCACGGTGAAGCGCCTGCCCGATGGCACTATTGTAAAGAACAAGCGCTACGAAACCGAGCAGGTGAATCCACAAACCCAGAGCCAGACTCAGACTCAAACTCAGACCCAGACCCAGAGCCAGCGACGTACCCAGGATGTGCACGACAGCCATATCCGTAATCAGAGCCAGAACCAGAGCCAGCCTCGGGATGTGGTGGACAATGCAGAGCCACTGGGACGTCGTCCTGGGCAACAACAACAACCTGGGGATCAAGAGCAGGTGACTCAGTCCCAGAGTTTCTCCTCTGTGAAGAAATCGAGTCGCCGCTTCTCCACGGAAACCACCTCGGAGACCGTCGAGGAGTTTGATGATCGCGGACAACCCATCACCAGCTCTCCCGCAGTCCGTCCCTCTGCTCAGTCTCCGCGCCAGCCGGCGGCTCCAACCAGTGACTTCTCCACTCACGGCTTCCCCTCCGTGCGGCCCAACAAGCCCACGCAGGAGTTCTCCAGCCAGAGGCCGTCGAACGAGGAGGAGGCGGTGGTGGTGGTCAAGTCGGAAAAGAGTCGTAATGTCAAGCAGAGCACCAGCTCGCAGCGCACCATCGAAACGGAGATTGTGGGAGGGGATCAGCATCAGCATCAGCCCCATCATCGTCCTCAGAGTCAGCCTCAGATTGCAGCCCCTACTCCCAGCTGGGAGCAGCCGGCGAGTCCCAGGCGGCAGCCTGTCGAGGACTATAGCACCCATGGCTTCCCCTCGGTGCGCTCCCGGCCGGATCAGCCGGATGGCGAGGTGATTGTCACTTCCAAGTCGGTGAGCCGCAACCAGAGTGCCAGCCACAAGTCGCAGACGGAGCGCATTATCGAGACGCAGGTGGATCAGGACTACCCAAAGGCCCCCCACAGCCACACCCACACCCATTCCATTACCACTCAATCGCATTCGCCGCAATCTGCTGGTCAACCGACCAGTCCACGCCGAACCCAGCCGAGCACCCAGGGCTTCCCCTCGGCCCGATCTCCCACACGGCCCTCGCCCGACTCTGCAGCACGTCGCCCCGCGGCGGGCGCTCGCCCTGGAACTAGAACTGGAAACACTCCGAACAGCTCGGACACGACGACCACAACCACTACCGTAACGCGTCGCCAGCTGCAGAAGGAGCGCGAAGTGGATGCCGCCCATCGGGCTTTCGCGGCATCGCTGCGCAGCAGTTCGCCGGCGGATAGCACCACTTCGGTGGGATCGCACCACCATCAGACGCCACGTTCGAGCATCTCCTCGAGCCGCACCTACCGCCGAGAAGGGCGCGAGGGCTCGCACGACAGCCAGGCGCCCTCGGAGTCGAGTCGCATCAGCACCACAACGGTGACAAGGCAGACGTCGGGTGGATCAGCACCAGCCACCCCCAAGAGTGTGGGCAAGACGACCAAGACGATCCACAACGAACCCAAGTCGCCCACCCAAAAGGCGGCAACGACCATTGTAACGACCACGACGACCAGCACCACCAAGACAGGTGCTGTGGCACCACCATCTCCGACACCAGCAGCAGCTCCAGCCAGTCCCACTCCAGTTCCAGGTACGAAATAAAGAAAAAAATAAATAAATAAAATGAAAATCTCAAGTAAAGATAAAAGAAAAAAAAAACATATAAAAAGTAATCCAGATGAACCTATAATTACTATATGCTATATATATATACTCGTATATTGGAAAAACTATGAAAAACTATGTATATGAATGTACTATCCTTCAGATAACAAGCTATCACAGTATACGTATACTACCACTAAGCCTGGCGACATATTCTCTCTGCCACCAACTCCAACTCCAACTACTCCTCCTACTATTAACAATGAACCAACAACAACACTAACCACCAACAAAGACAACACCACAGCCACAGCCACAGCCACAGCCATAGCCACAGGCACCACTACAACCACCCCAGCAACCACCACAGCAACAAGAGCCACCTTAAGCGACAGCCTAGACCAAGAACCCATCCGAAAGGTAAAGGTGAGCGCAAATGAAGCGCACGAAACGGTGGCGGCAGTGGCGGTGGCAGAACCGCCTTGTGTGAAGCGTCAATACTATCAACTGGGACCCGAAACCCTCAACGAGGGCGAACCAGTGGCCCGTCCCTCCGAGAGCGTTGGTAAGGCATCTCCCGAATAAACGTTAAAGATATTGAACAGCCCCCAAAAACAACCAACAACCAATCTTTTTGTAAATGCCTATGCTCTTTATTTTCATTTTGTTTTCTTTCGAAACTGTTTTTGCAAATAAATATAATACCGAAAAAACAAATGCAATGTTTGAAATGTTCAATGTCTTGACTACCAACACCCCTCCGCCCCCAACGTGCACCAAACAACACACACGCCACACACACACGCACACCAGCCATAAAGAGAGGAGTCCGTCTCTCCTGAAGGACGATTAACAACAAACAACAGCCTGTAGGGCAAAACTCTTCTCTAACTCTTCCACTAATGGGCCGAATAGGGTCTTTGCCTGTCTATACAAAAATCTGTGCCTGTTCTGTTGCCTGCCGCCTAACCCCCGTAGCCGTAGCCCGTAGAGAGCATCCTAACCCGTAGTAGCAGCCGCAAACCGTAGTCGTAACTAATCCATTAACTGGGAAAGAGCCACAAGAAACACACAAAAACCCCAAGCACTGTAGTAGATCCAACGATCTATGGCCCACCTGCCTGACTCCCCTCGAAACACGCTGATGACCTGCTCCCGTTGATGTCTACTCCCCGCAGCCACCAAGCAGAAGGCACCATCGAAGATGCGAAACCAGCCGAAACACAATCACAACTACGACGAGGATCAGAACGAACCCGCATCGAAACCCCTTGCCAGTTCCAGGAGCAGTTCCAAGTCGCCGAGCGTCGAACGCCGCCCGGTCTTCAGGGAAACCACTTTCGAGGGCAGGCGTGTCTCCCAACCAGAGGAGGATGTTCTGCTCATTGAGGATCAGATCCTCATAGATGAGACTTTGGTGCAGTCGCCGTCCAAGCCCAAGCAGAGCAGCCCCGAGCCAAGATTGCCCACATCTAGAGCTCAGAGTCCCGAGAAACCTCGGGTTTCTCCGCGACAGAGCCCCGAAAAACAGCAGGCGCAACCACTGTCAGGAACTCGTCGGCCAAGCGCCGAGAAACAGCTGCCAGCCAAGGAGAGTCCCCAGAAACTGGCGGCAGCGCCACGGCAGGCCAGTCCCGAGAAGCAGCTGCCTAGCAAGTCTCAGACACCCACTCCCATGGGACGTCCCAAAAGCCCTGAGAAATCGCAGCCAGAAAGGGCTGAGAGTCCAGAGAAAGAGCCTGGATTGCCCAGAAGATCATACCAGCTGCCCAAAGAGAGCAGCCCCCTTCAAAAGGCAGCACCCGAGGCCAGTCCCGAGAAGCAGCTGCCCAGTAAGTCTCAAACACCCACTCCCATGGGTCGTCCCAAAAGCCCTGAGAAATCGCAGCCAGAGAGGGCTGAGATTCCAGAGAAAGAGCCTGGATTGCCCAGAAGATCATTCCAGCTGCCTAAAGAGAGCAGCACTCCTCAGAGGGCAGCCCCCGAAAGCCAGAGCCTGCCAAAGGCTCAGACTCCCTCAGAGCCGGAACTGCCCAAGAGTCCTCAGAGGGCCCAGAGTACAGAGAAAGAACCTACTTTCTCGAAAGGATCACCCCGACAGAGTCCCGAAAAGGAGAGCCCCTGGAAGCCTCAGTCGGGATCACCACGGCAGAGTCCCGAAAAGGAGAATCAGAGCCCTAGGTCTGGAGCTCCAATCAATCCATCGATCCATCAGAAACGAGAGGAGGAACTATTCCGCAGCACGATTACTACCACTCAGACACGAACAACGAAGAAGAATTTGAACGATGAATTTTTAACGAACGAACGCCAGAGTCAGCCCCAGCCGCAAAACGAAAAGGAACCCCAGTCGCAGACGCAATCTCAACCGCAAACCCAACCCGAAGAAGCCATAGAAAGTCCCGATGGTGGTTTATTCTCCAAAGGAGCCGACTCCCAGCCAGAGCCAGTGGAGGTGGAGGCACCCACTTATCGCAAAAAGGGTCTGAGTCGTCGCGAGACTTTCGAGGATCGTTGTCGCAAGATCCTGGGCATGGAGGAGGATGGGGATACTCAGGGAAGCTACATAACGCGACCCAATGATGATGATGATGACGATGAAGATGATGATCAGCATCAGGAAGAGGAGGATGAGCTGAAGATAAGGCAAACAACCACAACAAAGACGGAGACCATTGAGGTAAAGATCGAAGACTGCCCCGATGACGATGATGATGATAATGATCAGCCATCGCGTCGTGTTACCGAAACTTTTGTTGTCCGCACCCAGCCCAAAATCAGGGTAGAGGAGCCCCAGCCCAAGCCGCAGCAAGAGCTCAGTGAGCTTTTTGTGGATGTGGAGGAGCTCTCAAAGGATGATGAAGAGGAGGATATGCCCAAGAATCCTAAAGGGGATGCTGAGACCGTAAATGTGAACGAAGAGACGACGATTTTCATCACCAAGCGACCCTCAAAGTCACCCTCGCCTTCGCCCAAGACTACCCTGAAATCCACCTCCAAATCTCCATCGCCTTCGCCTTCTCGTCCGCAATCTTCAAATCCCGTTTTTGAGACAGAAACAGAATCAGAGACGACGAGCTTTATCACCGAGAAGATCATCGATTGCCAGGCAAAGACCATCAAAAAGTCACCACCAGAAGGTTCCACCCCAAAGAAGTCTCCCCCCAAGAAAGAGGAACCCCAAGAGGAACTGCCCAAGAAACGACCAAGTGTAACGACGAGCACAAAAACCGAAACCGAGCGTCGCAATTCACGCACCGCCCCCTCCAAGCAGGCACCCAACACGCACCCAAAGGCTGCCGCCCCGAAGAGTCCCAGAAAGGAGTCTCTGCCGGGTCGAAAGCCGGAGTCAGCTCCCGCCAAGCGTGACAGTGTGGTGGAGGAGACACGCACCACCACCACCACTACCACTACGACGAAAACAGGACGAAAGCCCAGCGATGGCAGTCCTAGTGCCAGCGTATCTCCATCCATCAAGGATCGCCTGCGCTCTTCGCCTCGTAAGCAGAAGACCCAACCCCAACCCCAGAGTCAGACACCTAGAAAAGTGGATCATGTGGATGGGGATACCACCACATCCCCAGATGTGAGTCCATCGCGGATAGAGCGTCGTCGGTCGAGCAACATTTCCGTGCACACGGAGATCATCATCGATCACACGGCACCGAAGTCGCCCCGAACCGAGCGTAGACCGCAACTGATAGCCGCCTTGAGTCCTGCCGCTGCACGCAAGTTGCCGGTGACTGAACGCAAGGAGTCGGCACCCGTGCCACGGGTGACGCGACGCGACAAGGCCGACAAGGTAATGCGCTCCACCAGTGAGAACATCATCAAGGTGGTCAACGGGCAGAAGAGCCCCAACGCGAAGAACACACCCAAGCAGCATCCCGAGATGAGCAGCCTGAGGCCCGTGGAACGTGGCAGCCGACCCAGCAAGTGTTTCACCACCAAAACCATCAATCTGAGCGAACAGCTGCTGGTGAACAGCGAGGACATGATCATCGACATCCAGCAGGCAAAGAGCTCTCGAGAACCGTCGCCGGACCGCATCGTACCCACGCCGGTGAACGCCGCGATGGATACGGACACGGGCAAGCCGCGCTATCCCGATGTGGTGCAGGAGCCGGACGATGAGCCGCGCAAGAAGCCGCAGGTGACCAACATACCCATCTTCGAGGAGGCGGCCAATGCCTATGTGGGCTGTCAGATCTCAGAGCTGCGCAGCTCCAATGGGCTGGACGATGACATACTCGACAATCCCATGGTGGAGGCGCCCCAGAGCCTGGACTACCCCACAACCAACAGCCCCAGCACCAGTACCGATCAGTCCCATCCCGTGGAGCCCGTACAGCCGCAGGACACAGACACCGACGAATGCCTGCTTAGCGTCCACGAGAAGGTCTCCCGCTTCACCCACTCCGCCGAACAGGTGAAACAGCCACGCAGCTCCGTCCCTTTTAGCCGGGAGTTCGATGCGAATGCCAAGATACCCGAGAACGATGAGTGCCTGCTGAGCATCAATCAGAAGGTGGACAAGTTCTTGCGTACCGCCGAGAACATCACCAGGCAGCCGCTGACGCCCACGCCCAGTCGGGAGTTGGAGCGCCAGCGCCCCAGCTTCGAGGAGATCGATGAGGAGCTGCGACAGGATGACTGCACCCTGAGCGTCTCCCAGAAGGTGCACAAGTTCATTGACACCGCCGAGAAGTTGGCCCCGACAGCGCCACAAAAATCGCCACGCCTGGTGGCCAGCATCGAGCGACACATCTCGCGGCAGGATACGGATTTAGAGCAGGAATCGGAACCGGAACTGCAGTCGGATCGAGAGGAAGAAGAATATCCCAAGCAGCCCCAAGTGCTGTCGGAAGAGGAGGAGCCTCTGCCCATGACCAAGAGCCACACCACAGCTATTGAGATGAAGCGGCAAAAGGACATCCTCAGCCGGCCATCGGTCTTTGGACAGCCCCGTGGCACAGAGGGCCCCCGTAAGCCATCCATCGTTTCCAAGCAGAACGGTACCAAGCCGCGATCGACCCCCAGCAGCAACAGCACCAGCCTGATCACCGAAGAGCGTCGATCCTATAGAAATCAGACCACAACTGGGAGCACCACCACGGGCAAACCGAAGTCATCCCAGCAGCCGAGCAGCACACCCAGGGGAAGCACTCCATCGAAACCTACAACAGCCGGAGGCTTCCCAACGAAACTTACACCAGTTGAAGGCTCCCCAGCGAAACCCACACCAGCTGTAGGTGGTTCCAAGCGAACCATGGAGCATGTCAGCCAGCAGCAGTGGGTAATCAGCGATGTTGATGTGGATGTGGAGGTGGTGGGACCACCACCACCAACCCACAGCACCAGCAGCAACAGCCGCAAGCCTCAATCACATTCCCGTTCCCGTTCGCCCTCTGTCTCTGCCTCACCCTCACGCTCGTCGCCCTCCCCGTCATCGTCGCCGTCGCGCTCCCCCAGTAGACGCACCACTGGCACCACCAGATCCAACTTGAACTCGACCACCGCCAGCGTAGTTAAGACCACCACTGAGCACCACCAACAGCACCAGCACAGCCACAGTCAGAGGCACAGCCACAGCAGCACCACCAAGCAAAAAAGTCCAATATTCATTCCAAGCCCAAGCCCGACTAACCACCCAAGCAAAGCCATTCGTACAGCCACAACAGCTGATCCCGAACCCCATGTACCCGTTGAATCCCTTCCAGCAATCCCGAATGGCAGCGGGGTAGGCCGCAACGTGGCCACACGCAGGAACGTGTTCGAGAAGACACCACCACCACAGCAGGCAGCCCCAATAAACACAGCAGAGCCACAGCCTGGCGGGCGTCGTCCGTCGTACATGGATCATACCAAGAGCTCGCTGGAGCACATTAGACGTGACTCCCTGGAGATCAATAAGAACAACTATTCACGCAAGTCCTCGGTGGAGGATGACTCAGGCCTGGAGCCACGCAATCCGAATACCTCGGTGAAGTTTGATGTGCCCAAAAAGGAGGAGAAGATCAAGCTGAAGATCGATCTGGAGATTGAGGAAATCTTCGATTTGCAGGTTCTCGAACAGCTCCTGGAGACAGTGAGCAGCTACGAGATGCGTCGTCGGATACGCGCCCAGATGCGGCTCATCAGAAAGAATATGATCAATGCGGGCACCACTAGCAACAGCACCACCACTACCACCACTACGACGTCGGTGAAGACTTCGCCCAGTGCTGCAGCTCCACCGAAAAAGCAGCCCCAGCAGGAGGCCGCCACGCCACGCGATCGTAGTCGCAGTCCGGAGTCCAAGACCATTAGCAGCAGCCTCAAGGAAGTGCGCACCACCAGCACCACGAGCAGCAGTTCCAGCACCAGGAGACAGCGAGCAGAGCAGGTGGACAGCACCACATCAGGCACAGGTGGAGCAACGCCTCAGGGTAAGCCGCCGGTGAAGCCACGAGAGAGGAGCGCCAGTCCGGCCCAACGCCGTCGCAGCAGTCCCCCCGGCAAGCAGTCGCCTGTGAGCACCACCACCACTACCACCACGACTCGGACTCCGAACAGTGGCACTGGGCCACGTGCCGGTGCACCCAGCAAGCCAGCACACCAAGGACCCATCTGGGCAGATCGCACCAAGGTGCTCAAGGGTCACGGGCCCGTCTCGAATGGTGGCTCCAGTCCGCGGAAGGGATCAGCCACGAGTACCACGAGCACTAGCACAAGCTCCACGGGAAAGATGACCCGAACCATGCAGAGCACCAGCACTAGCTCCAGCTCCACCGCCAGCTCTAGCACCAGGACAGCCAAGCCCAAGCAGCGCGAGGAGGACTCCATCACATCAAGCTACGGTGTGGGACCCACGGACGAGAATGGACTGCCCCTCTTTGGGATAAGAGCCCTCAAGAAGAAAAGCCAGCCAGCTCCGTGTGAGACTAAGCAAGGTGAGAGGATAAACATAACCATAATCACATTCCCTAGATCCAAATTCTAATTTGAATATCAATAACCTAACCGTTTCCCAGAAGTCACAGGGTATGTGATCGAGGAGAAGTTCTACTCGGACAACAAGTCCCCACCCCATCACGAGCGCAAGGAGCTGATCTACTCGAGCAATGCGGATGAGCTGGCTTCCATTCAGAGGCAGCTGCTGCTGGACGATGACTACCAGCCAGAGTTGAATACCAAGCTGGTCAGAGAGTTCAAGAAAGTCGAGTCCGAGGCGCAGCCAGAGTTAGAAGGCAGATATGTGCGCCGTGGTTCGGTGAAGGAGCTCAGTGAGAAGTTCGTACGGAAGGAGTCCTCCTCGTCGACGCACTCCAGCACCTCTCAGTCGCTGATGAGCAGCCGCACCGAGCATGCGGATGCGGAGGCAGAGGAGGAGACCGAGGACAGCGAATCCAATGAGGTTTGCAGCGTCATCGAGGCACCACAGATGCGCCAGGGCTCAGCCAGTTCCACCACCACCCGGTCCAGCAACACGCGCTCCTTCCTCAACAGCAGCGCGGATCAGCGGCAGGTGACCAGCGTGGATGATGTCTTGGAGCGCATGCGCAATGCCGATAATGGTGAGACCAAGCCAACCTGAAATTCCCCTTTTTCATAGAAACTAAACCATCCCCTTTTCAATACCCTTAAAATACATAGTGGAGGAGCCTGGCGACACAAACGAAGATCGTGAGGCACGTGCTCTGCTCAATAAATTCCTTGGGGCCAGTGTGATAATGCAGGGCGTGGAGAGCATGCTACCACCAACGGCCACGGGTCAGCGTCTGAATAGCCAAGGGGTGAGTTATCCGTACACAAATATCATAGTCTGCTTTATAGTTTCCTGCGAGTATCTCTCCAATTGAATATCAATCTCTTCTCCATAAGAAGTCTATGGTAAGAAAGTACAAAGGTGTCAGCATGTACTTTTTATTTAGGTTATCCCTGACTAAACCATACAATTGTCTCAGTAGCAAGCTTAAAAGCGAGTGAACAATTAATCGCTTGAATGAGTTAGAGAGTTAGAGTGGCACAAGTGTTGGTTTTCTCACTTTGTGTTATGGGTATCTCTCCATCTGACCCATCTGTCCATCTGACTGCATCAACTATAGAAAATCCCCAAAAATAACCTCAAATGTGGCTCAAGCACGTGTCCGTTTAACGGTTCACCGAATAAGTCTCTCTCTTTATACGCTTGCAAAAAGGTATTCCAATTTTGACCTGATCTACATAGAAATAGATACGTACATATATCGGTACTAATATTAAAATGGAATTAAAATTCATATCATATGGCCAAATATACCGGGCTTTTCCTCATAATATAGTATAGTCAAAGTGCAATAAGGCCTTGTCAAAATAATAATAATATGAGATCACTTTCATATGGAAAAATGTGTCTGCAAGGGTACCTGAAACGTCGGTCGTTTCTTGATTTCTTTGGCTCCCCTTCCGTCTTCTCCTGTCCACCGTATGGGATGTGATCGTGGAAAACTCCCAACCTAACCTCAACAGAGTCCCAGAGCCAAGAAAGCACGTGCCCGACTAACGGTTCACCGAGTGAGTGATCGCACTCGCACTGGCATTGGCATTCTCTCTCTCTCTTTCTCTCTCTGCCTCTGTTTCTCTGTCGCCTTCTGTGCACTCTCTCCACTGCCTTCTCTCTCTCTCTTGCTGTTGCTTCTGCTGCTGGTGCCTGCGGTTGTGTGTGCCGTGTGCGCCGCCGTATGCGTGATGTGAGGGGCACCGCCTGGCTGGTCAGAGCAGCAAGCATCGCCATCGGCAGTGGCAGTGGCAGTGGCAGCAGTGGCAGTGGCAGCGGCATCTCTCCGAATCGACAGCGACAGAGACGGCGTCAGTACACACTCAGAGGCGGCATCGATCACTTGTGCGAAGAACTACTTGATCCGACGACAAGCAGAGAAAGCAGGCAGCAGCAGGCAGGCGAAGAAAGAAAGAAAGAAAGCAAAAAGTGCCAAGAAAGAAAGAAAGAATTTCTCGCGAACAACAAAGTTTAGAAGAAGTTTACAAAAAAAATATAAAAAACGTACATAAAACAAAAAGTAGAAAAGAAAAAGAAGCAATAGAATAACAAAAGAAGACAAGTTTCTGGCTTCTTCGCTCTTTATTTTTTTCTTGTGCAGTTTTGTTAAATATTGTTATTTTGCTGTGGCGAGAGAGCGATAGAGCGAGCGCGCGAGTGTCGGTCGAATCCATATTTGGTCTAACAGCAGCATCGCATCGCATCAGCAGAATCATCATCAGCATAAGCGGGGCCATAGAACCGCAAGGAGAAGCAGCCACCAGCAGCAGTTAGTTCGGGAGCGGTAGCAAACGAACCGCAAGCAAGCAGCAAAAAAAAAAAGCACAGCGTAAGTTCTGATTGAGAGAGCGCGGCAAGGCAAGGCAAGGTGCATTTCGCAAGAAGGTGAGGCATTCCCCTGATCTAAGATTTGTCTTTACTGTCGAAACGGAACTTGCCGTTAGAAGGGCAGACGAGGTCGTGCATTTCATGCTCTCAGTTGCCGAGAGTTGCCCATTTTGTTTTGGTACTCTCTGAATTTTACCGATACGCAACAATTGTGGGTGGAGCTCGGGATAGCCCCCTCACCCTGTCTCCTAATACACTCTGGATAAAGACAGAGACGGAGACATATGATAGATTAGTAGAGAAAAAGAAGGAAATGACAGAGAGAGAGAGAGAGGAGAGACGTAGAGCAGCTGTTCGAGTCAATTATTTTTAGTGCGCATAATTTGCTGCCCGTCCGTCTGTCGTCTGTCCGTCGCAGCAGCGAAAAGAGGAATTTCTGTCACGACACCTCAAAATGCACCTGAACGTAAGGAGGAGGCACAGCAGCAGCAGCGACGACGACGACGACACCATCGGGGGCTATATATAAACCGATAATGATATATATATATCTTTCTGTCTATATACTTTACATACATACGTATGTATTTGTGGATGTGTATGAGTAGAGTATACATACAGCAGAGAAACAACAAATAAATAAATACTTTTTAAAAACAGAGCTGAGAAAAAGAAATAGTGAGAGAGGAGGTTGGGGAGGGATGCATGAATGAGAGCGTCAAATGTACGGAAAATTTCGACAAAAATAGCTCCAACGACGGGGCAGGCAGCATTTTTACGGTCTATGGTTGGAGGAGCATTTTCGGTTTTGGTTTTTTTTTTTTTTTTGGCCAACTTGCAGACAGAGACGCACATGGTGGCCAGGGCGGGAACAGAGACGATTGCTGGTGCTAGTACTGGTGCATGGGGCAGCAAACGCACATTGCAACGCCGCTCGCTGCCGTCTCGTCTCTGTGGCATGTGATGTTCCCGTTTTTCTTCCACTTGTGTGTGAACCAAATACCAATTTCCCACAGATCACACAGCAGATATTTCCCCCTATTCGATGCCTATGCTCTGGGACTTTGTTAGATACATACAAACAGATACATATATGTATTATAGTTACAAACATACATAGTATGTATGTATGTGTACCCCACACACTGGCAAGATATTACAGGTCTACAGATAAAGATATAGCATAAAGTCATAGTCGTAGCTGTTGCTTGGAATAGAGTGGGAGGGGGAATGATTTGTTTGCATAAGCTAAATAGATCGAAATGGAGGTATCGGATAGAAGATCAGCTGAGAGACCAGAGTTGTCATATACCACACATTTAAATCCTTTCTATTCATATGATAGATATATATGTACATATGTATGTATGTATCTCTTATGATTGTTTCTGTTTTGATAGAGTTGCCCACTGACACTTCGTACACTCCAAATCTAAAGGTTTACTAAAAGTATGACATGGAATATTTTACATTGATGTTTCAGCCATTCAATGGAAAAGGAATAACTCTCGTCTTGGCCTTTAAACTGTGTTCAGGCATTACAAAATTTCTTCAAAAATGACTACAAGAACTGCTCCGCTCGTCCTCCATGCAACAAGCGTCATTGGACTCAGTCCCAAAATGCTATTTTTGAGTTCTCTCCCATAAAAAAAATTTCACATTTAAACTGGTTCAAACATTTACTTACTGACCAACTACCGAGCAGAACTACATCCATCCTACAACAAGCGAGTGTGTTGTGTTGTGTTGTGTTGTGTACTTCTTCTGTCCATTAAAGTTTCCAAATAATCAGCATGCGTAGTTTTTCAGTTGCCCCACTCAGTACTCAGTGGAGTCGTTAACACATGAACCAGTTCTAGTGGCATTAACAGCCAGCCAGTCAGCCAGCCAGCCAGCCAGCCAGCCCCCTCCCTTTTACAAATGATTACAAATGCAAAGCAGAGCAGATACGAGTGGTATACTCGTGTATATCGTGTATATGGAATTTGTACGAAAACGTACGCGTAGTGGGAACCCTTTTATAATTCATGCATGAACTGTTCTGTTTACCCATGGAAGCAAGCCCTTTGATAAGGCACCATTGTAGCGGCATTCAGTCTATAGATCACCATCCATCCATCCATCCATCCATCCACCACAATGGATCGAAGCGGGAACCCAGGCGGGAATTCCATTTCTGTTGCCCGTTCTGTTTCCCCCAGGTGTGTTTTTGTGCTGGTGGTTACCCCTGTACTTAGTTGAGCGTAACATTTTGAGGCGGCACGCCGCAAATCCTCCTCAAATACTCTCTCGCTCTCTCTCTCTCCCAGTACCCCACCAGATTTCTGGCTGGCTGGCTCCTCAAAGTTGGAAAGCCGGTTTCCATTACCCTTATTCTTCCTGCTCTTGCCATTGCGCCACTCAATCTACCCTTGAAATGGCGAGGTATGCTAATTTTTGCAAATTATATGATAATATATATTATGTACCTCCCTCCTTTGTCCAGGCTTTAGATTATACATAAGTGACCTGTTTATGCCTGCAAGTCTATAGAAAAACTTTAGTTATATTTAAAGATGACTATTATATTGATCAAATAAGTTGTGTATGTGGGAAAACATAAACTATAGGTATAAAATATCAGACTGGTAAAAAAAAAACTCGGGCTGGAGAATGCAAAAACATAATACACGCTCCAAGGGCTATCTATCGGCTATATATGTAGTATCTAGGGACAATACAATGGAAAAATTATTATTACGAATTGCAAGAAAAAAGAAGGGTACTCGTAGCTTCGTTTTCCAGAGCTTGACTTTCTTTCTGGTTCTTCTGCTTCTGCCTGTTCTTCTTCGTCTCTGTCTTCCTCTTCCTCTCCCGCTCCCTCTACTTCGCCTTCCTCTGACGTTTCATAATCGTTGTTGTTTTTGTTGTTGGAGTGTGTGCGTTTGCGTCTGTGCGTGAGCCTTTGTCTTTGCTTCGCATTTTGCATGTCAAATAATTCTCATTTTGCCAGAGGCTAAAAATACAAAAGAACGAGAGAAAAGCAGCAACAAAAAAAGTATTTAAAAAGACAACAACAACAAAAAACAAGACAACGAAAGAAAGTCTGAATGTGGAAACTAGCAGAGAATGAAAAACCATTCGTTCCCATGGAAAATTGGGTGGATTTTCGTTCGTTGTTTTAGAAGGTCTTTAGGCACCCGGAGAGTGAGGAGGGAGGAGGGAGGAGGGGGGAGGTGGCATATACTAATTGGAGTCCATCAATCATACATTTATCTCTCACTCTCCCTCTTGCCATGTTTCTCTCTCATTACCTTCTCTCGATCTCCATCTCTCTTGAATTTCCACTGCCTCTGCCTCTACTGCCTCGCGGATGTGTGTGGTGTCAAAATGTTGAACAATTGATTGAGTCAATGGCCAACAACTGCAGCAGCCACTGTTGAAGCCAAATGCAATGTTCGCTTTGGTCAGCTGCACTTTCCTATCCCGCCCCCGCCCCCACCCCTTTCCTTTCATTTCTCCGCCTCTCTCGTTTCACCAACCATTCCCCAGTTGATCCAAACAGTTTGTTTTTTAATTGCTTTCCTCTTTGTTGTGTTGTTGTTTTTCATGCAATTACCATTTTTGATTTGCACGCATGGTTGCATTTTGCTCTTGATCGGTGCATTACCATTACCATTACCATTCCCCCCCATCTTCAACATCTCAAACGTCCGTCCGTCTGTCCGTCAGTCCCCTTTCGCACACTGTCACGCTTTGGCGGAATTGCGCCAAATACTTTGGCAAGGGCCTAAACGTCACGATTCACAGAAATGATAACGGCGCGGGCCGAAAGGGGGGCCGAGGGCGTTGGGGATTGAAGAAATACTCGGAACCAGCAACTCTTAAGAGCATCAAAATGAAATGCAAATTAAATCAAATGAAATGACATTTTTACTGTTTTATTTTATTTTTTTTTTGGCCCACATTCTGACAACAGCAACAACAAAATTTCGTTAAAAGAACGAATATTTGAGGGGACAAAGAACGGAAAATAAATATAGGGCAAACAAAATATAAGTATAGAAAAGTGTTGTAAAAATGTTTGGCAATTAATTAATTTTTGCTCCTAAGACTTTTGTTCTTGGTTTATTTTGTTTGGTTCTAATTTGTTTATAACGATTGGGGAGGCCCGCTAAAATATTATATAAAGTTTTATTCGGCCTGAAAATCCAAAACAACAATAACAAAACGCAAGAGAGACAGAGAAATAGATATGTACAAGGAGAAAGATAGAGAGGAAAATATGAAGAATGTTTTTTTTTCGACCAGAAATATGTACATTTGTCTCTCTCTCTTCCCCTCTCTAACTGTTTCCATGTGTGTGTTTTTGTGTGCTTAAATAATTTATAATTAAAAATAGCAACGCGTGTGGGAAGAAAAACCGAGCAGAAGAACAGAGAAAGAGGGCAGAGAGGCAGAGAGGCAGGAAGCTGCGGCCGAATTTTCGAACATGTTCGAAGTCGGTTTTTGAAAAATTTCCCCCCATTTGTTGGCTGACCAAATTTGGTCAAATTTTGATATAAACAATCTACCAAAAGAGATTGTTGCTACAGACAGAGAGCGAGAAGGAGAGAGGGATAGAGAGAGAGAGGTGAACAGGGAAAAATAAACGAGTACATATACATATATGTGTACATATATTTATGTATATAATTGCGGCATTCCCGCATCAAAAGGCAACTGCAGTACACATACCACACGTCGTATACTTAATTGCACTCTATATAGTACTATACAGACACAGATACTCGTATGTCGTGTACATATGTATATGTATGTCTCGCAGAGGTCTATAAACGTCTTAACCGCATGATCCTTGGGGGTGCAATATTCTGTATTTTTTGTATTTTTGTGTGTTTGATTTGTGGCAATTAAAATGAATTTATGCCCTCCTTTCATGTTGATAAAATTTCTCTGTTCCTTGATGTCTGCCAATGAACTCTATTTGAATATATGTATGTACATACCTCCATTTGTACGAGTTGGTAATTGGAGGGGGGTCCACCGGGTTACAGGACTTGAGGGGTTTTCCCAAATTTCCTAGTGGAAGTTTGCTCTCTGTAGATTTTATTTCTATTCGGTTATAAGATTCCATTTAACGCTGATGAAACATGTCTTTGAAACATTCCATAAGCATCTGGAATGGATGGAAAATACATTATTCATTTATTCAATAAAATATAATTCCATTCAATTCGAAATTTCATTATTTCGGAAAGGCATATTCCCATAACCGATTAACAATCGAATCAATTGAAAGTCAACTCGCGAAACTTCCATAAAGGTTTCATTCGATTCATTCATTCATCAACAAACAAACAAACAAACAAACAAACAAAAAAACAGAAAATTCTAAACAATCGAGTGACATTTGCCGTGGAGCCAGCGGGGGGCAACGTGATGCATACGTAATGTATAGTAGATAGAACCCACAGGCCACACATTACGCATACGAGAGGTATGCCCAACGTTGTTCAGTTCAATTAGTCAACTGCAGTCGGAAGCAATTGGAGAGTGAAAGAGAGAAAGAGGGAGGGGAAGAGCCGTTGCAAAAGAATCATGGCTAAGGACAGCGACAGAAAAGTGTTTGTTTCTGCCTTATCATGGCCATCGATCGTCGAATGTCGAACCGATTGTCGGTCGAGTGATGGCTCGGCTTGCCTCCCCAGTTTCTTGGCAACAGAATAATTGTTGGCTTTCAAATGTGCTCATCGTGCTTTATTTAGCCAGACTGAACAGCTGGCACGGCATGGCATGGCACGGCACCACCACCCACCCGTAGACAGAGAGTGAAAGAGAGAGAGAGAGAGAGTATTGAGGAGGGGAAAACATGAAACAACATTTTCCGGTTGATAAACAAAAAAAAACCTGTGCTAATCCACACTCACGTCTATCTCTTTTAGGTGAAAACCACACGCATAACAAATACCTACAGCAAATCGGGAACTGGCAAGGTCAGCAGCAGCACTACCAGCAGCAGCAGCTCCTCAGCACCAGTTACACGCACAACTTGTGACATCGAGGAGATACAGGACGAGCAGATCCTAAAGCAATTGGTAGGTGTAGTCCGTCCCTGACCAGCCCCTGACTGTTCTTCTCCCAAATCAAACCTCTTTCGGCATCCATTTTTTGAAGCTGGAACAGGCCTCCACCTACGAGGAGCGTCGCAAGATCCGTGCACGTCTACGCGAACTTATGGCGGAACGCGAAGGTGAGTGTCCATTTCAATATTTAACTGTTAAGCCGAACACCCGCCCAAAAGCCCAGCAACAGCACCAGAACCAGAACTAGCAGCCTATATGAATAGGAGGCTGCACTCTCTCCACTCCACAAAGCACAAAGCACCACTCTACTCCACTCTCCAGCGAAATCCAGCGATAACCGATAGCCGATAAGGAGATGCAACCATCGATAATCGGATGCAAAGTGTCTATATATTGTGTTCTGTATCTGTATCTTGTATCTTGTAGGATAAAGCGCACACTGCAACTGTAGGCTCTAGGCTAAATAAATCTAAACTGTTAACCGAAACAAAAAGTAGAAGAAGAGCCTTAATCGATTAATCGATTAACGCGTTTAGGCCCCCTCCCAATCAAAAGGTATTGCACACAACCACAACAACTATTTTGCTCTGTTCCAAGTCATGTTCCAAGATTATTTCCCCACCAAAGAACATTTATCTCTCTCAATTGTGTAAACCAAGTCGTGCACTCGTCGTCTCGTCTCGTCACGCTATCACGTTATCGTTATTTGACATCTTTATCGTTATCGTTCTTTTGTTTTTAATTTAGTTATCGTTTCACACAGTGAGAACGTCTGTCAAGAACCCCCACCCCAGTCCCACTTCGAAGACCCACAAAGAACTGGAATCGATCCATCGATTCACACATTATATGTATATCTCCGATATTTCTACATTTTTTACTTTATCTGTATACATATTTGTATGTCGTTCAGTTTGCTCGAGACATTTCACAAAAGCTTAGATGCCCCAAAACGGAAACGGAAATGGAAACAGCAACGAAAGCTGCGGATATTTCCTTATATATCATACATGACATGTGGTTCAATAAGTTTGTTCCCGCAGTTCTTGAACTACTTCCGGCTTGAGCATCTGAGTTTTGGTTTTCTGTTCCAGTTCCAAGAGATCCCGAGACCCCAAGATCCCGAGACCCAAGCTTTTGTTATCTTGCTTGATGTCGTCGTTTTGTCTTTGAGTTCTCATTGCTCGCCTTTTAAATGATGTCTCTTTCTGTCTCTCCTTTTACCTCCTAACTTTCTCACTTTCTTTCTACTGTGAATCATCGTGCCCCTCAGAACAAAAGAACTCAGCTGCAGCCTCTAAGAAAAAAGAGGAGGCGGAGGAGGAGAGCAGTGCCAGCGAGTATGAGGAGATTATCGAGGAGGTGACGGACTACAGCGACGACGACGACAACAACGAAGAGGAGACCACCAAACAGGAGCCACCCAAGGAGGAGAAGAAGGTAGAGAAGAAGGTAGCCTCCGTAGCCGTTGCCTCTGTAGCCTCCAAGGAGACCAAAGTCAGCGAGAGTGTCACCAAAAAGTTGGCCAAAGTAGAGCTCTCAGAGCAGGCCACAACATCCTCGACATCCACAACATCCTCGACATCCACAACAGACGGTGTCCAGAAGGTGCAGCAGGGTGAGTCAGGCCTGCCAGCAGCCAAATCAGGAGCAAAAGCAGGAGCAGCCGGCAGCAGCAGTAGCATTAGCAGTAGGAAACAGAGTAGTAGTCAGGTTAGCACAGTGGTTAGGGCCAGGGACAAAGCCAAGGCAGAGACAATGCCGTCGGCAGCAGCAGCAACACCAGCAGGAGCAGCGGGAGCGGAAACGGGAACGGTTTCGGGAGTGAGCAGATTGAGTGTACCCTCAAAGGAGGATTCGGGCACGGAAAGTGGCGAGGATCTGCGCCTGCTGGCCGCCGGACTGAGGGACACCCTTCAGCAGCGGAGCGGCAGTGATGCCAGCGAGGCACATCGCAGCCTCCTCGAGGAGGTAACGGACGCCCTCAGCCGCCTGGAGAGCTCCCTGAAGCAGGGCAAGGAGCTGGCCGTCGACGGGGGTCAGCGTCAGGCTCTCCTCGGACTCGTTGCCCGCCTCCAGAGTGGACTCAATGCCCCGGAGAAACTTGCGGCGGCAGACAACAATAGCAGCGGCATCTCCGAAGAGGCCTCTCCCACCCAGGAGGATATGGAACTTGAGCTGGGGATGGGGATGGAGGACCCCCGTTCGGACTGCCGGCAGTCCCGGTTCGCCAAGCGTCGGCAGCGCAACAGCCGCCACACGGTGGGTGTCAGTCGAGAGGAGCTGGCGGATGCCAGACGCTACATGGAGGACATGCTGTTGCTAGAGAACAACAAAGGCTTCGCCCTGGAGAAGAATGCCAGCTCGGGAGCCATCATACCGCCCGTTCAGCTCTACAGACCCAATCAGTTTGTGCCGCAGCCACAACAGCAGCAACCAAAGCCACAGCCACTGCAGCAACCAGTGCAGCAGATTCCAGCCCCTCAATCTCAGGGATCCCAGCTAAGACCGAACAACAACAGCAGCAGCAGCAACAACAGACGCCCCCTGTCTGGGGACTATGCGGTGAGCTTTGCCAGCTATGAGGCTGCCCAAGAGGCGGGACGGCAGGAGGGGTATAACTCCAACTCCGGCGCATCCTCCACCCGCTTCAATGGAGGGAAAAAGCATATGATGAAACGGGCCAATACCATCGATATACCCAAGGCAAAGGCCAAGTACATGGCCGACTGTGACACGGACTCGGACCTGGAGGACGAGCACGACCATGGTCCCAATCTGGGCCTGAAACGTGCCGTCCAGGTGAGCGTGAAGCGGCGCGTACAGAATGCCGTGCCACCCTTCGAGCCCAAGACGGAGAACGATCACAAGTTCCTGGCCTTCATCAACAAGCAGAGCCATCAGACGGGCCTTGGCTGGGGTGGCGGTGGCGGAGGACGTAGCGTGTCCAACTGGACGCACAAGTTCGGGAACATCAAGCACACCTTTGAGACGGGGGCGGCGGCCACCGTGACCAAGGGTAAGCCCCCGCCAGTGCCCGGCCATGTTCCAGGGTGGGCCAAGCAGGAGCACCAGCATCACCAGCAGCTTCAGCGCGAGCAAATGCAGCGAGAGCAGCTGCAGCGAGAGCAGTACCAGCGAGAGCAGCGCCAGCGAGAGCACAAGCAACGAGAACAAATGCAGCGAGAGCAACGTGATAGGAACCATCGAGAACAGCAACAACGAGAGATGCTTCAGCGAGAGCAAATTCAACGAGAGCAATTACAACGAGAGCACATCCAACGTGAACAGATCCAACGGGACCAGAAGCAGCGAGAGCACATCCAGCGAGAGCAAATGCAACGAGATCAGCTGCAGCGAGAGCAGGTTCAGCGAGAACAACTCCAGAGAGAACAGCAACAGCAGCAGGCGGCAGCAACAGCCGCTGCCCAAGCCCATTCCCAGGTCCTGGCCGAGCGCCAGCGTCGGCAAGAGATCGAACGCCAGCTGCTCCTCGAACAGGAGGCCAGATACAAGCGCGAGCAGCGCGTTCGCCAGGAGGAGGAATACTTCAAGCAACATATTGAACAGCAACTCCAACAGGAGGAACGGCAGCAGCAGTTGGACCGCCAGCGACAGCAGCAAGAGCAACTGGAGCGGCAGCGTCGCCAGGAGATGGAGGTGCGCCTGAAGCACCAGAGGGAACAGCGGCAACAATTGCTGCTGCAACAGCAGCAACAGCAACAGCAGCCCTTGAACCACTTTATACACGCACCCCAGTCCGTGTTCCGGCCCATCGATCAGGATCAGCCAGCGGCTCCTAGCATCTATAAGCCCATAGCCAAGAAGTCGGAACCGCAGCCGGGCTCTGTCTGGCAGCCCTCGGGTCAGGGCAAGCCTCCAGTTCAACAGCAGCAGCACCTGCAGGCGCGGACACCGTACAGCAACACGCCGTCGCCTGCCTCCACGGCCACCTCGCCCATCGGCTTGCCGTGGGTGGCCAAGCCGAAGGTGGACAACAGCGATTTCCGTCGCAAGGCCCATCACTTTGAGGAACGGTCGCTGAGGGACAACCTGGAGCAGTCGCCCTTTCCTGTGGGCAGCTCCAACGGGGGCCATGGCTACCTTCAGCGCCACAATTCTCTGCGTTCCAAAGGTCCACCAGCGGCACTCAGCGAATTCAAGAAGCGCCCCTCGTTACCAAATGCCATGGAGCCCGGAACTGTGCCGGGAATGGGAGGAGTGGGAGGATCACATGGAGGATCTCGACAGCAGCTGTATCAGCCACCGCCACCCACCAACATATCCTTCACGTATGCCGACTTTTCGCCAGTGCGCAACCGCAACCCACAGAACCGACATAACTACCGCAGCCAACCGTGTTTGCCCAGTGCCGTAGATCAGGCAGAGGCACTGACCAATCCGCTCGCAGCACCTCTCGTGCTGACCAACTCCAATCCCACCTACCTACCAGGGGCAGGGGTATCAGCGAGTCGTAGATTTGACTACGTGACTAGTCCCGTGGATGTGGACAACAGTCCGGCCAACAGTCCAACCAGCTTCCTTACCGTACCCAATGCCCTAACCACGGACAACACGGATGACGATCTCGATCTGGACTCGGACACCAATATGCTGGAGTATCGGGCCGAGACGAAGGTGATGCGCAAGCCGCGCAGTCAGACAGCCGTGACCGTGGCCGGACGGAGAACGGCCCACCTAAGCGATGATGAGGTTTTCGGTCGCAACTCGAGGGCGGCCAAGTCGTTGCTGTACACCATGAAGCAGCTGGGCGGCAATGGAAATGGTAATGGCAATGGTGCACCACCAGGAGCACCTGTTCCAACGCCAGTAGCTCTCCCCAGAAGTAGAGGACAACAACAATCCCATACTGCACCCAGTTCACCGAAGCCGGGGGTATGTCTATCGCCAGACGGTCGCCAGTACCAGGCCCCAATGGTGGAGCCGCTCTTCCCGCAGTTGAGTAGCTTCGAGCCGCAGCGGAAGCCCCAGTATGCGCCAGTATCCGCCTCACTGCCAGTCACACCCGCCAGTGTGGCACCTCTGGCTCCACCGCCGGTGATCAATTACCAAGCAAATCCAACCTATACACCGCCACAGACCCGGTCCGATGTAGGCGGAGGCGCAGGCTACCTGGGGGAGACGCACACATCGTATGTGGTCACTTATCCGGTGGACGAGTCCGGGGATGAGCACGAGCCGGAATCGTCCATGTCCATGTCGCTGAGCCAGCGACTGCGTCGCACCTCAGAGCACTCGAATGCCAGCTCCTCGCTGTCCTTGGGGAGCACCAGCTGGACACCAAATCCAATGCACAGCACGGTTCCAGTTTCAGTACCGACCACAGTCGTATCCGTACCGACACCCGCACCACCGCCAGTGGATCGCAGCACGAAACCGCAGCTGTTTCCCGTCCATAAGCCTGTACAGGCGCCGCCCAGCAGCAACAGCGGCAGCAGCAGGCCCCGTTTGAGCACCCGCAGCCACACCATCCAGGGCGAGGACATGACCGGCTACGAGGGAACCATCCACCACAACCAGCCCCTGAAGAACCGTGTGATGTCCCAGCAGTCGCTTAACTCCTCGATCTCCGTCCGTACGCAGCAGCAACAGCTGCAGCAGAAGCAGCAACAGCAACAGAAGGAACTGCAGCACCTAAACGAGCTGCGACGAAAGAGTTTGGGCAATGTGCTGGAGCAGCGGGAGACCGCACAGCGGATGGCCTTCTACGAACAGCACGAGGAGTACAAGTCCTCGGCACCGGCGGATACACCGGACATAGTCAAGTCGTCGCTGCCGAAGGAGAATGCACCGCTGCTGAAGAAATTCGGACCTCCCCAGAGGCACCACTACGTGCCCAATGCATACCAGAGCCCGCAGCTGAATAAGCAGAGCTCCGCCGGCACCACAACTACAACCTCCGTAATCAGCTCCACCACAGTGGTGCATCAGCAGCAGCAGCAGCAGAGGCCCAGCATTGTGGAGACGCCGGCAACGCCACAGCCAATGCCACAAGTGCCGCCCGAGGACGAGATACCCCATAATATAGTGTTCAACAATGTGAGTGCCTTCAGCTCCATGAGCCGCCGCAGCCAGGACGAGGATGTCCAGCAGCTGCAGGGCTCGGCAGGATCCCGCATCAATCGCCTGAGCAAATGTGACTCCTGGAACCAGATCTGCCAACAGCAGCAGGGCGGACTGGGTCAGGGTCAGCCCAAGTACAGCCAGCCAGTCACCACAGCGCCCGGAGAGCTCCGGCGCTGCAAGTCCGGCCATTCCCTGGCCGTGCCGAAGCTGTACGAGGCGGGTATCGATAAGGCACAGATCAGCGAAAAGCAGCGCACGGTGGCTGCCTACTTCTCCGGCCAGAAGTCGCCCACTGGCGGGCAGGTAGAGGAGCTGCGCACCACAATGACAACCACCTCCACGAGCAGCTCATCGGCCGCCAGTCGGAAGTCCGCCATCAATCGGACAAAGACCAGCGAGAAGCTGTCGGCGGCGGCGCGCAAGTCGCTCAGCTCCCTGACCAGCACCTCCAATGGTAACGTGTCCACCGCTGGACTGGGACTAGGTCGCGGCAATGCTGGTGGTGTGGCTGTTTATGGCGGCGTCGGTGGTGGGCTCAGTCGCAGTGCCACCATGCCGCACATAGCTAATCTCAATCTGCTGGACGAGAGCAATGTGGAGGATGCCTTCGAGCAGCTGATGATGGGGGCCTAGAAGCGCGGCCATGCAACCAAGCGACAACCACTCAACCACTCACCATCCAACCAGCCCCAAGCAACCCATCCACTCGGACAGACAAACAGACAGACACGCACAGAAACACACTCACACAAACCACCCCCAAAAAAAAAACAAACCACATGCGCACCAGGCATTCCGCAAGGAACAAAACACGCAAAGCAAACGATATCGACATTATTATCGACATAGAAATCGAAATCGACATCGAAACAGAATTATAACTGTTTAACTGTAAAGGCAACTGTACTGATTAATGATTACTGGAGAGCAGGCTCAAGCTTTCTCTCCCACGCTCTCTATCTCTCTCATTCTCTCTGAGCTTTGAGCATAGGATTAGCTTTTTTTTGTTGTTTTAGTTCAGAAACAGAAACAGAACCAGAACCCCACCAACAACTCCCACAACACACACACACACACACACACCTTTCGCTCTCTCTCTGTGTATCTCTTGCGGTTTCGTTGTTTCAACTCTCTCTCGCTCTTTCTCTCAGTAAGAGATAGAGTTAAGATTCTGATCAGTAGAAAGAGTAGAATATATGCAGCAGAGGGTCAGAGAGGGTCACAAACCTCACACGAAAAGAATGATCTGCTGCACTGCCCTACCACCATCCACCATCCACCATACACCCTACCCAACACCCAAGAATCGTAGGACAACGAGGCCGCAACAACAACAACAGCAACAACAACTACAGAGATTCGTGAGTTTTGAAACCACCGAAAAAAGCACGCCACCGCCCAATCGAAAAAACTGTACAAAAATGCCAGCAGCAGCAGTAGCCAGCAGCCTGCGTTCCCCTGCAAAACCCCCGTTTTTATACTCCCGAAAGCGTTGTACTACCAAAAAACTTATTTTTGCCTAAACCCCAGCCCCCTATCTCCCCAACCGCACCGCAGCAGCCTAACACATATTGTACACATGTATGTACAGTCCTTGACAACTAATTGGGATTCCAGAAGGGTTCACAGAGTTTTGCATTCTTTGTAAATTTGTATTATTAATACTAGACCATAGACCATATATGCATTGATCGTTTGTACTGGTTAGTTGGACCATGTAGTGAAACTGGACACTTTGGGTGGCAAATCCTGTGAGGCGGCAATGTTCAATAGAATGCTGGGCATTCACATAGAATATGTTTCGATGGTACCTTCTCCATTTCACAGAATCTGCAGCAGTCAATCACTACTGGTTTAAATCTCCTGAGGTGAAGCCTCAGGTGAAAAGTCGCATCGTGTGCTGCTCACAGGGATGAAAAAGTTCCTCCCCAAAAGTTCCATTTTTGAATTCATTAAGTTAAGATCTTTTTAATCAAACTAGTATCGATAGACCGGTTGCTTCAGGACTTTTGGGAATTTATAAGATTCATTCACAAAAAAGATCAAAGCGAGCCTTAGGCTTTGGCATTACTGTCCCGATGATCTATCGGCAACTTAGGGTAGGCTTTCATTTCGTATGATTTTTCATGTCTAAAAAGTTTCTAATAAGCAATTTTAAATTATTAATTCGTTATGGATATCAAAAGCATAATTTTTGAGCATATGTCCTAAAGTATAGCTTAATACAATTTACGAGTTCAAATGGAATGTGGAAATGGAACAACGTTCCCTCAATTAGCTGTCAATGAGTGTACTGTACCATCCATACGTACCATATGTACCATATTCTAATATATTTATATGTTTTTGCATATATGTATATGTGTGTATATATTGCCTGCATATTTCTTCTCCCACACGCACACACCCATACACACACACACACACACAACCACACACTGACATACAGACAGACAAACCGTTATAAATGTGTCGCTTATTCCCTTTGCGTTTCGTTTCGTTTCCTTACGTTTTGTACCACCCATTACGTTGCGTTACGTTATGTTTCGTTAGTTTTTCGTTCCATTCATTTACGTTTTGCTCTCTTTTGTTCGTTGATTGGTTGGTTGGTTGATTGATTGATTGATTGGTTAATTGATTGACTGACTGGTTGATTGGTTGGTTGGTTGGTTGGTCCAGCGCAAAAGACAACACACATCGGAAGCATTAAACCCCATGTTTCCTCCCCACTCTCTCGCTCTATCTTATTCTCTCTCTCTCCCTTTGTACATATACACCTACCCCATAAGCACACCCGAAACCCGCCCCGCCCCCACCAGTTGAGATGAGGAAAAATTGTATATGATTTTTTGATTTGGTTTTTGTTGTCGACAGCAGCTGCCGCTCAGTCTGCTGACCTGCTCTTGTCCCCCCTACTCCAAACACCGCATGCGTTCGTTCGTTCGTTCTTTCGTTTTTACTTCTTCTTTGTAGCCATAATCGTGCATGTCATACATACATATGTATATTACTATGTAAATTACGAGTATCCTGTAGCCATTAGCATAAGCAAAGCAAACCACCAGCAGCGACAGATCTGGCCACACCACAACCAACTCCAAACTCCAGCAGCCGCAGCAGCACCACCACCACACCACCACCTCAGCCACACCATCAGCGACGATCTTCGCTGCCATTTTGTGTTGTTTTTTTGCCATAACCCAACATTCCCCCTCCTCGTTTTTGATTGTTCCATGTGCGTAGTGCGTTTTTTAGCGGGGAAAATGCGGGGGCACATGCTTCAGACAGAGTTGCCAACCCACCAGCAGCTGAACGTCTGTTGTAGCCTTATATTATGCAATTGCTATACCCTTACAGAAGGCATTTTACTTTCATGTAATCCTGATCATTGTCAGTCCGTCTGTATCTGTTCCTCCTAACGATCTACAGTCAGCTATACATACATTTAACACATTCGAAGTCGATCAAAATCCATTTACAAGCCGATCTGCAAGGGTATATCGAAAGCTTCGGAAGTCACCGAAGCCAGCCTTTCTTGTTTTTTGAATTATTTCGAAGCTGTACCTTTTTTTGTATGTAGCGCTCAACATAACCAACAAAAATAAAAATACAAATAAAGGCAACCAACGAATGTGTGCTTTGTTTTCCACGTTCCGTAGTGTGTACAGTACAGTTTTGTTGCCTGCCAGATACAAAACACATATGTAATATGAATAACCACCAATGTTGATTGATTTTCTCACCTAATTAGTTTTTTGTGTATTCAAAATAGTTATGTAATTGAATTTTTCTTTTGTGCATGCCCAGACCCAACTAATCATTGTAATGTTTGCTTCTCTCTCTCTTCCTCGCGCTGCCTGCCGCCTGTCCACACACGATCAAAACGCACTAAAAAACTCTCTTCACACACAGCAGCGCAGCAGCACAGGCAGCAGAGCTCCACCACCAGCGAACAGCGCAGCGAGACCAAGTCGAAGGATGGCGTCACCACAACAACCACAAAAGGTAAGAGATCGGCCCCTCGATCCTCTGAAGGAAGCCTCACCACGCTCTTTCGATATGCTTCCATTTCCACGAACACTCCAATCAGTTTTATTGTCTGGGAATACCACGAACTGCTTGAATTGATATATATCTCTCTCTCTCTCTCTCTGATCATCGTATTACAGTTACCACGCGCACGGTAAGCGGCAGCGCTGCCTCGAAGAACATTTCGCCTTTGGCCAAATTCAAACAACTCGATAAGCAGGCGGCCGCCCAACAAGCCCAAAAGTAAGTCACACTTTTCATATAGTATATTACATACATACATAAGCACTTACAAATAAACCACATACATATTTACATGTAAACATACCTTAGTGAATTCACATATACATATATACATACATATGTACATGCATACATACAAGCAAATTCGAATCGAATATTGGCGGGAAGGAGCTGCAATCAACGGTCACTGCTGTTGCCTACTTTTCAGGGCTCCAGATGCGATTGTGATTGTTTGCCTCTTCACGCCCTTCACCCAACCACAACCCACACACATTGGTTATTGGTGCACCACCCATACCCACACCCACAGCCACACGCACACCAACACCAACACCCATGCACACGCCTAAAATCCAACATATGTACAAGCATACTTTTTCACCGACTCTCTTAACGATCGCGGATACTCTCACTGGATACATCTGATCTGATCTGATCAGATCGGATCTGATCCTCTCTGGTGGCTGGTCCTGTTCCTGTGCTCTCTCTGTCCATGGAGGTTTTGTTGTAGTGTTGCTGTCCCCAAAAGCAAAGCTCAGACGATGTTGATGAGAGAGTGAATGGCTGTCTGTCCTCTATGTGAAATTAGTGATCTCTCTCGCTCTCCACCTCCCTCTCTCTCTCTCTCTCCACTTCACTCTCTCTGTTTCTCTCTTCCTCTATGTATATGTATCTGCTTCTGTATCTTTCTGGATCTTCTGTATGTCCAGACATGAACGTTCGGCGTTAGATGTTCCATTTCCAAGTTATTTAATATCTTTTGTTGGTTTTCTCTTGCTAACACAAAAAGAATATACACACACACCTACACAAACACACACACATTCCAACCCACACTTATGTACGCCCACACACCTTAACACATACGAACTAAAACCAATACAAACACAAATCGAACACCCAGTATAAGTAAAGAAAAAAAAAATACAAAACAAATACAGAATCTAAGAAGATGAAGAATTATTTTGTTGTGTGAGTTTCGCTATAACGTCTGCCACCCTCCCACCTTGAATCATTTTGTTCAGATCATCTCCAACAACAAGCACACCCACGACCCCCGGCGGCGGTTCGTCACAGCCGCTGTTCAAATTTACCGATCCGGCATTAAATGCGCGCGCTGCCACTGTCAAGGATCAGCTTCTGCAGTGGTGTCAGCACAAAACGCAGGAATACGAGGTATCCGTCAACCTAAACCAACCAACAAAAAACAAAAAACCAAAAAACAAAATGTATAAGAGCCAAGCCAAAACGCAAACGCAATTGCCGAAAGCCACAGCCATAGACCCACGCACCGTTAATTTTTGTGTTATTCGCTATCTTTGATTTTGATTTCCTTGTTTATTACTTGTACAGTTTCGTTCGTTCCGATTTTAGTTTGCCCATAACCCAAAAAAAAAAAGAAACACCTAACGACAAATCCAACAATCAGCTAAAAACAAAGAATTAAAAATAAAACAAGAAAAAGCTCCTAACAGCGCTTGAAAGCTTCCTTCACACAAAACACAAACACACATACACACATAAACACAAACGCTCTCACAGCCGCACACACGCGAACATGATCTCACACGCCTCTGCCTACAGACACACACACACGCAAGCAGTAGAAGCAGTGGACGAAGAAGATTACTGCTGCCGCCGCTGTTGCTATCGTTTCGACTGTTGCTGCTTAGCTTTTTTTGTTCATTTAGTTTGATTGTTTCACTTCTTGGGCTGGGGCTGGAGAACCTAATGCTTTTGCTCAGGCGCCATCAAAATAAATACCAACCAATATCAATCAACCAAACGCTCGATCGCCCGCTCGCTCGCTCGCTTCCCTAAATACTGCACACCCCCCACCGAACCGACTCATTCGAATTTTGTTTGCCTGTTATCCACAGAACGTTCAAATAAGCAACTTTAGCTCGAGCTGGTCAGACGGCTTGGCCTTCTGTGCGCTTATCCACCATTTCTTGCCAGATGCTTTTGACTACAGTAAACTAACCAAACAGACGCGCAGACACAATTTTGAGGTGGCCTTCACTGTTGCTGAGTGAGTACTGTGCTGATATACTGTCGGGAACCATATTGTAATTCAACGTTTACCCAACAGCGAGAAGGCGGGCATAGCGCCGCTGCTGGATGTGGAGGATATGGTGGAGATGAGCCGCCCCGATTGGAAGTGCGTTTTTGTCTATGTCCAGAGCATATATCGTCGTTTCCGCAATTGCCAGTGAGCAGCAGCAGCAGCAGCGCAGCACCGTCGAAGGAGCAACAACGAAGCAGAAGTCGCAGCAGTCAACTCAACAACTCTCAATAGAAACAGCAACAGCAAACCACTCATTAAATTTTAAGCAGTTTTCTCCCGCCCATAACACAACTGAGCATTTCCCCCACTCCACTTGCACTCCCAACCCAAGCACCACACCACACACAGCCACTCGACACCCAATCTAACTGTAAAACGGAACCGCAAATGGCAGCGCAGGCTCGTCTAACGTGAACCAGCAACTTGTACGTTTTTTTTGTTTGTTTAATTTTTTACTATTATTATTATTACTATTACACATTATTATTTGTTATCGAACGCGCAGCAGAAACTATGCAATAATTGTTGATTTATTTCTTTGTCATAATTTTAATTGTAAAATCGGAGAAGGAGAAGCAGAAGCAGAAGCAACACGAGGATCTTGTCAGAACGAGATCTTCGGCTACTAACCTTGATGAATTACTACCGTAATAATAAACATATTCTATGTAACTTCATGTGTTCCTATTTCCACATTTATTTTTATTGGTCGATGCGTGGGTATTGGGTAAATAGAGTCACATTATTTGACGGAAAATTTAGAAATGTGAAACAAAACATGAACACATCAACCAGACTCAATCCGAACCGATACTCTCCGGGTATCTTACGTCTGACGTACTGTAAAATGTCTGTGCACAATTTTATGTAAAAAAAAAATTAAAATTTAGTATACACGCCTCGCGCCAGCAGAAGAAGCTGCCCCCCATCCCCATAAGAACAAAAACATTGGGAGGAGTCGATTGGCATGGCCCATCGGCAGCAGATTCCGGTCATCTCAGAGTCGACCGCTTTTCGTCTGTTTAACAGTGTTCTGGGCGACAGAAGGACGCCCACGACGATACCTACCGAGATGGCTGCCACCGAGTTGGCTGCCACCGAGATGGCTGCCACCGAAGCTGGTTCCAGCAACCAGAACGAGAATGATTCTGCTGCAAATGTCATGGCCACTGATCCGACTCCCCTGCCGATGAGCCTGCCCTTGTCAGGGGCGCACTCGCAGTCGCAGGAGAGCGTGCAATCAGCAAACGAGCACGGGAACTCATGCCGCATTTGCCGCTGGAACCGAAGTGACATGGAGATCATCAGCTGTCCGTGCAAGTGCAAGGGCAGTGTGGTAAGTGACACTGAGGCAGACAGATAGAGAGAGAGGGTGATGCTATTATGTCATACATGGCGATCATATTTCAGGGCTACATACACATGAAGTGCCTGCGGCGGTGGATGGTTCACCGTCATGACAATCGCTGCGAGATCTGCAACGCTGTCTTCGACCTATCCGAGGAGCGGGTGAGCGTTAAGAAGATGATGCGCACCTTCTGGTGTGGACGCTGTTGCGGCCTCATTGTGAAGCACGTGATGTTCAGTGTCTCGCTTATGCCGCTGGGACACATCATCTTGCAGCAGGTGAGGGCCGTCTGTGCCTCGTGCCGACAGAGTCGTCTGTTCACGGTGCTCTTATTTTGTGCTCCGATCACTGCTTATCTGTGCCTTTTTTTTGTGTAAAGGTGCTGCAGTGCATGGAGACCTTAAACCAAGGCAGCGCCGAGCAGCTCACCGTCCAGGAGGTATTCATCGCCTCCTGTGCCCTGCTGACCTCCAGCGCCCTCTTCTTCCGCTTCTTCGAGTTCGTGACTACGCGCTGCCTACTCATTCGCAACATACTGCGCCACTGGTGGATGTTCGGAAGCACCAGCGACTATTCCATGGTCGATATCGAGGACGATGTCGTGGAATTGTTCTAATAATAACTTTTGGCAATAGAAGAAAAAAATATTCAAAATTGAATAACGGTTATTGCACAAAATTGATCTAATAGTTTTTATCTAAAAAATACAGAGTATTACCATTAAAAGAAGGAAGATCAGATACTGTGGAGACTCTGTTATTATTTTTATTAAACTCAGCCATCATATTTCTATTTTCAAAATAAAACTCCGATAAGTTCCGCCTATCGCACCAAAATATCGATATAGTATTCAGCTACCCTGTGCATCGGTAAGCTGCGATTTTACAATACGCGAAACAAAACGGTGTAGATGCCATGTATAAGAAATTAATCATATGTAGTTAAAACGTAGCAAATCAAATCAAATGTCATGGACATTATTGTTCTCACCAGATTTTATTAACAATAAAATAAAAGGAGTACTTAGAATTAGTCATATCTTGTAGATAATTGATTAATTAATCGGTAAACATTATATGTTTAGTAACGGGAGTACTAGCAAGCCAGAAATACTTAACCGAATATCAACATCGAAGAAACATCGTTTCAAATCATGAAAAAGTACAATTAACCTATTTTGGACCACACTTGTCCAATAAGAATTATGAGATTTGAATAATTTAAGCACAGTTCAGGTGAAACAAAAAGGAGTTTAAGAGAGGTACAAGGAGAATTTAGAAACATTATTATATATCGCGATTTTAATCAAATTGCGCACATGTTTATGTAGAGATTTTAATGGTGGGCTAAGTGGGTTAAGGTGAACTTATTGAGTTCTAAATAGTTCACTGTAGTTCTTTTTTCCGTTCATGAACGGCCCAACACAATAATAATAATATTTAAAGCTCTTTATAAATTAAAAAGGAGCTTAACCATCAAATATTTTATACTACTGACTGGTTGGCAACTATCCAATTAAACTTGGACACCGGCAAGTGATAAGTCACAGCAACAACATGAACTTCCTGCGGCAAACATTTAGCATTACGAAACAGTTGACGGCGCAGGGTAAGTTTGCCTGCAAGTTGGCCAAAAACTTGACTAGTCCAATCTATGTACATTGCAGAGGGTCCCTCCAGACAGCCCCTTCAGGATCGGTCTCTAGTCTGGTCTCCTGTTTTCCAATCAATGACTGTGCGCATTTCTCCCTCTCGCCGTCTGTGCAAGTATTTACCCAGCGATCCTCTTCGCGTTGTGCCTACAACACAATGATTTGTATAAAGTGTTTGTTTTTCAATGTGCAGTGCCCACCGCAGCACAGCACAGCACTCAATCGCAACTCTTTCGCCCGCGTGCGCGTGGCCGACTTGCTTACGGCCTGCTTCCAGTTCCATTTCGGGGCCGGGTCCTCCACCTCCACGAGCCTGCCTGCTGCTTGTGAATATTTTCATTGCCGCTTTCCCATGTGTCCCCCGGATGGGTTTTAATTAAAAAAATAATTGAAAACCTGCCAGCGAAAGTGCTGTCAAATGGCAAAAGAGGTCCCAAACAGCAGCGACAATGGGAATTTGCATGGCCAGCACAATCAGCACAATGGAACACACGAAAAAACACTGACCGGACCCACACGCAGGTGTGGATCAGCTCTGGCCATTGTCCGGCATTGTTTGCCCGCCCTTCGTCCTTTGTATCCAAATGTCGAGCATAGCTATTGCTTCAAATCCGCAATATGGAAATTATTACCTGCGATCGTCGACCAGTGTGTCGGTCGGTGTGTGGCATTTACATTTATAATTGAAACTGCTGTCAATTGTAACTCCGAGGATGGACGATGG
This sequence comes from Drosophila algonquin, assembly GCA_035041765.1. Lineage (NCBI taxonomy): Eukaryota > Metazoa > Arthropoda > Insecta > Diptera > Drosophilidae > Drosophila > Drosophila algonquin. The sequence goes on along the minus strand of JAWNKY010000238.1, from coordinate 189,190 downwards.
TCGTCGGATCGTCCCCCATTGTCACACTCTCTCAATCATAAAATGAAAGGCTTGAGAGCCATGAGGCGAGCGGCCTATTGTTCGCCTCCGCTGCATTGCTGGACATTTGCGCATGCGCGTCATTTGGCTGCAATTATTGGCGATCCCAGGCAGAACAGACCAGAGCCAACGAACATTGTCAAAGATTTTGCACTGCTGCAGCGGCTGCTGCACAATCATTTTCGATTTTCACAGAGATTAGCCACAACAAAGGGCCCAACGGGCATTGTCAATCGCGCTGGCCGGCCAACTGTCTGGTCTGACCCTTTTGTCTGTTCCTCTGAGAGAAACCCCGGGCTGGGAAATGTGTGCACAACAGTACAGTTGTGCTACAATCGACATGAACCAATCATTAATGTCGAACCTCTACTGTTTTGCAGCCATGCAGAGCGGCTATGTCAGCGCCTTGCGCGGCATGGCCTCCCTAAATCAAATGCATCGCTCTGGACCCCACATCAAGACGAGGCCGCCACGACAGCCGCTAGATGGGAAGCCCTTTGCCAAGGGCGTCGTCCTTAAGACGCTGATCAAGAAGCCCAAGAAACCGAACTCTGCCAACCGCAAGTGTGTCCTGGTGCGCCTCTCCACCGGCAAAGAGATGGTGGCCTATATCCCCGGCATTGGGCACAATCTGCAGGAGCACAACATCGTTCTCTGTCGCGTCGGTAGGCTGCAGGATGTGCCCGGCGTGAAGCTGAAGGCGGTGCGCGGTGTCTACGACCTGGCGCACGTCATCAAGAAGAACCAGTAGTTCCTATAGCATACAGCACATTGTACAGATACAGATACGTAACCCCCCAAAACAAAGATGCCAGTCAGCAGTCCATCCAGCATTGTGTTATTATTGTTTTTTTATGGAAAATTATGCAGCTCAGTCGGCTTAGTGTAAGTAGCAACAAGTGGACAAAGCGGGGAGGGTCCTTCGGATTCGATCCTGTACCCTGCAATGAGTACTCCTTGTACTGTTCCTTGTTCCTTGTTCGCTTCTTCCCTTGTCGTCGTAATCTTAAGTCAACAGGCCGTCACGTCACTTCTACCTGGGGCCTGTCCTATACGTACCACAAGGAAAAGGATTTAACTGCATTTTTACGCTTTAGCAGCTAAATCCATTTTGCCGGAATCGAATCTTGTTGTCCGTTGTTGTCCGTGTCGTCTCGGTCCTGTCCGTTACTTGCTTTTTAAGAGAATTGCCAAATTTTCTGCCAAATAATCGTTAACTGAAATGGGCGTCTCCCTGCCCCGCCCACTCTTCACAGTTGGCTCTGGAATGGCAACAATAATTGGGAATTTTGTCAGAACATGTGAGAGTGTCGTACGGAGGGCACTGCTCCTGCTGTGTCCTTTTGGGGTTCTACCGAAGGTTGATTGCTAAGAAAGCAGCTTCCAGGGAAACGCAAAGGGCATACAAAACTATGTGAAAGTCAAACAGAGCTTAAGCCTCCACATAGTGCAAAGTTCACATATTTTTTATGGAAAAATATGAATTTGAGAAGGAAAAAACATGCACATACGATACATATATTTGAAATGTGGATACCATTTCGCTACCATGTCCCTTCAAGCCAACTCTTGTGGCTGCATTTCAAATACGAGTTAAAACCTCTGGCGTTCCAGATCATTTAAACCGGCCAAATAAATAATCTAGTAAAATATTATGGTACAACTTTGCAAAAATGGAAACCCTGAAAATTGCAAAACCGAAGAAACCGTCTGTGTTCATCAGTATATTTCCACAACATTTAAATATCCCCTGGATATTACAAATGAATATTACAAAAATATATTGCGGAGAGTTTAAAATCCAATGGGTAGGTTCCAAATGGCGTATCCAATGCTACATAAGCGTCGCATGTTTGCACATGCATCGGACATACATTATAGGTATCTTTTAGGATCTGATTGAACCGTTGTTGAGAAAACCCCTCCAAATATATGGTTTTATTCTCTGGTGAGATTACTGTTTGTCGTAGATCTACTAAGAGTTCCCATGCTATTGGCTAAAACAATAGGTATATTAAAATGAATTTGTTTTAACATTTGTTTCGTACTCCTTCAAGAGTATTTTTGACGTTGCTTTTTTGACAGCTTGACAGTGTCGGTCGGTGTCCATCAAACATCAAAGGGAACTCCGTTTCGGTTCTAGCCAGCAAAGGATTCACCGTTAACCGTTAACCTTTAACCGTTAACCCACCTACCATCTAACCATCATGCATGGCCGAAGATACAGCAGTTAGACAAACAAAAATGAAAGATCTGTTTTAAGTGAGCCGACGCCGGGGCTGTGTCCATTGGATGGATGACAGTTCGGTGACCACAGAAATCCTTTTCCTGTGTCCATCAGCGCGACACTGTGTACACAAAGGTCCTGAAACAGCGAGAGAGAGATAGGGAGAGAGAGAGACGTTACCGTTAGCTGCATGTTCTCTGCCTGATTGAGCCATTATGACAACAGCAGCAGCCACAAGATGAAGAAGGAGTGGCAGAAGTCTCAGAGTCCTAGTTCGAGTCCGAGTCCTGCTCCTGGACCATTGTCTTAGGATCGTTCGTTTTGATTTTGTGCTGAGTCAAGTTGTCCAACATTAAGACGAAGCAGCGACAGGACTTGCCATTGTCCTCGAGCGTGCATAATTTTTATCAATAAAAATGTCATTGTCCAAACACATGCCAGCAGCCAGCACCCAGATAATTATCCTTCTCCTCAACTTCCGTTGAATCCGAGCCCCGTCTTGAAGGATATTTTTTGCTGCTTTCTGTCGCTTTTGTTGTCACCTTTGTCTCTCATAATAACTGTAAAATTTGTGAAATGAAAAATGATCCGCCGCATTACTGGACAATCATCCAAGTGTTCACACGTTTGCGGCCAGCCCAGCCAATTCAATTGGCCGAAATCTGGGAAAATCCGAAAGTTTTTTTTGGCTGAAATGAATAGCCAAATGTTCTCGAAGGAGGTTCTCTTCCTTCTGTTTGGTCTGTCCTGGAAGAAGCGATGCTTAAGCGATCTGTTTGGCAATCACTTTATCAGGACTTAGCCAGTCCGTTGCCGATAGGTTCCAGAATATAGAGTTTCAAGTTATGTCCTTCGACGTATGGACATATGTACATACGTATGTATGTAGTAGATCTTTTCCAACTCATTTCAAAAGCTCTTTGGATTTAAGATGTACATATGTACATACATACAGCTGTGTTCATGGAAATAGCAGTGCTGCACCTCTCTTAAGCCCGTCTTGAATATATATTTCTAGTCTTCCAAACTGAGCAAATGATACTTTTTAAGTAAGCCAGGAATGTAAGCATTAAAATACTGAAGAAATTTCGTTACATTTGCATTCCATCTTCTCGTTTTTCATTACTTCAGACGATGAGCTGCACCCAGAGTTTCTGTTTCGTTTGTTTTACATATAAAAATATTTGACACGATTTAAGAGCAATTTCTTTGTGGGTCTTCTTTTCGCTGGGTGTTGCTATTGCAAACCATTTTGTATAAAACAGATAAACATAAAAACACCCAGGTAAAAGAGGCCGAATAGTTAAACTTCGATTTAAAAATGTTTACAAATAGATTCGCACCGACAGTGCAAATTGTAAAAAGAGAGTATTTTCACTTAAATTGATCCATTAATATGCAAATATTACAAATATACATATTTAATATTAATACATATTATACATATTTAAAATAAATCTATTCAATATTTAAATTAAATATTTTTATATTTAGATTAGTTACGTTTCCTACAAATTTCATGTCTCTATTATATAAAATAGTTTTTTGTCGTCGCCTGAAATTTTATTTTGGCGAGGGTTGCCATGAGCAATGCGAGCGTACCCCATGTACTTGTCCCCTAGATAATAATAATAATAATAATAGCCGGATAATATCCCTTGGGCCCCTATCAGTTAATTCCTTTAGACTCACAGCATTACAATATTGGGAAACATTGGGAAGTATTTGGTGAGAACATCTTTGGAAAATTGTGAAAGACAGTCAATCCAAGGTTCCTCCTGGCTCTAATAACTATAAAAGCTAAAGCTTTAAATTAAAGGACTAATTTCACTATATTATATTCACTATATTATTCAAATATCAGGATTTTTCTTTTAATTAAGCCATGTTTCTATAAGGGAATATATCTCTGTATGTTATAGTGGTAAGACGTGGCTGATGACCGACCTATTCCGAAAATCAGACTATCATTTAAAGGTGAGAGATATGTTTTGCAAGGAGTATACATAGTTATTTTGATTTAACCAAATCTTTGTGTCCATCTTCATGCTCATATAATGGGATCCCATGAGCAACCCTCCTTTAATGATTGTTTTATTCAGAACTGTACTACTCCAAGTCTTTATCCTCAAACTCTTTGCTGATGCTCGATTCAAGACCTCATGCTATATATGTATGTATGTATAATTGCTGGTTACTTTTGTGGTCTTGCCCCTGCCCCTCGTCGGAATGAGTCACTGTCCGTTCCATCCCTGACCAGAATATACGATTATATAGCTCGAATCGTGTGGAATCGAATCGAATCGATGCTGTCATTGCCCCTTTGCCTTTTGCTGTTTTAAGAGCAAGGAATTGCAGTGGTAGTGGCGTGTCTGTGGGGGGGATATGGGATGGATGCGAAAAGAGTTTGACCAGACGAATTGCCAAACATTTTATTTAATCATCGACACGTGTTCTCTGTTGTCGCTATTCAGAAATGGGAATGCGAATGGGGAACGGGAATCGCAGTCAGATTGGGGTGGGGGTGGCAGGGATGCCAAAAACGGGGATGACGATGACAGCCGTTAGATGGTGGCGGTAGACCCCGTTCAACCCTTGTGCAACGCAACCCTTGCGTGATGTGAATCTCGTAACCGCCGAGCAAAATGGCGCTGGGTAAATGGCAAAAACAAGCGCAGCACCCAATTTCCAATTCCCAATAAAAATGGTTCCAGGCCGTTTCGGTGCCTAAGCTCCACTCCGCTGGGACCTACGGTTAATCCTCAACAGAAGAGAAACAGAAATGTGCCAGCTCCTAATTGGCATCTTGTTGTTCCTGGCATTGTTCCTGCATTCTTTTGCGAACAATCGAGATGTCAAGTGAGAGTCAAATAATGATGCATAACCCGGGTCTCGGGGTCCTAGATGCCGCAACCCAGATTATCCTTCGGGAACATCATAATTTTCTTGTAATCGATTGCAGAAAAAAGGCATCAAGTGAAGATATCCCACAAAAAGAGATCAGACAGACAAAAACCAACACAAAAAACGAGACTCAAAATCCACAAGAAAAAGACGAAAGACACGACGAACGACAACAACAAACGACGGGCGGGCCCTAACCACACAAAGACCTCACTTTCTCGCTCTCGCTCTCTCTATCACAGTGCAGCCCTTGTTTGTCCTTGTCCACGTGTAGAGCACACTCCAATCGCAATCAAGAAGGGCACACGATCCCGATGTGCCCCTGTCCACGATCACCGCCAGGTGAGAAGGCAAAACTGTCAATCAGGACGCCATCGGCCAGCGCATGTGTGATCGTGATCCCCGTCCTAATCGTGATACTTTGCTGATTTCAACCCCCAGAGCGATCCGATCGGCAAATCTGTCAAGGCCCGATCGCATCTGATTCGCCAGGCGACTGATCGACTCGTGTATGTATGTTTACCTTTACCCCATCCTTAGGCTCACCTACAGGCCCCTACGTTACCCCGTTTCATCTGTGTTGACACTTCGCCAAATATCTGCGAAATGTGTTTGCTCATGGCCCTAATCCAGTCCCTTATGGGGCGGCACGATCGAATCAGCGATTCATCGATCGATGCCCGGATTCCACGTGGCCAGCACGTGGCTGACTTGAGCCACAGTTCAGTTTCTCCTGGACTTGGAGATCCCTATGGATCTATATTTTAAAATTAATTTCTCAATTACGCAGAAGATTTTGTTGAAGAATAGAGTATAGAGTAGAATAGAGTATTGCATAGATCTGCGCTAACGAATGATTAATACCCAAGCGAACGCATTATATAATCGATATCTATAAATACTTAAGCGATCGGGTCGAAAGTCAAGGCTCTCTCATGGGAAGAGCGGTGCACTCTGCTCAGCGTTGACAGATCTTTAGAGATCATCTCTGGGAGTGCTGGGAGATCATCGGAGGCACTACTAGCTTTAGTGGGCTTGACCAGTGGCTTCGCAAGTCTCCTCAGCAGATCTACCTATGCAGCATATCGCATTCGTGTGGCAGTGATCCCATTTCCCATTCCCATTCCTATTCCCTGCCCAGATCATCGTCACAGCCCCTACTCAAGTAATTTTTCAATTGACCTAACAATTGGGCTAAGCTTGTGAGTAGTTGAGCTCGCCGGTCGTCGATCCGAGGATCTCAGGATTTAATCTTCCGGATTTACGTGAAACTTTTGCAATAAGTAGTGCATAACAATAAATTGAACTTGGACCGGGCCCGGACTCTGGCTGGGATCTGTAGCATAAGCAGAAACCGGAGCAAGAGCCGCAACATTATTTGGCAATATACGAGCAGGCGAGTGGCCTAATCTGGTGTACTGGACGACTGATCCATTGCTCGCTCCCCGGCAGCCTAGATTCGCCTCATAGTCCGTGCGTAATCTGAGATTAAATTAAAATGTCGCAGGCGCGCATTCATAATCAGGCCACGACAGCGACAGCGGCCAGGGGCATGGCCGAGACTCACCTCTGTTTTGCGCTAAATCCCCTGGCTGGATGGCCTAATCCTTTCGGCTGTCCGTGCGCCTACCTGGTCCTGGTCCTGATCCAGCCCAGTGCCATGCAACAGTCGCGCTACACACGAATTAACCTGATTAAAATTGTATTTTTCCCAAATTTATGGGATTAAGTTCCGTTCAAGTTCCTTTAACTCGTTTAAGCTACCGGATTTAGTTCAAGTGCTCAATCCTAGGGCCAGGGCTAGGGCCTGCACCTCGAGCCATGAGCCGTGAGCTGAACCGCCGTGAGCCGATTTTTATTGGGCTGGCTTAATTAGCACAATTGTTTACAAAATTTACCTTTCGTCATGCTGCGAGACGAAGAACCTGATGACCTGGCCAACACACGAGCGAGCCCAGCCGAGCCGAGCCGAGCCGTCCTGGATCTCCTCGCCAGATCTCCTGTGTGAAATCCATGGCACGCACACGCCCACAGCTCGGCGTGGGCTCGGCTCAGGCTCAGACTGAGAATCAAATCAGCTCAAATCAGCTCGGCACGGTACAGGTCTACTACTCTCTTGGTGTGAACCAAACAGCTCGAAATTCCATTTAAAAATTACTCTAATCCAGAGCAAAGACACTGCCCGAGAACGGTGCAACGTCCACGACCAATCTTCCTCTTCAAGCCTCAACCAATTCTCCTGCTTTCCCACACAATTAGCTTATGCAACACAATGAAGGAAGATTTCAATGGGTATGGGTACCATAAGGGCCTAGATTTGTAAGATCTTTTCAATCTGCACAACGAGAATTTGCCATCGACTGCCTTCTATACATACATATCCACGTGGCCATGTACCAGTATTAGTGAGCTTTCAATTGCCGAATACGCGCCTGAGACAAACAGAAAGCTTCAGTGCATGTGTGAGTCATGTCCGTGTCTGACCAGATCCACATCCACTTCCTGTGGGCAGCTGGAAAGACTTAAGAGGCTCGCCTGTAGGCGCCTATACAACATTGTATGCAGTTCCTGTTGCGGTTATGGTTATGGCTATGGCTATTTCTGTGGTGTTCCGAGGGTTCCCGAGAAGACGACACAAATTTTGCGCTTAAGCAAATAAAAACAAATATTTATTTGTAAAAACAAACCACAAACGAAGATGATTCTCCGGCCCAAGGGCCTGTTGGTCATAGAAAAACAAATCGCTTGTAGCCCCGAGAGACTGGCACAGGCCAAGCAGAAACACGTGCCCACTTATAATGTTTTCCTTAGAGTCAGATCTCAGATCTGGGAACCCGAATTTACTCGCTTACTCCTTCTCTTGCTCCTACCCATCCATTCATGCTGGAAAAACAAAATGCAAGTCAACGAATACATACGAATGCATCGCTTTTCGGATAGCATTTCCCCGACATAAAGTTGCAATATGTTGTGTATTAGGACTCGAAGGATGGAAGCGGAGAGAGTCAGAGCAATTTCCATCCAAATCCCTATCCGATCCGATCCGATGCGATGCGATTCCCGATCCCATTCACGCCAGACGCACGCGTGCGTTGACGCCCCCTCGAGATTAATGAGGATGTGCGGCGTGGCGTTTGTTTACTCTGCTCTAGCGTGAACGAGAGAAAGATCTCTGCTCTCTCTCTCCTCGAATCCTTTCACCCTGTCCCTGCCACATGTGTTCACTTCCAGCTGCTGACCACACTGGACACCGAACATTGGACACTGGACACTAGACACTGAACGGTGAACAGTGAGCACTGGACAGAACAGCAAGAGCCCTCGCTCATTAAGCAGCCTTCCACTTAAGCATGAGTTGGCTGTTTTTGCATCTTTGATAAATGGGACCAACAATGGAAGCCAGACTGTATGCGGCTCGGACCGGCTCGGCTGTGATTCCTTCTCCATTGAATGTTCACCAGGAACTCAGTTTCTCTGTGTCAGCTATGATATACGCCTCTAGTTTGCAAAGAGGCACGCACCATTCCCGTGGGTCCCAGAATCTGCTAAAATCAATCAGCTTTTGCCGCAATAATCAACAGGAGCATTCTGATAAGCTTAGATTCTGAAATCAAAGCGATCATCTTACTGGAAGCAAAGTCATCTCAAGTAACTAAGCTTCCCTCACTATTATGGGACTGATATTGACCACTCGACATTGAAATCTCGCAGCTTGGGAACATAGTTCAAAATCAACTCGATCGTAGTACTGGAAGCAAAGTTACCTCAAAGAACTAAGCTTCCCTCAACATTATGGGACTGATATTGACCACATGACATTGAAATTTCGCAGCTTAGGAACATATTTCAATATCATCTCGATCATAGTACTGGAAGAAAAGTTACCTCAAAGAACTAAGCTTCCTTTAACAATATGAAACTGATATTGATTACCTAATATAGAAAAGTGACGACTTAGAAACATATTCCAAAATCAACTCGATCATCGTACTGGAAGCAGAGTTACCTCAAGTAACTAAGCTTTTCTCATTATTACAGGACAGATACTGACTACTTGACATAGAAAACCTACAGCTTAAGAACATATTGCAAAATCAGCACAATCATCATACTGGAAGCAGAGTTACCTCAAGGAACAAAGCTTACCTAACATTATGGAACTAATATTGATTACCTAATATAGGAAACACATAATGTAGGAACGTATTCCCAAAATCGACTCAATTATCCTACTGAAAGCAACACTATCTTCAATAACTTAGCTGTAGCAGAAGCTGGCAATATACATATACATAAATGATCATTTAACCAAAAACCACCATCATAAATGCTGAAATAATTGGCTTAGGATTGGTTCTTTAGCTAAATACTTCAAAGTCTTAATCTTGCAAAAAAAACTTTACAAAATCGGAGACCAAACCGAGCTACAGATTCTACGAGCATATGTATGTACATACATATGTATCTCAGATCGGGCGAAAGGATCGAGAATAGCGCCTAGAGGCTATTGAGGAGGCTTTCCTACAGGAGTTCCATTGAAACGATCCTCTGCCAACAATTAGTGTGGCTCGTGCACCGAAACAATCCCACAGCCAGTGGTCCGACCAGGCCTCTGTTCTCTACTTTCCTCCTGATGTCCTCGTCCTCTGCTAATTATGCGTCGAAAAATTGAGCGCCTCAGATTACACTCCGCACAACAAAAACGCAACATGAGCCACAGTCGCAGTCACAGAGAGAGAGTCCGGGCGGTTGGGATGCAAATGGTAATGGTAATGGAATTGGTAATGGAAATAGAAATAGAAATGGAAATGCAAATGCCATTGGAGTTAATTAATCATGGCAAGAATTACTTGTGGCAAATTGTATGCAAGAGGAGCCACAGAGAGCGCACAGAGAGAGCACAGGGCAACCGGAACCAAAGATCATTAGGATACGATCTGCTGGATCGGAGCAGATCTTCGAGAAGTTCTGTGTTGTGTGGCCTGGGAGTGAGTGGCGTGGCATATGTGAGTGTTCCCCTTTGTGTCCAGCGATTTGTTCGAAAACCCTGTCTAATGGTCCTCGCTGACATACCAAACAATGCACCGAACGATACGTATAGATATGTGAATACTTACGAGTACATTATATACTCCTATGGCCTTTCAAAGGGATAGTGATAGGGACTGGGGCGGTAGAACTATATACCTCAAAGGTCAGTTCCCATAGAAAGAAAGCGAACTCCTTCTACATACAGCATGATCACAGAATGAGAAACTCTTTTCCACGCTCCAACGATCTCTATTTGGCAAACAGTCCCGTCCCTGAATGTGTTCCGATAATGACAAAAAGATAATCGGCGAAGGGTAACACAGGAAGTGATCTGATCTACTTTCTGCAACAGACCATACCCATACCATTTTTCATTCCGATTCCGCATCATTTCCACTTGTTTGGCCACAAATTTGAGGTTGGCTGGACACCGATAATCTTATAATATTGCTCAGGAAATGTTTCTTCTCAAATTTCTCGGCTTATTGACAAAATATTTTCAGTATCAATGACAATGGCCAATGAACAGATAGAGATAGGAATAGGAATTGTAGGTACAGGCACAGACATACGAAAAGGGCAGGTGCTCTTAATCTTCAGACCCTCGCCAAATCGATGAATGTGAAGATGGGGTGGGTGGCAGCCCAATTTGGGGCAAACTAATTCCACGACTGTCTCTGGCCCTATAAATGTGTCAACGCGCCAAATTGATGAATGGCATAGAGCCAGGGCGGTCCAGGGTGGTCGAGTCATACCGGAAACAGCCCCAACTTCCACCCCAGTCAGTACTCGTATCTCCCTCCTGAGGAGCTGAAAAGCTGAAGGGGTTGGATGCTTGGCTGGATGGAGAGATAGAGAGAGAGAGAACAGTTGTGGGAAATTGCCAAAAGTGACCAAAGCAGCGGTCAGCATTGCGGTCAGCCCACAGCCCATTGAGCGACAGACCACTTGTAATCAACCCATCGCCATCCGGTCTTTGTTATCATTAAGCAACAGCAGGGCAGCGCTTGGAAGGAAAGGACAGGGCGGGGAGGGGAGACCCTGGGACCAAAAGAACGAACAGAACCCTTTCATTTGTGGCTTGATGTCTAATAATGAAAATGTGCCTCCTCTGGCTGTCTCTCTGGCTGTCTGCTTGTCTCTCTGTCTGTCTGTATGTCTGTCGCTTGCTATTTATTTATTAAATGCAAGAGACTCCCCTCTCATTCACAGCATCACCCACACGGCTGGACAATGGACAATGGACTGGGTCAGCTGGCCCAGCTGTCACATTTTCCCTAAGCCCATCTCCATCTCCAACTCCATCTCCCATATCTCCCTCTGCTGCTGCTGCCGCTGCTCCTGCTCCAGGCCTCTGTCTCTGGTTTTAATGAAGTTGGACCTCCATGGACCCTGATTTCATTGCCCGAAAACTCGTTTCCATCCCGCAAACAAAATGAAGTTGTTGCAGACTCAATCTGGTGGTGTGTTAGGGGCCCTCCGGCTGTGGCTGCGCCCGAGGTTGAAGATTGCAGACAAGGGTTCAGCTCTGATTGGTTGGGCTCTCGCTCTCACTCTCACTCTCGCTCTGCTTCCCAGTCCCAGTTCGGTTTATTACGAGGAGTTTACGATATTGTTATGCGTTCACGATAAGCACGCCAAAATGGCGCAATCTCTGACAATGGCATGGCCAATGGCAATGGAGTCGATGCCATAACATGGCGATCACACACTCACACACAAGCCTCAACCTCAGGCTGGATCGGATTCTAGGGTCTGTTCTACGAAGTGGAGCTTTCAAAAGCTCACTAATACTTGTGCAAATGGTTGTCCACCTGTGGTAGTGTATTGAATTATTTCAAGTAAAACTTGTCCTAGTTATTCAATGCCATTTTGAGAAATATCCGAATATTTGAAAGGGAGAAACCAACTTCAGCCTGCTGGAATCTTGAGATGCCATTTCCATTCTGGCGTTACGTTACGTTAGTACGACAAAGTGTTAAAAAAATAAAGAACGAAATGAAAAGTAAATATATGACCTGACATTATGTTACTAAAACAAAAAGTGGTCCCTGAGGTTGGTTTACAAAATTGCAAAACTCTTTGAATTGGGTAGGACTATCCGTATAACATTTTGTGTACTAATATATAAAATATAGAGTTTTTACAAATACAAAAACCTATTCCGATTTTTAATTCTGCGAAGGCAACTGACGTACGTTAATAAAAATACAAAATACACCTTTACATTTTCTAGAACTTTTTAAATAGTTCTATAGGTCTACATAAATGCCACAATTCACATCAAATTTAAAGACATTTACTGACAATTGCTAACTTTCCAAATATGTCCAAAATAATATGGTTACAGAACTGTATGGAAATAGGTTTTTATAGACTTTAAATGTTTTTGTCCACCAGGCGGAAAGGCCCATATAGGATGCCCTAAAAGATCAGCAATAGTAATACCTAAGTATTGTAATCCTTCGCCCCACTTGTCCTCAATTTTGTTGGGGGCTCTTGGGCTTTATACCTCTACCTCTCTACCTTGGCTCATCGTTAACCTTAGCTTGACCTTGGCTCAATCGTGCGCTTAACTTTTGAGTTAGGAAAGTCATTCAGTCGGCTTAGCTAGCCCCTGGCCATGACCGTGACGCATCTCGCGGATGGCTTAAACAGCGAGGTCTGAGGAAGATCTGGCTGCCTTGCAGATACGGATCCGATCCGATCCGACCTGATCTGATCTGGCACTTGTGCCTGGGGGACTTACGCTCCCGGGCCACGCAATATTATGCGAGATTAACTTGAGGCAGCCAGATCAGATAGTCAGGCTGTCAGGCTGTCAGGATTTGTCTCGTAGTCGCGTAGTCTCGAGTGCTACAGGTACAGCGAATCTGTCTGTTTGTCGTTTCTATCTGCTGTCCTGTGGACAAATATTTGCGTTGCTTGTTCCAAGAATCAGAAATGCAAAAAAAATATATATATATACATATATGTGTCTTGAAGATGAAAATGAAAATTATGAAATGATATTCTTTGGCATAATTTTTGCCAGAATTGCAGACAAAGGGAATGGCATAGCCGTTTGCATTTTCCCAGTTGACAGTTCCGTTGTCGAGTCGTTGGTGCCGAGGAACACTTTTTGCCACCTACAAAACTCCGGGAACAAAAGGCTTAAACCGCTTAAAGACCGTTTAATCTGCAGGATTTTGAGTTGCATGCCAGTTCCCGTTCCTGTTCCCGTTCAGGTCCCGTTTTTAGTTTCATGTGAACGGGAACAAAAAATCGAGGAAATTGAGATGGGACAAAATCAGTTGATGTTGAAGTTGAAGTTGAAAATTGGCAATGGAAAAGGCAATGGAAAAGGCAAATGTGGCTCTCGAGAAGACAACGAACAAACGAACGAACGAAGGAACGACCCAAGAACGACGAAGCAAAGAATAAAGATCATACAATGGGCGTGTCTGAGCCAAAGACTTTAGAGGGTTAAATGCTCATATTACGAGTGCCCAGGAGTCACCGTCACCGTCACCCGATTGGTCCCCAGCAAAAGAGTTATGCGGAATGAGGTTCTGGGTTCAGCTTAACATTTTCTCAAATCCTGGTCCTGGTCCTTGTCCGGTTCCTGTTCCGTTTGCCTTCTTTTCCGTTTGATTTCGATTGTATCTCTGTATGGCTGACATCCGTTCTGGCGAAGCGACGAGAAGAGAAGATCGTGCGAGATGGATATGCTGATGGTGCGAACAGACAATTGACACAATTACCAGTCAGGACAGCGAAATCTCAAATCCATAAACCATAAACCGTAAAGCGTAAACCGTTGGAGGATCGAAGCCCCGTAAACCGTAAACCGTAGACCGCTGCAATGTCATTTTGACAGCAATTGTTTGGGCCCAAAACAATGCTCTGGAGGAGTAGGAGTGGGAGTAACTGTCGCTGTAGAAGGAGTACTCCTAACGGGGTTTTGTGGGCGAATCGAACAAAAACGACTCAAAGGACACCACCACACAACACACAAAAACAACAAAACAAAAATACAAAAAAAAAAGGTGTTAAAATTTCAAGGGCCGCTTGATAGATTGTGTCCAAAAAGGCAGAGTCGTGGGGGAAGGGGAGGGGCATACTCGTGCATATAACTCTTTTTATGTGGGTCCGATGCGTCCAATCCCCCGTCACTTTGATTAACTCTGCATCCGAATGGGTACCGAATGCCAGCTAACGGTTCCCGGACCCGAGCCCGGACCCGGACAATGGATAGATGGCAGCTAATCAACAGTAAAATGCATAAAATTAAGTGAGCAAATGAAAGGAATGGCAGCTAAAAGGGAGAGGGTGCCACCATGCCATAGATTGACATACCGCACTCTCTCTCTCTGTCTCATCTAATGCCATCCATTGAGCGTTGAGTTATTAGAAATGTGTCAAATTCTGCGCATAACTGTACCCAAAGCGGTTCACATAGATATCTCAGAGATATATGTGGAACAATGGCCTAAACGTTGACAGTTCATCAAAACGAATGATGCATGCAAAATGAATCATCTATCCGTTCTATACGTTGTGCAGTGGCTGTCCGATCTCCCACGAGTTCCAGTCTCTCTCTCTCTATGATCTGCCATGAAATGTTGCCCTTTTGTTGGTCTTTTCCTGTATTTTCCCAAAACCATTTCGTAGCATTGATGGGCGTTGATGCAGCCACACCTCAGACCATCTTCGGGGATCTTCTTTGTGGATGGATGGAACAACAGCCACAATGCGAATGGCGTAAGGAAGTAGCTAGTTAGTTTTGCCCATTTAAATAACACTCAAAGGGCTCATGGGCTCATGGGCTCATGGGGTCATTGAGGTCTTTGTGGTCTTTGTTCGGTCAGAGGCGATTTGATGTGCATTATACGATTGCTGTTGTGTGGGGTCTCTCCCACTCCTCCCCATCGATCACTGCCCAGCCCCCTCTCTAATCTTGTGTCACAGCAAAATGTTATCTCTCTGCCAACTCTTTCTTTCAATCTATCAGTGGGACGACAATCAATATTTAAAGTTCGATTGGAAAATATTTGGACAAAGTAAACGTCAGATAGCCCCCCAGCTCCAATGGAGTTGATGTTGAGGTTGAGGAACTTTACAAGATGCAGACGCTACTCTTTGAAGATGCTTGCGATGCGATGGCTGCTGGAAATGGCTCTTCAGTCTGGACCAAATGTCATTTGGGTAATCAAAACCGCACTAATTGGCATAGGGTAATGCAATACTGATCTCTACTCTCCGCTCCGATGGATCGCCATAGATGACATAGAGATCCCAGTTCACGGTTCGATGGGTAACCATGAATGAACCGCAAGAATCCTGCCTGCCGACGTCTCTCAATTAAAGAGATGCCATAATTGAGCAGCCTTTTGGCCGGGATTACGGCCAAAAAGAGGATAGAACTGAGACGGAGACGCTGTTTGCGACTGGAGTGCATAGGATAACAATTAGCAAAAGGATTTGATGGCAGCGCTAGGAGGACAGGACGGAAGCTAGCTCCGTCATTGTCCATTGTGCACCCTACCTTACGCTACTCTACCCTCTCTTTATGTACTTAACTTGTGTCTTTTTTTTAGTCTTCCTGCCCCTGCCCCTGCCCCTGCCCCTACCCCCGTTCCTGCCATTCCGCATGCACTTCCGTTTGCGGAAGTGGCTAAAACCGAACAACCCAAGAAAAGGAGAGTCCTCATCCAATACCTGTTCCTGTCCTGTTCTTATCCCTTACGTTTGTGCACTTTGCATATGGTATGAAAACAAACAAGTGAACGACTGGACTGCCGATAGATCCTCTGTTCCGATGTGATCCTGGCTGGTTAGTCTTTTTGGCTCTACACAAACACACTCCACCGGGCGACGGGCGAGAGAGGCTTTTGTCTCGGACTCGTCCTTCGGGGTCGGAGCACGTGTAATCCCCCTGCCTCTGCCTCTGCCTCTGCCTCGTTCACTTCCTCGACTGCCCCGACAGTAAGCCAAGTGCACAGCAGCTCCTAACTACTCCTAACAATACTTACTTCCTCATTAGCATGAGAGACTCTTCATCTGAATTGTCTGATGGGCTTAGGCCAGGAAGGCCATCAAACTGAATGAAACGAAACGACTGAACTGGCCAAAACTAATATTCCATTTGAAAGTAATCCCATTTCATCAATTGTGTCGGACATCTGCCAGGAGGAATCGCCGTAGCAGAGATTGCTCTCAGGATAGTACTAGCTTACAAAATAGTGGATCTTTGAGCATTACATAAGCTATAGATATTCAGTAAAACAGAGGCATAAATCCTTATCAAATCACCATCTAAACATATGTATATTTAGTACGTATGGAAAAGGAGAAGCGAGGGAGAACTCATCTTTCTTGATGACTTTCTGGATGGCCAATAAAAGTACTGGAAAAATTACTGTGGATGGCAATAGTGGACGATGTTAGCCCATTAAGACAAAGGGGCCGGCAAGGAGTTAACATCGATTCCCCGAACCCAACCGCCGTGTCACCCTTTTTTCTATTTCTATTTTTTTGGCCAGGCAAAGATCGAGCCATATAATAAGCGAAAACCCCTTTCAGTCAATTAGTCGCTGATTTCTTTGTATTCCCGTGTTGCTGCGAACCAATATAAAAATCGATGTCACAATGGAAGGACCATACCATACGATACCATATACCATATCGTACCCGAAGCGAACGAACGAACCCTTTTTTTTTTTGGTAAAGAGAAGGTCTGCCTGGTGTTTATGACCGCTTAAAAAACGCGCTCTGCAGAGGGCCAGCGGGCTGGGCTGGCAGGGTTTGCAGGACGTTTTCACGCGAAGCGTCCATTATGCAATAAAACAAAATAAAAAACGTACGTTCCACGTTTTTTAGGCAATAGCTAATGTAGGTCTCGAAACAAGGATATGGTGCGGGTGCGTGGAGTGGCGGATGGCGGATGGCAACCCGTTCGAACCCGTGCATCTACCTGATTGCCTTAAAAAACGCGCTCAAGGTCGTCCAATGAAAGGATTGCACAAATATTGCATCTTTGGTCCTGAGCTCATTATAGCGAAAGGAGCAAAAGGATCGACAGGAGCGTCAGGACAGCGCGGCATCGACAGCGACAGCGGCAGCGGCAGTCGATATATTTTATGGCATCATTTTTTAAGGTTCATTCTCTTTATATGCATGCCATATACCATCTTGTTTTTTTTCGCTGAATCTGGTTTTTACAACGAATTTGGCAACTCTTTGGCTTCGACTCTGCCCGCGACTTTTTATGGCCGCTTCGACTCGTTTCGGCCGAGATTGTCGCCCCTCAGGTAAGCCGTCGCCTCAATGAGGCAAATGTGTGCTGTGCTCTTGTGTGTTGTTGAGTTCATGAAAATGTGCGGCGGAGTGGGTAAAATGTATGTTTAATCCACCATTTTTACGGTTGGATTAGCACAGGGATTAGCGGATAAGTTCGCGGTTTTTTACTGATTATCGCACTGGCATCACTGTGCACCTCTCCTCTCCTTTTTTGTGCGCCGAGATCTGTGTCTCTCCTTCTCTCTCTATCTCTGACTGAATGGAGCGATGATCGAGTGAATGAACGCCAGTTTTAGGGCTATCAAAATATATTAGTGGATAAATATCCCTGCACAAAAAGAGCTACAATTCGGAATACCGATATTCTCAGCCCTGTTATTGACCCTCTCCACATCCGATACTTAATGGGCAGGCTCTTCGCTAGTCTTGCACTTCCGTTTGCTCAAGTCGGAGTCAACCGTTAGGATCACTGTTAAGTAAAGTTAAACAAACGGCTATCCCACGCCCATACTCGTAGAAAGGATAAATGCCAGCCAGCCAGCCAGCCAGCCAGAGGACAAACAACATTCTATACGGGGTCTGGGACTGGGACACTTGTCGCGATGATCGTCGTTTTTGGCGGCGTCATGAATCAAAGTGGCTGCCAGCCAGGTTCGGTGTACAGATTGTAGTCCTGTCAGTCCAGTGGTGGCCTTGCCAGGATTCTGGGAAGATCTGGCTTTGGCCCTGGCCGAGCAGGATCCATTAGGATGCGAATTGCGACCACGCAAAAAGGGCTAAAACTGCAACTGCAACTGCAACTGGAACGGCAACGGGAACGGGAACGGTAACTAACGGGCTAATTTCCATAATTTGTCACGCACAATCATTTGTGTAAGATGTCCACCAAATTCGCCAGCAAACACCAACACACACACACCCACCCATAGGGTTATGTATGTGCGTGAGAGGATTGAACGGGGCTGGGTTTGGGCTGGGCTGGTCAGCAGAAGGATTTCGGGACACAAAAGCGCAAAACAAACGGATTTAGCATTTCGAATTCGCAACCCTTGAGCAACCACTGAGCATCCATCATAAGCGAACCATTTCTCATCTCCTCTCCTCTCCTCTCCTCTCCTCTGCTGTCCCTGTTTTACCTCTATACGATAGCCGTTTGCTCCCTGCTGTTTTGAGCCAGAAGCACAATTCGGCCCTTAATTGATACCTAAGCAATCTGATGTCAAGCCTCGCTAGATGGTAATATTATGGGGTTTTCAACGTATAATGGTATGATATGGAGTGGCATGCCAAAAAAAAACCATTCGGAATGTTTGGTTATCAATATATCTGAAAGATGAAGTCCAGTTATTGTAAAGGTCCATAGAATCATAAAACATTTTTAATATACTAAACTGTAAAGAAAAGCTATCTATAATTTTCTGTAATTTATATATGTGCATACATATATCCACAAATCGTCCATCTATCTACTTATGTATGCATGTATGTATTTATCATAAAACCCAAATAGAGATTCACTAAGAACATTATCATTATTTTCAAACCTATTCAGATATCATTGCAATTCCAGAGAGAATTTTCGAATAAATATCTTGCAATATCCCAGATATACTCCCAGATCCCAGATTTCAATTTCCTTACTTTTATGCTATAGAATCCCATATAACTTTCCAGTTATTCTTGTTATTTCCTGTCTTTATTTTGATATCATAAGTTATTCAATTGCTAGCCGAATGCATTATTGTCGTTTTTTTATATGATTTTCATCCTTATTGCATTACATTATATAGTATTATAGCTATTGTTCAATCCTTCAATTATTTAATCCACATTTTATAAAGTGCTTTCTATTAATCTAGCCACATCCTATACTATAGATCATAAATCTGATTAAGTACTCGCATTTATCTACATTTTTCAAGGCTCTCTTGGTCGGGGGAAATTACACAAAAAAAAATACATACTCTTGCGCTTAAATTACTGTAAATGGCATAAACAGGCGCAGCAGCGGCAGTGAAGGAAATTTTCGCGAAAAATGAAAATCAAAAGTCTCTGTCGACAGGGGCAGAGGCAGGGGCAGGGGCAGCAGCAAGCAGCAAGCAGCACCCACACCCGCAGCAGCCGCACCGCACCCTCGTAAAACCCTTTGATGCTGGGCAGAGCGAGATGCAATTCCCCCGAGGACGAGCAGGAGACAGGGACAGCGATAGTCAGTGTCACCCCTTTGCTGTCCGGCTAGCTACAGCTACCTGCGTGACATTGACTGACATCGGATTCGGATTCGGCTTCAGCTTCGGCTTCGGCTCTGGCTGCTGCTCGGCCGCCATTGTGAATGAAGCGTCGGCGCAGCCGGGTTCGGCAGTATAAAAGGCGGTAGGGCTGCCGAAAGGAAATCAGTTTGCATTCGCCAACGTCAGAGTCAGCGTCACGACACCCACACCGCACACCGCACACAGAGATTGAGAGATATTGAGAGAGCGAGCTAGAGAGCTAGCAGAACATCAGTTTACAGTTATCACGCTTTGGATTAATCAACCGTTAGTCAGACATCATGCTGATGCACGAGAAACTCATGTCCGGACAGTTCTTCAACGATCTGAAGACCGGTAAGTTAGCCACGCCCCCCAGTCCCCCGTCCAACGACAGCATACTAAGACATGCCTCCTCCTTTATTCTCTCTCCGAATAGATCGCAAGCCTTTGTTGCACCACCACCACCATCACCAGTACCACAACCACCATCATCACCACCAGCAGCCGTCGCCGCAGCAGCCACATCATCACCATCAGCAGCAGCAGCATCTGCAGCAACAGCATTTGCATCTGCAGCACAGCCAATTGCAGCAGCAGCAGCAGAGCCTGGCCCTTCCCAAAATGGATCTCTACACCGCCTACGCCTATCAGCAGCAGCTCCTTGGCGCTGCCCTCAGCCAACAGCAGCACCAACAACAGCAGCAACAGCAGCAGCAGCAGCAGCAACTGCAACAGGCAACAGTTGAAGGAGCTGCCTCCGCCGAGGTCCTGGATCTGTCACGCCGCTGCGACAGCGTGGAGACGCCCCGAAAGACTCCCTCGCCCTACCAGACCAACTACAGCTACGGCAGCGGCTCACCCTCGGCCTCACCCACTGCCACGGGCCCCGTCTCCGGCTCCGGCTCCAGCTCCATCCCAAGCAGCCTCCTGTACTCCGTCCAACAGCAGCAACAGCAGCTGGCCAGCCTCTATCCGGCCTTTTACTACAGCAACATCAAACAGGAGCCGTCCGCCCCGAAGGTCACGCCTAATCCCAGCGCCAGTGCCAGTGCCACGGCCACCGCCAGCCTGCTGCAGACCTTCGCTGCAGCCTCGGCGGCTGCCGCCGCTGCAGCTGTGGGGGTTTCTCCACGCCCAGCCAGCAATGCCAGCACCATGCAGATCGATGTCTTGGAGACGCCACAATCACCGCCCGCGGCCCAGGCCGCCAACAACAGCAGCAGCACCACCGCCGCCACCACGCCCACCAGCAGCACCGTAGCGAGCAGCGCCTCCGACACGGGCAAGAGCACACGCCCTTCAAGGCGTTCCCCGCGACCCACTGGTGATTGCCGCCAACTTTGCGGCCACCGATGTGCTTCTGGACAATCCTCGCGTCGAGCGCTACACCGAGTACCGGAAGCGGGTGCTCGAACAGATCCGGAGCTCGAATGGAGGCTCCCGCACCGTGACGAACCCCAAAATGCGTCGCACCAACTCCCGCAGCGGCAGCGTCAACGAGGGCAGCTCCTCCAACAACAACAGCGAGAGCGAGGATCGTGCGGCCGCCGAGGAATCGAGCGATTGCGACTCGCATGCCGGCAACTTTGAGTCGAAGTCCACCACCGGCTCCCACTCGAACGGCAGCACCTCCGGGGCGGCCAATGCCAGCTTCCAGCCGTCCAGTGGCGGACAGGTGAAGGATGCCGCCTACTACGAGCGGCGTCGCAAGAATAACGCGGCGGCCAAGAAGTCGCGCGACCGTCGCCGCATCAAGGAGGACGAGATTGCCATCCGGGCCGCCTACCTGGAGCGCCAGAACATCGAGCTGCTCTGCCAGATTGATGCGCTCAAGGCGCAGCTGGCCGCATTCACGGCCAAGGTGGCCACTGCCTAGAAGATTCTCGATTCTCGATCCTCGATCAACGATCAACGATCCCCGATCATCGATCCCAATCGCCAGAGCCAAATCCGGCTGCTTGTTGCGTTGAACGCGTGCGAGTCTCAGTTCAGATTGGTTTCGATTCGCCAGCCAGTTCCTATCTTGTATATGAAGTTTTTTTTTTTTTGGGTCAGCTTATCTGTGAATAGAATATATCCTGGGGGCTCTCTCATCTTCTCATCTGAGCTGTACCACCTCGCACCACGCTCCTTCATCCCTCGCATATAAGTACTTTAAGTTCTTGGATATGTATGTACACCACCGCGAATACGTTATATTTGTAAAATGTAGTCCCACCCAAGTGCATCACCCCAGTTAATCAGCTTAACGGCTCCTGCTCGTATCCTGCGCCTATGCACAGCCCATGCCCTACCTATCATTGTAGAAATTCCCACTAGCCTAAGTTTACGGCTTAAGAACATTTTTTTCATAGTTTCTAAGTGCAAAATAAAATACGAAATCCACAAAATAATATCATTCTTTCTTTATTCCATAACTGCACACATGAGGTGCCCATTTAGAGATCAAAAAGATTCTCTCCCAAATAATGGTGCCGCTCGAAGGATGCTTCCCATTTCAGCTTTACTATCTCGAGGGGATGATTAACCGAGTATTTATAGTACTTATATACTACTAATTCCTGTTGAATTTAAACATGTTTTCATTTAACAAAACGAAATGACAGAAATATGTACATACATATGCATAACGCATCAGATGCTGAACGGTATCAATGATGTCTATTCGTACAATCGAATTTTAAATTTAGTCTTTGTCCTACCATCTGCAGGGGTATATATATAGGGGGGGTCAGATATGACTAGAATTATGTACTAGGGGGTCAGATATGACTAGAGTTATGTACTATGTAATCTATCTATGGAACGGAATAGAACAAAATATTGTATTATTTTGTGTACAGCCAATCCCAGTGGCAAGGGACCTCCGTTTTGATCTTCTGCATCTGTGGCTGCGATTGGTCCATGGGAGCTCCTGTCACAGGATAGGCTGAAAAAGGCAGGGAAGGAGACACACACACACAAATGTTAGTCAGCGCAATCGAATCGAATCATGGTTATATATGTATATGCTATATGCTAGTTACCTATTTCTTCCAAATCCATCATTTCAACGTCATCGGTTTCTGGTAGATCGAGGCTGGACATTGCGACATGTTGTTGGTGTTCCTGGTCCCACTTATCCTCCCACTTGGGAAGACTCGCGGCAGCCACATAAGAACTATCCACGGAAAGTTTGCGCTTGCGCATGTTGGATTTGCCAATGGTTGGCGCTGCCCATGGCACTGGCTCTGGCCATGGCACTGGCTCTGGTCTGGCTCTGGCACTGACACTTTGCAGAGCTCCTCGTCGCTTGTTTATTACGTTCCATGATTTGTTTATTCATGTTTCTTCCCACACAAGAAGATCGTGGACGGCCTTTTCGTCTACCGGATTGCATCCTGGCCTGTACTCCCAGACGCTGGGGGTGGGACAAGGTGGGGGAATGATGTCCGAGACTACTGAGAACGGTTCGCTGCATCATGTGCAGCATATGGAATAACATACGAGTATTTCTACAGAAGATTTCCACTTACCTTGAAATTTCAACTTCGCCGTTAATCGGCTGTTCATCCCCAAAAAATGCACTGAAATATGGAATTTTGGCAGTGTTTCGCATGTAAATGAATGTTGTTGCAAATACCTCAAAATGTGTTGCTCCATGATCTTCCTCTTTTGTTGTATCCTTGAGAACCACCCTGCCGCACTGTCCTGCGAGCAAGTAATCTGCTATAAATGTATTATTACAAGCATTAATACCCGTTCAGGGCAGGGCCCCATTACGTACCTTGAAAATCCAAAATAATCCGCTTCTTGGCCTCTTTATTGTCGCTCTGCTAAAGCGGATTCCAATTGCTTTCCGTATATTTTCTCGAGCAGAATCCCTTTTTTTTTTTTGTTGAGTGAAAATGTTGACTGTCAAACGTTTTACTTGTCACAGGAAATGCAGCTCTGACTTGGATGGAGCACGGAGTACTGCCCAACACTACTCCATGCCCCAATCCAGTCACGAAAACTCTTTCAACACTCAAAAAATGCACACACCGTGCAGCTTAACTTTCACTTTACTGCGCTGTTTTCTTCGCTGTTGTGTGTGTTGATTAAGTAATAATACTAAAACATTTGCGCCAAGGACTTGCAGCGCTCCATTCTCTATACTGTCCTAATTCTCCTCAGCGGCGTTGGCCACGGTTTGGCCTTTCTTGCGGAGACTGTGATAAGGATGGGCTTCGGCTCTTCTTCGCTGGTAAACATGATACTGTCTACAGACAAAGATCAAGCACACACAATTGGGTTGACTAACTTTTAGAACAAGGCCTATGTGTAAGACGAAATACATACCTCTCCTTATATGTATGTTGCACTATAGCTTCCGCATCATCCGCGGCCTCAGGCTCTATGCATTGGCCTCCGCGACTGAGGCCCTACGGGAATGTTCGGTGCCTGAATATTCAAGAGGATATGGATAAGGCTTACCGATACAAAATCAGGACTACAATTCCCACTTGGCAATTTATGAATGTCAGCCATCCGTAATGGCCCGTCCCTGTCGCGGAATCAATTCAGTAAAGCATCCAAATAATTCTGCCCGAGAGAACTGCAACCGCATGAAACTGCCACGGGCGGCGACGGAGGTTTATTCGCCTCTTGATTTTTTATTTCCAAAAACTAGTCGTGAAACTTTGTGAGAATAGATGCACTCCTTATCGGAATGGTAGATAAAGCCAGCAATGGTCGATTCTATCCCAAGATCTTATTCCCTTTCCTTCATCTTCAAACTTCAGGCCACAGGGAACGGCTTCCGTTGTGTATAGTTTTCACTATTGAGTTAAAATCACTCAACTCTGCGTCATTTGTTTTCCTCGTGCTCGCTGCTTCTGCTTCTGCTTCTGCTCTCCTCGTTCGTGTGTTCATTCGGCGCAACAATGATCGTGTTTCACTCGTATGAGTATGAGAAGAGCATGCGCGCAGCCAGCAGCGCTGCCGCGCACTGCTAATAACTGTAAAGAAGGTGAAACAGAAAGAAAACAAAATACACAATACGCACAATTTAAATCACAATATATTTATTATCTTGATACTTATGTATATATATATATGTAGATGATAATGAAATTGTTAACTTTAGTTAATTATTCAATTTAAATATAATAATACGTTATTTATATACATATCTATGTACATACATACAATGAGTGAATTGTTTTTGGGCAATTGGCGCCAGACTGACGTACAAGCTGAGAGTCTGATCGCGAGCGAAGCATACAAAAACAATATATGTATGTACATATGTATATATGTATGTATGTCCATGCGTTTTGTCGCCAGCTAGACGCACATGAATTTATGGCAAAAGCAAAATACACGATCGATCCGTTTCCGAGAAAAAGCTGAGTTTTTTAATGTTTCGCTTCAACGCTGTGTTTCGCTTAGTTACTGGAATTGGAATTGAGTAAGAATTTTTTGGCCCTTGAGCTAACACTCAAGGAAAGTGTGAGTTTTGCCGTTCTCTGGTACACACACATGTGTACTTGCAGTTCTGTGCTTCCGCTACATGCAAGCTCATTCCCTTTTTAGATCCGTGCCCGCTCTCGAAATCGTGCGAGCGAGACAGCACGTTTACAGCAGAGTCAGAGTCCGCAGTCAGTATACATGCGAACTTATGATTTATTTAATCTATTCAATATATTTCCTATGTTTTTTGGTAACGGACAATTGTTTAGACAATTTGATTTTTTTCCAAAAAAAAGCTAAAAATCGGTTGAACCTTTCGGAAGATTTCTATATACATATATTCAAACACATCTTTTTTTTTATTTTGCTTTAAACTATTTTTACATCTGCTTCTCTACATCTTTACATCTCTATACGAGGGTATAATCGGGGGTTTTAAATTTTTTTATTTATATATATTTATATAATAATAATAATAATAATAATAATAATATAATATAATAATTATTAAATCCGAACTCACCACCAGCATTAGCTTTTAATATGCCTCATCATGGCCATGAAAACGTGCACGATTTTTGTCAAATTCAATGATGAGGCATCATGATTTTTAGGCGAAAATCGTGATGGAATGGTATATTGATACTGATTGCAGTTGGCAGGACTCTCCCGGTCACGACTCTCCAGTCACGCCCAGATCAGGCCATAAATAGGCGAGATATAGCCAAAAAAAGGGAAAAATTTCTAATTTTCGTGATAACTACGATCGATAAATACAAATTTGCTACAAATTAGCTACATATTGCATGTAATTCGCAACGGAGACACCTTGACGAGGAAACGTGTACGTTTGTTGACAAGTTTCGCCGTTTTTTTTCCATAGGAGCCCGATGGAGCGCCACTGCGGAAAACCTCCGTTAGCCACTTTTTTACATGCCTTTTTTGCGACATTTTTGAATAAATTGGGATTTTGATGCCAATCGATCGGAAATTCAATTCTGACCCCGATAGGGGGCAGGAAGGGGGGTCGGACATACCCCAAAATAGCGATTCTACGCGATTTTACTTTTAAAAAAAAGCCCAAAATCTTTAAAAATCTTTGCATACTTTTTGACAAAACCATTAAATGGAGATTAAATGGCTTGGTAAATACATTTGTAGTTCCAATTCACGCCGATAGAGGTATAGTCGGTATAACAACTAATCAGCTGCGCTCTATGGGGATTGCTTGGAACTACACGGAGTTCCAAATGACGCCGGTAGAGGAAATTTTTGGTAGTCTCCGGTTCTTTAAAAAAATTCGTAATAAATTAAGCAAATTAATTAATATTAATGGGTAATTAATTATAATACTCGCAAGAATTTTCAGCAGCAGCAGGATCAAAAAATATTTTCTAAATTAAACGCTAAATTTAGCGCTAATACAGATGTACAGACTTAAAGCAAATGGGCCGTTGGTATGGAATGGTGTTTGAAGAAAGAGCTGGACTTTCGCAGCCTAAAGTCGTCGTATTTATTCCTTCCTTGCAAGTGCACTGAAGTCTTTGCACTGATAAACTTAAATAAAAAATATAACGTTTTAAATATTTTATAATTTTTTTCAATTTCGAAAAAGAAAAATGGCCACAGTCGCTCAGTAATCTTTGCTTTCGAAAGGGTTCCTATACCCGGTACTCGGAGAGTACAGAACTATATTTGATTCGTGTAAATGAGGCTTTGCCGATCTCATAGAGGATATATGTATGTATTGATATCATTACTATTACTATCGCTAAATTATTTTTATTCACAAATATTATTTTGTTCTACTTTTGGTTTCTAGTAAGTATTTCGGGTTACTGAGTGAAAGATGTTGGTAGTAAGTTTTTGATACTTTATTTTGTTGCTAATCTTAGTATATCTTAGTATCTTTTACCCTAGCCCTGACTTTTTGAGACGCATAAACTTCACGATTCCTATTAGAAACTATATACCGTTGTTCCTTCCGCTTTGTAGATCGAATTATTCCTTGCATGAGCCGTTTAGGCTCTTATTCTCGGATTATAATTTCCTCTACCATATCATATCTACCACTAACTCCTTCCTAGTCTTAAATTACTTATACTCTTATATCTTTCCCGTAATTAGTAATCACTTCGTTTCTTTAGTTAGATTAGTTCTACTTTTCCTCAAACACTAGTCTAACACCTATCTTTCATGCATGCCCGCGATCGGTTCGGTGCGCGTCATGCGGCAGCGCCCCTCGGTCGGTTGGGCGGGAAGAGGGCTGTGTTCTTGCCTGGGATCCGCGCGTAACAGCCTTCTGCTGGTGTCGCTTGAGGCACTTGATGGTGCAGTTATTGCACATCAACGTCCTAAAGTAAAAAAAAAATGTATGTACATATATCCTTTAATAGTATCCTCCAATAGTATATATGTATGTATGTACATATATGTTAGCTATCCAATATATTGGATAAGCTATTCCCAATATATGTTCCTATACTCTTTGAGTACTGCGTGTAATCAGGACTCAAATTAATATCAGAAGCATACTCGCTGAAATGAAAAGGATATTCGTATTGACAGGTGCACACGAATATAATTTTCCACCAGTTGCAGCGCTGCATTAACGTGGCCACAAATGTCCCTGCAGTTCAGAATCAAAATGCTCATTTAACCATTCACACAATTGTTTGAATAATGTGACAGTAATGGAAATTGGATTGGCGATAGGTGAAAGCATCAGAGCATCAAACACCCCTCCACCAAATGGTCAGGGATCCAAAGCTGAAGCCAACACTAGGGAGGGCACGAGGGAATTAGTAACTATCCTGAGGACTCTCTTAATTTGCAACTGTGTTATTTCAGGGAATTAATCCGGTTAGTTAGTGGCGTTGTTGGTCAAGTTGTTGTCTTGTCCCCCTGCAGTCAGAATTTAAAGACCGCACTTTATTTGCTGGCTTCCAGGCTATATGCGGTAGCATGGATCACTTCGAGCTGGCACACTCTCTCCCACAGCTCTCCTACTTCCTCTAATTGCCCCGTTGCTATAACTACATTATCTCTCAACGCCCACTCTCTGGGAGTCGCTCATGCTGAAAGGGGCACCCTTGTCTGCCTGTTGCACTCATCGTTTTCTACCGACGGCGCTTCTTGGGAAGCAAAGTTTGATGCATCGACACAAGGAGGAAAATACCATCGGTAGGAAATGCATAGTGCAACAGCAGCCTCTAATCAGAGCTAGAATGAATGGCTGTGTGGCTGTCTGTGTGTGTGTGGGTGTGTGTGTGTTCGTGTGCCTTGAAAGCTCCACACAAAAGAGAAGATGGAAATACGAGATGAATAGAATATACATTGCAGAAATAAGCCGTTCTCATGGCCGTACGTTGGTCAGCAGGCAGACTTTCAAGCGGAAGCATTGGGGCAGTGGCAAACAGGAGGGCGGAGTCCAAATCCAAGTCAGAGGCGTCGTTGGGGGCGGATGGGATGGGATGGCAGGGGCTGTGGCTGTGGCTGTGGTAGAGGGCGTGTGGCAAAGAGCAAATGATATCGTTGAGCAGCTGGCGATATGGAGAGAGAATTAATTTGCTTTTCAATTGAAATGAAAAACCCTTCACTCAAATGACCCGGTTGCCTGGGCAAATGAGCTGCCACGTGGACCGGCGGAGGCGGCGGTGGCAGGTTGTTGGCGTTGGCGTTGGCTTTAGCTGGTAGCAATTTGTGGCAAAATCCTACCTGATATATTACGAGAGCAGAGCAGAGAGGAGCTACCTGCGGATTTATGAAGCCGAAAAAGCAGAGCTTCTGCTCGCAGACAATTTGGAGATTTTTCCGCTGAAAAGTGTTCATTCGATATAGTGCATCTTGATAGATCCAATTTGACCAGTTTCCAGAAAATATCGAGTGAAACTGAGGGATAGGATAACATCGCATACAATCGGATGGGCGGACTCTGTTCTGCTCTTGTTTTAAATATAAAAAGCCTCCATCTCTGCGTTGATCAAACGTCCGCTCAATATCGTACAACCCACTCTGGGAAGGGTAAAACGAATGCATAAAACACAATTCATAATAATAACAATAATTTAGCATGTGTCGGTCCGATCAGTGGGAGAGGGGGGAACACGGGGGCCGTCCGTCGGCGAATGTACACATTAAAAGTCAGGGTCAAAGTGTGGCCATTGTGTTTGCTTTCCTCTCTCTCGCTCTCGCTCTCTCTTTCTCTCGCCCCTTTGCCGCTCTCCCTCCTCTCTCTCACCCATCCCATCGTCTGAGGCGTGAGGAGGAGAAGAGGGACAACAATAAACAGAAAGAAATATGAATGGCAAAGCAAATGTAACAAAATGCGAAGAAAAGAAAGAAACTGACAAAAAAAGCCGCAAGAAAAACGGACACTGATATACCCTACAAGTGAACGTTATTTCATGTTTAGGAATATTTAATTTAGGTATTTATCAGAGAGAGTATTTACACATCTAGATATTTTAAATTTATAGAGATAGGATAGGATCGCATGATCATTTTCGTTTATATAACATTTGCCATATTTAGAGTTTCCATTTCGGAGTGATAAATGCATTAAATATGGTACTACTAATATCTGGAAATATCTCATATGTGGCGTATATGTCATCGTTCCTCGTCTCAGTTCGTGCATGCCTACTATTTGAGGTTTAAGTTAGGGAAACGACAATATTGACGCGGTCGTCGTCGACAACAATGGCCGGCAATTGTTACGCGGCGTCGCCTCTGCCGCGGTCGCTGTCGACGTCAATGACGCAGCGGCTATGTTTGCGGTTGCTGTTGTACCTTCTCTCTCTCTATCTCTCTTTCTTGCCATCTCCCCTTATCCCACTGTGTCGCTTCCCTGACAAAAGCTGTTTTTACCCTTGAAAACGAGAGGTATTATGATTTTCATCGGTTGTTTGCAACCCAGATGATGCCAATCAGTTTCTCATTAAGTTTTCATACATTCTCGATAATGCATGTCCGCCTACGAGTATCAATCTGTCTGTTCCTATGCCCTACCTTTAATCGGTGAATTATATATGTATGTACATAGGATCCAACATAGGAACTCAACTTTTGCAAGGGTATCAAAAGCCTCGAGCCACGAAGCTACGGGTTTTCGCTCGTTTTTTCTTTTTGTCTCCTTTCTGATTGTCTTTTTGGCGCGACTTGTATGGTCAGAGCATACAAAATAAAAAAACAAAAAACACAGTTTTGTTACAAGCGAATGCCGATCGCTGTCTCTCTGTCGATCTTTATACACGTTTTCATTATCATTTTTCTGTCTGCCTGTCCATGTGCTTCTCCATGGGTGTGTGTGTCTGTTTGTGTGTGTCTGGCAGCACTTTAGCTAAGTCAGCACCATACCATACACTCCCCCCCCCGCATACACTTCCCTCTGAAACCAGTGTCCGAGTCCTGTCCCGAGTCTCATTTTGTCGAGGGGCAACTCTTTTTCAACTTGTTGCTAAAAATATGCAAGCAGTAAAAGGAAACCGGTTCCACACACTCACACACACATATATCCGCGTGTGTATCATTCGAAAAAAAAACATGATTGGCCTGTTGTTGCTGGGTGCCATGACCGTCTTTGGCAAGGGGTTTCTAGGGTGCAGGGGAGGGGTACAACTGGAACTGTAACTTGATTGAAGCAACAACAAAAAAGCGATCTCATGCACAAATGAAGCCAACGACAAAAACAACAAAAAAGTCATGCAAAACGCCAACACGTAATACAAGATCGTAAAGCGGTTTGCTGTGTCTGTTTGTTGGGTTAGGGAGGGGAGGGATCAGGAAAGAGATGCTGCTGTCGACGTCGACGGCAGCATCGATTACGCGCGCAAAACCGGCAATTGTTGTTGCTGCTGGCTGTCATTCTCGCTAGCGATGGGAGTGTGTCACCGTGCTCGTGCATCACAAACATCACAGCTATGAACGAAGCACGAAGAGAACATTCAATAGGCACGAAACGAATAACAGCGCAATAAATTGTCGTATAAGACTGGGATCGTGATCGAATTAGAACTTATTTTTTCTTATCACATCATAAAACCCTATAAGATTTAAGACTTCTTTCTATTGAAAATGTCTATGCGATATATTCGTGTTGTACGTGTTTCATGCCCACTTAAAATACGACCTGTGTCCATCACTAGTTCTCGCTGCTCTTGTTTCTGTTGTTTTTCCTTGCTTTCGTTGTGGTTGCTGTCACCGCAAGTTGCGCTACTTTGGCTTCTCCCGCGCTCTGCCCGCTCTCTCTCTCTCTCACCCTCCTTCTGTCTCCCTCTAACACCATACGGCTATGCAATGTCACCCACCAGCCGCCGCCGACAGTTGCTGCGGATTCAGGTTAGGTTTATTGCTCTCTCTTTCCCCCTGTCCCACTCTTGCTCACACGATCCCCTCTTTCTTTCCGTCTTTCTTTCTTTTTTTGTTCGTTCGTTCGTTCTGTCCCTCTCCCCGGTCTGGTCTAACTGTGAATTGGCTCTGCGGCGAGCAAAGATCACAAAAAGTTAATTGTGGATCCGCGGAGCCAGCGACAGAGCGCGGGTACTTCTGATTAGCCCCAAACACAAGAAATACAAACAAAAAAATCAGGAGAGAAATTAACGCTTAGGAAATCGAAGAACTACATACTTATGGACATAAATATGTAGATATGTATGGGGTAGATATGTATACATTTGCACGCTTGCAAATCAAATTTGCCAACCTTTGCAACTTTGAGGTACTTCCTATCGCAAAAATACATATGTATATGGGTCTGTGTCAAGAATTAGTCAGATAGCTTTAACACTGAGCAACACTAAATATGTGCTCTCTGCATGGGTATAACAAAAAGCCCGTGCTTTAATAAATAGTCCAAATAAATGTCATCAAACAAAAATTAACAAGAAAGCGTGAAACGAATGGAGGGTATGGGAGGTTAGATACAGATTGCACCTGAATATTACGCTTGGGGGAATCACGTTCCAAACCTTATCTCCGGGACTTGACTGAACAGCTGTTCCTGGAATAATGCAATCATCATTTATTTGCAAGCGTTATAGTGTTAATGACTGCTAGAAGAGTACTAATTAACTAGAAACTAGACAATGTATGCAGGTCTAGTAAGCTTCAATTTCTTTATGAATTGAATCCCCTAGAACCAAAAGAGTTATCCCATCCTCCATTAACAGCCTTTGCATAATATTTATATTTTCTTTATATGTTTATTTATTTGGTCTGTTATCCTAGTCGTGAGAAATGTACTTACATACATACATATGTACAAATATTTAAGGCAGAAGTCATGTACATTGACTTTTAATAGGTACTAAAAATTTCCTTAATCGTGATTGATTTATTTTAATATAAATTATAATTTTAATCTTTTTGGTTTTGTTTTTATTTTATTTGAATCTTTTCTATTTATGGTATTAGTTCCTTCGTAATCGCTTTACCTACTGTCCTGTGCGGACATCATTATCACCCCTTTGAAGGGGAGCTTTCATTGCATTTAATCCCTCAACAGCCATAAAGGTCAGATGAATGTACATACATACAAATGTTCCCGTGAACATTTCTTATGCAAATTATTGCGCCTTTCTATTAAACACTCAACCAAATGGGTGGGTGCCCCACCACCGAATTTTACCCTGTGACTCACATAAGAGAAAACATGTACATACATCCGCAAAATACATACTCCATCGGTTATGCCAAGCCAAGTGGTCTAGCACGTGGTATAAACGGATGCGAGGGTGGATCGTAACAGACAATAGCAATCCTGTACCGCACCGCGAGGTTCTACCAATGATTGACCTGTTTTCTCTTATCTCCGTTAACCCAAACCGAATGCCTCCCGCCCACCTATGTACGACCTACACCGTGCACACAGTGCAAAAACGTGCGTTTTATCCAATGCTTTTTTCTTCTACCAGGGATTTGGCATCAAGTCAAGTCGCAGAGTATTTTGCATGTGGGGCCCAGCTTCAAGTTACGCCACCAAACACGTTGCTCCCCTCTCCGCCCCGCCGACCAACAGTGCCATTACTCTCCCTAAGTTTCCGTACACACACGTGGACGCAGACAACACACGCACGCACACAGCCATGTGAGCATGCAGAGAATTTGCGGTACACACACTCTCCCATTCCATTATTTCCCCTCTCCCCCCACCGCACCCCAACAACACATGCTTTCGTTTTATTTTGCTTTTTATTATTATTCGAAGACGGTTTTGTTGCTGTTGCTGTTTTTGGCTTTTCGCTTTATTTATGTATTTCGACTTGGCTGACACGTTGGTTTCGTGTGTCGCTTCATCAGTCGTAGTCAAGCAATGCGGCGGCCCACACACGGTCTGTCATACATGTCTCACCGTCTCACTATTTCTACTCTTCTGGGAAGAAGAAGAAGGGAACTTCTTCTAATCTATTCATTTCTTCTTTGTCCCACACGTCTCACCGACCCAACAATCTCCAGAGTCCGGTATGTCGCACCGTCACCCCTGTCATGCACGACACACAATCTCATCGTCACCACTGTCATGCACGACCGACCCACCGTCTCGCCAGTCATTCCGTCTCACCTTTTATTTCTGTCTGTAAGTCTCACCAGCTCCTCTGTACATATACATATGTATGTATATATGCATGTATGTGCATACATATGTCAAACCATCTACCCTGTCATGCACATCTTGCCAACTCCCCCCCTGTGCCATGTCAAGCAAGTCTCATCGTCTCTTCTACTGTCTGTCTCTTTTTTGCGCATATGGATGTATGCATATATGTACATTCATATGTATGGATGTGAGTTTCGTCTGCTGTTTGGAAGTTGAATGTGCCGGTTCTGTTCTTGTTGTTGCTGTTGACGTTGGTCGTGTCATGTTGATTTGTTTTTTTTTTTTTTTTTTTTTTTTTATACTTGTTTATTAACTAAAATTAACTAATTAGTAGGTCTACATCTGGGATTTGAGGCTACTTATCTATTAGAGATTTAAAAATTTTAACAGATTTTTTATTAAGGTTTTTAAATTGTTGGAGAACCGTAGTGGGAACCAAATCCCTGCGGCACGACCGATTGAAGCGCTACGTCGCAGGGACGCTGGTTCCTCCTATGGTGCCTCCCTTCTGAGGCGCTCACACCTGCGGAGCTCCTTCATTGCGATGGCAGCGAAGTTGTTCACCGCCGCCCAAATCATTGGGTCCTCCGTCATCCCTTCTGCTAGGTGGCTGGTGGTGGCTCCCTTCTGAGGCGCTCACACCTGCGGAGCTCCTTCATTGCGATGGCAGCGAAGTTGTTCACCGCCGCCCAAATCATTGGGTCCTCCGTCATCCCTTCTGCTAGGTGGCTGGGTGACAGCTGTCTACCCACGGATCGCCACAGTTCTCTCCTGCTTTGTGCAAAGCGCCCACATACAAAAAATATGTGTTCAGCGTCTTCTGGTACGCTGCCGCACCACCTGCAATATGGCGAGTCTTCGTGCCCGAACCTATGCAAGTATTGGCTAAAGCAGCCATGTCCACTCAGGAGTTGCGTGGTGTAAAAGTTCACCGCTCCGTGACCCCTGCTTGTCCACCGTTTAACGTCAGGTATGAGTCGGTGAGTCCATCGACCGTTTCCAGCGGAGTCCCAGCGGCTTTGCCAGACCCTGAAGCTCTGCTCCCTAGCCTGCGTTCGCGCCGACCTCCGGTCTACGCCTGCGCGGGTGGCTTCGGCCACATACCTCTCTTCGAGGACCAGCAAGTCGATTGGAATTAAGCCAGCGATTACTAATGCAGCGTCGTCCGAAATCGTCCTGAACCCACTGCATACTCGTAGTGCGCAGAGACGGTGGATTGCCTTGACTCCCCGGGCGTAGCTGGCGACTTTGATGCCATCTGCCCATACTGCTGCGGCGTATGTTATGGACGAGCGGATGACACTAGTCAGCAGCACTCTCGTTTCATACCTGGGTCCACGAGTATTCAGCAGCATGCGAAAAAGAGCCCGGCTCGTGTTTGCTGCTTTTTCATGTAGGTAACTCAGATGCTCTCTGAAGCAAAGCCTGGTGTCTATCATGACGCCCAGATAGCGAATGGCTCGTTTTGAGGATATTGTCTCATCTCCTATCCGGATGTGCGCCGTCTCCACCAATGCTCTGGTGCTGACCAGCACTGCCTCTGTTTTGTGGGCCGCCAGTTCGAGCCCCGTAGACGAGAGCCAGCCCTGGATCAGCTGGATGGCCTTGTTGCAATTTGCCTCCACCGTATGCAGGTGTTTGGCAACGACTGACAGTGCCACATCATCTGCATAGCAGGTCACCTGGCATCCTGCTGGTAGTGATATCCTCATCACTCCGTCGTAAGCTAAGTTCCACAGCAATGGTCCCAACACCGAGCCCTGTGGTACTCCAGCCGAGACACAGTGGGATTGGAGTCCAGTGGAAGTAGTATAGGTTAGCCGCCTTTCCTTAAAGTAGGCGCCGACGATCTTCTGGAGGTATAGGGGGATACCGCGCTGGTTCAGTGCTCTGGTGATGCCTTCCCAGTTTACAGAATTAAACGCATTTTTTATGTCAAGGGTGACTATCAGGCAGTACTCCTTCTTGCCACCCTTCCACCGAGTTCCTTCAGCCGCTTCCGCCGCGATCCTAACCACCCTGTTTATGGCATCAACAGTGGACTTGCCCTTCTGGAAGCCGAACTGGCTGGCGGAAAGTCCTCCGGACTCCTCCACTGCCCTCTCTAGCCGGGAACAGATGATCTGCTCTAGTGTCTTCCCCATCGCGTCGATCAGACATATCGGTCTATATGCGGAAGGGTCCTCGGGTGGTTTCCCTGGTTTTGGTATGAGTACGAGGTGCTGGAGCTTCCAGTGTGTTGGGAATACCCCTTCGCGTAGGCACTGCGTGAAGGCATTGGAAAACTCATGAGGTTTGAAAGAGATTGCCAGCTTAACCGCCCGGTTAGGGATTCCATCGGGGCCAGGAGCGCTGCTTGCCTTCATCTTGCGGGCCGCGCGTAGGAGCTCTTCGATTGTGATGGGGTCCACGTCATATGGGGGCCGGTGTGCTTCACTGCCTAGCGTGGAGTCGCTTGCCCTGTATGGAAAGAGTGCCTCGACAATAGTCCGTAGCTGGTCCGGATCCGTGGGTACTCCTGCGTTGCTTCTATGAAGCCTCTTCATAACAATCCTGTAGGCCTTTCCCCATGGGTCATGTTCCGCCGAGTCACAGAGCTGCAGGAAGCACTCCCGTTTGCTCGTCCTGATCGCCACCTTCAGATGTTTCCTTGCCATGCGGTAGGCCGTGTGTAGCCTCGGCCAATCGATATCGTCCCGTCTTCGGGCACGCTGGAATCTTCTCCTGGCTTTTAGGCAGGCGCATCTTGCCTCCGCGATCTCGTCTGTCCACCAGTAGGTCGGTGACTGTGTGCCTCTGAAGTGCTTCCGTCGGTCCATACTCGCGGTGCATACCCGTTGCAGTTGGGAGGTAAGCTGAGTGGCCATCTCCTGTGCTGATCCTCCGACTGTGACATTCCTCATTGCCTCCATAAAGTCCGGTACCCGGAGAGTTTCGGGCTTGTAGGCTAATCTCCGTGCTGTGAGGGTACAGGGTCTATCCTGTCGTCCGCCCACCGAGAATAGCAATGCCTCGTGATCGCTCGCGGTGTAGTGGTTGCCCAAACTCCACCTGGCCTGGGGGGCGATGGAGCTCGATGCAAACGTGAGGTCTATGACCGATCCTGCTCCTCCCCGGTTGAAGGTGTTCACCGACCCTTGGTTTAACAGCACTACGTCGAGCGTCGCGAAGGCCTCCAGAAGAGCTTGTCCCTTAGCAATGGCGTCTGAGCTACTGGTTTTGGAGGTGTCGCTCCCCCACTCCCGTGCCCATGCGTTGAAGTCCCCTGCTACTATAGCCGGCTTGTGCTCTCTGGCATCGTCGACTAGTTCGTCCATAGTAGCTGCGAAGCTTTGGCGGCTCAGGCTTGGTGGTAAGTAGCAGCTGTAGACCCATATGTTCGCCAACTGTGCTCGCACAAAGTGCCTGAATTTTGCACCTGACGTCGAGATTGGCCGTATACACGGTTCGCCGCAGAACCAAATTGCGGCTTTTCCCGATGCGCTATGGGCCCAGAATCCATCTGTTGGTGCTCTATGGGGCTCGCTTATGATGGCGATATCTGAGCGAAAGTCGCGCACCGACTGGGCTAGTAAGTCGCTAGCCGCCTCGCAATGGTTTAGGTTAATTTGGTAAAATCTAAGCATGTCTGTTGGCTATTGAAACCTTCTTGGATGCCATCGGGCACCTCGAGCTCCCAGCTATGTGGTTGTGCGGCTTACCATTGCCGGCACAGTAGAAGCACTCGGCCTCCTTCCTGCAGTCCCGAATTTTATGGTCCTCCGCCCCGCAACGGAAGCACCAGCCGCTTCTGTCTACTGCGCTTTTGCAGTTCGCTGCAATGTGTCCTATTTCTTGGCACTTATAGCACCTGGTTATGAGGGGGCGCTCCCGGACACGGCACACCGTCCAGGCAACCTTGACTTTGCCCACGGAGAGTATCTTTGTTGCCAGGGTAGTCGAAAGGCTGATGATGGCCCGCTGTGTGCCTCCGAAGGAAGGTCGCAGACTCTTGATGGCGTCCTCCTCGAGTGTGACCCCGGTTTGGTCAGCGATGGCCTTCTTCAGGTCCTCTGCG
This sequence comes from Drosophila algonquin, assembly GCA_035041765.1. Classification (NCBI taxonomy): domain Eukaryota; kingdom Metazoa; phylum Arthropoda; class Insecta; order Diptera; family Drosophilidae; genus Drosophila; species Drosophila algonquin. The sequence continues at coordinate 151,370 of JAWNKY010000238.1, read as the reverse complement.
GTAACCATCTCGTCGAGATCGACCACCTCTATTCTCGTCTGCTGGGTGAGTGCTCGCGCCTGCACCTTGCCACCTAGGACCGTGCCAATGCTGTCCCTAAGCCGCTGCGTTTTCTCCATCGTTGAGCTGTCGAGCTCCAGCAGGAGAGAGCCTTTGGCTGTGCATCTCACCCTGCGCACGCACTCTCCCACTTTTTTAATTTCCTCGTTTTTGCTGCGAGTGACTAAGCTCAGCATCTCCGCATACGTCATCGACTCCTTGGCCTCGACGATGATGACATCCGGTCGTGGCCTCGTCTGACGGACATGCGACCTGCCCTTGACCTGGGTCCATTCGTCTGCTGCGGGGGCAGCTGTCTCGGTCTCGGACCGCCGATCAGTCTGCTGGTGCGACTTCTTGTTGGTGGGCCCTTCCGACGGCTTTTTACGCTTAGGAGCGTTTTTTGATGGGCGCTCCAGCTGCCTTTTTTCTCCAATTTCTGAACGGCTAGGCGCCGCTTGCTCCTCAGTCTCCTCTCTATCCTTCCTCCGGGCGTTGGCGTCAAAGCTGAAAACCGCCGCTTTTTGAAGCCTCACCACTTTCTGGGCCAGGTTCTTCATATCCATGTTGATATATCTTGCGTCCTTCAACATTTTCGATAATTCTGTCGATGTTTCGACAAGCGACTTAAGGATCGCGCGAAGATCTCCTCCTCCCTCCAATCCCGGTGCACTCTCCTTTGTAGTGGCACCGCTGAAATCAAAAGGATTGACTGGTATTTCTGCTGGGGCTGATACGGCTTCCGTTGGTTTTGACACCGTCAGTAATGGCTGCGTCGTCTCATAGGGGGGCTCAGCCAGCGTGGGGCCATTTCCAAGGCCCTGTTGTGCCCGTTTTACTATGGCCAGCTCCTTTGGCCAAGTACCTCTTGGCGTGTGCCACTGCGGTGGGGAGCGCTGTAGGCCCGATCTCCGCTCAAAGGCCCGCTTCTCATCCTCCATGCTTCTCGCTCCAAGATTCGACAATTTAAATTTATTTTGTTGTTTTAACGTAATTCAAGAACAAAAAAAAACAAATTTAAAAATTGGCGCCCGACTCGGGCTAACCAGTTGACCGATCTGGCAGCCCTGCTTCTTACCGCTGCTGTCCGGCAGCTCTGTGGCGAAGCGACCCTGCACGATCAGCTGTTTCGAAGTCCGTCGAAGCGCAACTTGAGTGGAAAAGTTTTGTTATTGGTTTTCCGCTAACACCAAGGACAGTGGAAGGCGCCAAAATTGAGGTTCACCGCCCCCCTCCTGCGTGCAGCAGCACCACTTGTGCCCCTGCAACCAGACGGGATGTCGACGAGGTCCACCACCATACGCAGTATGTTCCACCGCAACAGTGCGCTGCTCTGACTCGCTTTTTTCCTATTTTCCAGGTGTAAACACGGGTTTCTTGTGTGGCAAAACGGAGCTCTCCACAAAACGCGACCGCACTTGGGAATAAGAAAACTCTGAGTGTGCGTGTGTGTGTGTGTGTCCTTGACGACGCCTTGCCTTAGCCTTAGCCTTTGCCACTGCCACTGCCACTGCCACAACGACTTGGATTGGGATTGGGACTCACACATGTGGCCAGCAAATGAAAGTTTGTCTATGCAGCGCCCCAACGCCTCTAAGCCCTGTATGTGCGGGCATGTCAGGGTCTGGGATGTGGGGTGTGGTGTGGTATGGTGCGGGTGTGTGTGTGTTGACCTATCAGTTTACGTGCCATTTAGCACTCAATTAAATTCGTACAGCGCAAACACACAGGAAACACCCGAGAAGGAGCAACCGAAGCAAGAACATTTAAGTAAATGTGCGCTCATCAGCAGGGAGCAGCAGGGAACAGCAAGGAGCACGGAGCACGGAGCACGAACCCAAGCATATAGAGGGCAGGGCAGGGCATTGAAGTAAAGAAGGATTTGCAGTGGCAGTCCAATCATTGGCCGCCCTCCCTCTTCTTTCTCCCACTTCCTGTTTCTCTTCCTGTGTGTGCTCTCCTCTCCGGCTATTAATCAAAGCACTGAACATTCGTTGAAAGCAATTTATTTCGTTATCGAATGGATGGATGGGCTAAAAATTATGCAAGCAAAGCGAAAAAAAGAACTGCTGCAGTTCCTTCTGCAGTCTCATGTTGCACTCTGGAGCGTGGCCTCTCAATTTGGCCTTGGACAGGCATCAGCCTGTCCAGCTTCAGCTTTAGCATCAGCCTGAGCCTGAGCCTCAGCCTCAGCCTCAGAAGAAGCCGTCTGTCAAGCTCAGAAAGCAGAGTGCTGTTTGCTCTAATTAAATGTGTAAGAGTGGGCTCCCTCAGCCCGTTTCGGAATCCATTTCCACATGGAACATAATTCATATTTATCGATCCAGCGACCCATTCAAATATTTTACTATTTAAATTGCGATTGCTGCCAGCTGTTTGCTGACTCGGCCCGAGAAATAAATGAGTTTCGGTTTAGTTTCAATTGGTTTCGGTTTTTGTGCAGCCTTAAGATGGCACATGCTGTTGAGTGCTCACACACTCGTACACTCGACCATTTCGTGATTTATCTGCTCGGTTTTTATCAAACTACGGCCAGACACGGGCCGGGTCCAGCCACCCGCCGTTTGCACGTCAGAAATTGCGTATACGCAGCGCTGTACAGGCTGGAGCCCCAGTGTTTGTATGGGCCTATTGATTTTGCAACGCTTGATTAAACAACGACAGCAACCGCTCAAATCTGAACGCGCTTTGCAATTGAGTTTCATCCTTGTGGCCATTACGAGTGTAACAAGCAGCCGGCAATCCAATTACGATGCTGTTTCTGGGCCACAAACGTAGGCCGACTCTGGCTCTGGCTCCGACTCCTGCTCCTGCTGATTGGCTGTCTGAGTGAGTGACTCACTGACTGACTAACTGATTGGCTGGCTGAGTGCCTTAATGATTGCCAAATTAGCCAAAAGTGCACTTAGCATTAAGGAAGGCCGTGTGTTGGGGTGGGGTTGTTGTTCTTGTTGTTGGTGGCGAGGGTGGTGTGGTGTGTAACTGATTTTCAAGCAGTTTTTAAATAGTCTCCCATCCTGTAATCGAATCCAATTTGAATCCATTATTATTCAAGGCATTCTGACGTTCTTGGAAGGTAAACCAAACCAGACAACCTTTTATTATCGGACATTTTACAGGAATTTAAAATTCAAGTCCTTGGGCAAGTGCCACCGTCCTGGTACGTCCTGGTACGTCCTGGTACGTCCTGGTCTCGTCCATATGTGTGTGCTTATGCTGACAGCTGCTTTGTGTGTCAAATTGTAGCAAAAAAGAAAAAAAATAAATAAATTGTGCAAAGCGTGTGTGTGTGTGTGTGTGTGTGTGTGTCGGAAAAAGAAGGAGTAAGCTGAACAGAAGCACATAGCACAGTTGCGAATTTGGCAACACATTGGGCTCACGTTTTCCGCTTCAAATGAATACATCTTGTAAATGTTCGAGCTGTACATACATAAATTCCAATTGAGAATTATTACTGTTCTATTGCATTTATACATCTCTATATTTATATTTATAGTTATAATAAAATCTGAAATATTTGACGATACTTTGAGAAATTTCTTCTTCCATATGCATGAACACACCAAATTCGCCATTGGGTCTGCCTGTGCGCCGCTCTCCGCTCAGTCGTGGCGCTGTTGCTGTGCAGCGCTGCGCTGCGCAAAAACTACGCGCTGCGCTCTCTGGCCGGCCGTCGCTCTCACCCGACCGTCAGCCGACAGTCGCTCTCACCGAGTGACGGACTGACGTTCTTACTGACGCAGTGTTTGTTTTTGTGTCTGCCGGCGTCGTCGCCTCGCCTGGCTTGTTACGTTTCGCTGCCGACTGCGCGGCTGCTATTAGCAGAGGCAACGTTGCCAATTTTCACACAAAGTGAACTGGCATGGCTGTTCGTTGAGTGTGAGTGGGGTTGTGTGCGTGTGCTTTATTTCAGAAATTTCCATTTAATTTTTTTATTTGGGTTTCTTTTTTTCTCTTCTTTTTGTTTCTGCTGGTTTTTTTTTTGCAATATTTCTGATACCCTCACAGAGAGAGGATGTGATAACTTAAAACAAATGTCTTGAACGCCAAGAGGAAATCAACTCCTTTGCCCAAATATATGAATTGGCTTTGCAGATCCATATGTACATACATATGTATATACATCCCTTGTGTATTTACTCACTTTATGTACTACTCGTATCACTTATAGGTTTGTGGTTTTATATTAGGAACAAATGATTGGTATCAAGGGTATCAAATGCTTCGCCTCTCGAATCTTCGGCTGCTCCTTTCGTGTTTTTATGACTCTGGCTCTGTTTGTGTGTATGTATGTGCAGTATTTATGTACACACATATGTAAATATGTATGCATGAATGTGTGTATGTTTATGGGTATATAATTTTTGTGTGTATTTTAGTTACACTTTCAGCTGCCGCAGTTTTTGTTGGTTTTTGGCTTTTGGTTTTCCTTTTGCTTTTGCTTTTGCGTTAGCGTTTGCTTTTCTCGTACATACGTCACATCCCGGGGGGTTTGAATGGGTGAGCGAGACCGAAAGAGCCGCCCCAGTTTCCGTGCAGATTTGATTTCCACCCCAACCCCCGTGCCTGACCAGGGGTATGTTTTCGACGACCTGACCCGACCACTCGCCGCATAGGCCTGCAAAAATTGGCAGCAGAGGGGATCTCTCTTTCTCTCTCGCTCTTTCTCTCTCTTACACAGTCCCATTCGTATATCCACAGGTGTTGTCGTCGCCGCTGCAGCGACGTAAGCTTCGCCTTCCAGTGTGGCTGTGGCGCTGGCTTTGACGCCAGCCAGAGCCCCCATCCCATCCGTCAAGTTCAGATCTCGAAAAACTTCACACCTTTGTGCAAATGATTTCGGGCCGCGCTCTTAGGGCTTTCGTTGCTGTTGCTGTTGCCGTCGCCGTCGCCGTTGCCGTTGCCCCCGCGAATGCGACAAAAAGCTAACCTCAAAATGGTGAAGCCGCACGTTGCGGCTCAACGGCCGCCTGTTGAACGTGACTCAGACATGGGGACGGGTCGGGACGCGGCAGCAGCAGCAGCAGCAGCAGCGAGGGGTCGGGTCTGGGTCTCGTCTCTCGCAAATTTTTGTTTAAACTTTACGCAAGTGCAGAAGAGAAGGCCCTCTCCCCTTCGCACACAGACACACACCCCACCCACCAGAACCCACGCTTAATGACAAAGTTATATGTACGAAGAGCTTTGCTTTCGTTTTTTATTTATAGCCATAGCCATCGCCATGTCCATGAAAGGAAAAGCGGAAGGAACCCTTACGAATGGAAAGTCTTGCAGAAATGAAAACTAATCTAATCCCATGTAAGGGAAACCCCTATACAATAGAAGACTGTGAAATGAGAATCTGCGAGTAGGAAAACATCATTTGAGATTACGAATATTGGAATCATTCAAATATCCAACATTTTAAGATACATACATATGTATTTACAAACATATTAATTCTCAAATTCTCCATTAATTCAATGATAGCTAAGGACCATAATACTTCATGTACTCGATTCTCTGAAATTTGATTCTAGATCATTTGAAATTCAAAATACACAAAGTACAAGATTTTCATAAATTCGATTCCATTAGAAATAGGAACCAAAACAAATCTTTTCTGTTGAAAGATCTACAAAATGCTATTTGTATGCCATAAGTTGATTGAAAATCTAATGTACACACAACTTGTATGTAATATATGGGATATTTATGTATGTTTCCCAACCGAAGAATGTTTGGGGAATTGGAAACACCCTCTGGATAGACGACACACACAAACACACACACACACACACACATAGTCATGTGCACTCAAACAAATTTTGCTCCCTACACTTGACCTTGTTTTGCCATTTCCACAGACACACACACACACACACACACACACACACATACGCTGGGATTGGAATGGATTATTGTGGTTTTTTGCAGGGGGTTGGGTTCCATTCCACATGGATTTTTGGTACGAATTGGACCCCTCTAGTGGTGGCGGCAGCAGGCGAGGAGGAGTAAGCTTTTCTGGCATGTCAAAGGCAGAACTAAGACGCTGTCCAGTCCCTTCCCCCCACTCCAAGTGAACACAATACATACATATGTATGTATGTACATATGTATATAGCGATTATGGAAGAGTGAGAGTGAGGGAACATCCAACATACAACAGGGCGGGCTGTAAGTTTGACTAAACATTTCTTTTTGGCAGCGGCATAAAATACAAAAAAAATGTACATACATACAAATAATGAATGAAAACCTAATCTTTTGGACACACAACAAAGCCCAGATACATATGTACATACATATGTATGTAAATACCTTTCGCAGATCGATAAAATCTTTATCTATAGTTTTAAAGTTTTCACTTGTAAGGTTTAATTCGATTCTCTTCAAAAATTACATAAGTTTTTTCATACAAAAATTTGTTATTACGTGTAATCTTAACTCCATCGATAGTTTGATTATAGATCGAAAAGTTAGCGGATTACAGCGTCTATCAGTGGCTCTTTCTTTCCCTGAAATAAGCTTCGGCTCGGTATCGCTTGGGACATTATGGATCCTGGCCAGTACTTTTAAAATATAGATATAGATTGTGGACTCTTAAAGGCTTCATTTGTAGAATATAGTGATCCGATGATGGACAACAGTTTATTTTTGAACTTTACAAAAGAGCAACAAAGACAAAGACCGAACGGGCTATCAAATAATGAGTGAAGAAAAGCAACGAGCGATAAAGATGTGGAGTGACAAGGAAAAGAAAAGGCAAAAGAACCAAAGGCCAACCAGCAGTAAAAATTCAGAGCAAAGCAATAGGGCTGGAAGGACTAAGACGAGGATGGATGGGGGATTGGGGATCTGCCCCCCACACCATGGGGCAACAATGTTATTAATGACCTGCTGCTCGATGGTGGGGTGGGGTGGGGAGAGGAGGGTAGCGGAGCTGCAGCATCGCCAACAGTAAAACTTAGCAGAAACGGAGTGGAGGGAGGGGAGAGGCAAATTAAAGACCATGACAGCAGAAAGAACATAACAGAACAGAACAGAACAGAACAGAAACAACAACAGATCAGGAGTGTGAGTGAGTGTGTGATTATCTGAGTGCCACATGTGGCAGAGGCAGACAAAACAGATTGGCAGAAATAAAAGCGAAAAAAACGAATCCCAAATGCAAGAAAACTATAATCCTAGGGGAATGTGCCGCACCTCTTCCACAGAGGTACAGTGAAATGTCGCTGGAAGCTTCGCATCGGGACTACTCCTCACGTATAGCAGATGGTTGGTTTTATAATTTGTTTATTTTCCCCGTATGTATTCTCCTGTAATATTAGCTTAAAACAGAACAGAACGCCCCATCCGCCCCCAACCATTGGGCATAACAAAAACAAAGGTGTGGCGGCCAAAATGCATCCATCGGCCTGTGCCAGGAACTATATACTGCCATACATACATACATATGTATGTATGTATTCCGAACAATTCCATTCTGATCAAATTGCACAAACAGATATATGTACATACATACTCGTATGTATGTATGTATGTATACTCGTATTTCGTGCTGACTCAGACTCAGATCTGTCTCCCCTAAGATACCAACCCCTTTCCTTTCACCCACCTTGCGCGCTGATACCACAAAACGAAAAACGAAGAACGAAAAAGCACACGAAAAACAAAGAAGCAAAAGAAACACGACCTAACCAAACCAAACCGAACCCCCCTCCCAGCCAGACCAGTCCAGGCCAGCGATAATAGAGCAATGTAAAGGGTTCGTCGGTGTGCGGGGAGGACGGGACTCGGGGGTCGAGTCGGTCTCTGCTGGCAGCATAACGGACCCCGAAACGGCAATGGCAATGCCAACAAATTAAAGTTACTAAAGCAAAGGGAAAACAGAACAAAACAACAGCAACAAAACCCAGAAGAAGATGCCAGCTGTTTGAGGGGTCGACCCTTGAGATACCCTTGGATATTCATTGTTTTCTTATTTCATGCGACTATTATGAAATCCCCTTGGCTTGGCCAAAACGTTATGTATCACGAGAAATCAAAAGTTATTCCCACAAAGATGTGCTCTTCGACGGATGTTTTCTTATTCATTTGAATATTGCATACTTAAAATCAGCATACTCCCATTTGCAAAAGGGTATCAAGCGAGGAGAGAATTTCTGGCACAGCATGGAAACTCGAATCAGCAGTCAAAGGGGGAAAGGAAAGGGAAGGCACAAAAAGAAACACAAAACCGGGCTCAGCAAGAAGTGCAGTGTGCTCTGCTCTGCCCTTGCCTCTGCCTCTACCTCTGCCGCTGACTGTGCCAACTGGCGACGGCGCGACAGCAGCAGCAGAAAAAACAGCAAAGAAAAGAAAGCAAACGCAAGGAAAAAAGATTCGCAGTCGTCGGCAGCACAGCAGAATGTAGAATGGGAGTGGGAGCGGGAGAGCCAAAGGAGGATCGGATCGGCTCAGTCAAATTGAAAATGAATAAAAACCGGTTCTGGGTTATACAGTTCTTTTGCTGTTCGCTGTTCGCCGCCACGCCACTGTCTATGTCTAGCCCTCTCGCTCGCTCCCCTCCCTTTTGCGACTTTGCTTTGCCGTTTCCAGTTTGCCTGAACTGAACCTTTTTCTGATTTGATTCCCTGCCCTGCCGCCAGAAGAGATGGCAGAATGGCAGGCGACAAAAACGTCGCTTGCGAACAGTCAATCTGTGTGCGGATTTTATACACTTCTTTACGTCAACAGGTAGTCGGATAATGTCGTTTGGGTTATGCATATTTTATTATCTGTACGTATGTATACATATGTTAAAACTATTTATCAAAGCCAGATTGTTGGAGCCACTTTTGTCGGTTGTTCATTCTTGCTGGCACTCTCTTTGTCATCTTAAGCTGCCACTGCCGCTGCCGCTGCCACACCTCTAATTGGCAGCACTGCCTCCTCTCATCGGCCACGAGTGACCGGACCGACACCACCTGTGTCTTACGGCGATACAGCACCGTCCTTGACATTGGGCACAAATCGTGCCCGCATGGAAAGTTGATTCATTCGGCCGTAGACGAGGACCTCGCTGATGATCCGCTCGGCAAAGAGCCGCTGGTCCGGACGCATGTTCCGGAAGTGGGCCGCCATTCGCTTCCCGATCAGCACGCACTCGCTCTCCGCATGATCGTAGCTGCTCTCTACGCGTCGCTGCTTCGCGCTGCTCGGCTCTCCGTCTACGAAGTGGAAGTACTCATCATCGTGGCTCGTGCTGCTGCGTCGACGCACGGGGCGTCCAGGCCGCTCCAGCATCCCGCCGGCTGGCAGTGGGTGTCTCCCGGAACCGGAACCGGAACCAGATCCATGACGGTGCTTCGGAGGACCAGAGGAGTATAATCCATTTGCATTTGATGTCATCGATTGCGGTGAAAGAGTCTGATAGTCACGGCTATGGCTTTGACTACGGGTATGGCTATGCTCCTCCGCTTTGATGGTCGCTGGTACTGGTCGCATGATAGGCGTCTGGTCGGCGGCTACCATTTCGGGTTCTTGGTCCGGTTCGGGATCGGGATCGCCCAGGGCATCTGTTTCGGCGTTAAAGGCCTCCGCAAACATGTCCTCATCCTGCAAGCAAGATTCAAAAGAGAAACGGAAAAGATAAGGTATTTAATTTTGGTACAGTTGCCGCCACACGGGGTATAAGCCGAAGACTACAGTACTACAGAACCCATCATCACCTTCTCCCCGGTGACATCGGGATCGTGTTCATGATCCGAATCTTCGATAAAATCCGCATGCATTTCCTGCATGGACAAACTTATAATATCCTCCGGCTCAGATGGTGGTTCTGGTTCAGGTTCAGGTTCAGGTCCTGGTTCCGTCTCTAGCGACTTGAGTTGTGGTAAACCATTGCCATCCAGCTCCATCTGCAACTGCAGCTCCCCCGTCTCCTCCTCGCGGAGAAAGTCTAGTTCCTTGAAATACCACAGGGTGGGCACATAATCAGCATCCGAGGAGTACACTTTGCGCAGCTCACGCCGGTACGAGGTGCGAAAGTTGTTGATCTTCCGCTTGAGCGTGTGTATGTTGGCCGTGGGATCGATGGCGCGCATGCAGTCGAGCAGACGCTGATAGGACTGCTCCTTCAGCAAGCGATTCCGATAGCCCTTGCTCTTCGTCATCCATAGCTGGGGCATGCCACGGTAGAGCCGGAAAAACTTTTGCCATTGCTCGATGTCCAATATTGTGCGGCTGCTGCTGCTGTTCTGCATTTTGTCGTCGTTTAGTCGTTGTAGACGTCGTCGTCGTACGCTTCCTCGTGCTGTCGTACGACTGTCGTACAACGAGCCGCGTTGCCATCAAACTTGTGTGAGAAGCACCGCCACGCCACCGCCCTATCCCCTGCCCATACCCATACCCATACCCATTCCACTACACTACGCCCCTCAGTAGCGCTACTCACATTTATGCTCGTTTCGTCGAGGCTATCGTCCATGTGGTGATGATGATGGTGGTGGTGGTGCTCTTGTTCTTCTTCATTCTTTATGGCCCGCGGCGGCGAGCCAATGTTGAGTACGGGCTTCAGGAATTCCATTTGATTGAACCACCAGAGACGCGGACGATAGTTGAATTTGGAGGACTGGACCTTTTTGAGCTCCCTGCGATAGCAGCAGCGCAGCGAATTGATCTTACGCTTGACATCCTGCACAGTGCATTCCCCGTTGATGCGACGCAGTATCTTGAGCAGCTCCTTGTAGCCGGGCTCCTTTTTCGTTTTGGATAAGTAGTCGCTGCTGCTGCTGTCCCACAGGGCAGCAAAGTGGCGATAGCAGCTGATGAACTCCTCCATTACCTCCTTCTCATCGTACAGAATGCCCGTAGACGCTGAGGTATTGTTTATCATGTCGCTGCTGCTGTTGGCCCCCGGACTGAGCATTGCTCCGACGGTTTCGGTTTCGTTGCTCGCCGACAACTGATGCGGCATGACTGCGAATGAGAAGGAATGGTGTCATGCACTGTGTATTCGTGGCCATTTTCCGATCTGCTCTGCTGTTCTGTTCTATCTTCCTGCTGCTCTTACGCCTTTGGTTCTTGTCTGTAATTTTGTCTATTCCTTGGCTAAAATTTTCTTGTTTTTAGTTCCATTTTTCATTTTGAATTTTGTCATTTTTAAACGGGAATAAACCAAACGAATGGTGTGCCCTGTTGCCAAACTTCAGTGCCAGCGGCGTCAGTTGGCTTCGAACATGTGCGATGATTGTCTCTCTCTCTCGCCTACTCTTGTTTCGTTTTTGGTTATTTTTTTTTTGCACTGAAGTTTGGCAACATTGCAACGAACACGAACACGTTTAGAAATGGTTGCAAAGCGAAGCGGCAAAAAGCAATGAGGCCATTCGTCTCTGCCGGCCGGCCCATAGTTTTGTATGGTGTGAAAAGAGAGAGGAAAGGGAAGACAATATTAATAGACATGAAACATTAGCGCATTTTCGCATAGCATAGCAAAGCACAGCACAGAATAAAGCGGGCCAGCAATATGTTTGTGCCAACAAGTTCGCTGCAAACATCCAACATGCAACTGATTTGAGATCAAACCCAGGCGCAGGCCTCTGCCGGGCGGCTGCGCTGAGCTGGGTCTCCCCCGCCAACCTCTTTACAACATGTGTTTCACTTTCACTGCAAAAAATACAAATTAGCAAAGGCCAGGCGCAATATTGTGGTAGGGGACTGTACATGATTGAGAAGTGATAAAACACCCCATCCCCAAGCTATAGACTAGCTATCATCCCCCTCAACATTTAATAATTTCTTCAATCACATTCTTTCATACTCTTTTGACCTTTGCCTCATAGTACAAGACGCCAGTGTGTCGTGTCCATCCAGCATGCTCCCAACATCGAACATGCAATGCAATACACACGGACAACCGTCCGTACCGTTAGAGCCATACAGCCACGTTGGTTTGTCTTCGAAATAGAAAACGATAAACGGCGATAGACCAGCGATAGACTTTGGTAATGAATCATATTAACTATAGGACATAATAATAAAGAAAAACATGTCTATAAAAAACCTAAAACTAACAAAACAAAATAACTTTTGTTGAACCTCTTAAAAGATTTCACATCACAGTTGGTTAAATTATTTAACCCTCAGCAATATTATATCGTATATTTTTGTATAGCTATCGGTTTCGATTCAAGATTCCTTTTGAATTTAATGAGAGTTTCAGAAAGTGTCAAATATGACAAATCTCTTAAAATTTGACTCTGGGTTCGAAGCCACCATCGAACTCTTAGGTGCCTAAGTCGTTCGGCAACAATTTAGGTGCCTTAAGAACATGAGTCGGATTTTCAGCAACATAACTGTGGCCGGCTGGCCTGGCCACTTCTCTTGCGGTTTGATCAAACCGGCTGAGCGAGCTCGAACCTCGAAATGTGTTATGTGTGTGTGGACAGGTATGGTATGGACAGCGAGGGTAAAAGCCAGCAACATTTTCAGGATAACATAACAAGCAAGGTATGTTGAGGATAAGAGGTGAGCCGAGCCCGCATGCATTGTATTTCTCTGCGCCGTTTTAACTGTTGTCCGTACCTCTCTTGACATTCCCAGCAGTACGTTCGCTAGCAACATTTTAACGATTTACAGCAACATTCAAGCAGAAGTGGGCAACAGCTATTGAGGCAGCAGCGCCAGCGCCGCTCTCTCTCTCACCCTGTTTCTGTGTGTGGAAATTAATAATAATATTTCAAATAATAAATATAAAATTTAAGGTTTTTTTTATTTCAATCAAAAACGAAAAACAAATCAGCGAGAGGCGATCTTTTTTTGTGTAAGCCTTACGTTATAGCTAGCCAGCCCCCGCCCCCTCTAAGAACCAATGTTCGCACGCAGCAGCAGCGGCAGCAGAGCTAGCGTCGCCGTCACAGTCGCTGCCGCTGTCGCTGCCGTCGCTGTCGACGTCGTTGACTGTGTCCCGTTCGCCGCTGCCGTGTCGCGTCGCGTCGCGCTCTGTGTTTGAAAGGCCTAAAAAAACTCGGGTGTGTTCGTTCGGCGGCGCAGAGCAATGTGAAAGAAAATTTTTGTACAACGTTCATTTGTGCTCCGAAAAAAGATAAGAGTAAAAATAAAAGAAGAAAAAATACGTTGCAAATATACGAAAATTGATCAAGAATCTAGAGATAAGAGGCAACAACAAAAAAGAGGTAAAAGTGCTGCTAGAAAAGAAGAAGAAGCAAAAAGCAAAAGCAAAACGCAAAACGGATGGAAAAAAAATTTGTAGTTAAAGTTTGCTCTGCTCTGCAGCCACCCAGCCCGCCCCCACCCACCCACACCTTATACCCTTCGCGCACTCGTGCATGTGTGTGTGTGTGTGTGTCTCGTTTGTGTTTGTGTGTGCGTTTGCAAATACAAAAAGCAAGAAAACGAAAAATGCAAAGAAAAATTGCGTCGCGCAAAATGATTTTTTTTTTACGTTTTTTTTTTTGCCAAAATGCAATCTAATGCTCGACCGCTCGTTCCCCCCCCCACCGCTCTCTCCTCCACTCTCTCTTTCTATGTTGAAATTTCTATATATCCCCCTGCTCGCCGCGCCCTGCCTCGCCTCGCTCTTTCTCTCTCTCTCTCTCACTCGAACACTGTCACTGTGTGTGTGTGTGTGTGTGTGTGTGTGTGTGTGTGTGTGTGTCTGCGTTCCAATTCTTAAATTTTTTTCTTTGATTTTTGATTTGAAAGGAAAGCGCAGCAGACAGTGCAAAGGGGGTTTCGGGGAGGGGTAACGGTAACACAAATTTCTTTTATTTTCCCTCTGGCCTGGACACGCCCCAGAAACTCCCAACTCCCACCTCCCACGCCCCTCCATCGAAACCAAAAAATGCATCTAATTGTTTTTTTTTTCAAGTATTTTTTTCTGGTTTTGCCCCAACAATAAAATTACAAGAAAACAAAATTCAAACCAAAAATGTGTGCAAAAAAAATGACGTGAAAAAATTGCGAAAATTTCAACTGAATCAAAATTGAAAGGATTTTCTGAATCGTATGGATTTTCCTCAACAACGCCCTCCCACTCCTCCAGGACCATCCGCCGGGAACCACAAACTTGGTTTCCGTTTTTGGGTAAGTAACGAAATCTTTTGAAGAAAACGAAAGGCTCCTCCTTGGAGGAGAGCGATCTCACATTTTCAAGGGTTGTGCTTCTTTGGGGGTGGAATTTCAATGGGTTCCTGGGGTATGCAAGGGGGCGAGGGGTTCATCAAATCTCCAATCCAATAAGTGGTCTTGTTTCGGTTCACCTAATGATCTTTTATAAAGAAAAAACAAAGTTGAAAGTGTGCTGGATGGGATGGTAAATTGATCTTTTGCCCAGATCAAGCCAGTGAAACATTCATAGAGATGAGATGGGATTGGTTCTTAAGGTTATATCATTCTTCATTCCTCATATCATTCTGTAAACTTCTATGAACATCGCTGCATGGGTTGGATTTTCTTTCGAATCAAGTTACCGATACCGGAGAATGCCTTTCGATGGGTTGGATTCTTAAGGATATTTCATTCTTCAGTCTTCATATCTTCATTCTTCAAATCTTCATTCTATAAACTCGAATGGAAATTAGATGAAAATCGCTGCATGGATTGGATTTTCATTCGAATGAAGATACCGATACCGAAGAATGCCTTTCGATGGGTTGGATTCTCAAGGATATATCATTCTTCAGTCTTCATTCTTCATTCTATAAACTCGAATGGAACTTAGATGAAAATCGCTAGTAATTACTACAGCAAGTGTGGAAATGAAATCCCAAATCTTCATGGATGGGATTTTCATTCGAACCAAGTTACCGATACCGGAGAATGCCTCATAGAGATGAGATGGTTGAGGTTCTTGAGGATATATCATGCCTCATAGAGATGAGATGGGATTGGTTCTTGAGGATATATCATAGCCTCATAGAGATGAGATGGTTGAGGTTCTTGAGGATATATCATGCCTCATAGAGATGAGATGGTTGAGGTTCTTGAGGATATATCATAGCCTCATAGAGATGAGATGGTTGAGGTTCTTGAGGATATATCATGCCTCATATCTTCATTCCGTAAAATCGAATGGAAATGAAATCCGCATGGATGGGATTTTCTTTCGAATACCGGAGAATGCCTTTCGATGCTTCCTCGATTCGATTCTGAAGGATTCAAGTTGATTCGAACTTCGAAAGAGATAGAAAGAGATGGCAACAGGATCTGCTGTACTCCTCTCAAATGTTGTGATTCAAAATCTTGCGGAGAATGTTAGTTCGAGTGCTGATTCCGTCCGTATCTTATCTGCATATCTATATGTGTGCACACATATTTTTTTTATAGATATTTTAAGAGGCTTTCGAGTTGTGCCCCATGTCCTTCCCGTGCCACACACACACACACACACACACAACTAGACGCGTTGCAAGTGTACATTTCCGTAATCCTCAACTCGTTAATGGGATTATAAGCCGTCGTCGTGTGTTTTTTATGCAACATTAATATGCAAACGCGCACACACCCACACACACACCCACACACACACGCATTCTTTGCTTTGGATTTTGATGCGGAATATTATATCAAAAAATGTGTCTCTGTGGCATGTGGCATCATCGTATTAGGGGTGGGGGGGATCAGTGCATAGGCTGGGTGGGGGTGGCTATCATTCCTTTCCAGCGCAGCTTCGCCTGTGGCTCACGTGTAGAAGGAGCTCTGGTACGTGGGCGGTGGATTGGGTGGGCGGATTGGGTGGGTGGCTCTGGGTGGGTGGCTCTGGGTGGTGGTGCAATCATCAGCTTTCGCTGGAACTGCTCGGTGGGTGGCTCTGGGTGGTTGCTTCGTGCAGTCATCGTGTCACAGATGTCATTCGTGGATTCGCGGGATGGATTGTAGGGATTCTCAGCGGCTGAGCCATCGAGGAGCACTTTCCACTTTCCACTGCATTTTCAGTTCGGAACTGAACCTCAAAGTGCTTGGACGTGGAAAAGTTGATAATCGCTCAAATAAAAACACAAATGAAATCCAAATCCAAATAAACATTCCAAAAGGAGGCCAGAGGACACTCCAACAAGTGCTAAAAACAAAAACATTCCTTTCATGTCAATCCCAAATCGCAAAGAGATTCAATCGAAAACCAATCGAAAAAAGAACCAATTTAAAACCAATCGAAAACCAATCGAAAACCAATTGAAAACCAATCGAAAACCAATCGAAAACCAATCGAAAACCAATTGAAAACCAATCGAAAACCAATCGAAAACCAATTGAAAACCAATCGAAAACCAATTGAAAACCAATCGAAAACCAATCGAAAACCAATCGAACACCAATCGAAAACCAATCGAAAAAAGAACCAATTTAAAACCAATCGAAAACCAATCGAAAACCAATTGAAAACCAATCGAAAACCAATCGAAAACCAATCGAAAACCAATCGAAAACCAATTGAAAACCAATCGAAAACCAATTGAAAACCAATCGAAAACCAATCGAAAACCAATCGAACACCAATCGAAAACCAATCGAAAAAAGAACCAATTTAAAACCAATCGAAAACCAATCGAAAAAAGAACCAATTGAAAACCAATCGAAAACCAATCGAAAACCAATCGAAAACCAATTGAAAACCAATCGAAAACCAATCGAAAACCAATCGAAAAAAGAACCAATTTAAAACCAATCGAAAACCAATCGAAAACCAATCGAAAAAAGAACCAATTGAAAACCAATTGAAAACCAATCGAAAACCAATCGAAAACCAATTGAAAACCAATCGAAAACCAATCGAAAACCAATCGAAAACCAATCGAAAACCAATTGAAAACCAATCGAAAACCAATCGAAAACCAATCGAAAACCAATCGAAAAAAGAACCAATTTAAAACCAATCGAAAACCAATCGAAAACCAATCGAAAAAAGAACCAATTGAAAACCAATCGAAAACCAATCGAAAACCAATCGAAAACCAATCGAAAACCAATCGAAAACCAATCGAAAACCAATCGAAAACCAATCGAACACCAATCGATAACCAATCGAAAACCAATCGAAAACCAATCGAAAAAAGAACCAATTGAAAACCAATTGAAAACCAATCGAAAACCAATTAAAAACCAATCGAAAACCAATCGAAAAAGAACCAATTGAAAACCAATTGAAAACCAATCGAAGACCAAACGGATTCCAATGGATTCGGATCGAATGGTTTAGTTTATTGAATCCTGTAAGTGATCCAAGGGATCCAAGGGATCCTTTGAATTCCAGGAATTCCATGGGAAAACTATACCAAACTATAATCAAAGTTTCCAACAGGAATATCGTATAGAAAAGTGCGATCTTTCGGGGACTTTTGGTGGGGCTTTCAAGGATTCTTGAGCAGTTTTTAACCGGATTATGTCGTGATATTCCGTTGTTATTTTTGAGGTTATCTTTGGGGACATTATTGGAATATAACCCGCAGTGGAATGGAATGGATGGAAGTGAATTTCTCATCAAATTTGCTCGCTTAAAACTTGAGATTGAAAGATTGAGGAGGGATGTGGAATCCTCTCTATATCGGGCAATTCTTTACCTTTTTTTCGCCACTTTGGGATTCTGTAATTCGTAGCCCGTTACATTCCATGCCACATACCACATTCCATGTTCCATTCCATTCCATTCCTACACAGAAGAATGATTCCAATCTAATTTCCATTTGGTTTTATTTTATAGGTAGGTATATTTTTTTTTTTTGTTTTTCTTAACTGAACGCGTGCGGCCCCCATCGTGGCGCCAAAAATATCTATCCCCCCCCCCCCCCCCCCCCCCTCTCGCTCTCGCTCTTCTCTTGCCTGTTGCTCTTCTTCTTCTCCTCTGCTGTGATCTGCTGTGATATTTCAAGTTCTCTTTCGTCTCTCTCTCTCTCTCTCTCTCTCTATATACAGCATATATTTCCATACATTTTTTGTGCTTTTTTTTGTTGTTTTTTGTTTTCTGTATTTTTTTATTTGTATTTATTTAGAGCTTCTTTTGGCCCTGCTTTTACCCGTTTCCCGCCGCTAATTAGCATTTAAATTATGCAAATATTACTTTTTCTGCTCTGTCTCTCTCTCTCTCGCTCTCTCTCTCTCTCTGTCTCTCTCTCGCTCTCTCTCTCTCTCTCTCTCTCTGTCTTTCGTGGTGACGTTTATTCCCCACATTTCTTTGTCTCTTCGCTTCTTTTTTTTGTATATTTTAAGGGTTTACGTGGCCTTTTCCTGGGGATAGACCGAATACGAGTCTTATGATGGCGAGTGAGCCGGGGGTTGGCTGGGAATTTGTAGAATGCTGTGCTCCTGTTGGATTCTGCCCTTTTCCAACCCACAGTTTTCCAATATTCCGATGATAATATTCTGTTCTATTAATACATATATGTATCTCAATATCTGATAATCTCTATAGTCCCAAGGGGGAGGGGGGGGGGGGGGGGGGTCTCTTCTTGGCTTTGAGAGAATTTTGAAAGAGTTTGTCGGGCTTTCTGCTCTTCAAGTGGTTTCGTTTTCATTCCACTTTGATGTCAGTTTTCCATCAAGTTTTCCCTTTAATTGGGGGATTTTCAGGGGGGGTTTCAAAATACTCAAAAATATATTCCGAAACGGAACGAAACGGAACGGAACGGAATCAGGTTATTCTTTGAAGAGGGGTATCGCATAGTCGGCAGTGCCCTGCCCGCCTTTTGCCTTGCTTTTGCCCTTCCGTTTGGATACCCTCTTCTTCTTCTTCTTCTTCTTCTTCTGTCTTTACGGGTTGTTTTTTTTTTTTTTGTTCTTTTTTTGGGCCGCACGTAGAATTTCTTGTTGAACCGGTTCTTTGGCAGAGGCAGAGGCACACACACACACAGGCGACACACACACACACACACACACGTCACTCCATCCCCCTCCTCCTCCTCCTCCTCCACATCCGCGACTGTGTGCTGTGTGCCCCTGGCCATGGTTTTTTTTTTTTTCTTTTTTAATTTATTTATCTGTTATTTGCCTTTTATTTTTGTTTCTTCTGCTGCTGCTGCTGCTGTTGCTTTTGCTGTCATTCTTTCTTTCTTTCTTTCTTTCTTCTGTTTTTTTGTTGTTGTTTCTTTCATTTAAATGCAATCGCAGGCCGCATATTGATTTTTACTTTTCCAGAATAAGGAAAAGGCAGAAGAAAACAAGCGTAAAACGTGAACCAAAAAGGCAAAAAAGAAATACGCAAAAAAAAACACACATTTTAAATTTGAGTGAAGTTTTGCAACGTTGCTTCCCGCGCAGGGAGACGGATGAGTTGTGTGGGTATGGGACTCTATGGGGCTGGCTATAGGGAGGCTGAAGATCAGAAAGCCAGAAGAAGTCCTTGGAGAGCAGGAAAATGTCCTCCCGAACACCAGAACTTAAAGTATTACCAAGAGGAAATACTAGCCAGAAATCAGGGACTTTCAGACTTGCAGAATATTTCCCCTCGCGAAGGAATCCGCAGGACGCAGGAGGGATGAAAGGAGGGATGGGATTACCATTTGTGTTCTTCTGCAGGAGAAACACATCCAGAATCTAGATTTTGGGTCTCCAAGAATTGTGTATGAATTAGTTGAATGTTTAATGTTTTTTTTGGATCCCCAAAGGACCTGTAACCAGTTTTGGGCAAAACTGAATGAGAGACAGCAAGGACAATCAGGGATAAGCGGGGAAAATCAGGGACAATCAGGGACAATCAGGGATAAGCAGGGATAGAGGTTAGATAACCCCGAATCAGGGATAAAACAAGTCAAACATTCGATATTCAGTATTTTCAATTGTTTCTATTTTTATTTGTGATTTATCTGATTTATGTGATGTGTTTTATGGAAATTGTAATTTCATTCTTTATTCAGAATTTCACTATAATGATATAATATAATATAATATAATATAATATAATATAATATAATATAATATAATATAATATAATATAATATAATCAAACAACGCTGGAAAATATGGGAAAAATTTAATAGTTCCGCCACACTTTCATTTATTATAAAATGATAGTCAGAGCCTTTGGGGGGTTCTGTCTATAGAGGTTCTATAGAGAGGTTCTATTATAAATATTTACAAATTTGTACACCATTTGATTCCCTGGAAAGTAGTTCCAGAGCTCTTCTCTGATGATAAAATAAGGAATGGAAAAGCCAAAAGCCGAAAGCCGAAAGCCTCTTGGTAGAAGAAATTATCCCCGTATCCCTGGGAGACCCCGGGAAGGCAAGGCAAGGCAAGGGGAGGGAAGGGAAGGGGAAGGGGAAGGAGATGCAGTTTGCCTTCCTTCCTTTTCAGGACCCCCTCCCACTCCCCTGCTGCCCCACTCCTCTAATTGGCTTAAGTCCCAGCTGCAGCTTCTGTTTTTGCATTTTGTGGCAACAGAAATTGAAAGCATTTCATATTTTGCTGCCACTGTTGCAGCTGGGCCTCCGCCTCCATGAATTGGTTTTTGATTCCTCAATTTTTGGAAATGGAATGCAAATTCCAGAGACACCAGAAAAAGAAAGCCCAGCATATCCCTACAGATGATGGGAGGAGGAGGAGGACAAGCAGGAGGAGGAGGCTGTGACATGGCATTCTGTTTGTGTCTCTGTGTGTGTGTGTGTGTGTGGCAGAAAGGGGGAACGGAATGGGAATGGGTATGGGAATGGGAATGCCTGAAACTGTCACTTGACATTTTAATGGAATTTTTATGTTTTTGCTAAAGCTGCAGCACGGGGCAGCAGCACGGGGCAGCAGCACGGGGCAGCAGCAACAATGAAAGGAAACCAGTGGAGGGGAGGGGAGGGGAGGGAGATGCCTCTCATAAATGGATTTTCCTTGAACTAAAAGCTGGGAATGTTTTTCGGGTTTTTCCAACTAAAAACTATTGCGTAAATATCTCTGTTTTATCGGGGAAAACTAACGGATTTTCGGATCCTCGAATTCCCTGGAATGATCCGATTCCAGTTCTGCTACATTCCTTTTTCTCCCTGTTGCATGTTGCACCCCCTGTCCGATATACCCCCTGGCACGATTAATGGGTAGCCGAGAGAATGCCACTTAAGGCACAGAGATACAGAGAGATGGGGCAAGGAATGGGAGGAGAGAGAGAGAATGAGAGCAAAAGTCAAATCAAAAGTTCGATATTCCATAATAATTCCATGATTTTTCTCTAATATTTTTCTCGTTCTCGGCACCGCAACGTCTGAATATGGAGCAGATTCCACTCGTTCCTCGTTCCATTTCGTGTGTTCTCCTGGGTGGCAAGGGGGGGAAGGGGGGCGGGAACATGTGAAAGTAATTTCAAAAGCGAATTCCTTGCCTTTTTTCGGGTCTTATCTCTTGAAAGTTTCTTATCGCCTCGCCCCCTGATACCCTGCCCTGTCTCTCACTATCTCTCTCTCTCTCTCTCTCTCTCTCTCTCTCTCTTGTGTCGCATTGTTTCTCACCCTCTCCTCCTCTCATTCTTGGAATGTTCTTGAACCTGAAAAACGTTTCTGTACTGGAAATATTATTTAAAGAATTTCAGAGTGGAAAACCCTATAAAAGCAAACAAAATCTCAGGATAAATCTCTAAAGGAATATCTCTAGGAATTACTTTAGAGTAAAGTTTGGATCTATCACTTTTGGAATCGAGTTTTTCGTATTTGTTTTTCCTGAAGCTTGAAATTCTAGTCGTTAAGGGAAAAAGGAATTCGCAGAAATTCCACATAAACGAAGGGAAATTTAATCTCCAGAAGGTACAGCGCCTGCTCTGGACTTTATTTTGATGATATTTGATTCGATCGAACAACAGAGAGGCAGAAGGACAGAAGGAGAGAGCAAGAGGCATGTTGTTGTGGCAAATGGAATTGCAATACTTTTGCAATGGTTTTAGTTTTCTTCTGAGTTAACGTTTAATTGGTTATGCAATACAAATAAATACCGAATGGGGGTATAAAATGGAGTGGTTTTCGGAGGGAGGGGTGGGGGTTTGCTGCTGGTTTGGGGGTGTAAATCAAAGATTGGCATATGAAATGAAGGAAAAGCCTCCGCCTCAGAGACAGAAAGAAAAACCTTCTTCTTCTATGCTTTTCCCAGAGATATTTCATAGAAGAGAAGCAGAGAAGATCTTCCTGAAGACGAGAGAGATTTCCTCTCGAGAGGAGTCCTTCCTTGGTAGAGTCCTCCCAGGATTATCTTGGGTACATCTTGGCTTCCATTGGAACGACTTTTGCTTTTATGTATCTATGTGTGTGTGTGTGCACCACAGTGGAATGCAATTAGTGCAAACCACCCCAAACCACCCCTTTAGCTTACTACCAGGGGCTGGGGCTGGGGGTGGTATGTAGTCTTAGAACCACATGTGCTGCGGTATGTTGTTGCAGGGGCAGCCAGGCACTGTTGCATATTTTGATGGATGCCTGACCGAAAGGCCAGATGTTGCAGTACAGCGAGAGAGCGAGAGAGAGAGAGCGATAGAGAGAGAGAGAGAGAGAGAGCGAGATAGGGTAATGCGGAATGGGTGGCGGGGGAGGGATGTAAGCAAAAACCAAAAACCTACGATACATTTTGTGTGTTTTTTTTAGCTTTTTCTGTTTTCATCTGGCAAACACGTTTTTCTCGTGCAATGAAAAGGCAACAAAAACTACAGTAAAAGGCCGATAAAGCACACGCACTGGCACACACACACACACACACACACACACCAACATACAGCATTTGATGGGGGGGGGGGGGGGGGGGGGGCAGGCAGCACTAAATTAAAGCTCAAACAAAAAATCAATACTTTAACCAAAAAAAAAAACAAAACCCCAAAAGCCAACAGAGAATAAGAGCAGCAGAGGCAGAGCAGAGACAGAGACAGAGCAGAGACAGAGCAGAGACAGAGCAGAGGCAGAGCAGAGACAGAGCAGAGACAGAGCAGAGGCTGGCAGCAGCTGTGAAGCAGAATCAGCGACAGCGACAGCGACTTAGGGACAGAGCCTGGGCAGAGAGGAGTCCTGGTCCTGGCGCAGTCGAGGCCCGAGACGAGAGCCGGTCTTTGCAGGCCTTGGGCAGAGGCTCAGCAGAGGCTCAGCAGAGGCAGAGGCAGCGCGGTGCGGAGCGGCGCTTATCTCAAATAAATTGCTTTCGGCCTACTCGTGATTTTGTTTTTTTTCCTCCACATTTTTCTCATTTCGATTTCGTCGTCGCTTTGGCTCTTTGTCTCTGTGTGTGTGTGTGTGTGTGTGTGTTTGTGTGTGTGTACACATTTCTGGCTCCCACAACGCACCGCAGCAGCAGCAGACCGACCCCCCTCCTCACGCCCCTCCTACACAGCTGTGTGAACCTCTCCTGACGCCCACACGCACACAAGCGTACATACGTATATACATACATACATATGTGTGTATGTATGTGTGCATGCGCCTGCTTCTGCTATTTATATGTTCATGTATAGATGTGTGTATGTTTTATGCTCCACAATTATTATTATTATTATATCTGTGCCTCTGTCTCTCTCTCTCTCTCTCACTCACTCGTACTCGCGTGCATTACGTGTCGGCTCTTCCTCCCTTTTTATCTATAGGTCTCCCACTCTGCATTACCATAACCTCTCTTCTCTCTGCTCTCCTCGTCGCACCCACTCCGCAAACTCTCCCACAATGTTGCTGCTGCTGCTCCACCTCCAACCTCCAACCTCCACTCCCACCCAACCCAACCCATCCATCCATCCATCCATCCCTTCATGTGCTGCTGTTCTCCTTTTTGCTTCTACCTTTTAAATTTTTTGGGTTTTTTTCTTCTTCTTCTTGTTGTTGTTGTTGCTGTTGTTGTACGTGTTTCACCTTGCGCGCCGTGTTTTATTGCTTTTGCTGCTGCTGCTGCTGCTGCTGCGTTTTACTCGTTCGACTCGTTTCTGCCTTACTCTCGCACACACACACACACACTGGCGCATGAATGACCCTATCTATCTCGCTCTGGCCTGGCTGGGGAATTTTTGTGTGCACGTCACTATGCGCGCTGGTTCGAACGACCGAACGACCGAACGACCGACCGACCGAACGTCAGTCTGTCGTGTCAGGCACGATTTACGTCGTACGGTCGGCCGGCCGGTCGGTCGTTCGGTCGTTCGTTTTAGACACGTTGTATGTCGTTCGGTCGCTCGGTCGCTCGGTCGTTCGGTCGTTCAGTCATTCCTTCTGTCGCTTTTGTTGTTGTTCGTTTCGTTTCGTTTCGTTTTATGACGTTGCCAGTTTTGTGTCTGCCTGCGTCCAACCATACATACATACATACATGTATGGCCAGCGTGCATGTGTGTGTGCGGTATGGTATTCAGTTGCCAACGGCGCTGCCGCTGCTGCCTTCTTGCACTTGCTGTTGCGTCACCCGCACACACTAGCACACTTACACACACACAAACAGCAACACCAACACGAAGCAGAGACCAAACATGAAACGATGTCTGCCCGCTGCCTCCCCACTGCCCTGCCTCCTGGCCTGTCCTTTGTACATTCATTCATACATATGTATAATAAATGGCGTGTATATACATATGTACATATGTAAATGCATGTGTGTGTGTGTTTGTGTGTTGAAGTTCCCGCTTTTGTTGTTTTCTCTCTGCTTCTGCCTGAACCTCCCCTCCTCCTCCTTCCATCGCACTGCCAATGCTTGTCCTCTATCTCACTCTCTCGATGGCACTCCATTACTGCTTGCTTTTGCCTTCTTTCTCGCTCGAGCTCCTCTGGTGTGGTGTGTGGTGTGTGGTGTGCAGCCTTCTCCCTCTCTCATTCAGGCTTCGCTTCGCATTGCTTTTGTCTTCTGCTTCTTCTTCTTCTTGTTTTGTTGCTGCTTCGAGAGTTGGTTGTTGTTTTGGATACCCTTCCTTCTGCGATAGCGATAGAGTATGATTACTTTGCGATGCAGTTTGCCAAGCAGAAAGAGAGGGAGGGAGGCAGCTGTCAGCTGTTCTTCTCTCTCCTACATGCATTTCATATTTCACTCATGAACAGACAAAAGCCATCACAAAGCATCGGCACTGTGATTTCAAGGGTATCAAATCATCGTGGCGACGTAGCTCCAGTTTTCTTTCCCGTTTTTTTATGGCATTATTATTATAATGCTGTGGACGCCGGCATCGCTGCCCGCTGCCCGCCCGCTGCCCCTGTGCTTTGCTTGTTTCGTTTTTTGTAAGCCTCTTTTCGTCGTCTGCTGTCGCTGCTGCCTTTTATTGTTGTGTTCGTGTGTGTGTGTGTGTGTGTGTGTGTGTTGTTATTTTTATTAATTTGTTTTGCGCTGGGTCTGTTTCTGCCTCTGCTGCTGCTGCATTTTGCTCTGTGTGAAATTTGGCAACAGCGCGCCTCTGCTCTGCTTATTTTTGCTGCTGCCTTTAATCTTACGCGTGCTTAAGTTTTTTTCTCCCCTCCCCTCCCCCGCCTCCTTTCTCCTGTGGCTTTGCGCTCTCTGTCTCTGTCTCTCTCTCTCGCCCATGTCTTTGTATTGAAAATGGGCAACGTTGCTGTGCTCTGTGCTGTCTGCTGCTTCTGTGTATTTTTATTGCCTGCTCTCTCTGCCAACGTCGCTGCCATGCTTGGCTGAGTTTTTCCACTCCATCTCCTTCTTGCCTCCCTCGCCATCTCTCTCTCTCTCTCTGTCTTCCACACACCACCACACCACGTTTCAGTGAACGTTTCCTCTGCTGCTATCTCTTCTTCTTTGCTTTTGCTGATTCTTCTACTTTTAGCTTTTATTTGTTTTTTTTTTTCTTTCTGCTTTTTGCTTGTTTGTGGAATTCCGTGCTTAATTTTCGGTTTGGTTCGTTCCCTCTCTTTCTGTGTGGGTCTCTGTCTCTCTCTCCCTCTCTTTCTATCTATTTGTATGTGTTTCATGTGTGTTTTTCGCTTAAATTTAATTCAATTTCTGTTTAATTTTCATAGTGAGAATTTAATTTACTATTTGCTGTTGCCTTTTGTGTTGCCACTTTTGTTGCGTGTTTTTCACCTCTCCCTCCGTCTCTCTCTCCGTCTCTCTCTCTCTCTGTGCCCTCCTCTCTCTTTGTTGTATTCCTTTGCGGCTCTGCAGTTTAATTGCTTTCATTAAAAACAAAATAAAGTTGCAAAAATGTTGCAGCACTGAAAAACATGTGGTCTATGGACCATGCGCTGTTGCCGCTTTTCCTGCGCTGCGCTGCGCTGCGCTGCTCTGCTGCTTCGACTCCATTGTAAGTGGTGTGGTGCGGTGTGGTGTGCCGCGCCGTTGCCAATCTTCTTCATTGCCCGGTACGTTGTCGCTTCTGCTGCTGCTGCTGCTGCTGCCGCCGCTGTCGTTGCCCGTGGTGAATGCGCGTTGCGCAGTTGCCGCTTTTCACTCGCCTATTGAATTTAATACATACATATATATATGTGTGTGTGTGTGTGCATGTGTGTTTGTATTAGTGCCTTAGAAATGCCATCTTCATCGAAATTGATAGATGGATGGATGAGTGGGTGAAAATTATTGATGGGCAAGAGAAGAAAATGCCACTCTTTCTCCTCTGCGCGGGGTGTGGTGTGGTGTGGAGGAGGCAGTACAGTGGTCGCTCTGCTACCAGATATGAACATGTAGCAGCCGCTCAAAGCCTAAAAAGAAGAATAATCTAAGAATAACCATAGGAATTCCAGTCTACAGTGAAATATCCACAGCTCGAGGCCGCCACTTTGAGTGCTTCTAGTGCTTTAACTTGCATTGCAAATGGACTGTAGAATGGAAGTTTACTGTTTACTGACCCCTCGGTGGGTGTCAAGGGTTAAGATTACTGTATGGGGTGTAGTTAACCCCATTTATAATGGTCGATCTTAGGTCTTCCTTTTGGGTGGTACCTACCACTCGTACATATATGTATGTGTGTACATTCGGGTTTCGGGTTCCGTGACCGCAGTATCTGTATCTAACCTTAATGGGACGCTCAAAAAGCCTTCAAAAGCTGTAAGCTGTAAGCTGTAACCCCTTCCTGCTGCAACCCCTTCCTGCTGCAACCCCAGCACACCACCCACCCTCCCCCAAGCCATAGCCCAATCAATGACTGAAAGATAGTGTGCGCCGACTGCACTTGAGACCAGTCTGGGGGCGACGACATTATCTATTCGATTATTTATGGCCCTTATCGATTTTCTAATCAACATTTTATCGATTGAATGTGTGTTTATTTTTGCATCGAACTAATCTCTTTCTCTCTCTCTCTCTCTCTGTCTTTTTCTTTCTATTTGCAGGTCTCTAAAACGTGCGACGAAGAGGTGGAGCAGGCGGAGGTGGAGGTGGAGGCGGAGGTGGAGGTGGGGGAGCCGTTAACTTTTTTGTTTTTGTGTGTGTGTGTGCGCGCTGTTTGTGTTTTTTGTTGTTGTTTTGTTTCTTTTTTTTTTTGCTCTGTCGATAAGTGTGCGATAACGATTAAAAGAGAAAAGGACAGCGCACAGCGGCAACACACAACAGCGACGGCAAATACGTGAATGCGTAATGAAAAAGTGTTCAAAAGTTGTTAATTAATGGAAAAAATACACACATACATACATATGTACATATGTACAAATATAAAGGGTTTTTAGATCGCAAATACGCAATTTCGTGGCCCGTCCGTTCGTCCGTCCGTTCGTTCGTGCGGCGGCATTTCGCGTCGTGTGGAGGATTTATTAACCGTTTTCTGACACGATCGAACACGCATCTGTACACACACACACACACACGCACACATGCGGTCATGCATGCATGTCACTCTGCATCATTTTTTTTGTATCGCTTGATTATTTGTTAATTTTCCCCGCCGAATCGAAATCGAAAAAAGTGTTAAAAATTGGGCCAATAACTGACATTTCAGTCCGTTTGTTTTTCTTTTTTCAAGTGAGAAAACAAAAACGTGTACAAAAGAGTGAGCTAGAGAGAGAGAGAAGGAGTAAGAGTGAGCGGGCGACGTTGCCGCTTTTCACTAAACACGTTTTTCATCCCCGTTCCGTTCTATTGCAGCAGTGTGTTTTTGTGTAAATAGATAAAAAGCTAAAGCTAAAGCATGATGAAAGATCTATAAGACAGATCTATAAAAATTACAAAACAAAAATCTATATATATTCAAGAATACCTGTAAAATAACAAGGAAATCCCTTATTCAAAAAAATAGTTGCGGAAAAAGCATAAAAAACAAACAAGTGGCAACAACAACGGGCGCAAGATGCCTGTGCAATAGCCATGTGCCTGGGCGAATGTTGTTGCCGGTTGCAACAACAAAACAGAAAACAACGACAGCACCAACAACAACAACAACAACAACAGTAGCAGCAGCAGCAGCAGCAGCAGCAGAACAGAACCCGCAACAACACCAACAACCACTTCAGTGTTGAAAAACGACAGAGAAAAGAGAAAAGAAGCAAACCAACACCCCAAAACCGTAACATCAAAAGTGAAGTTTTTTCTACAAAAATTGATAAATATTTTTTTTGAGAGTGTATTTCTCTGTCTCTGTGTGTGTGAGTGCGTGTGTGGGAGTCAGCTTGTGTGTGTGTGTTTGTGTGTGCGGTGCGGTGCGTCTGTTGGGAGAGTGAGAATGTGGCAGTGCAATGCTGTTGAGCAGCTCCCAAATAATTACAACACGATAATCATCAACAACAGCAGCAAGAACACGTTCAACAACACGAAGAAATCGTTCAACAACAGCCAGAATAGGTTCAACAACTTGAAACACACCAAGAGTACGTTCAACAACGGCAAGAAAAGCTTCAACAACACCAATCCCATCTAAGCAGCACAACAACAAGAGTGTTTGAAGCCAAAAAAAAGAGTTCGGCATGAAATGGAAGCAGCTATACGCTCCTCTTCAGTGCAGGTCGGTGCTCCGCCGCCCACAAATAACACCACAAACGGTGCACAGCAGCAGCAGCAGCAGCAGCAGCAGCAACTTCAACAGCAGCAGCAGCAGCAGCAACACCAACAGCAGCAACAACAACAACACCAGCAACACCAACAACACCAACATCAGCTTCAACAACAGCATCAGCAACACCAACAGCAGCAGCAGCAGCAGCACCAACAACACCAACAGCAGCAACACCACCAGCACCAGCAGCAGCAACAGCAACAGCAACAACTTCATCATCATCATCAGCAGCAACAGCAGCAGCAGCAGCAACAACGTGTTGCAAGCAGTAGTCTGCAACACCAGCAACAGCAACAGCAACAGCAACATGATAATGGACCAACGTCCCATCATTTGCATCAATCATCAGCCTCCAATCAGCAGCAGCAACAAAGTAAAGCAGTGCAACAGCAACAGCAACACCAACAACAACAACACCAAAAGCAGCAACACCAACAGCAACAACAGCAGGCTGCCAATATGTCCGCGTATCAGCAGCGTCTGCCAGCCGGTGCATCATCGATTCACAGGTGAGAAGAGAAACTATCATGCAGCAATCATGCTGCCCCATGCACCCAAGCCCCCAGTCCCCAGTTCCCAGTTCCCAGCCCCCAGCCCCATGCATATTCATTCCGTATTTCCGCAGCCGAAGCTCATTTCCTGTTTGCATTGTCGCTGTCTCTCTCTCTGAGAGGAGCTTTTCCGATAAGTTGTCATTCAGGCCCCTGTTCCCTGTTTCCTCTTCAATCGTGCGGCTGCCAGATACCAGATACGCCACCCAGAACTTTCTTTACAACCGAAAAACTTGAAACAAAATAGAAGAAGCGCTGTAGAGATTCTCCCTTTGAAAAGCGAAAGCAGTCTTTGCAGATCTTGAAAGATCTCTGAAGAATGAATGTTGAAATGTATCTGCAGATACAAACAGATACACACATGTATGTATGTATGTATGTATGTACCTACATATGCGTATAAACTGTTGAGGAGTGATTTTTCTAGTATTTTTTTGGAATTAAATTGTTTTCAACACCAACAACAGCCAGGCAGATGGCGCTGTTGTCCAGTGGAATAGTGTGAGTCATTCCAGTCCATTCCCTAAGAAAAGAGTGAGAAGAGAGCAGAGAGGGAAAGGGATAGATACATAGATAGATGGCAAAAAGATTTGCCATGCGGAAAACGAAACACAAACAACGCAAAAAACAAAAAACGATGGAGGGAGAAGATAAAGAGGAACGATAATGATGATGAGGCTCATGTTGTTTTTTTGTTGGTGTTGTTTGTTTTGCGGTTAGAGACGAATACAGAAAGACGGAAAGACGGAAAGAGAGAAAGAGGGAGCGAGAGAGGTGGCATAACACTTGAGAAGACAATCAAAAGAGAGAGAGAGGCAGAGAGGCAGAGACGACGTACGTTCTCTCAAGTGAAAAACACTCGTAATTATACCGTAATTTGACACTATTGACCTGCCACAACGATAACCGTAAGGAATAGGCTACCGTTGTGGCAGCTGCAACCCCCTACACCTCTCTCTCTCTATCTCTGTCTCTGTCTCTATCTCTATCTGATTCTCTCTCCCGTCTTGAATGACAGCAATTAGAGACAGTGAAATGTCCGAGAGGCAACAACAACATCAACAACAGATGACCGCAAAACAAGTATCAACAGAGAGAGTGGGACAGGGACAGGGAGTGGGAGAGCGAGGAGTGGGAGGGAGTGTGGAGTGTCCATTACCCATTACATGGACAAAGGACACAGGGTATACCCTATGTATACCCTATGTATATGAACATCTTCAAGGTCCTTGAAGCTATAGCTGTAGTCTATAAGATCTCATCTATCCATTGTTGAAGATATCTTGAATAAGATACCGTTGTTGCCAGTTGCCAGTTGCAACAATCTTGCAACCTTTCAATCGGCGATGGACATGCACATCCTCTGCCTGGTACTCCTCCCATCCATCGGTGGCCACCCACTTCCTTCCTGGGATTGCTTCATTTTCTGATTCGATGACGGGAAAAACAGTGGGCCTATCGGAAGAAAACTTCGAGAAATAACAAACGAATACATGCCACTCAGTTCTCAGTTTCTCGATTAATCGATTACAAATCGGCCTCATAATCGATATCGTAATAGAAATTGAAAAGATTTCCAACGTTTCCATTTGTCCCAGGGTGCAGGGTGCAGGGTACAGGGTACAGGGTACAGGGTACAGGGTGCAGGGTACAGGGTGCAGGGTGCAGGGTACAGGGTACAGGGTGCAGGGTGCGGGGTGCTTCTATTTTCTATTATCCATAAATGCCACTCCATTGTCCTCATTTTAATCAAAAATTGATTCGAATCGTTCATTTGTGAAGAACAGAACTGAGTGATGGAGAGGGAATTCCTTGGACTAATTGAACTTTGATTGGACTCTCTCTCTCTCTCTCTCTCTCTCTCTGTGGTTCTCTTTGGCACTATTCCATTCCATTCCATTCCATTCCATTCCATTTGGTTTGGTTTGGTTTGAGTATTTGTCAAGACATTCATTGATCATCCATGGACCCAGCCCCCCCATACATATGTACATACATATGTGCGTGTGTGTGTGTGTGTGCATATTGAGAGCAATTAAAGTTGATTATTGTAAAAATGCGAGGAGCCATCTGTTGGTTGGTGAAAACAATAACTAATTGGTGGTTCTTTTTGTTCTGGTTTCGGTTTCATTGCAAGGGAAGGGAAAACCAAAACAGATTTCAGACTTCAGGGAATTCTTTCGATAGATGATTATTTCCTATTGCTATTGGTATTGCCTCAATCTTCTCTCTCCTTTCTGCACACACTCGCTCTCGTATACTCAGAGACTGCAGAGATGCATCCACATTTTTAATCGCTTTCGAACGGTCAAGGTTGCAAAATATTTAATGAGTCGAACGCGACAGCGACAGCGACGCTCGCTATCAGCTGCGGCTGCTAGTAGAGAGAGAGAGAAAAGACGAGGAAGAGGAGAAAGAGCAAAGCACAGAGCGGTGCGGTGCGGTGCGGTGCGGTGCGGTGGGGGAAGCAAATCAGTGCTGTCGACGTCGACAGCGGCGCTGCCTCCGTCATTTATTGTTTATCGACCCCCGGCATTTGCTATATGAACAGTTATTTTATGCCTGACTGTGTGTGGTGTGTGTGTTTGTGTCACTGTCACATTGATATACAGGGTATATCCATCTCCCACTGCCACTCCCACACTCCCACTCCCACACTCCCACTCCACAGCAGTAGCTGTAACTGTAACTGTAACTGCGCGCCTATCTGGGGTTTAACCCTAGAATGGCCCCAGTCACGCGACAAATGAAAATAGAAACAGGAGACCCCCCCACCACCCCCACCCCCTCCCACCTAAAAAGAGAGCTAGAAATAGAAATCTATAGACATGGGTACATCGATGATGGATCTGTTGGATCATTGGGTAGTACATGGGAAAACATTTGTTGAACAAATTTCCCTTAAACGAGCGGACCAACTTGAATCAATGTCATGAATTACCAAGAAATTGGCATGTAGTAAGATATGTAAGCCAACAGGTTCCAAGGGATCCAATTGTTAGGAAAATTCTCTCAAGGGAGGGCGGGCGGCATATCCAATGATCTTTCTGAGAATTCTGGGGGCTGGGGCTGGGGCTCTCCATTCATTAGAACAATGTTTTCCACGATGTTGGAACTGTAGATTGACCTTGAACCGAAACGAAGGTCGTGTTTAATGTTTAAATAACTAGAGCCCAGACCCAGAGGTTACCGGAATGACAGAAAAGGGCGAATGGACTTTAGGCTGTGGCCCCAACTTAAAGTTTTCTTTGTTGTTTATTTCTTGGATGGAATTGGAAATGCAAAATACAAAAGAAAGCCCCAGGCAATTATTAGTTTCCTTGAATATCGAAATATGAATAAACAGTTTGGACATTCGACCCTCAAACAGAACAGAACAGAACCGAATCAGAACCCACCCCCATCCCCATCCCCACCCCCATTCCTATTCTCTCCATTCCCCCTTTTTGCGCTTTCGAATTCGTTCCAAGATAAGTTTTTCCCAGCCCAATTTTTCCC
Organism: Drosophila algonquin; assembly: GCA_035041765.1. Lineage (NCBI taxonomy): Eukaryota > Metazoa > Arthropoda > Insecta > Diptera > Drosophilidae > Drosophila > Drosophila algonquin. The sequence goes on along the minus strand of JAWNKY010000238.1, from coordinate 118,463 downwards.
CATTTGTTGTTGTTGTTTTTGTTGCTGCGAAAACTATTTTGTAGTTTTGTAGTTCTGTAGTTTGGGCAAAACTTTTGTCGAAAGTTCTTGAATTTCTATTTTGAATATTTGAAGGGAAATTTTTGCTAGAAAACTTTTTGGGAATTGCAAGGAAAATTGTGGGAGGTGTTCCCTGGGAGGGGGGGGGGGGGGGAATAAAAATGAAACCTAATTTGAAGATTGTACGAGAGTATTTAGGGAATTGTAAATCAATTTAAAGTTTGCGTACAGTGGGGGGAGGAGTGCGAGGGGAGGGGTGGGAGAAGTGTAGGGGCTTCAATTCATTGATTTTCCCACATTTCCTTAGATTGCCTTCTTTTTCCCCCCTCTTTTTGCTCCTGTTTTTTCCTGTCATCGCTGTCATCGATGAACAATCTTCTCTTTTCTGTAGATTGAGGTCTTCTTTCTAGGGTTAATCGGAAATTTCCCTTTTGGGGTAATTTACGTCCTGCGTAAATATCCCACTCGCAAGCCGATCTCTGCTGCCTCTGCCGCTGCCTCTGCCGCGACCTATCCCAACGGTAAAGCGCATTGGGCAAGTGCAGCCATCGACCGCCGCCGCTAGGGGCGCCGCCGCCTGCCATAGGGAAACGTGAGAGAAAGAGAAACAGAAAAACAACAACAAAATGCAAATAAAATGCACATACGTAATGAAATATAATTAAAGAAAACGAAAATAACAGAAAAACGAACAAAACGCGAGTACGAGTGAGAGAGAGAGAGAGAGAGAGGGGGAGAGTGGGGGAGAGAGAGGAGGAAAGAGAAAAGCCGCCGTTGCCAGGTCTAATTAACAAACGACGCGACGACGTTGACGCCAGCAGCAGCAGCAGCAGCAGCAGCCTCTGCTGCAGCGACGTCCGACGTAGACAATGTCTATTTTTGCAACAATAGAAAAAGTGCAGCGGCCCCAAAGGCGAACAAGAAAAGAGACAGCCAGTGAGAGAGAGAAAGAGAGAGGGAGAGGAGATCGAGGGAGGGACTGGGACTGGGAGTGGGAGTGGGTAAGAGCGCGAGGCAGTCGTCTCATTATGAAATCACCTTCAACTGTGGTTTTTTGCACTGCATCGACCCGCCAGGGAGGGGGGGAGAAGAGAGCTAAATGAGAGAGGGAGACGGAGAGAGAGACGGAGAGAGAGAGAGAGAGAAATCCTCTGTGAATATCAGCATTTCTAATGAATGGCAGCGAATGAATAATCTGAATGTCACGAATGCCAGCCAGTCAATCGATTGCTGCTGCCCCCCCAACCAGCCAACCCACAAATGGAAGCCAACCCTATGGAAATCTCCCCCCCCCTCCCGGACTATTATGAGTCACGCCCTGTCCCCCTCTGGTCCCCCAGTGGACACTGTTCCTCGAGCCATGCAGAGCATGGGGCATGTGTTCACATTCTCACAGCGATTACCGTCCGAAGACATCGATTATCCATCTACCCCTGCCCCCCCCCCGCGCCACCTGATTATCCCCTAGAAACCGAAGGGGTTGCACGAAAGGATACGCCTGCAAAGGGAAATCCTCTTCATTTTTAATGGTCAAGTAAATAATTAACGCGCACTTCTTTGCATAGAAATCTAATGGAAGTACGGGATCAGGATCAGGATCAGGATGGGTGTAGGATGGGTGTAGGATGGGGTCCCATGGGCTTCTCCTTTGGTTTGCTCTTCTAATCTTCCCCCACGCGTCTCCCCATGTCGCTCTCTCTTGGCTCCGTTTGGGGCTCCATTTGGAGCTCCCTTGTGCTCCCTTCTTTTCGGCTGCCTATCCGCAGTGTACCGCTGTTCCGTTGTCCCGCTGTCCCGCTGTCCCTCTGTCCCTCTGTACCGTTGTCCCTCTGTACCGTTGTCCCTCTGTCCTGCTGTCCCTCTGTCCTGCTGTCCCTCTGTCTTGCTGTCCCTCTCTCCTGCTGTCCCTCTGTACCGCTGTCCCACTGTCCCTCTGTCTTGCTGTCCCTCTGTCTTGCTGTCCCTCTGTACCGCTGTTCCTCTGTCCTGCTGTTCCGATGTTCCGTTGTCCCTCTGTCCCTCTCTCCTGCTGTCCCTCTGTCTTGCTGTCCCTCTGTCTTGCTGTCCCGCTGTCCCTCTGTCCTGCTGTCCCTCTCTCCTGCTGTCCCTCTGTACCGCTGTCCCTCTCTCCTGCTGTCCCTCTCTCCTGCTGTCCCTCTCTCCTGCTGTCCCTCTCTCCTGCTGTCCCTCTGCCCTGCTTTTCTTCCGCATTGAGTGGATGTCAAGTCTATTGATTGATAACGCGCACTCTCCTCTGTGTGCCTGTGTATGTTCCTGTGTGTGCGTGTGTGTGTTTGACCAATGTCACGTTCCGTTCAGACGTACTCGTTATCAAAACACACTTGCACACATACATACATACATATGTACATATGCATATACAGAATAACGGATAGAACAGGCGGCCTAGATAGCGATAAGTGCTCCGTTTCTGTTTCCTTTCTGGATGAGACGGATATACCCTTCCATTGGCATTTGCAGACCAGACAGCATACCCTGCCCCCTATAGAGAGGATGATGTGTATTCTACAGCTTCTAGTGCCAGATTGATTGGATGATTTGGATCCCGAAATTCCAACTGACTGACTGACTGTCTGTGGAGTTTGAGGGTCAGTTCTCAGGAGACCAAAAGACCTCTTAGCCACTTTGAATCCACAGCTTACAGGCTGGAATAGTTATTATTGAGATTATTATAATAATTTATAGTTGGATGCAACTACAGTGAAAGTTCTCTATAACGAAATGTTTTTCAAGTTTACTTTTTGCTTTAAAATAATAACAATAAATAATAATCACTTTTTTACCCTTGTTTTTCGAATAAAAATTCGGAATAGAGAAATATTCGCCATAGGGAGACCTTAAAGTACTGGAAAAAATAGTACTTAAAGTAACGAAAATGCAGTGTTCGTTATAGAGAAGTTGAACTGTAAAAGAGTTCACCTTGAAGCGCGAATCTATTACTTTTCTGATACTCTGAACAGATTACATAACATCCACTCTTGTGTGCACACTATGTACATACATAAGAAGAAACCTCTCCCCATGGAAAGGGTATTCAAAATACGTTGTCATTCGGTTGCCGTCTCCCCCGATTCTGTTCTACTTTCTTTTCTTTTCCTTTCGTTTTTTTCTATTTATTTGATTACCATAGTGTACACATGTGCACACTATTATTAGTATTAGTATTAGTATTAGCTAGTATTTGCTTTAGTTGTAGTTCTTTTCGATTTGTAATTGGTGTTGTTTCTGCTGTTGTTTCTGCTGTTGTTGTTTCTGATTTTTGTTCTTCTGATTAGATTAGCGGCAAACAACAGATTAATTCATGGCACCGTTTTGGCGCGATAGATACGGGGGGAGTGGGAGGGGCAGGGGCAGGGTGGATGGGTGTCGCTTGGGGGATGTTCTCATTTATATGTGTATATGTATATATTTTATTTGTATTTTTTATACAACTTTGATTAGATAAGGCTCCTCCTCCTCTCCCCGCTCTCTCTCTCTCTCTCACTCTGTCCCCCTTTGCCATTCCCATTCCGCACTCATTCAGGCATAGAGTCATTTATTTTTATGAGTAAATAGTCATTCCCCTTGTGGGGGGTGGAGGGTGTAGGGGGGGGGGGGGGGGTGCTCTTTCAATTGTTTATGATGAAACAATTTTCATGGGAACTCGAAATGGAATGTAGAGAGTGCCATAAATCGCACCTAAGCCAACAACAGGCAGCAGGAAAATATCCCCCCGTCCCCCATCCCCCTCCTCTCTCTCTTTCTCTCTCTCTCTCTCGCTCTTGCTCTCGTTTTGTCGAGGAGACAGCAGACGTCCGCGCGTGGAAGAGTGAGGCAAAAGTTCAATGTACAGAAAGTTCTACAGTGGGTCAGAGAGAGGAACACTCGCTCTCTCTCGCTCTCTCTCTTCTTGCTCTCTCGTACACGCATTCGTACTCGATCTTTCGTAGGTATTTGCCTATCGGCTGTCGCGATCTTTGCCTCATCCCCCCCCTTCACTATTTACGCCTTGCCACTCTTCCCCACTCCGCTCCGCCTTGCTCTTCGGCCTACTGTCCTTCGGAACTGAAACTCTCTCTCTCTCACTCTCACTCTCACTCTCTCTCTTGCTCCTGCGTGCTGTATTGTCCTGTATTGTTCCCTCGCCTCGCAAGGTGTATTCATCGTAAGGTGGGGATCTCTGATCTCAGCGGAAGCTCATGTGGAAAACTTTCATACGCGAGAGTTTCACGCAGATCAGTTTTCAGCGACAGCGACAGAGGCAGCGACAGAGGCAGCGACAGAGGCAGCGACAGAGCCGTGGAGCCGTGAAATGGCGGCTAAAAACAAACCACTTTTGGCCCGTGTCGCATTTCGCGTGGCAATCATCAGAAAAAATTGCAAACAACATTAAAATTACTGCAGCTCCTTCACTGCGACACAGCCCTCCCCCCTGCCCCGCCCCGCCCACAGCTACCCCCCCGCACTGTTATTTCACTCTCTGTTTGGGAGGCTCTTCTCTTTCATTATATCTTTTGCTGTTTTTACAGCTGTTCGTTCTATAACGGTAGTCAGCAATTTGCTTTGTTCTCGTTTTTGTTTTTTTTTTTGTTTTCTTTTCGGTGTTATATTTCACATTTGCACTCTTCGAAATGTGTGATAATGATGGTTGCTGGAGGGGGAGGGGCAATAGAGGGGGATTGAAAAATTACACACAAAATTTACTCTAATTACAAGGGACACACAAAAGGGGAGACAGAGAGAGAGAGACGGAGAGAGACGGAGAGAGAGCGCGGTAGCGGGAGAGCGCAATTTGTCAGGGTTTACTTTGTACATCTCCTCTCGCTCTCTCTCTCTCTCTCTCCCCCTCTCTCTCTCTCCCTCTCTCTCTCTTTCTGTATGATCCGCTAGCCAAAGAATGGATGGATGAATGGATGGCTGGTGGAGTCCCTCATAAGATGCTAATTTTTACATGGAACTGCGAAAACACTCGCTGGAGAGAAAGAGAGAGAGAGAGAGATTGATGATAGATGAAGCTGTGGAAGGGGAATGGGGATAGATACATACATACATGTATGTCTGTATGCCTGGTCCAGCGATCCACTGATGAAGAGTGACAGAAGCCTAAGAGAAGGCCATACACATAGCACAAGAGTGTGAGAGAGGGGAGTGGAAGGAAGAGCACACGAAAGGGGAGAGCGGACAACGAATCTAACATAGTCTTCTAGGAATACATCTATCTATCTATTAAGGTTAGACTCTTCTTCGAGCAAAAGTTGACTTGGCTATCGATTAACAATTACAATTAATCTCCCATTAGCAGGAGCTACTACATAATTAATCCTTCCTTGACTGCCGGCCTGCAGCCGCCCATCTTTGTATTATTCCACCCTCCTTGAATGGGGCAGAGGTTTTTTTTTTTTTTTTTTTTTTAATAGCTTTTGCAAAGTAATTAGAGAGGGGGAAAAAACGCTCGTTCGCTTGCTATTCTTGTATGCAAATTGCCTTTGAAGCACAGTTGTGTTCGAAATAATAGCAGCAGCAGCAGCAGAAGGAACTGGAACTAGTGGGAATTCCAGGAAAAAAACCACAACAAATTCCCAGAAGACAGACAGTCTGTACTCCTTTCGCTTATGGGAACTTGCGCAGCCTTACAACAGAGAATCGAATGTCAGTTGGAGGATATTCCCATTTTGCCTAGTCTTATGCCCGCCCGATTCTATGTAGAATTTGTGGTCTAAACTGCCGTTCAGTGTGCTGTTTACTTGCCCTCCACGGTGTACTATGTGTGTGTGCTTGTGTGTGTACTGTGTGTGTGCATACGCCCATCGTCATTATAATAATAGTCATAGTCATAGTCGAAGTCTGCCGCTGCTTCGTTATTGCTCTTTTGTTGTCGATGAATCATTTTCTGTTGTTGTGTTTTTTGTTTTTAAGGTGTTCGGACCCCCGGCCTCCCCCCTGTATTTCCCCCCTGCAATGAGTGTTTTATTTATGCGCGGTACTCAATGAGTACTCTTTGAGAACGGGGGGTGGGGGGGCAACAGCCAGAAGGAAGCCTCAGAAGCTGATGATCTCAGAAACTACATATAAGAGCTACGAGCTACCAGAAATTGCAGAAACATATAGACAATGAGCATACATACATACATACACATCTATCCATCCATAACAGATCGAGTCATTAACAGCATAGTGGCGCCCCCTGGCGGAGTGAGCGAGATATACCGATGCGTTTCTGACTGGGATCCGCGCTTAACTAGGCTTATCCTAGGTATCCAGGGTATCCAGGGTATCCAGGGTATTCAGGGTATCCAGGGTATCCAGGGTATCCAGGGTATCCAGGGTATCCAGGGTATCCAGGGTATCCAGGGTATCCAGGGTATCCAGGGTATCCAGGGTATCCAGGGTATCCAGGGTATCCAGGGTATCCAGGGTATCCAGGGTATCCAGGGTATTCAGGGTATCCAGGGTATCCAGGGTATCCAGGGTATCCGGGGTATCCCACTGTACCATACCCCAACTGGTTGCTTGCTTTTGTTCCCATAATTTAGTATAATTTACTATCGTCTATCGTCTATCGATGGGAATGTGCTGGACAAACACTCGAATGGCTCTCATGGCAATCGATGGAGGGGAGGGGGGTAATAGGGAAATGCAAATGCAAGTGTCTGTGTGTCTGTGTGTGCGTGTGCGGAATGCAATTTTTACCTCATTAATATTCGTGTGGGGGCGTGTGTGGAGGCGTGTGGCGGCTCGCGGAAATCCAAACACATGGCCATGGATATGCCACGCGAACATTCCACAATATCCATTGATTGCAACTGTTTTTGATTGGATTTGATTTGATTTGGCCTCCGAAATGAATCTCCAAACGCCCACCCACATTCCGTGTCCAGCATCCAGGGGTGTGGTGCGGCCTTGCAGGGAAATCAAGGTCGGTCCCCCCTCCTACAAAGAGCGCGGCACTTGAATTGCATTCCCAGGAAATACTCGATAAATCTCCTCCCCTCGCCTCATCCATCGAAATAAATCAAAATTATTATGTCATCAAGGTTTTCTGTTTTTTGTCACGATTTTTAGCTGGTAATTAATTTTGTTTGGCTATAATTAAATTTTACGCTAATTAAACACACAGAAATCCCCAGATATCATTTTGTTATGGAGAACTTAAATTTGTTGCTGGAATCCCCGCCTTAAAGGGAATCCTTTAAGCTTTCACCATGACGGACAGTCCTGTCTTGGAAGCTTTCCCCCCCCCTCCATGGCTATTTATGGATGTCTTCTTAAGTCTCTTTTGAGTTCGGATCTCTTTATGAATGATTTAAGATTTGAAACCCTCTTTAAAAGTGTTGCAGCAGACGCTTCAATGAGAGAAATCTTCCCTTAACGCTTTAACTGCTCTTAAGGAAATGGAATGGCGGTTGGGGGGTTGGGGGGTTGGTGGGGGTCGACTCTTTTTTTGAGTTATTTAACAAATTTACAATTCTAACCTTGATTTATCCGAAACGAAACGAAACGAAACGAAACCCATCCCCATCCCCCATTCCCATCCCCGTACCATCCCCATCCCCATCCCCTGCGAAAGTTTTGAAGTACAGCATTTTCGAGTGGCCTGAAATTGAAAACTCTCAAGAGTTCTTCTCTCTCTCTCTTTTGGCTTTTGCCTGGGAAAAAGTTGTACGCGTCGCGAAAACAGCTGATCCACGGGACAAGTGTTTGCTATTTCCCGCTCTCTCCCACCATTCATCTCTCTCTCTCTCTTTCCTTCTCTATATGTATGTACATGTGTATGTATGTATGTATGTATCTCCCTCTACCCATCTTGCTAGGTTGCTGTCTATCTTTGTGTCCTGCTCCCACAGGAAGCACAAATTAAATTTCCAGCGACGCGCGGGGACATTGCAAATTTAATGGCACACAGACACATCCAGACGGAAAGAGAGGGAGAGAGCGGGAGAGAGAGCGGGAGAGAGAGCGGGAGAGAGAGAGATGTAGAGAAATGGCAAAAGTTTGTTTTTAAACTTCCCTCCCTGTCCCTGTCCCTGTCCCTCTCTCTCGTTCGCGCTATCTCCATCTCTTTCAATGTCCCCGTCAACATCCTCGTTGTCCTGGTGAAAAGTTTGTGCGCCTAAAAGCTGGCTTACAAAATGGAGCGTAGAGTGAAAGATGAAGCGCAATAGAACGAGAATGTGGAAGGGAAAGGAAAGGAAATGAAGGAATATGTGTCTGTGTGTGTTGAGAGAAGGGGGAAATGAAAGAGCGTGCAAAATGAGGGGGGAGTCACGGAAGGAAGTGGGGAATAGGGAACCGAGAGACGACGACGACGACGGCATACTAAATGCGACTGTCTCGGTCGCCCCGCCACCCACTCCCTCTGGTCTTCCCATTTTCGGTTATAACAAGGCTGTTACCCCACTCCGCCTCCGCCTCCACCACCACCGCCTGCCCCTCCTCCTTGCCCTGTCAAGGCCCTTAAGGCAGCGCCCTGCAAAAAAGGCCAAAAACACACACAACGCAAAATCGATAATAAAAAAAGTTGCGCTTTTTTTTTCTGCATTGCTGCATTTGGAGAGAAGCAGAAGGTGGAGAAGGAGAAGGTGGAAGATAGTGGCGAAAAGCATGGAAAGTGTGGGAGTGCAAGAGAAGGGAGAAGGTGTGACCTGCAGGCAGAGAGAGACAGAGAGAGACAGAGAGAGAGAGAGAGAGGTAAAGTAGGAGAATATAGACGACTATTTCGACTCGACTCGACTCTTTTCCTTCTGTTCTTCTGCTTCCTCTACTTCTTTGTGCCTCTGCTGTTCCTTCTTCTTTTTCTTTTGCTCTGGGGCTTTCTTTCTCTGCTCCTTTATGGTTTTTGTGTGTTTTTTTTTCGACTTTTCTCTGGTATTTCTTCTTCTATTCATATGTTTCTTCTATTGCTAAAGCTTTTTTGTTATATTTCTACTGCTTCTTCTCTTACCCCCCTTTCGGTTTTCTGTTTTCTCTTCTTTCCTATCTCTCCTTTCGTTTCTTTCTTTGTTTATTGTTATTGTTATTGTGAGTTCTCTTCTTTCTTCTTTCTTCTGCTCTGCTGCTGTTTTTTGGGTTCACCTCTTATTTCTTCTATGTTTTTATGTATGCCAAACGAACTGACGTGGCAGACACAAGGCGTGGCTGCCAAAGGGGGAGGCATGGGGGAGAGAGAGAGAGAGCGAGAGAGAGAGAGAGAGAGCGAGAGAGTGGAACATGGTACAGAATAGGGAATGGAATAGGAGGATGCTGAACAAACACATGTGCTGCCAAATACTTGCATAAATATATACATACATACATAGAAAGCCTGTGTGTGTGTGTGTGTGTGTGTGTGTGCTCTCGTGCTCGTTCTTCCTTCTTGCCTCTCCCTCTGCCGCTCTCCGCTCTCCGTTCGTCCTTCTCTTTGGATAACCTTTAAGTCAGGACGTCTCTCTCTCTCTCTCTTTCTCTACTCTTTGTGTCTCACTCTCTCTCTCTTATTCTGCCAAATAAGCCAAATGTTTTCAACTTGTTCAAACAGTTACAGTTGCAGCCAAAAGTATTCGTCAAGTTTTAATTATTTGCCAGCTTAAAGTTTTCTCAGAAGAGCGCGAGGGGGAGAGAGGGACAGAGCTGGAGGAAAGGAGATTCATTTAAGCCGAAGCAGAAGAGTAAAAGACTCCAGTAAAACTCCAAGAGATACAGTAGTCATTCACTATAGCATTCCCTTGGAATGGGATGATAATCACACACTTCCCTCCCCTTTCCACTCCCCTCTTCCATCCTCGTATTCCTTTATCCATTATCCATTAACATTCTCCATTCAACGCTTTTATTTTACGGTTCAACATTGGCTAATTTCCATCTCTCTCTTTCTCTCTTTCTCTCTCTTTCCAGGTAAAACATCTACACGGGCACGAAAACGAAGCAGGAGGAAAAGTGGGAAGAAGAAGGCTCCATGTGGGATAAAAATAAGAGAGCTTTAAGACGACAGAACAGAACAAAAAGAGAAAAGCAGTGCGAAGCAAGCAGTAGAATAAGCAGCGTGAAAAGCAGTGAAAGAAGCTGATGAAGCAGAAGCAAAAACAAATTCTTCTTTTGGAAGAATGTGTGTTTTTTTTTGGCCAACTCATTAGCCATGACTCAAATTGTTGATTGTTCCGACGGCTAATGCTTCTGGCCCTGGGCAGACCCTGAAGTTTGCTGCTTGGTCATTCATGATTGATGATTGGCTCATTTCTATTTTTTGTATCTCTCTCTCTCTGTTTTTCGTGGTTAACCCTAGAAGGTACTCCTCGGACAACACCACCTTCTGGCATTTGTAAATGCCATTCATTTGACTTCCAATGCCCACTGTAAGAGCGGTTATTCGTAGCGATGTGCTAGTGAAGTTTGGCAACGTTGGGCGGTCGCCAGTAAACCCAGATTTTATTGAAGAGTATTTTTTGTTTGGCTTCTGACTGGCCTGGCATGTTGAAAAGTTAAATTTTCAATGAAAACTAATTATAGAGCCATTTGAGGGTTAAAGCACACGCTAGAGAGGGAGAGAGACAGACAGAGGCCAAGCAGGTAACAAATGATTTTTTTCGTGAAGTTTGGCAACATGTTTCGGCCATACCAAGGACACAGAGTCATTCAAGGGTTAATGGACACACTGACCAAGCGAAAGAGGGAGGGAGGGAGGGGGGAGACACGAGTGGTAGATGCCTACCATCGTTTCTAAGCTGAGAAGTTTGGCAACGTTGCCGAAGACTCAAGTAATCCTCCCACACCACACAGCACACAGCACACACCCCCCGCAATACCCAGCGGGTGTCTTTAATATTTGATGAATTAATAAGTGAGAGCGAGAACGGCTGACGGCTGACGGCTGACGGCTGTCTGTGTGCGTGCGGGTACAATGCGTGCATGACGTCGCACTCTGCCAATAGCGACGCAGACGTCGAAGTCGACGCCTGCTACTGCTGCTGCTGCTGCTGGTGGTGGTGGTGGTGTTGAGGTCGAGACGCTGCGGCGACGACGACGACGACGACGACGGTGTACGGGTCAAACCCGTCGCACGTTAATCACGCTCCCGCGTCAAACGCGTCGTTGCAACGGGCTTCCCCCTCCCAGGGTCTAGCTTTAAAACAAAACAAACAGCAACAATGCAAGACGAACATTTAAATAATGACGAAAATTGCCTGAGAACAACGAGCGCTGCTGCCTGCGTCGCTGCCGAAGCGCGCGCAGCTTTCGAACATGCTCGACTGCCAGCATGTGTGCGCCCCAGCATGTTGGTGCGCCTAGGTAGCGGCTCGAAGCAAACATGTTCCAAGCACGAAAACGACAAGGACAGCAATGACGCACCTCTCGCTTGCACACACCTGCAGCATGTGTGATGCCGGCCGGGGTTTGTGTCCCCGATAAGTGCCGTTCCATTAGCGCGCGCCCAATTTAACCGCTAGAACCAAGAGGGGCACGTGTTTTCCCAAGGGAAGGGAAAAGATACATACATACATACATATATGTACATAAGTATGTTTGATTCCATAACACGATCATCCTATTATCTTAGATTGCCACCAAAAATGGGGTCAAGCCGTAGTTTAGGTTATATTTCGCTTGGTTTTGCTGTGTCTGAGATCAGAATGTGCGTCTGGGGGCCGGATCGGATCGGATTGGATCGGATCTTATGCTCACGATGGTACATCGTCTTTTTGCAATTGCAATTGGAAATAAAGAGGCTTTTATTACTGCCATTCATTGGAGAGGAAAAACATCTGACTTAGAGTTTTGAATACAGTTCTTTGTTTGGACGTTTGACCGAAAACCGCACCTTGGCTCGTCCGTCTTTGGTACATAATCAGCCTGAGAAACGCACTGCTTATTATCTGATGTCTGCTCTCTGGTGTTTTGTGGTGGAACCACGTTACTTCCAGAGTTACGAAACGGCACGAAAACTTGTCGATGCTCCTGCGATTGCGTTTGTGGTCGATTCTAAGCAAACGCGGCACCCAGATGGCGCCCATCATTCAGAAATTTGTATTCGGCTGCATAGATCACTTTTTTACCATTAAAAATGATGGTGCAGAGTTAGTATAGTACGCTTAGCCTTGGCTTTTCAATGGTTTGGTATTAGTTAAGATAATGGGACGCATTTTTAGTATCAGGAATCGCTAGAGAGAGAGAGAGGGAGAGGGGAGAGGCTTCTCCTGCGTGTGAAATGTGTATAAGCATAAATTTAATAATCTGTTTTCCTCTTCTTTCGCCCCCACTGGTCGTACAGGGCTTTGGAGCAGTCGCAGCAGTATGCCAAGAGTCTGGGACACCTGCAGCAGCAGCAGCAGTCGCACCACGCCCCCCAACAGCAACAGCAGCCACCCACATCCCAGCAGCAGCAGCAGCAGCAGATGCACCACCATCAGCAGCAACAGCAGCAGCAGCAGCAACAGCAGCAGCAACAGCAACAACAACAGCATCACCACCAGCAGCAGCAGCAGTCCTCGCGTACCGCGGCCAGTCCACTGTCGCCGCCCCGATCGGGTCCGCCTGGAGGGAACAGCAGTGCGGCAGCGGCGGCTGCTGCGGCGGCGGCCGTCAACAATTACACAAAGTTTGGTGAGGCGCCGCCCCCGCCCCAGCATCGGTTCATCCCGCAGCCGGCATTCAGTATCGCTCCGGCGCCCACCTACCGCGAGAATCCCTACACACGCCTCACCCAAATGCAGCAGCAGCAACAACAGCAGGCTGCCATGCCGGAGTACCAGCGAGCGGCCCGGGCGGCGGTGGCGGCAGTGGCTGCTGGCGCTGGCTGCAAGCCGGGTCCGGGTCCAGGTCCAGGACAGAGCTCGAGCAGCGGCTCCAATTCCGGCGGCAGTGGCGGTGGCGGAGTGGTCCAGGTGCCGTCCGGCGGAGTGCTGGTCATGGAGGCCATGTCCCACTATCCCAATCAGCCAGGATCCTCCGTTGCCAGCCAACAACAGCAACAGCAACAGCAGCAGCAAGGAGGCAGCGGAGGTCCCGGAGCGGGTGCCGGTGGGGCTGGTAGCGGCGGAGGCAGCATAATGGTGGGCAATCTAGGCCGCATCCTCATGCCCCACTCTCAGTCGCTGCAGTACACAAGCGAATACCTAACCAATGCCACAGCAGCAGCCGTGGCAGCGGTACAGGTCAACCAGCGTCAGCAGCAGCAGCACCAGCAACAACAGCAGCCGGAACCATTTGGAGCAGGAGGCGGAGGTGGCAGCCAACAGCCGTACAAGAAGCAGCGACTGAGCGATGGCAATCCCAGTGGTCTGAATCACCTGCCGCCACCCCATCAGCAGCAGCAGCAGCAGCATCACCAGCAGCAGCAGCAGCAGCAACACCAGCAGCAGCAGCAGCAGCAGCAACACCACCAGGCGCAGCAACACCACCACCAGCAGCAGCAGCAACAGCACCACCACCAGCAACAGCAGCAGCAGCAGCATCAGCAACAGCGATCCTCGCCAGCGCAGATGCAGGCGCAGATGAACAGCAGCCAGCGGCAGAGCAACCACGAACTGCACCGCCAAATGGCAGCAGGAGCAGGCGGCAGTGGAGGTGCAGCGCCAGGCTCTGTGATGTCCGGGGGGCCGATGGGAATGCAGCTTAAGGTGGAGACAATACCGCCGCAGATGTCCTCGGCGTCGCCGCACACGCCACGTGCACCGCCCTCGTCCAGCACAACCACAATGGCCACAGGAATGCAGGGCATGGGCATGAGCACGGTGACGGTGTCCACAGCAGTGCCGAGCAGCAGCAGCAGCGGCAGCATTAGCAGCAGCATCAGCAGTGGCGGCAGTAGCCATGCCACAGCGGGAACCGCGGGACCGTCCACCTCTGCAGCGGCAGCAGCAGCAGCCGCTGCCAGCAGTACTGAGGCCTACCATCCACAGGTGAGTGACAGGGAGACAGAGACAGAGAGGGAGAGAGAGAGAGCGAGAGCGACTTCCCTCCAGAATACACAGGACTTACACACATCTTCCTTCCTTCTCTCTTATTCTCTCTTTTCCAGGTGGAGGCCATTTCCCCCACGCTGCCCAGCGACAATGCCATCGATGAACGTGGCCGGATCACCGCCAAGGAGGACCTCCTCATGCAGATCCAGAAGGTGGACAACGAGATCAAGTCCGCAGAGACCGGCATGGAGACGCTGCGGAAGAAGGAGAAGACCCTCATGGAGTGGGCGGCCCATTCCAAGCAGAAGAAGGCTCAACTGCCGCCGCCGTCTGCCGTTGTGGCCAGCACTAGTGCTTCTGCTGCCAACAACAACAACAACAACAACAACAACAACAGCGACAAGGACAACAACAACAAGGACAAGGACGATGGGGGCGTTGTGGAGGTGGAAGTGGTGGATCTGTCAATGCGCAGCCAAATGCTCGCCGAGAAGATCTATGCCGCGAACCGAGCGACGGCCCAAGATCGACATTCCATGGTGCAGCGGGCCGCTGGATTCGCATTCGCTCTCGAAGCGAGAGAGGCGGCGTCCGAGAGCGGGGAGCAGCAGCAACTGCAGCAGCAGCAGCAGCAGCAGTATATGCCACTCTACAATCAGCCGCTGGACGTGGAGTCGCTGGCGCTGCTGATAAAGCAGCACCACAGCCACATAAAGGCGCCCCTCCTGCAGCACATACGAAAGATAAAGGCCGAGCGATGCCAGCACCAGCAGACGCTGGTCGATAAGTACGCCAAGGATCAGGCGGACTGGCAGCGGCGGTGCGAGCGGGCGGAGGCCAGTGCCAAGCGGAAGGCGCGCGAGGCCAAGAATCGCGAGTTCTTCGAGAAGGTGTTCACGGAGCTGCGGAAGCAGCGGGAGGACAAGGAGCGGTTCAATCGCGTCGGGTCGCGCATCAAGTCGGAGGCGGATCTCGAGGAGATCATGGACGGGCTGCAGGAGCAGGCCCTCGAGGACAAGAAGATGCGCTCCTACGCGGTCATCCCGCCCCTCATGCACGACGCCCGCCAGCGTCACTGCGCGTACCACAACGAGAACGGCCTCATCGAGGACATGTCCACCGTCTACAAGCAGCACAATGCCGTCAACCTGTGGACCGCCGGCGAGAAGGAGACCTTCAAAGAGAAGTATCTGCAGCACCCCAAGAACTTTGGGGTGATCGCCGCCAGCCTCGATCGCAAGTCCCCGCAGGACTGCGTCCGCTACTACTACCTCAGCAAGAAGCAGGAGAACTACAAGCAGCTCCTCCGCAAGTCCCGCCAGCGTACGCGCAGCTCCCGCAACCCGGCCAAGGCCCAGGCCGCCCAGCCCCAGTGCATCATCGACTCGCTGACGACGGGCGTCACCACCCGCCTGCAGCGCGAGCAGCAGCAGAAGTCCGGCGGCCGCTCCTCAGCCATTGCGGAGCGCGAGCGGGCCGAACGGGCCGCCGAGCGGGAGCGAGTCGCCGAGAAGGCTGCCGCCGATGCCGCCAAGGCGGCCGAAAGTGCCGCTGAGATGGCCAGCGCCGTCACCAAGGCGGTCGAGGCCATTGTCGTCAGCGAGAAGGTGGCCAAGGCAGCCGCTGCCGCTGCTGCCGCCGCCGCTGCTGCCATAACGGCGATGCCCTCAACATCAGCGGCAGCAGCAGCAGCATTGGCAGCCGCCGAAAAGGCGGAGCTGGCGGCCAAGGCCACCAGCAGTAGCACCAGCAGCGAGAAGAATGCCGCCAAAGCAGCAGCCACCGCATCAGAGATCTCATCGGGCAGCAGTACCAGCACCAGCACGAGTACGAGCAGCAGCACCAGCACCAGCAGCAGCAGTGAGGCCAAAGCCAAAGCAGCCACAGATGGTGCCCCAGCATCAGCAGCAGCAACAACACCAGCTGCAGCAGCAGCAGCAGCAGCATCATCTACATCTTCAGCCACCTCCTCCGCATCATCATCATCATCTGCGTCAGCGTCAACGTCAACGAAGCCAGCAAAAGGAGCCACGTCTGGGGCCACTCCTGGAGCTGTGGAAACAGTCCCTGCGACCACATCCACAAGCACAACCAAGACCAAGACGGAGACTGCAGCGGCGGTGGCAGCCGCCTCGTCCAAGGCGAAGGCGGAAACGGCCACTGGCGCTGGCGCTGGCGCTGGAGCAGCCACCTCTGATCCGCAGGCCAAGGCAAGCCAGAAGACGACCAAGCCAGATGTCTACAATGGTGGGTATTGCAGATTATCGATTGATTGATTGCCACAGTCATATCGAATTGGATATCAAATTGATAGTATAACAATAATATAAATATTATAGGCTTTTTTGCACTACGGTCTATTGAGTTTTGGGTGGCAAAAAGTTGAGTTACGTTGAGCAACGTTTCCGTTGCGTTTGTTCGATTTTCCGAATATTTCAACCCTGTTCTTCCTATCATGTGAACTATCAGCACTAATAACAACAGAAACTAGCAGATCAAATTATGGCTTAGAGATAAGGGGCTTAAATTAATGCTCGGCACGGCCTTATCTAATGAGCAAAAGTCTCTGCAGATGCGCAGCCTTTGTGCGGCTTCGGCTCTTGCTATAGCGCTTTTTCTTATGTAAAGTAATAAACCGATTTCGCCCGCAGGCATGTTCGGGTTTTTGCTACATACATCGCGCACTGCCGAACAACTTGAGTGTATGCGTGCCGAGCACTGATACTGATACAATTCCACGCAAGATATAGACATTTCATCGCTTTCAATCGATATATCGTTCAATATAATCAATCGTTTGCCTTTTCCATTCCATTCTATAATCAGCAACCGGAGAACGCGCCAACAATCCAGCAACAGCAGCCACAGCAGGTGCCCCAGGAGCCACAACAGTTGCTGCTGCTGCACCGCCAGTGGGCGTGACATTGAATGGCTTTAAGCCCGGCTACCAGAGCGTAGTGATGGCCAACGTGAAGGCCTCCTCTACCGGCGGCATCAGCAGCAGCAGCAGCAGCGAAGAAGCAGCAGCTGGAGGAGTATCTGGAACCGGAACTGGATCTGTATCTGGAGCCGGTGTCGCTGGCGTATCGGCGACGAATGCAACGGGCGGCGATAAAATCGGCGTCAAGCAAACGCCCGTATCGACAGCAGCCAGCGGTGGTTTTTCCCTGCCCCCCAGCTCGACGTCCTCGACGGAGCAGCACACGGGAGTGGGAGTGCCCACATTGACGACGGCCACCACGGCAGGCAACTATCTTGGCCAGAAGCTGAAGGCAGCTCAGGTGGAGGGCCTGGGGGCCGGCAACGATCTTCTCTCCGATGTCAGGTGAGTCGAAAGAGTCGAGTGTCGCAAGGAATCTGAATCCTAATCCTAATGCATTTTTCAGTGATTCCAAGAGAAAGCGCTACAGCGAGATGACACCCAACGAAGTCCATCATCACCACAGCAACAGCAATAGCAACAACATTAAGGCCAATGCCAATGCAAATGCAAATGCAAATGCCAAGGACATCAACAAGATCCCATCCTCATCATCCACGGCGACTGGATCGGTAGCAGCAACTGCTGGATCCATGGTCAATTCATCAACGGCCACCTCGACCGCTGCCCTGCTGATCTCCGCCGTCACCTCGATCATGTCCACATCAGCGTCGAGCGGTGGTACCCTTACCACATCGGCCACATCGTCCACATCCGTAACCACATCGATGGCCATGCAGATGGCATCGGCCGACGGCAGTGGCGGTGGCAGTGGCAGTGGCAGTGGCAATGCGTCCAACAACTTGGATGGCCCCGCACTGGATGGCAAAGGTAAGTGCCAAAGCGATTCATATACGTATCTTACGAAATATCTAAGGGTCCGAATTCCCTTCATGGCTTGAGATGTCAGGATTCAACTTAGATCTGAATGTCCCTGATGATCGTGAACCCTGGAACTTCTTAGTATTTGTAAAACAGATCCGAGGAACAAAGTGTAGTTCAAGTTATT
This sequence comes from Drosophila algonquin, assembly GCA_035041765.1. Taxonomy (NCBI): domain Eukaryota; kingdom Metazoa; phylum Arthropoda; class Insecta; order Diptera; family Drosophilidae; genus Drosophila; species Drosophila algonquin. The sequence continues at coordinate 100,561 of JAWNKY010000238.1, read as the reverse complement.
CTGAAGCTCTCTGTTTGAAAGAGGTGTCGAGCCCGAGGGGATGGATACGCTCTAGTAGTGACCTGAGGCGGATTTCTGTCAGTGTACAGCTTTTGAGCTTGCAAAACGGTGAAACCGTGAACATATCAAGCTTTAAGGATTCTTATAACAGTTTACTTCTTTTGAGAACTTCTAAAGTTCAAGGGTTTGATAGCACTCAACTTCGAAAGAAGAGCTTTTATCTATTTGGAGTTGTTTAAAGCTTGTTAAAAGCTCCATGAATGTGCAAGCTTCTGTTGTTCATCTCTGGTTTGAACCCTCAAAAGAGCGCTTTCATGGCGAAAGCTCAGCAAAGCATTGCCTCTCTCCGCTTTGAGCGGAGCTTGCATCCTTTTCCCGCGAGTTCGAAGCGAGTGTCCGTTATGGGCGAGTGTCCATTGGGGTCCTTTGGTTCGTTCTTGCATCAAAAATGCATTTTCTGTCATTGACAACTGCATTGCGTCGTATCCTTTTGTCCTGTTTAATCAAAAGCCTTCCTCCCCTCGACCCCTCGACCCCTCAGCGCTCTCCCCTGCTTCGACCCAATCAAATTTGTCGTATCTCCCTGTTTCTCGCAGTCTCTGTCTCCATTTCTGTTTGCGTTGTCGATAAATATTTTATCAAAAAAGCAAAAAAATAAGAGAGCCTTGGCTCGGAATTGCCTCAAGTTCAGGTCCAGGGGCAGGTCCGGGTTCAGGTCCTGGTCCTGGTCCAAAAGTTAACAGTGGGGGGAGGCACACACAGCAGCAGAAGTAGCAGGAGGGTTGAAAAGTGGGGATGGGGTGCAGATGGAGATTGAGATGGTTGTCTCTCACATTTTTGGTCGCTTGCGGTTTTATTTGCACCACCCACTGCAGCAGCCACTGTGCCACCCACTGTGCCACCCACTGTGCCACCCACTGTGCCACCCACTGTGCCACCTACTATGCCACCATCTTCATCATCATCTTTGCGGCCTTGTTGGCTGTCGTCATCTCCCTGGCGAGTTAATTAAACTCAATTAAATTATATTTTTTTTCCCGTAAACGTCTTTTTTATTATGCAAGTGATTTAATTTAATTATTAAATTGCGGCAAGGATTGTTTGCTCAGCCCATCTACCAACCATACACCCACCCACCCACCCACCAATCCACTCCCCTCCCCTCCCCACCCCTTCCATCGTTACTGTACATATTCCATTCGTGGAGAGGGAGGGTTCTGCCTGAGGGAGGGGGCTGAGTGGCTAAGTGGATCACAGTGGTGCCCAAAACTGTGGAAATATGGCTATCGAATGCGATAATCCCTATATATCCAAACGATAGGTCGAATCATCAACCGGTAGCGATTACTAATCACAATATCAATCTTTGCTAATAAATCGATTATTGAGAACGTTTCATAATTTCAAGCTCGAACTAATTTTTCAATTCGACAGGCTAATTTGTATGGATCGATAACCGATTTATAATTGACATTTATATACATATATGTTTTTTCTCTATATTTTTTTTCCTGTGTGAACGATAGTAATATCCATAATACATCAATATATCACTGCCAAATCGATCTGGATTTGATCGATAACAATCGATTTTGATAAACGATTCACATTTGTATTATAATTGGTTTATATCCATCGCTATAAGGATTCCAAATTATAATCGATAAAATTCGATTGGTTAAAGTTGTATGTTTTACACTCTGACTTTCACTGATTGATTGATCCAATCGTGGATTGCGGACAGCAAAGCTTTTCTGTACTCTTCTGACTCCAGGATCTATCGATTGTTATCGATTCACGACTGTTACTACATATTTCTCTCTCTCTCTCTCTCTCTCTCTAATAATTGTGGTTCTCTTTTTCTCAGTTTGGATGATATTAATAGTATTTTGCTTTTATTGAATTGAAATTCTAGAGCGACGCAAAAAAAAAAAGACATTCAGCGATTGTGTGTGTGTGTGTGTGTGTGTGTGTGTGTGTGTGTGTGTGTGTGTGTGTGTGTGTGTGTGTGTTTGTGGAAGAGTGTACAGTTGTGTGTTGGTGTTAGTGTACAGTACAGTACTCGTAAATTCGTAGATTTCGTTTGTTTTGATTTTTTGTTTTTTGGATTATTCCACAAGATTCGTTGCGTTCCTTACGACTTCTGCTGCTCCTCTGATGATTCCTTCCCAGATGTAACCGTCGTCTCTCTTTTAGAAGAAGTTCCAGTGGCAGTGGCAGTGGCAGTGCCTCCTCCTGGGGTGGCACCACTTGACGAGCTGCTCGTGTTGCTGGTGGCTGCCGTTGCCGTTGCCGCAGCCGCTGCCGCCGCCTCGATCTCATCGGCATGGCACATCTTGCGATGCTTGTGGACAAAGTAGTAGCTGGGAAACTTGCTGCCGCAGGTCTTGCAAGGATAGTACTGAACATTCATGTCCAAGGGACGCACCTCGCGCCTCATTAGAGCGCTTGTTGTGGCCGTGGATGTGGAAGCTGCTGCTCCTGCTCCTCCTGCTGCTGTTGCCGTTGCTGCAGCCGTTGCTGTGGCTTCCTGCGACTGACCATTGTCCTGTCCAGTGCTGCTCGATTCGATGGCCACCATTCCATGGTCGGCGCTGGCCACCAGCTTCTTCTCGGCACTGGCCAGGCTCAGAGGATTCAGGTGCCGCTTGGCGTGCTTTTGGTAGCAGTACTGCGACTTGAACGTGTGCTTGCAGTACACGCACACATACAGCTCCTGGCTGGTGGCTGCAGCTCCTCCGATGCTGCTGCTGCTGGCGGTCGTTGCAGAGGAGGAGGCTCCTGCATTCGCCTGCTTTCGACCATTGGCTGGTGCTCCTCCTGATCCTCCTGTGGCATCGCCACTGTTCTCGCTTTCCTCATGGTGCTGCTGCTGCTGCTGGTGGAATTGCTGCCGCTGCTGGCTGCTTATGGCTCTGGCCATCTGCTGGTGAAAGGAGTAGCTGACGCTCTGTTGGGTCCGCTGCTGCTCGCACTGCTCTGTTCCGGAGCCGTCCAGGCTCTCCGGCTTGTGGCCGTAGGCGGTGTTCAGGATGCGACGGAAGCGCACGGGTCCGTCGCAGCTGGCCACGTCGATGATGAACTTTGAGGGCATCGCCGCCGTGGCCGTCTCCAGTTGGGCGGCCGGCACCGGGGCTTTGGCCACCTGGAGTCCGGTCGCATTGGTTCTCCTTCCTGCCTTTCCAGAGCGTGTCGAGCGGGATCCCCTTTGCATGACTGCTGCTGAGGGCTCCTTTTTGGTCCTGCTTGGTGCTTGCGGCTTGGGAGTCGGTGTAAGTGTGTGTGTGGGTGTGGGTGTGGGGTTGGGGGTGGGTGGCTTAGCGTCCAGCCGCTCGATGTTAAGGCTGCCCGCACTGCTGCTGGCCAATGAACTGACAACGGAGACATTGCAGTCCTCGGTCTCCATGTCTTCGTTATCGTTTTCGTTGTCGGTGACAGTGTTGCTGTCGATGAATACCTCCACATCCTCCTCCTCATCGTCATCCAACGCCACATCCAGTCCGGGATACTCTGGCTCTACTTGCAGCAAGGAAGCGGCACTCGCATAGGAGGAGGGCAGGACATGAGGAGGATGCGGTGGCGCCGCTGTTGGAAGCGGCGGAGGAGCCAGTGGCAGGGGCACGGGCATAAAGCCGAAATTTGGTAGCGTCGCCTTGCTCGGAATGGGCCGGATGATCTTGGCGCTGACTGGCGCCGTCGGACATAGCTGTGGAGGGGGATTGCTGCCATTGCCATTCAGGTAGCCCTCGGTCTGGGCCCGGGCCAGAAAGGATCTACGAAATATAATAAAACAGAGACCGAAATTGAGCCTAAAAACGGGGGAGGAAGGATGAAAGGGTGGAAGGGAGGTGGCAACCCACCGACAGATCTCCAGAGCTCGGGGCATGTGCAGCACGTGCGTGGCCAGGAGCACAGCAAAGATATTGTCCACATTCAAGTCCAGATAGCCCGTGTACATGTACGTGAGGAGCGGGGCAAACTGCTCCGCTGTCACGTTGCCCAAATAAAGCAGCAGTTCGCCTCCCGTGGCTCCTTGGGCGCCTGTGCTGCTGCCGTTCGAGCCCGCTCCTGTGGCGGCGGCACTCTCATCCATCCGGATGGCCGAGCGAAGGTATCCGCTGTGCATGCCCAGGACCAAAGCGTGGGCCACAAAGCGCACGTTGCTCGGTGCGGGACCCACCTCCAGGATGACATCCGGCGGAGTGCTCATAATGCCTCCGCCGCTGCCGATGCCGACGGACAGTGGTGCAGCGGCGGCGGTGGCGGTGGCGGTGGCGGCCAACGGTGGCGCAGTCATGCCGATGCCCCGAGGCGCTGTGCCACTGCTTCCCGTTAACCAATTCGTAAACATGTTGCAAAAACAACGACAACGACAACGAAAATAGCAAATAGCAAATGCACTCAACAAAAATAGATCCCAAATGCCCCAGAATATCCTCTAAGACGACGGATAGCAGCGGAATCACGCAAGACTGGCAAGATGATGATGGTGCTTGTGGAAGAAGCAACAAGCAGCCACAGCAGCCAGCAAAAGCATCAAAAGAGCGACAAGCGACGACGATGACACCCGGCGACGACCCGTCAAGTGTGCAACCCGGTCAGGACTGATGTTGCCACGCGGCATGTCTCGGTTATTTATAGCCAGGACACATGCAGTCTGTCTCTCGGTGTCGGTCGGGGATGCTACGGTTGATGCTTTCGGGTGCGCTTGGACTTTGGTTTCGGCTTTGCTTTGCTATGGTTTGGACTTCGGCTTCAACTTCGTTGTGTGCGGTTGCCAGCGGCGCAGCAGCGCAGAAGGCAGCGTTTTTACCGTGTTTGTTGTTGTTGGTCTGTTTAATTGGTTTATGTTTGTGTGTGTGTGTCTGTGTGTGTGTGTGTGTGTGTGGGATTTTGGCAGTGTGGAATTTTTAGCAAATTAACAAATATTTAAGATTACCACCGCACTGCACCGCGCTCCACTCTACCCCACCCGCACACCCACAGCTCTTGGCGGCTTAGAACAGGCAGAACTGAAAAAGTGTTGCCTACATTGTGGGGGATTTGCCAAAAAGACATTGCCTACTTTTGTGCGGGGGAATGGGAATGTCAGATGGCACTCGGGGCATATGTTGCCTACATTTGAGGGCACATTCGACTGGCATTTTGCGCGCGGTTCTTTTGAACGGAAATAGTGGGGTTTTCCCCCTCTCTCGCTCTGTCGTGCATGTGCTCGCTGGTTGCATCGTCTTGCATGTGTCATTTGAGCGCTTAACAACTCTTTACATTCGTCCTTCACTCTCTTTCATTCCATTTTGTTGTGTGCGTCTGTGTGTGTGTGTGTGTTGTGCCCAAAATGTTGTTGCCTCTCAATCGACTTAATTGATTTGTGGGCATAACCAATACATACACACATATTTACATGCGGTGCATGTCCCCGCCTGTGTGTGCTCTCTTGTTGATTTACCGCTTACTCGTATTTGGCTGTGTGTGTGTTCGTGTGTGTGTGTGTGCGTACTTTGGGGGCTGCCTTATCTACTCGTCCTGTATGTCTGTCTCTCTGTCTGTCTGTGTGTATGCGGTTCTCGCATTCGTATTCTCAATCAGCTATTAGCGTTTACCCTGGACATACCCTGGATAATGAAATGGTATGATGGCTAACCCTCTGATTGAGGGCTTTCCAGTTCATACACGGCTGGTAGATCCCTTGAGTCGTTATCCCTCTATACTTTTCAATCGGTGCTTCTTTCCTTTGCAGGGTAGCACTTGCTTCGTGGCCTGGCCTGGCCTGGCCTAGCCGCCTTTATACTATTTCTCTAAGATTTCAATCAGCATACAAATTCGATTCATTTTTTCTTCCTATTTTCTATTTTCTGTGTGTTTGTGGCTTATTTGGTCATTTGGTTGCCTTTTAATTACCGCTACAGCGAATCGGTTTATTTGTACAACCTCAGCCCCCCCCCTCCCAAATGAAGGGGGAGGGAGCAGGGGCGAGGTGGAAGCAAAGAAGTGACATTTGTCCCATAGATTCTGGTGGCCCGATATGGATGGATGGATGGCTGTTGTGGCATGGCAATTGGTCAGTTTGTTGGCTTTTGACGAGTATTATGTCCCTTATTGATAGGCTAATTTAATTAAGTTGGCTTTTGTGGAGGCCCAAGGACCGAGGCCCCAGAACTGAGTACCGAGCACCGAAGACCTCTCGCTATCGCTCTCTCTCTCTCTCAGTATCTGTCTGTCCGTCTGTCTGTCGTCTGTCTTGTCCAATTCGATTTAACTTCAATCAAGCGTTAACAATTTTAATTAAATTATTTCCAAATGTAATTATAAATGTGCGTCATGCATAAATTGTGTTATTAATTTATTTAGCATGCATGCCATGCCCCATGCCCCATTTCCCATTTCCCACCTGCCACATGCCACATGCCACACTGACAACAATTGCAATTACAACCGGAGTCCGGCGTTCGGGGTCCGGGGTCCGGGGTCCGGGATCCTGGACCAGACGCTGGGTCGAGGCCAACTTTTTGAATAAATAATCACAACGTAGGCAAAAAATAAATTTCATAAATTGGCAGCCAGCAGCAGAAAAAAAAAAAAAAGCAGGACAAAGTGAGAAGAGAGAGGGAGAGAAAGAAAAGATGTAAGAGAGTGAGTGAAACAGAGAGATTGACGTCCTCAATCTGGCAACGTTTTAAACGATGCATTAATCCCCTGTCCAGCATCCTGTTCGATCCAGGACACGAGAACTGTCTGTCTGACTGTCTGTCTGTGTGTGTGTGTGTGTGGATGTGCGTGTGTATGTGTATTCTTTGTTGAATATTTTCTTTTCTGGTTTTTCGCTCTTTTATAATTGTTTGCGATGCCATTATGACCGCCCATCATTAGCCATTCTTTCGGGATATCCATAATCGATATGATGTATCGATCACAGTCTCAACCTGTAGTCCTGCTCAATTCACAAGCGATATATACCTGTAATCGACATCTATAATCAATAATAGTCGATAGTAATTTTAATCCCGCCTTTTCTTTTGCATATCAGAGGGGATAAACTGCTTAAGATCGAGCTTCTTATCGATAACCAATTAGAAACTGTGTGATATTCGTTTCGTGTCATCGATAACACGCAGCATAACACCTCTGCCATTCTGCCTATGCCTCTGACTCTGTCCCTCTGCCTTGTGCAGGACAGTGCGACATGGAATTCAATTTGATTAATGAAAGGTTGAACCAAAAAAAAAAGAGTCTACTGCGGAGAGCAGTTGACTTTACCCTTCCTTCCTCTCCCTCTCTCTCTCTCTCTCTCTCTCGCTTGCTCTGTGTGTGTGTGTGTGCGTGTGTGTGTGTTGGTACACTTTGTGCTGATCTTTGCAGTATAAGTTGATGTGCAAATTGCCTGACAACTGTAAAACCAAACCAAATCGAAGCGGAAACCAGAGGAGGATACCAGGAAACAGCTGCACACACACACACACACACACACACACTCACACTTAACTGTCAAGTGAAAGGAAGGAAGTGGACGGCTTTGCACGACCATGCACAGACGACACATGCACAGGATTTACAGTTGCTGGTTGTGTGGGGGTGGGGGTGGGGGATTGGGGGGCAATGCTTTTGGCCATGATGACAAGCAACTTCTGTTCTGCTGTTCTGCTGTGCTCCTTTGCTCCATTCTCCTTTTTCCCGCCCCCCTGCGCTTGTGTCGAGCTGAAGCTTATCCCAACTGGATTTATTGTGTGCATATGTGCTTCTCTCCCTGTCGCCGCTCCTCACCTCTCTTCATGTGTGGAGCGCTAGAGAGAGAGAGAGAAATGGAGAGTCAAAAGGGACAAACCTTTTATGACAATTAAAACATAATTGACGGTCAACATTAATAAACCAAACGCACACCGAAAACAACAACAGGATGAACAAAAAAAACAAAGAACAGCAACAGCCAGATACAGACACAGATACAGAGATATACAGATACAGATACATTTACAGAGCAACGGCAACAGAGAACAAAAGTCACATTAAGGGGAAAGACACGAAAGGATAAAGGGAAATGAATCCCGCTGCAGTATACACTGAAAGAAAATATGCAAGCAGTGCTCGATTTGCCCAGTTTTTGACTATAATTCGGGGACTCAACTCATAAAAGCTTCATTAATTCTCTGTGATTCTCTGTGGCAGAGCCATACATATGTTTGTACATTTAATTATTTATTAGTACCCTGTAGACCCATGTACTAGTATACAATTTAAGCTATTGGATGTCAGAGGATAATGGCATAGCAAACCGAATCACACCCAAATTCAAATGAAACATTAGGTTTTTTGAATACAAACCTAGTGATAAATACATTGAAAGTGCTTTCAAATAAATATGTTCAATTTCGGATGAGCGGAATACTCCATATTTGGCGTTGTCTGCCATTTTCTCTGCGTGCGACCTACAAATTTGTAGGTCATGTATTTTTTCTCTGTCTGTACTTTCTACAGACAAGGAATGTAGTAATCAATCCTCTGTTCGATACAACAATAGATTAGTCCAAATACAGGGTATCTCGTAGTCCTCTATGTGCAGTGGCATTTAATGGGAGTTATCTGAGATATACTATGTGTATGTATGTACATGTGTCGTTGTTGTGCCTCTAGATTCCAATTGAACTTTTCGGCAAGGAAAGGGGTGCGCCGCCCTAATCCAACTCTTCCCTTCTGTTTCTGTGTGTGCGAACGAGAGGGAGAGTGGGGAACAAGTGCACCTTTTGGCGTTAGTTAAAAATTCTTTTTGTGTTTTTGTGCCGCAAACAAAAAAAAAACGAAAAACAAAACCAAAACCAAAACAAACAAAATCACAGAAAAACGTGTGACGGTATACGAAAAGCGCAGCCAAAAAATAACAAAGAAGACAGTGAGAGAGAGAGAGAGAGAGAGAGAGAGAGAGAAGTGGGGTGGCGTGGGGGCAGAAGTGAGCGCCAAAAACTAAATTTGAAAGCTTCATTGGAAGCTGAAGAGTGTGATAGAAAGAGAGGGGGGGGAACACGTACACGTACCTTGCCCTCTCTTGAGGCAATTAAACGGGTTGACACTCTCCCTATGCATGTGTGTGCGTGTGTGTGTGTGTTGTGTATGTATGCATTTGTGTGTGTGGGTTGCTGTTTTTGTTGTTTATTAATTTGTTTATTGGATGTTTAAGTGATGGCAGAATAACGTAATAGCGCCGTAAGCCTCTCACCTGCTCCTGTTCCCCTTTCCTCCGCTCTTTGGTGGTCTCCTGTCCTGTCCTGTCCTGTCCTGTCCTGTCCTGACCTGTCTGTTCCCCTGGACTCTCCACAGACTGTGCCCTGTGCTGTGGCGCGGCACCTCCAGCTACCCATTACCTCTACCCCACACACACACACACACACACACACACACACACACACACATCCTCTTCGCGCCTTTTTGCTGCATTATGCTGATGGAAAGTAAACGAAATAAGCAGCAGAACAGCAGAGACAGAAACAGAGAGAGCGAGAGAGCAAGAGAGAGAGAGCGAGCAGGAGAGAGAGCAAAATTTGATGGTTTTCCTTTTTTTCGGAGGTAGGCGGCTGTCAAAAAGCGCACCAAAGTATGCAACGGCGGTGCAAGCGGCTTAACTGTCCGCAGTGCTGCACCAAAGGCTCTCCACTGCCCTCAGCCTCTGCCCCTGCCTCTGCCTCTGCCTTTGCCCTCTGTGTGGCAAGAGGAGGGCTGGTGGGGGGAGGGGCGCAGGGGTGGTGGTGTCACTGCGGTGCTTGTGTTTGGCGGAGGAGAAAGACTCTTCAGCGCCACCCCCGTTTGCTGGTTATGAAATTTTGAACAAAATTGAAATTACGCTAATTGTTTGGACTGTACTCGCGCTTACCCCTCACCTCTAGCATACCACCCTCCGTCCCCCCGTACCCAACCAGCCAAACGAAGCTAAATTTGTGGGAAGTGGGAGGTGTGGGAGGTGTGTGGGTGTGTGGGTGTGCGTGTGTGAGTGAGAAGGGGGGCAGGTGCAGGTGCAAAAGCAAAAGCAGAAACAGAAACAAAAACAATTAGCGAATTTGATGAGCAAATCCCTGTTACACGCGCGGCAGCAATGCAGCGTGTTCCCCACATCCCCCCCCACCCCGCCACTCCGCTTGTTGGTGCAGCTAATTAATAGACTTTTGTCCGGTGTCCAGTGTCTGGTGTCCATGGGTCTCAGGCTCTCCTACGGCTCTCCGTTTAGTTCGTAGTCCGTGCATTCGTTGTTTGTCCATCGCATTAGTCCGCCAATTCACAGTACCCGTATCCGCCTCTGCCACTGCCTGCGCCTATGCAATCGTATACCCGTATCCGCTGCATCCCTTTATCCACTGTCCAACCACCCGCCTCCCCTCGCCTCCCCAGAGTCCGGTGTGTGCATGTCCGTCCGGGTGTCTGTTTGCTAATTAGTAAATCATAATTACTCACTCGCATTTCACGATTTGTAAGCTTTTCGACCAGTCCGAATGCGGATACGGACACAGGACCTGGACACTGCATACTGGACACAGATTCTCCACCCCTCCCCTCCCCTCCACTCCCGTCTCCTCCCTCTCCCCTCGCGCCTCGCGCCTCACGAGAGCAGAGCCACGCGCAAACCAGTAACAATTTCCAATCCAATCCATCAGTCCATCCCAAAAAAAAAGGGGTGCCCCATTCCCATTGCCATTCCCCTCAGGAGGTCTCTCCCACACACACGCACACATATGTACACCCCTCAGCCTCCCCCTCGGTCGTGGCGATCAATGTGTCAACTTTAGTGCCATAGAAGAGCCTTTCGGAAAGCGCGTTTTTCTAATTGCCAGCATCGAAACGAGCAGTGGGTACACGGGTGTGGGTATGGGTGCGGATATGGGTGTGGGTATGGGTGTGGGGTGGATGCCCACAGAGAGAATATTAACTCTCAATTTCTCGGGAGTGGACACGGGTACGCGGATACGCGGATACACGGGCTCTGTGGCTTGCATTTGTCACAATTGAAAGGGAATCGCTTATTAATCGGATGTGTAATTTTTGCAAAGCTTTTGATGGACTCGTAAGACAGAAGATCTTGAAATTGGTTTTGGGCTTTCATCCTTAAAACATATTCGAAATCTAGGGGATCCAATACTCGTTTGGGATAGATCCAAAAGTCTTCTTTGTCTTTCCGAAAAGTGATTCCAAAAGAGAGAGAGAGAGAGAGAGAGAGAGAGGCGCCGACAAACTAATTACAAACTTAAACTGCCGAAAATGACTACGGCCCCACGGATGGCGAAGGAGTGCGAACGGGGGGAGGGGACACACACACACTCACAAAAAAAGGAGCCTAAAAAGCAGCAAAGCAGAAGCCAAAGAGTCAACACACACACACACACACACACACGCACATCCCTGCACGCACACCCACACAAAGAGAGTGTAAAAGAGACGAAGAGAGCGAGAACGAAGAGAGAAGCGGCATTTGCTTGCTTGCTAATTATGTGTGTGCCTACCGCTCCTCCTCACTCTCACTCTCACTATCACTCTTCGCTCCGACTTGGCTAGCTCTCATTCTGCCATCTCTCTATCTGTCTGTCTGTCTCCCTCTCTGCTGCTGTTCTGCTGTTCTGCTCCTTTCGCTCCTTTGCTGAGGCTTGGCTTTTGCTTACATATGTAATTAAATTGCTCAATTAAAATTGCACACCCTTTTGATTATCGCTGGCGTACAGTTTGTATTCCTTCTCAGTGTCTCACTCTCTTTCTCTCTCTCTCTCTCTCTCTCTTTCTCTCTGGCTCAGTGTGGGTGTGTGTGTGTGTGTGTGTAACTTTTATTAATCAGAGAAAATCGTTTCCCAAAAAAACGGAAGAGTTCGTATACGAACACAGAAACAGAGACGCACATATTTCATACTCCAATAGAGACTATGGAATACTCTCTACATGGGAAGGGTCCCCATTCATTCGTTATTCTAATTGTGGATACAACGAGCTAAGGAGAATAGAATGTTCTCCTAATTCAAAGATCATCTACATGCATAGATCTCTATAATCCAAACGCAAGGATTTGCGTAGGGCACTCGTATCCTAGCTATCCTCTTGTCTCGCATATCTGAAAACGACATGAGGCATATGGCATACCGCATACCCTGTAACAGTGTGCACGTCCCAAGAGAGTATAATGGAAGGAAGGAAGGCTTCCACAATCGAGTGAAAGATGAAACCCAAAAAGCCAGTGAAATGACGGCCGCAATTGCCCGAAATATACTGTTTTTTTTTTCTTTCCTTTGTTTTGGTTTTTGTGTTTTTTTTCTTTCTTTCTTCAATTTTCTTTTGTGTTGCGCTCCCACGCTGGACCGGCGCTTGTGGTCCGCTCTCCCGGTCTACCCCCTAGAGTCCTGCTGCTGCTGCTGCCGTTGCTGCGGCCGCTGCCGCCGCCGCCGCTGCCTTTGCCGTTAAATCAACACCATTTCGTAAATTAAAAGTGCCAAAGCAAAGCGTTTTCCGCCGTCGCTGTCGCTGCTGCTCGGCTGTCGCTGTCGTTCATATTAACTGTATTTACAATTATATGGCGCTCGCCAGCTTCTTCCTCTCTCGCTCTCTCTCTCTCTGTCTCTTTGTTGGGCTTGCATCGTATGTCTCGTGTGTGTCTCGTCGCCATGGCTGGCATATTTATGCATACTCGTACCATAATTCCCTGCCATTGCTTTCCATCCATCCTGCCCCCCTGTCCTGTTCTGTCCTGGCCGCCCTCTCAATCACATGCTGCTTGCCGCTGCCGCTGCTGCTGCCGCTGCTGCCGCTGCTGCTGCTGCTGCTGCTGCTGCTGCTTCCGTCTCCTTCTGAATTCGCCTGCTCTTTGATGTTTGCACAAGTTGGCAGCATCTTCTGTTGGTTGTTGCTGCTGCCAGCGGGCACTGCTTTCGCTTACGCAAGTTCTTCTCTTCTCTGCCAACAACAAATTCCCCATGGTGCTAATTAGCGGTTGTCCTCCGTCCTTAGTCCTTCGTCCAGTGCTGCTGCTGCTGCTGCTCCTGCTGCTGCTGCGTCGTACTTTTGTGTGTACGTACAGTCTCGCGTATATTTTTTAATTGGGCGCACGCCAATCGTTCCTATTGCTCTCGCCTCTCGCTCTCGCTCTCGCGTCTCTCGCCTCTCCCCTCTCGCTCTGCCTCTCCTCTGCTCTCGTCTTTTTGTATTCCCCGTTATCTCTAAACTGAATGTTGTTTTATGGCAGATTTGATTGAATTTCCGCTTTTCGTTTTCCTTTTTAGCGGCTTGTTGTGTGTTGGCTCTTGTTGCCAATGGAATTGAGTGGGAAATAGAAGGCCGCGGCGCGGTAGGTGCACGCGTGGCATGTGCCTGCCGTCGAATCGGAGAGTGCCGCAGAGTGCAATGTACATATATTCCGCTATTGTTTGCTCCAGCATCAGCTCTAGTTCCCGTTGCAGACTCAATTCATACGATATATTTTCTAGTTTCAGTTGCTGCAGCAATCAAAATAACTGGGGGATCGGTTAGTTTATTGTTTCTGGCCTTGGCATAGCTCTAGGATACAGAAACAAAGGCTATCGTTGCTGCTTATACGATATGGCAATTGCATTTGTTTTGTAGTCCCAGACGAGACCTTGTACAGTTTCGAAAGACCGATCTCCGATCTCCGAAATGCTCTCTCCTGAAAGTATACCAAAGAGCAGAGCCAGAACGTGCAATGAACCAGTTCCAGTTCCGGTTCCGGTTCCCGAGCAACCCGTTTCCCATTGCCCAAAATCTTCCTCAATCGTCAACCACCTCCTCCTTTTGCTCCTGCTGGTGCTGCTGTTGTTGTTGTTGTTGCTTTCAATTGTCTAATTGAAAGTTAAATAAATTTTTGGTAACTTGTGCAGAAATTTTGTGCTGCTGCAGCAGAGTGCTGCAAGAGAGTCCTGTGGGAATGCCGAAGGGGTGGAAGATGCCACAGCAGAGTGAAGTGGGAGTCCAGGTTAATTTCTGTGTGTTGATATTTGTCGGGTGCCAAAACTATTTACCAAATGGTCTGAAATTTAATTGCACAATTACGAGTATTGCATTCTCATACTCGGATTATTACCCAACAAATGCAAATGAGCAGAAGGATGCGATTGATGGGATGGGATGGGATGGCATGGGTGGATGGTGTTTGGGTGGAGGGCTTGTCTTTCGGTCAACCATAATTGGAGTATTACTTATTGGGTCAGAAAGGAACAGTAGAACAGTAGCCACTCCACACATTCACATACGTATTCCACCGTTCTCTTTCCACCATTTCCATTCCCATTCCCTTTCCCACACCCACACCCACACCCACTCCCCTGCTATCTGCTGCCTTCTCCATTTCCATCCCACATCCACATCCACATCCCTCCCACGCATAGACCGCCTCAATATTTACTCTTTGTACTTGCAAAAGAAATTGTACTAATGGAATTATTTCATTTTTGTGGGTGGAGGCCAGCCCACAGAGTCCAGAAGAAGAAGGCACTGGGACTGGGTAGAGGGTGGGAGCAGAGGCTGGGGAGGGGTGGGGTGGGTGGGTATGCGTCTCGTTTTGTTTTGTTTGTCGTTTTGATTTACTTTTGGTTTTTTTTATCTCCTTCCTTCGAGCACACCCCGCACTCGTTGGGGTATTCCGTATTCCCGATACCGGATCTTGGAGGCGATCAAATCTTACTGCAGCATTCACACTTTAAAAGATATAGATCTATATACTTGGTGGAGGCACACATAATACATGCATGATATTATCTATATCTACATATATATCAAAAATTCGATCATTTCGATTGCACGATTCGGTGGGAATCTGCATATCACAATTCCCAGTCGCAGTCTTCATTTGATTTTCTCTAGGAGAAATAATGCAAACAATGGGCATCCATTAGTCGCAATCTCATCCATGGCACTTGGTTCTTCTTGTGATTTTTCTTTGGCATTCGCTGTGCAAATAGCGCAGTGTTCCACCACGTTCCATGTTCCGTGTTCCACGTTCGAATTGCGACGACTTTTTCCCCAGCTGCGTTTCATCTCTTCCCCGTGTACCCTCTATCCTATATATGCTGTACCCTGTACCCTGTCCCCTTACCCCGCACAAATCAAAGCAGCAGAAATCAAGGAGACAACCAGAGGACCCCCCCCCAGAGATACCAGAGGAAACCCAAGACCAAGCGCATCCCTTGCTCTGGCACTGCCACTGCCACTGGCCCACTCCCCCACTCCCCGTCGCTGCTTCTGTCAGCATCGCCAGTTGAGAAAAACTTTTTGTTTTCCTTGGGGGCGTTTCAAATAATTTTTTGACTGATTGAATTATTAATAAAATTGATCGAAATGCAAAGAGATTCGAATCGAGTCGAGTCGAGTCGAGCCGATGACGATGGTGGTCAACAAAAAGCGGAAAAGCGGAAATTTATATAACGTTTTATTTGCTTGTTTCTTTTTTGGTTATTATATGATTGAATTGCCTTTAAATGGCTGGTTGGGGGTAGCCCAAATAAGTAGGGAATGGAGGCTAGTGGAATGGTGCCCTGCAGGACTGTCCTGTGACCTGGCTGTGACTATTGTAGGTCACATTTAATGGACACGAATTCCCATTAATAAACGCATGCATTAATTACAATTAATTACCCTCCCCCCGCCCAAGCATAGCACTGCCTCCCTTTCTGTCGCGTGTGACATCCATTGTACCTGACATTTGACCAGGCGACATGTGTTTTACACAATTCTGTCACATTTCAAACTCGTCCTGCGTCCTGCGTCCTTCGTCCTGCGAGTTCGGCGGGATTGATTATTCCAGTGACTTACTCGCAGACTGAAGGAATCACTTCACGCCCCGCCCTTGTGGACATTGTAGCATTAATTTTCTGATTTGTATTAAAGAGAGGTTACTTATGGTATCCAAAAAGATTACATTTCGAGCAGACCCCAACGGACGACGCACTGGACGCACCACGCGTCTGTCCGGCTATGTCCTGTCCTCATCATTTCGTGTCCTGTTTCGTTTTTTGTTTTTTTTGCTTCTGCTCGGCCATCTCCAAAGTGCATAAAATATTTACAGAATATTTTAAAATCAAAATTAAATAATAAAAAACGAAGTCTGCTGCTCTCTGGCCGAACCCCAAACCGGAACACCCAACCCCCAACGCCCAACCCTCCACCCCCAACCACCGACCACCGACCACCGCCATCGCTCCCCAATGGGAGACCAATCAAGCGGCCAATAGCTATAGCCTTTTTATTAATTAATTTATTTGGTGTTTCTCTCGTTGGCCTTGTTGCATGCCCCCACATACTGATGTGCATATGCCGATGTCCTGGCAATTCAATTCAATTCATTTTTATTACGAATATTATTTTAATTTTTATGAACACCCTGCTGCACCTGGGGTATACACGTTCATAAGCGCACTTGGGGAGAGAGAACTGGAGATCTCCTCTGAGTTGATTCTTCCAGCCCCTTTTGGCGAGGGTAACTGCCAGTCCAGTCTTCAGTCTCCAGTCTCCAGTCTACAGTTTCCAGTTCCAGTTTCCAGCCCAGTCAATCGTAATCATGTACTCTTTTTCCCCAATTGATTGCTTACATTCCATTTTTGTTGCTCTCATTTCGGTTTAAAACACTTTTTGTTGATCTCTTTTCGGTTCGGGTTGGTTCGGTTGGGCTGTGTTACTGTTATTAATATTAAATATTTATTTTGTGATTTTTATTTAATTTGCAATCTATACTCGACTCGCAGACTCTTAATTGCAATTGGATTGAGGCTCCTTCTCCTGCTCCTGCCACTCCTCTCAAAGTGTAACAAAAAAAAAAGTGTTGCCTACTTGTTGTACTCTCTCTCTCTCTCTCTCTCTCTCTCTCTATCCTCACAGCCTGCCAGGGCTGCCAACTTTTCTGTAGTTTGGAATCGTTTTTCGCATGGTCTTCCCCCTTTCTTTTTTTTGTTGGCTCCTTTTGGCCCCTGCTCTCTCCGCTCCGCGCAACAATCAAAATTAAAATGAGTGGCTTATTAAAATTTTAACGCTCAAAAAGCATTTTTACTTGCGTTTATTTTTCGCTTTCTGCTTGGTCAACGAGAGGGGACACGAGAGACACAGAGAGAGAGAGAGAGAGAGAGAGAGAGATAGAGAGAGACGACCACTGAGTGGGTGGGGTGCGGTGGGTTGGCTACTTTGATGTATTTTCGTATTCCGCTGAGATTCGCGAGCCACGCAATGAGTGGGGCAGGAGGGGATGGGAGAGGAGGTAGCAGTGGCATTGGCAGAAGAGCTCTCTCTCTCTCTCTCTCTCTCTCTCTGTCTGTCTCCCTCTCCGTATCTCCCTCTGTTTGGTCAGCATTCAGCATTCATCGCTGTATCTCTGACATTTTGAAACGTTGATTGATTTTATTTATAGTCAGAGCCAGAGCCAGAGTCAGACTCCTCCATTCCATTCCATTCCTCCCCAAAGTCCCCTTTTAATTACATTGATTTTCCTTAAATGCCGCAATTGTTCTCATCCTCTCACTCTCCCTCTCCCCCAACGTCTCTGTCTCTGTCTCTCTCTCTCGCTCGCTTTATTTGCACATCATTAAAATTGTAAAATTATTAAAAGTAAAATGGCAAAACAAAAACTAAGACAAACACAAATATGCTTGGCACTCAGTCAAGATTGGAGATTTCCTTCACCGAATTTCGTACTCGAATGTAAATTTGGAATGGAACGCAATTCTCGGATAAATGAAAGAAACGATAATCGAATTTCGGGGAATTTTACATTATGGAATATGGAAATAAAATTGTCGGGACGGGAAGGGAATAAGAGTAAGGAGAGAATTAAGGAGAATTCGCTGTATGATAAATTCGTAACATGGAATTCGGTAAAAGAAATATTGGTACGGATCGATATTGCAGTGTTCTGAAGATAAATTCTCTATTGGGATCTCTCGAAATGGAAACTCCATATACACTCGTACATTCAATATATCCATCGATCTATCTATCTGAAAGCTTTCTAGTTTCTAGTCTTATTCTTCCATCAACATCTCTGGGATGATATCTAAACTATTTCCCTTCACTTGTTCCAATTGAAACTCATCGCAGTTGATTGATATCTTGGTAATTTCAAAATGTTGATCTCTTCGATAGGTTTCTATTCAAATTTCAGCTGAAATCTGTTCAGCTGAAGCTGTTCTTTTTCCCACTTGTTTCGCTCTTTCCATGGATGCTGTGTTCCCATTGTTTCGCTCGTTCCACGAATTCCGTTCCCCAATTGTTTCACACTTTCCTTTTCAAATGTCCTTTTAATGTCCTCAGTCTGCGGTACCTGCAATCACTCTAGATTTCACTTCACCAATCCACCAATCCATTTCGTAATCTATCCATGAATGCGATGGATAAGCATTCATTCATCCCCATGTGAATCGGTTCATCCTCGTTCATCCTCCTCCATCCATTCATTTTTCCTCCACTTTGGGCGGGCGTTTTAAAATATTCAATTGGCTGCTGCTGCTGCTCATTATTTGTTAAGTGGCTTAATGAAAGCGTCTCCCACTCCCATTTCCACTCCCGACCCTCCCCCACTCCACCTTCGTTCGCTCCCACCCTCTGACGCCCTCTTCTGACCATTTGCCTTTAATTAAATCGCATTTTTTAATGTGTTTGCATAACTTTTGCTTACCCTCCTCTGCCTCTGCCTCTGCCTCCGCCCCCGCTTACTTACTCACTCTCTCTGTCTCTCTCTATCTCTTTTGTTGCAGACAAGCTAGCCAACTGCTTCGTGTGCAAGGCGGAGGCGTGTGCAAGGACACGGCCCCTGAAGAAAGGTCGCGGCCAGCAATACGGAATACCGGATGAGTCGATACCGGCGGGGGCGCGGGTGTGCAACAGCTGCCAGTGCAAATCGGTGCGGAACCGCTACCCGAACTGTCCCTTTTCGACGTGCCCCAATCCCAAGGATCGCGCCCAGCGGCTGCGCAACATACCGTCGCGACTGTTCGAGCTGGCGCCCGAGGTGCGTGATCCCGTGATGACGGAGTTCCAGATACCGCCGCATGCGACGCGCTGCTGCTCCACCTGCCTCATGCGCATCCGGCGCAAGCTCGACCCTCAGCTGAATCTCACGGACGGTGCCGGCGGCGGGGGTAGCGGCGGCGACGAGACGGATGTCAGCACCTCGTCCTGCGACGAGCGAGAGCCTGGCGGCTCCGACACAGCCTCCGTGGAGAGTCCCGAGAATCTGCAGCGCCACAAGCCCCTGACCCTGACCAAACAGCAACAGCAACAGCAGCAACAGCAACAGCATCAGCTGGGCATCCAGTTGCCCCAGCCGCCTCCACCAGTGCCCCAGCAGCACCTCCACCAGCAGCAGCAACAGCAACAGCAGCAACAGAAGCCCAGCCCAGTGGGCGCGGGACTACGAGGCATGGCCGAGTTCATCATCACCCCCACGCGGATGACCTCCAAGGCATCGGCGGGGCCGGACAACGAGCGTCTGCTGCCCCCCGCCGCCGGACAGGCGCCCAAGAAGCAGAAGACCAGCGAGGAGTACGACTCCTCGGCCACGGAGACGGCCGACGAGGAGAACGAGAACTCTCCGGCCAACCGCCAGAGCCCCAAGGTGCTCTTCAATGCGGTCCACGCCCACGGCCACGGTCATGGCCACGGACACGTACACGGACATGGACACGGCCATCCGCATGCCCACGGACACGGCCATGGGCATGGACACGGTCACGGACTAGGACATGGACACGGTCATGGCAGCAACAATGTGGGCGGACTCCAGCCTCCAAACGCCGCAGGAGGCGGCGTGGGTGTGGGAGTGGTAATGGGAGGAGCCGGAATGGGAGGAGTGCCGCCCGGAATGGGTCCCGGAATGGGAGTTGGACAACATCAGCAGCAACAGCAGCAGTCACAGCCGCAGCCGATGAACGGTCCCATCAGCATGCGCCGCGAGACAGTCAATAATGTGCAGGACTGCGTCTTCTCCGTGATCGAGCGGTCGCTGAAGCACAAGGGACCAGAGCGCAAGCAGTCCTCGCAGCAGTCCTCCTCTACCGGAGGAATGCCCCCCAACCAGGCCGCCTCTCAGCAGCAACAGCAACAGCAACAGCAGCAGCCTCCCTCCCAGCATCCGAACAACCTGGAGCGCAAGGAGCTCACTATTGTCCGGGAGTATCGGCAGGACGGAAATGCCACTCTCCTGAAGCAACAGCAGCAGCAGCAGCAACAGCAGGCGGGAGCTGGACCGCTGCCCCCCAGCGGCCTGCCACACGGCACCTCCGTGCAGAAGCTGCCGTCGCGTCCAGCGGCCGTGCCACCGCCGTCATCGTCCAGCAGCGGCAACGGCACCAGCAGCAGCAGCAGCAGCGACGGCAATCTGGCCACCCTCTCCGTCGTCAACTCCCATCTAGGGGGAGTCGGCGTGGGCGTGGGTCCGCTAACGCATCCCGGACTTATAGGCCATCCCGCCGCCACCTCCGTGGGAGTGGGCGTGGGAGTGGGTGCCAGTGTCGGGGACAAGGCCACAATTACGCCCGTTGTCAAGAGCGGACTAGGTCCTGGCTCCTCCAAGGGCGGGCTCCCGTCCAGCCACTCGGCACCGCCGCCACTCGGCGCCGAGACGATCATCTACAATGTCCCGACCAGTCACGGACCGCCACCCACCCATCCGCAGCGGGGAGTGCCGCCTCCGAGCCAGCAGGTGTCGGACTCGGAGCCGCAGACCCTCGACCTGAGCATCAAGAAGCCGCCGAGGGACAGGGATGGCCACTCGCCCCACACGGGACCTGGCGGATCGGGTGGATCTGGTCCCGGAGGAGCGGATCGGCACCATGTGCCGCCGTCCTCAATATCCAGCGCCATGAAGCACATCGTCCGCTCCACGGCCATGTATCGCGGAGAGGCCGTCTCTGTGCCGACGCTGGCAACGGCCGGCTCCTACATGTACCAGCAGCCGCACGGCCCGCTCAAGGTGACGGGCGGTCCCGGAGTGGGACCTTTGGCCGGAGCCGGGCCCGGGCCGGGTGGCTCGATCTACGTCCAGCCAGTACAAGTACCTGTACCCATCTCCATTGGCCAGGGCCAGATGCCGCCGCGCTCCAGCCAACCGCCGCCGGCCCAGCCCCAGCACCAGCCGCCGCCACCATCGGGTGGACGCGTCTCCTCCAAGGTGCAGCCGAAGCTCAGTCCCCAGCAGGCACACCACCTGCATCCGGCCCACGCCCAGCACGGCCCCCATCCGTCGCACCATCCGTCACACCCATCGCATCCGTCGCATCCGTCACACCCCTCGCAGCACTCATCGCCCTCCCAGCAGCAGCAGCAGCAGCAGCAACAACAGCAACAGCTGCTGGTGAAGAGCGGCTCCATCACGCACGGAACCCCGGCGAACAGCGCCCAGCAGCAGATAATCGTGCATGCGGCGACCTCCTCGTCAATGCTCAGCCCCAAGTTCGAGAGCATGGTGCGTCAGACACCGCCCGGAGTCGTGTGTCCGCCGGACAGCGGCAAGCATGGCTCCATTACGCAGGGCACGCCCCTCCATCTGCCCCAGCACCATCTGGAGAGCAAGCGGGCGTTCGATTTCTACAAGAGCTCGCAGCGCCACAGTCCCGCCCAGGCGGGGCCCGGCTCCGGACCAGGTGGGCCCGTTCCTGGCCAGCTGCCGCCACCACCGCAGCAATCCTCGCCCCAGGCACCGCCCCCGCAGGGATACGGCGTCGGCGTGGGCTCTCCCTACGCCCGCTCCCCCTTCGGCAGCGTTGTGGAGCAGGCCCCGGTGCTGAGCACGCGTCAAATTGTGATGCACGACTACATAACGTCACAGCAGATGCAGGGCCAGCAGCAGCAACGCAACGTATCGCGCGGCAGCGCCAGCGACAAGGACAAGGAGTCGCCCTCGCCACGCAACAGCGTCGGCAGCAGCAGCGGCGGCTTCGCTTACGACAAGGAGCCTACGCCCCGTGGTCGGCCCGAGTACTCGAGCCGTGCCTCCCCGGCAGACCATGCCAACAGGTGAGTGTCCAAGCCCCACTCCACTTGAAGTGTAACTAATCTCCGCCACAATCTCTCCCCACAGCACACCCAGTCCACATCGTACGCCGCCGCCGCAACGTCAGGGTGTGATTCAACGCCACAATACAGGCTCCAAACCACCCTCGCCCGCTGCTCCGCCGCCGAGCCGCATGCACATCGTGACGCCCTATCAGTATCCACCAGGTGAGATATCCACCCCTTCGGCTGACCTCCACAGACATCCTATAGCCACAGACTAATCTCAAATATCCAATCCACTTTAATCACCCAACTCCACAGCTGGCCACGATGCCTTGGCCTCGTTTGTGGACGTGGCCGTGCAGCAGCCACAGCTGCCGGTGCCATCGCAGAAGGGCGACAAGTCGCCGGGCTCTTCACAGCCGGGCGGAGGAGGCCCACCAGGACCAGGCGGTCCCCATGCCGGACCACCGGCCCCGCCGCCACACGCCGTGGCCGTGTCGCAGGTACCACCGGCGGCCCATCACGACATGCGGTACAGGGATCTGGCCATGCACCACCAGCAAATGGCCGCAGCGGTGGCCGTGCACCAACACCAGCTCGTCCAACAGCAGCAGCAGTATCGCCAGCACCTGAACGCCGCGACCGCCATGCACCTGCAGCAGAACGCGCGCGATCGGCGCCAGCAACTGCAGCACAATCATGCCATCGAGCGCGACCGCGAACTCCTCCAGAACCAGGAGCGGATGCAGCGTGAAAGGGACCGCGAGCGGGAGCGCGAACGAGAGCAGCGTGAACGAGAGCGCGAACGGGAGAGGGAGCGCGAAGAGAACGGGAGCGTGAACGGGAGCGAGAACGAGAGCGTCGCGAGCAGGACAGGGAGCGTCGCGTGGTGGCCGAAGAGCGGGAGCGCCGCATGGAGCGGGATCGCATTTTCGCCGGCGGCGTGGTGACTGCAGCCGGACCCGGAGGCCCACCACCGCCAGGACACTACATACGCGCTCCAGTCCCCGAGACAGGACCACCGCGCTCCATCCCCGATCGCGACCGAGAGTAAGTACAACACCATAATATTATCAAAGATCATCTTTGGGATTAGTGGACAGAGTGGAGAGCAGAGAATGTACATATGTATATAGAGAGTAAATACTCGCATGCGGGATGGTATGTTGGGGAAAAGAGCTCTAGCCCTGAGTCCCACTGAAGTGTTTTGTACATGCTAATGCTTATGTAAGGGCATTTCCATGGTCCAAGGGTATAACATACTCGATGAGATATGGCGTATGGCCGGGTGTATGCCGTGCGCATGCGCCTTGGTTTTTTGCAATTATCTCTATATATCGAAAAAATCGTCAGCATCAAGTGCTTCACCCACTGATGTTATGTCTTCAGGTATTAATTGATCGAAGTCTCACTCTCTGAAATATACTCCAATGATACTTATGGCCATAATGACAAATGATGGCAAATCTTCTAATGAAAGAAAAGCCTCTAAATAGGTACACAGGGAACAACTATATTAAGCTTTTTGAAATCTTTTAGACTTGTAAAATAATCGCCACTTCAACATCCTTAGATACTATCGGCCCCCACATACCAGCCAGCCGACTGAGGATACCCCCGGCCAGCTGAGCGCCCAGAGCCTGATCGATGCCATCATCAAGCACGAGATAAGTCGCACCAACGACGCCACTGGCGCCACCGGGCGCGAGTTCCCGCGACCCTCATTCGTAAGTCATCTAGAGCTGAAAGCACCCAAAGTGTGGGCATCCCGAACTAACAGAAATTCTGCTTCCCACGCCCTGTCTCCCTCCGTTCCCCCAGCAGTACCATCGACAGCCGCTGGAGCTATCGGCGGAGAACAACGGCAAGGCCAACTCCCAGTCCCCGAACGTCATTAACATTGATCTGGACCAGGAGCGCCTCTCTGCAGCAGCTGCCGCGGCAACGGCTGCCATCCAGCAGCAGCAACAGCAGCAGCAGCAACAGCAACAGCAGCAACAGGGTCCTCCACCACAGCAGCAGTCGAGCCAGTCGCGTTCCATTCACGGATCGATGCGCGGCCAGCCACATACGCCCACATCCCAGGCGCAGGGTCCCGGACCGGCACCCAGTCCCCAGCAGATCCACACCAAGAGCATAACATTCGGAGAGCTCACCGACTCGATCATCACCAACGACTACGTCTCCAATCCACACATGCGGCCCACGCCCCCCTTCATGACCTACATGGAAGGCCCGCCGCAGGCGATGTTGCCACCAGACCGCTGGAAGCAGAACCGACGTATGCAGCACAAGGCCGAGGAAGCCAAGCACCAGGCACAGCAGCAGCAGCACCACCACCAGCAGCAACACCAGCAACAGCAGCAGCAGCAGCACCACCAGCAGCAGCAGCAGCAGGGTCCTGGCGGCGGTCCTAGTGTGGGACCAGGATCCTCCGGAGGTCCACCCGGCGGCAGGGCAAACACGCCCGAGGATGGACGCAACATCATTCGCATGCCCCAGGCGGTCAGTCCCCGCAAGTACGCCCACGAGCTGATGCTCCACCAGGCCGCTGTAGACAGGCTCTCCGCCGGAGAGGCCGGCCACTACTTCCTGCCCGGATCGGTAGTGAGTCGCGTGGGTGTTCCTCCGCCCCCCGATCAGCGTGTGCCGGGCGGAGGTGGTGCAGGCGGAAACGTGAGCACCATCGACAACTACGTGAAGAACCGCATCGCGGAGGTGATGCGTGACGACATAGGCTATTCCAAGAACCGCATTGTGGAGGTGCGCTCGGACGACGATCCCGGCGACCTAGTTGCCCAATCGCACGCAGCCGCAGCAGCGCACGCCGCCCACGTGGCCCACGCCCACGTGGCCCATGCCGCCCACGCAGCCGCCCTGGAGCACCAACAACAACAACAGCAGCAGCAGCACCGCAGCAAGGATCCCCAGCAACCGCCGCCATCGCACGAGATCAGCGTGTCCCGGAAGACGCCCAACCAGTACGAGGTGGTCGACGGCAGCGGTCGTCGCTCGGGGGGCGCCAGCTCCAACAGCCACCACCCGTCGGCCTACCATCCGCCACCGCCGGCCTTCGCCGCCAGCACCTACACCTACCCGTTCAGCGCACTTACCGTGCCCAGCGCTGCGGGCGGGCTGCCGCCGCCGCCGCAGGCCATGCAGCTGGCGCACCAGCCAGCGCCGCCCAGCCACCTGAGTGCCAAGACCAAGGCGGCACACGCCCTGAGCGATCTTGGGGGCGCGGGCGGGGGCGTTAGTCTAGTGGTGGGCGGCGGCGGAGCCGGCCTCGGACCCGGTGGAGTAGGTGGCCCCGGGAGTGGTAGCGGTGTCGGACAGGGGGGTGGCTCTCTGAGTTCCAGCGTATCGGTGGCCGCTGCGGTGGCTGCAGCAGCACTAGCAGCGGCTAGCGAGCCAAAGCCTCTGCTGTCGTCCAAGTACGAGGCACTGAGCGACGAAGATTAGTTGTGACTGCAGGCGTCGTCGTCGGGTCTACGACATCTGACGGCAGCAGCGACGGCGCCTCCAGCAGCAGCATCAGCAGCAGCAGCGGCAGCAGCAGCGGTAGCAGCAGTCAACAACCCACTCAGCCCGCTGAGCCTGGTCTACGGCTACGGCTATCGACGGCACCATCCGTCCGTGCAGCCAGCGCACTCTCACCCGCACGCGCTACCGCTCCCGCTTCCGCTCACACACCAGCATTCGCATCCACATGCCCAGCAGCTCCCGCTACCGCTGTCGCTAACGACGCATCAGCAGCCATCGCCCCGGCACCACTACCAGCCGACGGCACTGCCCCCGCCCCTGCAGTCGCAGCAGCAACAGCATCATCATCACCAGCAACAGCAGGCCCATCAGCAGCAGCAGGCGGCGCAGGCAGCGCAGGAGGCGGCACATCAGCAGGCGGCGCAGCGAGCGCATCAGCAAGCGCATCTGGCGGCACAGGAAGTGGCGCAGCAGCGGGCGGCACAGCAGAGGGCACTGTATTATGCGAGCGAACACTATGCGGCCAGCGGCGGTGGCAGCGCTGCCGGCGGTAATCCGGGCTACTACTGACATCAGCAGGATCAGGATCGTATGTAAAAAGCGAAGCGATGCACCAGCGACTATACGCATATACATATATATACAGATATAGATACAGATACAGATATATCTAAAAACTAAGAGAGAAAATGTAAAAAGCAAAACACAGAAGAGAGAAATGGGTTGGCATACCCATAGGCGATAGGCTTTAAGATTGAAAAGGCAAAAGTAAACATAGAGAGAGCGAGTGAGAGTGAGTTAGTGAGCAAGAGGGAGATAGTTAACTGATGCACAAATTCTTTGCACTCCTCCTCCTCCCTCCCACACACACTCACACAAACGCACACACCACACCAACACACACACACACACACACATGCACACACCCATTGATAGTGTAGTTAGGACTAGCACAAAAGGAAGAGAGAAACAAAAGAAAAGGATTTGAACTGAAAATCGGCAATCGGCTATTGGTAATCGGAAATCTATTGGACATCTATTTAAACCTGAATCTTAGATTAGACGAATGAAATTGTTTTTTTATTGGACTGGTACATATGTACATACATGCCTCCCGCACCATCCCAATTACCCCTTGTTACCCCTTGAGGGACAGAAGCAGACCTGCTGCTGCTGCTGCTCCTGCAACTCTTGGGTCCCACTCTCGATTCGACTTCACTCCACTCGACTCCACGCCATTCTACTCTCTCTCTCTCTCTCTCTTAGATGGCGCACACACACACATGCACCCTTTAGCTCCCCTGCCCGTCCGCCCCTCCAATGTGACAGAGCCCCTAGGCTCCATCAATGTCCTTTGTACTGTTTCCATATGTGTGTGCGTGAGTGTACTTTGTGTTTGGTGTCCATTTGCTGTCGTGCAACAAGTGTTAGCTTTCCTTCCCCTCCCCACCCCCAGTCGGTAGAACATTATGAATGGTAGTGACTAAATAACTATATATATATATAAACCACATAAATGTATGTATAACAAAAACCACACACACAATATACACATACATATATATATATATAAATATATATATATATATATCCACACACACCGTAAACGTATAGCTAAGAGTAAATCAAGTGGAAATATATAGAGAAACACACACTGTTGGGCTGTTCTTAGAAAAGAGAAAAAATATCTAAACATAAACGGAAGAGGAAGTAAATTTATTATTTTAAACTGTAGGATAACCACTCCACGCCCCGCCCTGCCCCTCCCAAAAAAAAAAAAAAACATTATTTAAACGACTTTTTGTAAATTTCATAAAAGAAAGAAGAGAAAAACTGCGCTTAAGTTTAGCGAGTGAGCATCGTTTCAATCGATCTTATCTATACGTATACCCCCTTAAAATTACGATTACGATTATTATTCGTTTATATACATATATTATAGTTTTTTCAATTTTATATACGCAAAATTTAATTTACGATGGATTTTTGTGTGTTGCATCCACTGTAAGCGAACGCGCTATTATTTGGATTATGATTATGTACTACTTTTATTGCTAAGCTAATGGAATGTCGCATGTAAGTCAAATAAAGAAACGAAACGAAAAGAAAAGTATAGAAAACCCCATACAAAATGATACATACGATGCACATGTAATACCTAGAGTTACATATGCAAGAAGAGAGCAGGAGGCAATGGCAACATGGCAACCCGCACCTGTATGGATGGACATGCATCTATGATAGTTGATGGCAAGAGCATTATACATATATATACAATATATATTGATGGATGTATGTACATATGTATGTATACGTGAATATATATGGGATATAAATATGAATATTTTTATATAAACCCTATGTCTTACGAAACAGTTAAGTGTTTAGCTATTTTACCGTTTAATTCGTTTTTTTTTAACTTATTTTTTTACATGCAAACGCAAAAACAAGAATGAAACCAATTGAAAAACCACAAAACAAAATAATTCAATATTTTTAATACATAATGAAACTAAAAACAAAAAACAATCTATATATACATATATATATATATATACATATATATACGAGTATATATAGTATATATTATAAAGTAAACAACAAACGCTAAGACTTATTCAACAAAACAGAAAACTGTAAAATATTAACGGAAAATGATAAATATATCGATATGTATGTGAATGTAAAAGCTAACGGTAAAGATACCGATAAAGATAATGATAACGATAAAGATAACGATAAAGATATGCATTGAAGCGGAAACGGAAATGAAAATGCTATAAGAAACATGTAACGCAACTCTGGGCGTCAGAGCAGAAGCAACGTTTTAGTTAAGAGCATAACGCGTATTTTTTTTTATAAATATATATATATATATAACAAATTAAATAATGAAACAAATTCTATATATACAGAAACCAATTTTACAAATATATATATATATATATACAAATATATATATATGAATAAATGTATGTAAAACGGCAAAAAATTATAACTAACAAATTGAACGGCGTCCGGAGCCCCAGTCTGGTGGGTGGTTATGGTTGGGTTGTGTTTTGGGGTTCGGGTTTGGGATGGGGTTGGGCTGTGGTGATGTAGGGCGAACGGAGCCGGAACGAGGACTGGGACGAGGACGGACCGGACAGACTCATGGACATATGCTTGGCCTGAAACAGAGCCGACAACACAACGAAACAGCTTGCCGTTGCTCCCACTCGACCCGATCCTGACCCAATTCCGATTCCGATTCTGAATCCGAATCGATTCGATCCTCGATAGAGAGCACTTTCTATACATATAAATATATAAAAGCAGTAAACAGATAAATATATGTATGAACAAAAATAACCGAATTTTAATGCTCTGCGAAAGCGCCAGTCGATGGATGTATGTAAAACAAGAAGAAGCGCATTAAAACGACGCATTAAGCAAGCCACAAATGGAAATTCACTACATTGGAGGAACTTTTTATTGTTTTGGATATATTCTGTTGTTGGAGAAATACAAAAATCTATATATTATATGGTAAACAAGAAATATGGTGAACAAAAACAGTTTTTGAAGACATCAGCGATAACAATAAACCAATATTTATGAAACAAGATGGAAACAGATGGAGGGATAGATGGTAAAACAGGCATATTGTGTGGGGGAATATGCATATTATGTGTGACGAGGCGCAGAGCTAGAGCTGATTATGATCGATACCATGATAATGATGTTTAGCACCTAAGTTTTAGTTTGTAACCTTATGCCTTAAGTTGTAAGCTTACAAATAATAATATAAAATTAAATACAACATATTAAAAAGCTAAAAAACAAAAAAAAACCAAAATATAAATAAAAATAAAAAGAAATACAAACAAATAAAACAAAAAGATGTGTATAACAACATTTTTTCTTATTTTTTTTCGTTTTTGATTATCTGGTTTTCTTCTTGCATTGATAACACTATGCAGCATCAAATTTACGCTTCGAGCCAAAACTAATTTTTCTGATAGATTAGTGGCTTTGAATTTGTTCAATGTTCCATAGGGTGGTGTTTTTTTTTTAAATTAACAAATATGGTATTCTTTTAATGTTTTTTTGTATTTATAATTGATTCTGAATTCTGAAGAGCTGATAAATATAGCTATAAGTCGGACACTTCATCTTACCGCTAGGAAAATATAACATATGTATGTTAAATACTGGTACATACTTTCCAAATACCGTTTAAAACTGATACAAACACAAAATGTTGGTATTTTTTGTAAAATCAAAATAGGGTCGGAGTTTTCAAAGTCCGAATTTTTATTTTAAGAAAACCCACAAAATTAAAAATGTTGTATTTGAAAGCCTTATATTTTCCAGACGGTAAGCTGGAGCTACAAAATTTGTGGGTATTTTCAGAATTTTAATAATTTCTTGAAAACCTCTCAAAATAATATGAAATTTTTGTTATTTACAAACCAGCCTGAAAGTATGCCATAATTTCTTAATAAATCCACTCTTAAAGTGGCTGCTATAAAACTATGAAATGTACCTGTTACGGATCTAGTTAAGGTGCTGTCTATGAAACTTTTCGCTTTGGGTGTCATGAAACTCTGGACGCTGACTGCTATGAAGCTGCTGCTATTGAAGCTGCTTAAACCTGCTGGTGATTGGACCTTGGACTTAATCGTTTTTGTTTATTTGGTCCCATAATCCGTCCAATCGGGGAAAAGACTTTCCCAGACGGTCAATTGTAGCGTTCCGATACCTCAAGATCCTCTCGGAACGTTCAGGTTAAAATGAATCGGCATGTTCAATTTTGTCCACCTGCCTTATGGCGGGCATCGAATGAAAATAGCTTTGGAAATAACGACAACAAACAACAAACAACAATCGGTGTACCGGTGTGACGGACAGTCTCTCCGCCGGACCGATAGCGTAACGGCACTGGAGGGGAGATTGGCGATAACCCCCGCCATAGAGAGCGGCCATTGCTGTAGAGTAAATGGAATCGAGTTTGTTTTTTTTGTTTGTTTCATTTATTTTGTAACGCTTTCATTTAATTGCTAGATAACCTAAAATTCGCCATAAACTAAATGATTTTCACTTCATAAAAATTTAATTTACTATATAAAAATACACACAGTTGTGTTGCAGTGGAAGCATAAATAGGCATGTTTCAGCATGTAACAAAATTCATGTACAGTTGTGTTCGATCCTGATCGGTTGTTGTCTTTTTTCGTTGCTGTCTTTTGTGCGGAAGAAATCAACGAATTATCATGGTACATATATATGTAGATAGTATGGTTATATAAATAACGAACAAGGCATTGTAGTATATGATAAGTATATTGTATAAATAATGAATAATTCAACTGGCATTCAAAAACTCTTTCATGTTTCTCCTCTCTGATATCGATTATGTGGGTCATTATTCCAGAGTTCTCTCTCCATCTCTCTCATTTCCGAATATAGTACTCATTTTTTTACTGAAAAGGGAAGACGATGTGGGGCGCAAGGCGTGCAGTAAAGTAAAGTAAAGTATAGTAAAGAGTTCCATTTGATAAGGCCACATATTGACGTTCATAGGATTTTGTTTTGTGTTTCTGTGCTTGTTTGTTGTACAAAAGGGAAGAGCATGTTTATACATATATGTATGTAAAAAGAATTATTTTATAATAATAACCAAAAGCTGGGGGTTTCATTTACGTCTAAGTTTAAGTATAAATACAGCAAAAAAAACAGTAGTTTATATTGGTTTGTTTACATAGTATCATTACGTGGTAGACCTTTGCACTCTGCCGTAACAAGTGGGGATTGATTGGGTAGATAGTAATTAAATACAAATAAATAATTAATATGCCTTTTTTTTGTTTTTTTGTGTTTTTTTTCACTCTTTCTCAAGACTATACATAATTTGTGTGTTTTCTGTATTTGTTTCATATTCATATATAATATTTTAATGATAAGGCACTTTGAGAATTATATACCCCCCACATTTGATTGATCAACCAGCGCGCTTCTTTCCCTCTCTCTTTCTCTATCTTTTTTTTTTAATTTTCTCGAATTATTCTGTTGCTTCTGTTGCAATGTTGCAAATTGTACATAAAAATAACACCACTGCCGCTGTGAAATCAATCTAATAAATATAAATAGTTAAATATTGGATTTCGATTGATTTTGAATGGAACAATGACAAAAAAAATAAAAAATAAGGATTCCAAAAATGTCTATCAATTCGGGTATAAATACACATAAATCTATGTAGAGGGTGTCACGTGTCTATTTGTGTGTGTGTGTACATAAATAATTTAAATATTTCCATTAAGTTGTCGCTCGCTATTTAATATTTGTTGCTCCGTTTCGCTTAATTATACATCGCTAACACTGTACTCAGTTTTATTTATTATTGTGTTTTGTTGGCCTGACCGCCTCGCCTCCCCCACAAACACCAAAGATCAACCAAAGATCCCCCCGAATACATACATTCATCATAGTATAGTGTAATATAGTTGGCTGTTTCTGATTCTGGGGTTTCCCTAGCAGTAAAGGGGGGTTTTGTGGCTTTTGGGGGCTGGCTGGGGGTCTGGGGGTCTGGGGTCTGGGATCTGGGGCTTGCGGTCTCGTATAAATAGGGGCTGCTCTTCTCTTCTCATCTCGCGTAACACTAACAATTATAATTATATAACTGCACCCAAAATAAGAAATCAAGAAAAAATATAAAATAAATTAAGTTAAATAAAAATATATAATAATAAACAAAATGATTCTTCTTGAATATACCATATAAAAAAAACATAAAATTATCAATGGTCAAAATATGTGTGTTTTTGTGTGTGAGTGTGCGCGCATTTGTGTTCATGGCTGTGTGTGTGTGTGTGTGTGTCTGTTTATGTGTTTATGTGTATGTGTGTCTGAGTGTATAACTGTATGCGTGAGCGGGTTGGTTTCATAAATTATTAACATTAATCGCATATAAAATATCTGGTATGTATTTATATTTATGTGAAAATAAATTATATTTTGTGTCTAATAAATCAGCATTTCCGTTTGTCTCACAAAAATTTATTCATAAGATCATTCATATCATTAACAAGAATCGAAACGAATCGAATCGAATCGAATATCGAGCAGTGTTCGTTCGATAGTCTCGATAGTCTTTTATCAATGATCAATCGACAACGATCTGTTTTGTTCCTTCTTTGTCTTTTTTTTTGTTATAATTGTGATTGGGTCTTTTTGTTTTTGCTTTTGTTTTTGTTTTGTTGCATTGCAGAGGACTGCAAGAGGTATATCATCGTTGATAGCAATCGCCAGTGGATTGGCATTGGCGCTATCGCTATCGTTATCGTTATCGTTATCATTATCGTAGTCTCGTAATCGTAAGTATGTTTAATTTATATAAAAGTTTATCAAAAAATATCAACTCATATCGCAATATGTACACAACGTTGCTACTACATAATTTAGCAGGATAATAAATTAAAGAACCTTCTTGGCTCTCGGCGATCCGTTTTGGATTGGATTGGAAGACAACGTTACGGTCCAACGTTATATATCGCATATATATCAAATATATATATATATATATTATATATATATGTATGTTTGTACATATATTTCGTATATATGTATATGTTTTGGATTGGATTTTGATAGATCGATTCCGAATACGATCGATCGATCGCATTTAATAACTAGTCAAATTTTTGCATAAATATTATTAACCAAGAGCAAAAGTGCCACGTGTCTGGGTTCTAATGGGTGTGCGGGTCCGCGAATAGGTCCTATAAATGCAAGACACCGAATACCGAATACCGAATATCTGTATCTGTATCTATATCCGATCTGCATACAGTCGCGTGCGTGTACACAAATATTATTGTTTTCTCAAGATCAGATTTCGTTTCAACTATTTTTGTCTCTCATTCTCATTCTCATTCTGTTGCTTTTCTGTTCTGTTTCCGTTATGGAAGAAGATGCTGTTGGTTGGTCAAGATCAAGATCGTCGATCGTCGATCGTTGATCGTTGATCGAAGCTATCCCGGGTAAGCTGGGAGCAGCCAGGGGATCAAGTCTACAATGGTACGGAGTAGTCGTTGTTGAGATTTTGTCAAGGTTGCTGTCGGTGGCTGATTGTACGACTGAATGATGACTGGAAGATGCTGGAGGGATGCGGGAAAGTGTTGCATGTTGCATGGATGGGCGGGGGCGGGGGCGTCGGCGAAGGTGAGGTGTGGCCCGACTGATCTTGATGATGGTGTAGCTGGAGCTGCTTAGGGCAGCAGGCTGGAGCGCAGCTTCTGCTGATAGTCCTCCACCGCAGAGCTCAGACGGTTGAAGACGGGAAGACGAGACATCTCCTCGTGCTGCATGGGTGTGCTCATGCTCTTCTGCAGCATCTGCTTGGCCTGTCCTCCCATTCCGCTGCCACTGCCGCTTCCGCTGCTCATGCTGCTGTTGCTGCTGCTGCAGCTGCTGCTGCTGCTGCTCGGAGAGCTGGGCTCGTACGGTGGTGGGGTGTGCACCGGCGAGATGGGGACATTGGGGCTCTCTGGCGGCGTGGCCGGTCCCATGGCCATGGCCATGCCCAGACCCAGTCCGAGTCCCGAGGCAGAGGATGTGGATGAGGCGGAACTGCCGCCGCCGTTGCCATGCTTGCCGCCGGAAAAGCCCGCGGCCATGCAGAGGTAGCCGTTGTGTTGCAGCGGCATGGCATCGCTGAACGGGAAGCTCGTCAGCGAGTTGGTGGGACTGAGCGACAGCGATCCGGTGGGCGACTCGCGGTCCGAGCCGGTGCTCATGCTCAGCGGTGGGCTCAGCGGCATGAAGAAGGGGCTCTGGCCGATGCTCGTCTGGCTTCCGATCTGTGCTGGCTTCTGGAAGCTCTGCTGCTGTTGTCCCTGCTGCGGCTGCGGCTGCGCCTGCTGCTGTTGTCCCGAAGACTGCTGTTGCTGTTGCTGTTGCTGTTGCTGTTGCTGCTGCTGCTGCTGCTGCTGTCCCGACTTGGCCGCCTGGGCTGCGGCCTGCTGCTGAGCGCGAGCCTCGTCTGCGTTGTGCACAAAGTGGCAGCGCGGCCCGTAGGGGCAGAAGCCGACGCTATGGAAGGTGCGGCAGTACTCCGTCTTGTACTTGGGATGGCGCTGCAGGTTGCGCAGCTCGTGGAATCCGTGCGCGAACTGGCACTTTTCTCCGTACTTGCACTCGCCGGCCTCCTCGAACGGGCGGCACAGCTCCGTCTTGTAGCTGCAACACACAGAAGCGAAGGGATCGTAAGTCTTGCGTCGAATAGAAGGGTCTTGGGGGCACGGGCACTCACCGAGATATGTTCATGGGTTGTTGGGGCAGCGGCTCCGACTGTGTGCGCTCCAGTTTGCGGTGCAGATTCATGTTCCCCAGATTCATGTTCTCGATGATGGTCACCAGGGAGGCAACACCCTGCTGCTGCTGCTGTTGCTGTTGCTGCTGCTGCTGCTGCTGCTGCAAAGGGTGGCGCTGTTGAGCCGGCTGTGAGATGGTGCGTGTGAGGGCGCCGTGGAGGCGGTGCTGCTGTAGCTGTGACTGCTCCATGTTGATGTCAAGGACGAGCTGATCAGCTGTCTGCTGCTGGTGCTGTTGGTGCTGCGGCTGGATGTGATCACTGGCCACCTGCGAATGGGAGAGATACGTTGAAATCAATTTCCATTGCTGCTTGGGGGGGATACGTAACGCGAATGTTTCGCAAAAGCCAAAATAAAAAAACACTCAAAAGGGATGGAATGATAAAGAGCGAGAGAGAGAGAGGGGTGAGAGGGGGCGACGGGCAGCAAAGACACGGCTCAAATGGTGTTGGATACTTTTACTTTTAACTTGACCTATAAGCAAAACCCCACACACAAACACACACACACACACATACAGGCATTGGTCTAGCGGCAGCAACTGCAGCAGCAGCAGCAGCAGCAGCGGCAGCGGCAGAGGCAGCGACTGAGCAGCGGACCACGGACAACGGACAGCGACAGCAATTGCAGTGTGGTGTGGATATTGCAAAAGTCACAAATGCTTATAATTTTCCACACTTTAACCAACGAACGACACACGGACACAGCAACAGCAACACCAATGCACCAATGCACCAATACACTCGCACACCGCGCGCTCTGCTGGCCAAAAGAGGAAAAGGATTGGGTGGGGGTGCGGAAACACCAGTTGCAATCCCAACTACGGATGGTGGTGGGACTCACTTGAATATATCCTTTATTATCTTCACTATTTGTCCAGAATCGAATGTGAATATGAATATGTGAATCGAATATCTATATATTGGAGAATTGTTTTCAGGGAAAGTCTCAGGTCACTGTGAGGGATATACAACACCTGCTTGATCCTAGTGCTAGTCCTGATCCGACTACCACGACTGTGGCAAACCAAAGAGAAGAAGGATCCACACAGATTCCCATTTCCTATGGGCATTCAGTCAG
This sequence comes from Drosophila algonquin, assembly GCA_035041765.1. Classification (NCBI taxonomy): domain Eukaryota; kingdom Metazoa; phylum Arthropoda; class Insecta; order Diptera; family Drosophilidae; genus Drosophila; species Drosophila algonquin. The sequence goes on along the minus strand of JAWNKY010000238.1, from coordinate 64,700 downwards.
AGATCCATCTGGTCAGGAATACCCAAGGGTATGCAAGGGCATGCAAGGGTATGCAAGGGTATGCAAGGGTATGCAAGGGTATCTACTCTACGTACACTTAATCACTGCACGCCATCCCTCTCTCTCTCTCTCTCTCTCTCGAGCATTTCAGCACTCCATCACTCCATAATCCCTACCCCCCACTCACCCACCTCCAAGCCGCCACGCTCCCTTTTACTCTCCTCATCACCCCACACCCTACACCCCCCACCCTACACCCTACACCCTCTTTTCTGATCGTGTCGTCATCAGTTTCGGTTTTATTTCTTTTTGGGGAACGCCGTCGCTCGGTTCGTTTTCGTTTAGTGCGATGCTGTAACATGTTATGCAACCAGTTAACACACACACAGACACACACACACAGACACACACATAGCACACTCTCTGGCCGAAAGGCAGCCCACCACTCCATGCCGTGCCACTCCAAGCGTGGCCAAAACTACTCTCGCAGCAGCAACAGCTGCCAGCCAAGAGCCAATTACATATGTATGGAGCTCAAGTTCAAGCCAACAACACGAAAAGCTGCCAACTCCCCCTGCACGTCCTCCCTCCCCCTCCCACTCACTCACTCTCTCTTTCCCACCCATCAACCAGTAAAGCAGTCAACAGTTGAAGCCGGAGCTAAAAGCCGCCACAGCCGCGCAGTCGCGCAGCCGAAGCCAACAACAACAACAACAACATTTTGGGGCCCAGCAGCAGCGCCCACCAGTCTCTCTCTCTCTCTCTCTCTCTCTCTCTCTGTCTCTGTCTCGCTCGCTCGCTCTCTGAGCAGCGAAAACCGGTTAACTGCGGTTGCTCAACAAGTGCGAGAGAGGAGAGACGAAAGGCGAACGCATGCGCAACGACAGCGACAGCAACAGCGACAGAGTTGCCAGACTGTCCGCCGCAGCACAAGTGGACCAATATGGGAGGAAGCAGGAAAAGGAGGTTACAAAATACAAAAATTGTGCTTATGAGAGAGAGAGAGAGAGTTACAGTGTACAGATTACAGAGCTCCCTTATCTCTGCGCGGAATAACTTTAGTCATTCATTTCCACAAATAATCACAACAACAATAATGCAATGCTGCAATGGCAATGGCAATAATACATATAAAAATCGATTTACTTTGACAAATATGCGCCGCATTTGAACCTCTGATGGTTTAGCCAACTATTAAGACGCTTTTCAATCCATAAATCAGTCCAAAAACCATGCGCACACCACTCACACATTTGCAACGAGATTGAGACTAAGTTTGGGTTATCTTTGGTCTGATTTTCAATTAATGAATTCATTCATTTGCCTGGGCGCTTGACGGGTTGATGGGTGGGTGGGTTCAACAATCGTACAACATCACAGAAGAACAGAACACAACATTGTCTGTCTCTGTCTCTGTCTGTCTCTGGTTGCGGGCTCTATCTTATCTCTGCGCAGCATTTGTATTCCAATTTCCATTGTTTTAATTTCAATATCGATTCCCATTAAATTTCATTTCAATTTCATTTCCTGCACATTACATTTCGTGACCTTGAAGGGAAAACCCTAAACCACATTTAACTTTTGCATCTGAAGAAGTTGGCACACAGATCACAGCTGATCACAGGTGTCGCAACAGCCTGGCAACCCTGTGCACAAGCAGGGCGCGGAGGGGGAGGGGGAGGGGCAACAAGTTTTAGCAAACCTTTTACGACTGCTTTGACCAACTTTGACGCTTACGGCATCGCAACGACTGCGACTGCGACGGCGACTGCGACTGCGGATACGCTGGCTCCTGCCGTTGCTGCCGTTGCTGCCGCTGCTTAAGCTTTAGCATGCATAAAGTACCACACGGAGTGGCCGAGTGGCAGAGTGGCAGAGTGGCAGAGGGTGGGGGTGTGTGTGGAGGGGCTGCTGTCTCTCGAAACGTTTAAACGTGTTCGAAAACAACTTTAAGTTGGCGAACGCCACAATCTCGCTCGCTCGCTCGCTCGCTGGCTTGCTCATTGCCTCCTCCTCCTCCTCCTCCTCCCTCTCCGATCCGATCCACCCTTCTGTTACTGGATTTTGGTTTCCGTATATGTGTGTGTGTGTGTGTGTGTGTGTGTGAAAACAAGATTAAGACAGGAGTGTACCATGGAGCATGGAGCATGGAAAGAGGAGAGAGAGAGAGAGCAAAAGGTAAAGCAAGAGACAGAGACAGAGGGGCAGAGGCAGAGGCAGTGGCAGCGACAGCGGCAGCGGCCACAGCTAGAGATAGATCGGAGCGCAGTACAGAGGAGAGTCTGTTTTGATGGATACCCTTTCGGTTTTTTCTAGGGTTTATACGGATTTCGATTGCCACAATTTTCCTTGTAATTTCGGTTTTGAAAATCCTTGCGATTCGGAGGCGCCATGGAGGGGAGGAGCCATGGCTGCAGGAAAACGGTAGAAAAGGGTATCAAAGGCTTCGGGGGGATTCTAGTTTCGTGTGTGTTTTGGTTCTTTGTTTTGCTTTTGTACGCTCTCTCTCTCTCTCTCTCTATCGGCCCATCTTTGTCACTGTCTCAAGCTCTGTTTAAGTCTCTGCCTTGTGTCTGTATGCTTCTCTCTCTCTCTCATTCTCATTCTCTCTCTCCTCTCTCTCTCTATCTTATCTAGGTGAGAATTTCCTTTCATTTGAAAATGAAAATAAGTTTACTTTTCCTTCCAGTCATGCTCTTGCTCTTGCTCTTGCTTTTGGTCTTTTGCTTTTGCTTTTTCCGTTTTCTTTGGCCATTTGGCCACTTGTCTTGTGGCTGCTGATGCCTGATGCCTGATACTGTTTTTGTTTTTGCTTTTGTTTTTGCCTTCCTCCTTATCTCTATTATGACATTTCATCTCCTCTTTCTGTGCTTTTTGCCGCCTCTTCTTTGTGGTTGCTATGGTTGCTCCTTCCACGCTCTTCCTCTGTTTTGGCTACTTTTTTCCTTACAATTCTTCGTCTATATCCCTTTTGCCTATTACTACATCGGTATCTACATCTGCATGTAAAATATGGCGCAGAGACACTACCAGAGCTAGCTGGAACCCTTCATCTCCTCTTTCTGTGCTCTTTGCCGCCTCTTCTTTGTGGTTGCTATGGTTGCTCCTTCCACGCTCTTCCTCTGTTTTGGCTACTTTTTCCCTTACAATTCTTCGTCTGTATCCCTATTGCCTATTACTACATCGTTATCTACATCTGCATGTAATATATGGCGCAGAGACACTACCAGAGCTAGCTGGAACCCTTCATCTCCTCTTTCTGTGCTCTTTGCCGCCTCTTCTTTGTGGTTGCTATGGTTGCTCCTTCCACGCTCTTCCTCTGTTTTGGCTACTTTTTCCCTTACAATTCTTCGTCTGTATCCCTATTGCCTATTACTACATCGTTATCTACATCTGCATGTAATATATGGCGCAGAGACACTACCAGAGCTAGCTGGAACCCTTCATCTCCTCTTTCTGTGCTCTTTGCCGCCTCTTCTTTGTGGTTGCTATGGTTGCTCCTTCCACGCTCTTCCTCTGTTTTGGCTACTTTTTCCCTTACAATTCTTCGTCTGTATCCCTTTTGCCTATTACTACATCGATATCTACATCTGCATGTAATATATGGCGCAGAGACACTACCAGAGCTAGCTGGAACCCCTTTCCAAACAGGTGGCAGATCTAGAAGAAAGTCCTCCTTCCTTCCTTCCTTCCTTCCTTTTGCTTGCAGGTAGGGTTAAGGATCTGTTCTCTGATCTCCGGGTTCCACTCTCAGAGATGGAGAGAGATGGAGAGAGAGAGTGAGCGAGACCTTGGGGGTAGCTTGGGGCTGGCTTTTGCCAGCTTTTGTTTTTATTTGTTTTTATTTGTTTTTAGTTTTTGTTGGTTGAAGTTGAAGTTCCGGTTCGAAGCCCATTGAATCCATATCCAAAAGGCAGGCGACGGCGGCTGAGGCTGAGGCTGAGGCTGTATGTACATATGTATGTATGTATATATGTAGATATGGTTATATGTATGTACCATGTCTTGGGGGGTACTGGTATCAGTGTACACACATACATATGTACATATGTGTTTCCTCTATAGATTTATTAAGTTATTTAACATACAAATTGGATCTGGCATAGAGACATATACATACTCGCATATACATACATATGTACATATGTATGCTTGTATCTTATGTACATTGTATACAATAATATACATTGTCTGTTTTTCTGTACAACGTTTTTGATTGGGGCACCTGGGGCCTGGCTTTTGGCTGAGACGGGGACGGGGAGAGGGGAGCGGAGCGGAGACTGGGGCTCCGGCTGTTAGGTAAGATTTTGTGGTGATTGTTGTTGTTGTTGTTGTTGGTGGTGTGTTTTTTTCCGCTTACTTGTTTGTGTCTCATAAACACGTTAACACACACACACACACACACACACACACACACACATAGGCTGCTCTCTGTTGCTGGTGTGTGCGTGAGATGCTGAAGACCTGCTGCCTGCCTGCCTGCCTGCCTGCTACTCTGACTAACTGGTTTTTATTTTTTAAAAGCTACAACAACAGCAACTACACGATGACGATAACAAACGACGACGACGACGACGCAATATCCATAACCTCGATGAGCTAACACCAACACAGAGACACACTCCTGAAGCACACAGACAGCAGGCTGATCTCTGCCGCTGCCGCTGGCGCTGCCTCTGCCCCTGCGCTGTCGACGTCAATATGCGAATTGAAAATGAATACAAAAATGATTATTGAGTGTTACTTTTAATGCCTTGCGACAACAACAGCAACAGCAACAACCTGCAGCCAGCAGCAGCAGCAGCAGCAGCGGAGGGGGTAGAATTGGGAGAGCACGAGAGCAGCAGGGGGTAGGTCCATTGGGACGGGGGTGGGGTCGTGTGCCGCCTAGATCTCTAAGCAACAGAAGGAGCAGGAAGGAGTACATGCAACTTGCAACACGCAACGCTAGTGGCAAGTTCCAAAAGGACATATTTACCACACATATTGTACATATAACCCAATTTCCCATTTTCGATGCTAAACAAACCATGAAAATCTTTTGAAATCGACCTTTAAACAGCAATCATATCTATATAGCATACATACATATGCACATACATATATTATATATCTGATATACATATGTACATATATTATATATATATATTATATTTTGGGGATTACACTAAACCAAAGCCATGCAACGTCTTGGTCTTCAGTCTTAAGCAAAAACTCTTCAATATTTCTGGATCGTCCGACCTACAACTCAAAGAGTTGTCTGCATATACGTACATACATATATGTTTGTAGCTTTACATATATGTATGTATCTCTGGTGGATCGAAACATTTACATTCGCATATCGGGTATATGGTATCTCCAGGCACGTGTACAGAGGCACAAAAAGAAGGCACAACACAGCCATGAATCCATTACAATGACATTAGTGATTATGCAAGACATTCTCCAATCCATATTCATAAGGGGGGATGGTATCGGATGGGATGGTATGGTATGGCATCCCATAATCCCCAGGTTCCAGCAGCACTTCCAGATTGTCAAAGAAGATCGATCGATGGATAATTAGTGATGTTCGGAAAGCCACGCTATCTGCTATCTGCTATCTGCTATCTGGTATCTTCTATCTGCTATCTGGCAGGGGGCGGAGGGTGGGGGGGGCTCCAGATTCGTGTATAATATGGCCGCCAGATTTCAGTTCAATCAAAGTTCAAGGTAAGCCTCAAATTTTCTATGCAAAGTGTGAGATTTCAGTGTTTTTTTTTCTCTGTTTCGTTTCGTTTCGATTTGATTCGTTGTTTTGGTTTTGGTTTTGGTTTTTTTTTATTTTCGTTTTTTGTTGGGTAACAATTTGATTAGCAAGCAGAGATCGAGATCGAATTAAAGCCCCCTCCCCAGCCCACCCCGCAGCACAATCCTTACACGCAGCCAGACAGACAGACGAACGGACAGCACAAAGAAAAGGAGGCTAAAGAGAAGAGTTTGAGGGAAAGAGGGAAAAGAGAGCAAATAAAAACAAGGCCTCGGAATCGATTTTAATTGTCGCAAGGCAAAGCCGAGGAATATTTGACTTGGAAATTAGCAGCGGGCCCCCCCTGCCTGCCCCCCTTCCCCGCTCACCGCACACACACACACTGCACGCCACTGCATTTCATTTCATTTCATTTCGTTTCATTTCAATGTGTACGGAGAGGGAGAGTGCACTGGAAGTACTACGAGCACACATTCCTATTTATTCCCCTTCCCATTCGTCCATTCCATTCCGTTCCACTTCCAGCTGCAGCCGCAGCCGCAGTAGCTCCACTTCCAATGCATGACGCCTGCTGTCGTGCTGTCCCGCTCTGACTCAGCTGATTGATCGATACCCCGCCTCCTGCTCAGTGAGCAGAGGAAAGGAGAGAGATGCAGGCGCCAGATGGGAGGAGAGAGATGCAGGCGCCAGATGGGAGGAGGGGGATAGCTTTTCCTTTCATTGAAGAAATCCATCAGCCAAGCCATTGGCATTGCCCAAAGTATATCCTAGTCCACACCTACTGCCACAACTCAACCTCAACTTGAACTAAACCTAAATAACATTATGATATCATGTGTACTACATATGTAACTCCCAGACAAAACACCAGATACGTTGGACACCTTTTTCCTTCTTTGGCTTTCAAATGAAAGAAAAGGAAAACCCAAAAAGCCAGCATTTACATAATGTTGCCAAAGGCTGAATTTAGGACTGGGGACGGGGAAGGGGACGGGGACTGGCCCAAACCCAAAAAAACTGAAAACTCAAAACCCAAATACACAAAGACACAAAGACAATGCCCCAATCATCATCGTCGTCGTCGTCGTCGTCGTCGTCGTCGTCGTTGGCGTCGTCGTGATCATCATTACGACTTGGCAATACTTGGGTATGGGCATGGGCATGGGCATGGGCATGGGCATGGGTTTGGGCTTGGGCCATCCATCCATCGATTGGGGTCTAGGTCGAATGGAGCATTTCACATTTTCGTGTCGTTTTCATTGTTCATCCGTTGTTGCTGTTGTTGTTGGTAATAATATTTGGTAAGCGACGAAGAAACACTGAACCATAGACGACAGCGAGAGTGTTGAGGAGGTGTACAGTACGGGTGGGGTGTAGGGGGGATACAGCCGACGACGCATGCGCAACACGCTACGGCTGCCCGCTGCTGCTGGCGTGCCAGTTTCGTTTCGTTTCATTGCCAATCGTCCGTTGTCTCGCTCTGTCCGACTGTCTGTCTGTCTGTCCACTCTTGTCTCTCGTCTTGCCTTGTCTTGTGGCTTCCTCTTTCGATTTAGCGCTGGCTTCGAAACCGGCTCGACTTGGCTTGGCTTGGGCTCCGCTCGGGGCAGCACTCACATAACCAACTCAGAGACCAGACCAAAATCACATAATAATAAAACACAATAAAAGAAAAGCAAGCACAAACAGCAACAAAAGCAGCCACAACTCTTGGCCTTGCTAAATTCGGAGCATAAGAGCCATAAAACACAAAAAAAACAACAAAAGGAATGCCCGAAGCTATTGATACCCTCCGATCTGCCGATTCCACCACATACATACAGACATATGTATATATGTACATGTAGGCATCATCCGATTATATTGTTAACTAATTAGTATCACATTTTATTACAATTTACAATAAAGATTTAAGTAAATTCATAATGCCCTTCCTGCACCCTTGCAAAGAAGGGTATCCCCCCAGAGCAGCGACAGACAAGACAAAGCCCCAAAGTCGAATATTCGAAGGGTTTCCATCGCTGTGTGCGTGTGTCTCTGCGTGCGTGTCTCTGCGTGTCTGTGCGTGTCTGTGTGTATAATAACAATAATTCGTTTCGTTTCGTTTCGTTTCTTCCTCTGGTGGTGATGCTGCTGCTTCATCTCCTCTCCCACTCGCACACACGCTATCTGTCGCAATGCCCGCCGCAGTCGCTGCCGCTGCCGCTGCTTCTGCCGCTGCCACTGTTATTGTTGCTCTTGCCTTAGCGTTGCGTTTGCGCAGTTTTCGCATTTTGCCCTCGAAAGCACACAAAAGCAACAACAGTAAATAATAAAACAAAAGGCAAAAGAGCAAGCGAAAAGGAAAAGGCAAAAGAGGCGAAAAAAAAAGAAGGCAAACCCAATAAAATGTTGCAATTGCCGTTTTTGTTTTGCTTAAAAGTAAACCAGACAAACAAAGGGGTTCAAGAGAGAGAGAGAGAGAGAGAGAGGGAGAAGGGGGACTGATGGAAAGGGCATACACACGACCGACATGGATGGCCACAAAATTACCCGAGAGTTATGCAATCGAAATTGAGAGTTGGCGAATGGAATCGATCTGCGATCTGCGATCCGCGCTCCCAGGGGGACTCGCTGGAAGTGAAACAATCAGAGAGGGTCAAGGGAATAGGCAATTATACAACAGTACATAAGAGAGGGATGTACATACATACCCCTTGCACACATGTACATACATATGTATGCCATTGCACAATGTTGTTTCCCCACTGGACTCTTTTTCCGAATCGAAATGCCACATAAATACTCCCCAGGGGTACAACAGTCTAGGCGGGGGGGCTACGCGCAGGAAGGGAGAGAAGAGAATAGTCGCGGAGGCAAAAAACAATATCAAACGCTGTCGCAAGCAGAAGGGGAAACGGAGACGGAGACGATAGACCTACCAATCTGCTTGAACCCTTTGCCCTTGTCCCAACCTCTGCTGTTCTAGTCCACTCGCTCTCTTGCACTCTCCCCCTCCACATCCAGCCCCACACCCCACAATGCTGTCAAGCCGAGTGGCTCAGTGGCTATCAGTGCGCGGCCAGTCCAGTCAGTCAGTCAGTCGTTGGCGAGGGGTGTCAAAACACATCAATCCTTATCGGGAGAATGTGTGTTTTTCTGGTGGATCGGATCGGTCTCGTCTCTAGTGCCCTCCCATCCCCCACCACCCCGAAATGCAGTTCCCCATTCCATTCCATTCCATTCCCCATTTCCCACATTTCGGTTCTAGCGATTCCTTTCCAGAGCCCAGAGCTTGCTGAGAGTGCAATATCTGGAGAGACTTCCTTCAGTCACTTGCTCTCACTTGCTCTTCTTTCTTTATCAGTGAGAACCGTTCTTGGCGCTTATCAGTGCGCAGACGTTGCTGCTGACCGCGTTGCCCGGCACACATGTGTGTGTGTGTGTGTGTGTGTGCGAGCACATGGCAGTGCGATCCGATCATCCCCTCTCTCGTATCACCAACACACATGTATGTGCCTTTTCTCCTTCTCTCTCGCAGTGCAGGCAAAGCACGTCCAAAAAAAAAAAAATAAAAATAAAACATAATAAAAACAGAAAAACGGGGCAATCGGCAGTGCATGTGCTCCCTCTCTCCCTCTCCCTCTCCGGCTCTCTCTCTCTCTATCGCTTGCTTGCGATGCGACCCCTTGTTGACACACACGCGCGCGCATAAGACAGACGTGGCTGTGTGTGTGTGTGTGTGAGTGTGCTTGTGCCTGTGTTTGTGTTTCTGTTTGTGTGTGATTTAATGTGATAAGAATACTTATTATTGGGTTAGTTAGTTCATACATATAAAAATAATAATCTTTTGCTGCTGTTCCAGCTCTTTTTGTTGCTGCAGCGATAAGCAGAGAGGCAGAGGCAGAGGCAGAGACCGAGGCAGCGGCAGCGGCAGCGGCAGAGGTGATAGAAATTAGCAAACGAAGGGGAGGGGGAATGCACACACAAATACGAATACGAATACGAGGAGGAGCTACAGATAGGAGTCCAGTTAAACAGAGGGACAGCAAGAGAGCGAGAGAGAAGCTGACAATGGGGACAATGGGAAGATCATTGACAAAAAGGAGAGTGGAAGGGGGGAGGAGCGTAGATAAAGAAAGAGTCCCGCCGCCGCGTCCCCTTTACCCTTCCCCCCAACCAAACGGCTGACGCGGAGAGATGGCTGCACAGGTTGTTCTAGCGCTACCCTTCGTTTTTCTTTTCTGTGTTTCCTCCCCCCTCCCTCTCTCCTAATACACTTGTATATCTACCTGTTTTCCAGAGCCAATAAATACATCGACAACCATTTGATTACCAGCAGAAACAAAATAAAGCAACGACCAAGAAACAACAACAACAACAAGGGTGGACGAAATCGGCGTCCAAATCTTCTTATACCCTTCTTTCGTACACACACACATACACATACATACATACATACATGCATATGCTATTTACTGCTATTTATCCGGATCAATGCATATTGTTTTATCGGAATATTATCGGAAATTCTTTCGTTTCCCTCTCTGAAGTGCAAACATTTGCTTAGAACCATCATATCCTATGCAAGGGTATCGAAGAACAAGATTACAAAGTGGTGTGGCAGTAAACAGCCAGTAAATGGGAGGGAAGGGGAGGGGAGAATACAATGCCCAAGAAGGAGAGTGAGAGAGTGAGAGAGATCCAGAGAGCAATATGCTGGGAATGTGTTGAACACGTGGTCTGGCTCGAGTCGGCTAGGCTTGGATCGGATCGGATCGGCTGGGATCGGATCGGATCGGATGGAGTTCGAGTTCGGCTCGTTGTCGAAATCGTGAGCAGCAAACCAAATCAACATCATATGTGCTGCGGGAAGGAGAAGGTGGACAGAAGGAGGGGAGGGAGGTGAGGGAAAAGAGAAGAGAAGAGACTATAAGATATCGGATCGAGGGTTGTTTTTGCTTAGAAGCAGCAGCAGCAGCAGCACTCTTTCCCTTCCCCCTGTGTCTCGTCTCTCACATGTGTTGCTGCTGCTGCGCTGTTGTTATCTTTGTGTTGTCCTGTAAAACCAGTTGGCGGCGAGAGAGACGAGACGAGACGAGACGAGAGACGACGAGGACGGGGCAAAAACCCGCACAGAAAAGTAAAACCAAAAGCAAAACCAAAAGCAAAAGCAACAATCAAAAAGCGACAGTGAATGTGAATGGAAATCTACTACTGCTCGCTGCTGCTGCTGCTGCGCTGCTGCTGCTCTGCCAGCGTCTGCGTCTAACCGATAGCCGCCGCCGCCGACTGACTGTCGATTATATAATAGATTCGATTGGATTTTTGTGGGATTTGGGGGGAGAGGGATTGGCAGCCCTCAGACATTGATGCAAGCAAGGAGTAGGGCGGGCCCGCATGAATAAACAATTGTTGGTTGGCATTCGTTCACCAGCATAAAATTATTAACAAAAATTAATAAGCGACCGAGCACACACACACACACGAGAGAGGAGAACAGTTACAGTTTCAATTTGAAAGCAGTGCGAAAAGGAGCGAGAGCAAAAGGAGGAAACGAGAGAGCCAAAGGCAGTGCCAGTGCGAGTGCCAGTGCCAGTGACGGAGAGAAATATTAAGAGGGTATTAAGAGATGGCTGGAGAATGCAAAGCATACGCTTTCCAGGTTTTGCATTCCCAGAATTCTATTCTTAATACGACTTGGGGTAAATATCGATACTAATTGTATCCACTCTACCCACACCGTCCCCCTCCCCCCCACAGCACCTCTGGCTAAACAAAACAAAACAAAACAAGACGAGACGAGACCCCACCGCAACAAAATGCAAACAGCTCACACACACACACACACACACACACACACACAGAACGAGCACAGCATTTACACTTAGTACTTAGGGGAAGGGCAGTTGAGAAGGGAGGAGGGTAGGGGATGGGGATGGGGATAGCCGTACTTTGGCACTCAATTGAGCGGCCATTAGCAAAAGGCAAAGGCAAAGGCAGCAACAAAAACTCACATGGAAGACAATTTCAAGATTACAACAGCAACAACAACAACAACAACAAGCCAGCAAGCAAGCAGTGACAATAGAATATGAAGTGCCAGAGCAGGCAATCGCCTGCGCTTCGCCTTCGCCTTCGTCTCCGTCTCCACGCTCACATCATTCTCGTTGATCACTCGCTCAGTTGCTCGCTCTCACTCACTCCCTCTCAGTCTCAGTCTCGGTCTCGGGCGCAAGCCGAACAGCTAACCAAGAGGGGGAGAGCAGAGAGCGGCCGGCAGGCAGTCGTTTGGTTTTCTGTTCGAAGTGGTGTGAGGGAGGAGCGCGCGAGGAGGTACGGTACGGTACCCATTTGACTGCTGTCTGGTGTGGAGGGGCAGAACGGGGCAGGGAGCCATTCCATTCGGCTCTGGTGTGGGAGATAGCGAGCCCAACGACGACAACAACTATGTATGTATGTATGTATGTACCGCACACAAAGGCGAGTGCGAGTGCACACACCAGGCGAATGGGGCAAAGAGAGCGCGGGAGGGAAGGAGGGAGGCACACGGTACAACAATCTCATACATATGTATGTATGTATGTATGTACAGATGCCTGTACATTATTTTTGAACAAACGAACGATAACAGACATTAAAAACAACAATAATATTATTAATAATAATAATAGTAAGCGCAGCGCGGCTGCATTGCACGAAAATAATTTATTATTAATTCAAATTTTTGTTAACTTTGCAAAAAAAAACACACGAGTGGAGTAGCAAAGAAATACAAAAGCGAAAAGCGAAAAGCAAGCAACAATTGAGGAACAATTAAGTTCGAGCTGTCTGTCTGTCGTGTCTGTCTGTCAAGCTTGGGTTTCCAATGCAATTTATTATAGGAAATATACGTATGTATGTACATATATATATGTATCTATGTATGTATGTATGTATGATGTTTGCTGAACATTTTCAACAAAAGTTTCAATCAAACGTTTCCACGGTTGGATCATAAACCGCTCGCTCGATCTCTTCTCTTCTCTTCCTTCTCCTCTCATCAATCCCCTTGCTAGGGTCAGCCGCCAGTCAATCTGTTTCTGATACCCCTTGCAGGCAGGATATTATGAGCCACATACAAATGTACATATGTACACATAAGCACATGTACATATGGACATAAGTACGATGTACTATGTATTCTTGATCCTTGAAATACGGTCGGTCGGGTCAAAGTTTTCATAAGACTCCAGATTCTCCATCTCCAACTAGAGAAAGAACGAGGAAGGCTTTGAAAGGGTATCAAAGCTTCGAGACTCTAGAATCTGTACCCATCCTCTTTTGTCCTCATGGCCTGTGTCTTTGCCTTTGCCTTTGCCTCTGCCAGCGCCAGCGCCAGCGCCTGCGTGTGGTGTGTGTGTGTGAGTGCGCGCATGTGTGGGTGAATCCGCAGCGCGGCCTGCGCTGCATATTAATCGAGTCGAATCGAATCGAAATGAAATGACGTTCGCCTCTTGAGGGAGCGATGCAGAGAGCGAGTGACGGTGACGGTGAGGGGGAGGGGGGATCGCTGCAACAGGCATGGAGAGCGGAGATTGAAGAGTTGCTGTTGTTGTTGTTGTTGCCCAGGCAGCGGCAGGCCATTTGTAGGTAGGTAGCGGCCTCGCTGACTCTCCCCCGCCACTCTGCTCTCCTCCTAGTCCACAGTCCACAGTCCACCTCCACCACCGATCCACCGATGCAGAGGCAGCAGCTCAAGCAATGGCGGCATCGTCGGGACATGCACACACACACACACACACGCGAACCGCGGCGGCGGCGGCGGCAGCGTTATCGCCTTGGCAGGAAATGGAATTATATTCGGAAAAATGTAGTCGCTCGCTCGCTCGCTCGTTGTGTCGTTTGTAAGTGAGCCTCTCCTTTCTCCACTCTCCGCTCTCCAGCGGCTCAGCGTTGAGGAGGAGGAGGAGGCACAGGAGAGGGGAGAGTAGATGTGCATACGCTGCATGTGAGGCATGCGAGGCACGGAGGCGAGGCTGAAACGTAATACGATGATTACGCGGCACAACAGCAGGATTTTTGCTTTTGCTTTTGTTGTTAAAACCAAAACTAAGCGTTTTTAAATTTCGGGAAAGGCAAGAGAGAAGCCCACCAGAAAACAGGCCCCAAAGATCCCCCGACTCCATTCGACACACAGACAGGCAAACTTATGTCTTGTGTATGTGTATCTATGTATTTCATAACGATGTAAATAAAAGTTATGCGAGAAAAGATGATTTCAACTATGCTGTTCCTATTCAAACCACATCTTCCAATCTTCCATCCACATCCACCCGACTAAAATGCACATGTGCGATGTAGTGTTGACTAACGTGGGAAACTCCACCCCACCCACAACCTACAGCCTACGGCCTACAGCCTACAGCTCCGGGAATCATGAAAATTGAGACAGTAGACAAATACTGGGGAGCATTACTCCATTCGTCACAGAATTGTTTGTCGGAAAAGTTGTATTAAGGCACCCGATCTTTATGGGAATTCAGATGTTTCCACCCGCCCGCTTCCTCAATGGAATTTTTGCTTCCTATATTTCCTCGTATAGGATTTTATTATTGTTCTCGAGTTTCCTTTTAACGGGTCCATGCAGGCGTTTGATCTACATAATATGTATGGGCATAACATTTGTTTACAGATCGATTGAAAAACAAGTCGAAAATGGTTTAATTCTTAAGACATTCCCGCACGATGTGAAGTGTTTCCCTAGATCTTAGGGAAAAGAAAATAAAAGTTCCTAACCAGCAATTTCGTATTTCGTTAGCGACAATTTAGTCGCCTGTGCGCGCCTGTGTGCTGCACCGTGCAGAAGACAGCGGACAAAACGACAACAACGAACGATCGCTGCTGCAGCAACACAGTTAACAGTTCAGTTCCTATTGTGTATGTGTATGTGTATGTGTATGTGCATGTGTTTGTGTGTGCGCCCTTTCGCTTTCGGCAGCAAATTTACTGTTTTTGTTGCTGTTGCTTTTGCGGTCTGCCAAAAAAAAAACAGTAGCCGAGAAGAAGAAGAAGGAGGAGGGAGAGGAGAGCAAAAATGCTGCGTAATGACGGGGGCGATTACACAAAACAAAAAAAACCCAAAACAAATTCATTTTCCATGGCAATCGGAATCTCGATTGCAATCGCCGTTACTGCTGCCGATAATCGATAACACAACAGGCTGGCTGGCAGGCAAAGTTCGTTAAAAATTCACAGAGAATACACAGTAAGGCACAGTAAAGTTTTCGCAACATTATCGGACATCAACCCGCCCCGCACGACAAAATGGGTCTTGGCCTTATTCGCCGTGTTCGCTGCTCGCTGCGTTTCTTGTTGTTTTTTCACTGCTGCTGCTGTACTCGCGCGTAGATGGGTTCTACTTGACCCCCGATGGCCCTGCATTTAGTTTACGCAAATTCCCCCCCCCCCCTACGACACAAACCAAAACAAACAGAAAAACAAAACGATGAAGGGGAAGGGGAATGGGAATGGCAAAGGGAAAGGGCAGAGGGGAGAGGCTTTCGAAGTGCTCATGAAGTCGCAGATTTGAACGCCCCTTCCCAATGCGATGAGATCAGGAAGCTACTAGTTTATATACATACATATGTATATACTTTTTGGACGATTCCTACGGCAACCATTCACTGCCTGTCCACTCGGCTGCGGCTGTGGCTATGGCTGTCCCTTCCATTCACTCCAGTTTTCCGTTTTACTCCAAATCCCTCGTACCCACCACTACCACTACCACTGCTGTTCCTTCGTTCCGCTGCCACGAATCTCGTGTCAATGACAAACTTTGCACGTAACCGTAGCGTCCAAGAGTGGGAGGGAGAGAGAGAGAGAGAGAGTGGAGTGGAGCAGTCTCGTCTCGTCTCTCCTCCGCTTGAAAGCAAAAGCCAAAAGCAACAAAAAAACCATACACAAAAATCACTAAAACACGAAAATCCAAACCCGGAACTGACTTAAATCGAATTTGTTGTCGATCAGCAGCTGCTGCTTCGACTGCTGCTTACGTCTCAGTCGCAGCAAGCAGCCAGCAGCCAGCAGCAGCAGCCACTAACTTTCCGCACGCACACACTCACATTATACATTATCATTTGTTAATGATGCTCTGCTCTGCTCTGCCTGCCTCTGTCTCTGTCTCTGCTGCCGATGACGACAATTGCCGTGCTGCGTTGTGTTGCCATCTCCTTAGAGTTACAGTTACGTTACAGCGGATCAGGCGATTGCCAGAGAGACGCAGAGGGTGAGGGAGAGAGCAAGGTACATTTGAGGTTAGGGCATTCCCATTTCCCTCCCCTTCTGCAAACCAAATCGATGTCCGTCTGCGACACCTGCCACACCTCACCATTTCTGCCACTGGCACTGGCTCCCTGAACTTATCATATTTCCAGGTCTCGCCCTCCCCAAACCCTCAAGCACTCCTCTCCTTATCAGACAATTTATTTAGTTCGTTTTCCAGTTAATGTTGTTGTCGGTGTGTCTGTCGGTTGTGCATTTTGATGTCGCCATCAAAATTGTGAGTGTTTGCCAACCAAAATAATTATGAATCAGCTAAATATTTCGAATAATAACTCTCACACACCGACACGCACACACACACACACACACACACACACACACTGGTGGAACGTGTAACGAAACGGAAACGTACGAAATGCGCAAAAAGAATAATCGCCGGTGTTCGCAAATGCCATGCCCCCCGCCCCGTCCCGCCCCGTACCCTCTCCCTATCACCTACCATACCAAAATCTGTTTGGTTGCAATTTTGTATCGTAAATCAAATATTTGTACAGTAAAAATAACGTAAAAACTTGAATATTGGTGTTGCATTAGGATTAGTGTAAATCTTCTTGTCTCTCTCTCTCTCTCTCTCACTCTGGATTGCTCTTGAGTGTGAGAGTAGAAGAGCACCGCGTACCTACTTCGTATTGTTGCAATTATTTTGGAGTAGTAGTAGGAGTAGTAGGATTATGTACATCCCAATTTGAAACACTTGGATTTGACTCACAGAAAATTTAAAGAAAAAATCGCGCACTCTCACACACACACACACACACACACATGCCATGCATCAATTGAAGCTGCCATTTTTTTCAATGGAAATGGGCTTTGAAACAGAAGGGAAATTTCACGAGTTTTACAATGGATTAGCATTACTTTTACAGATCTCCACTTCTTCAGTTTAAAGCTACGGAAAATGGTGCGCAAACACCTGATTTCGATTCTCTGTAGCTCGCAATAGTAAGGTTAAGGGGGGATATTGAATTTCTAACTAGAGTACTGGACTTACCGTCTGGAATATGTCGCCGCATTCAAAGTAATGCGAATTGCCGACTCCTGCCGTCGATTTCTGCACTATTGTGGCAGACATTTTGTTGTTGGGTGTCTGCGCTGCTGCGACTCCTGTTGTTTAATTCTCCTCGTTGCCTCGTTGCTTTTTTCTATAGTTTTTAGTTGTTTTTGCTGCGGCCTGACTTGACTTTTGATTGAACTTGATTTGTTGTTTTCGGGCTTGCTGATTCGTTTCCACTGGACAAGACGACAGATATATGACAGAATTATCTTTTCTTTTCTTTTCTTTTCTTTTGATTGTTACTGTTGTGTTGTGTTGTGTTGTGTTGGGGTAAAATTTGGTTTGTTTCTTTTTCTTTCGTTTATTTTTTTGCACTTGAACTATTTTTTCATTGTTGCGCTATCTATTTTTCGCGTTTTGCATTTCACACACAAAAAAAAAGGCAGCTGAAAAGAGGAAGAAGGTTATGTTACGACGATTAGGAAAGGAATGAAAAGGGATTCGGTGATGGAACGCCGTTACACGTGCGAACGGAACGGAACCGAACCGAACAGAACCGAAGTGCACATGCGCCTGTGTGTTGTGTTGTGTCTGTCTCGCTCGCACGCTCGCTTGTATTACAAATTGGGACTCTATGTGTGTGTTCGTGTGTGTGTGTGTGTGTCCTTACGCACATGTGCAAGTCACTTAACCAAGAAGCAGTAAAAAAGGAGCACAGAACAGAACAGAACCATAGGCAGATCAGAACACAGCAGAGCCAGTGCAAACTGACGTTTCTTGCCTTTGCTTTGTTCCTTTTATTCTTTTCCCAAAAACAGCAACAGCCGATTGGGTCCCTGTCCATCCATTCTATCCGTCCGTCCGTCTGTCTGCTCTGTGTTGTGTCCACGTGTGTGTGTGTGTGTTGTTTGCTTTGCTTTTATCGTCTTCGTTCTCAAAGCAAGCAAGAGATAAGCTCCCTTCGTCCGACCGACCCGACCCCCTCTCCTCCTCTTTACTACTCTTCTACACAGCACCGTACCGTACCGTACGTAGTGTCAGAGCGCAAGTGTGACTCGGAGCACAGCTCGGGGTGTGTGTGTGTGTGTGTGTGTGAGTTGGTATTGTATTGTGTATGCGAGAGATCTTCACTGGTGGTTGTTTTAGCTCGTATCACATGTCTGTGTCTCCGTGTCCTCAGTGTGTGTTGATACGTTGGTAAATTTTTATTTTATTGCTGCGCAAGCAGCGGTGTCGACTGCGACTGCGCCGGCGACTGTCTGTGGGAGTCTCTTTCTCTCTCTTTGATCCTCTTCGACCCTTTCCTATGTCCGATTAGGCATCTTTCCAGTACTAACACTACATTACTTTGCTTTGCTTCCTTATATTCTGTGCTTCCAATTCTTCCCTTTGACTTCATACTGTTTCTGTTTCTGTTCGCCTCCATTCCAGGGCATCCTGCACTCACACACACCAGCTCAGCACCTACCTTTGCAATCACACCATGCACACCACACAATGCCAAAAAAAATCAAACAAAAAGAGCAATCGTATATGCACTGCTTTGTTTAACAACCAAAATGCCCGCGCTCACTTGATAAAAAAAAACGTGGAAAATGCAACAAAATGCAAACACACACCACAGGCTGACACACAGACTCGCACGCACACACATAGGCACATGCACGTTGGTTGGACTTCTTTATTTAATTACTTTGATTTCGGGGCCGAGAAGATCCTGGCGGTGGCACACTTGGTGTTTCCGTTTTCCGGCAAAACAACAGGAGATACAAGCACAAAGCACAAACACGTCCGTTGGCAACGACAGTTTTTGAAATTTTGATTTTGAATGTACCGTTTGGAAGCGCACAGCTGAGTCCGAGGGTTTTTTATGCGATCCGAAGATGGGATTTTTTAAAAATCCCATGAATGGTGTGGGGTTTTTTCTCCCGATGTCGAATGGTAAGGGAAATTGTTCTCCTAGTAAGGGATTTTTCCGTTCAGCGCAAAATTGAGCACTCTCGCTCTATTTGTTACCGGACTCATGCTGCTAGAAAACATGCAGACCGTTTTCCCACACTGTTGCCTTTTTGAAATTTGAAGCGCGAAAAGCGGCATGCCGGCCAGTGCTGGTTGAGTTATTGAGTTTCGGGCAAAACTCGAGTTTCGCTGACATGGGAAAGCATAGGGGACCTAGAGGTTGAGTTTTGGTTGCGTTTAGTTGAGTTTGTCAGATTTTCTGAATATTTCAACCCAGATCTGCCTATCGTGTAACTATCACCACTAATTACAACAAAAATTGGCAGCTCAAAATTTAAATTTTGGCGCGTAAAAAATATGGCTGGGGAAAAAAGAGCAAATATACATTCATACGTTATTATTGAAAAACCAAATAAACAATGTGGTCGATTTCTAAAATTCGGTCGGAAACACTGAGCCAAACGCTAAATTAAATTTAAAAAATTTTAATTTTGGTAAATAAAACCATAGTAATTAATTGAAGTACAGCATTTGCATTGCAATTGTGCTTACATATGTACTTATAACCGAAATACAACATATTTGCAATTGCAGCCGTGCAATTTCCATGCGGACATTTTCCTTCAAAAAGCATTTCTCTCAGATACATTATTTAATATAAAATAGAAGCACTAGAAATTGAAATGCCAATTCCTTACCAGGGTCCAAATACGTTTCTTGGAAATTTTATCCAAATACTCCACTGTTGCTGCAGGCATCGTCGCCAACTCTATACACTGCACTATCGTATCTTGCTCTGCCACATAGAGCATCATTAATTCTTCGTCGTTCATGTTAATAATAAATAATATTAATCAATAACTCAATGTAACTCACTGTAGTGTGAACAAATTTGTAATAGTATTTGTTAATTAATTTTATTATTGAATTGAGAAAATAATATAACGAAAATAAACCATAAATATTCATTGCGAGGGGTCGGCTATCGAAATCGAACGATTATTGATAACGATTAAGGCACCAACTGTGTTAAGGCGCGGGCTTTTTGAATAAATCTATTCTTATGTTTATATTTGCAATTGCTTTTGCCTCAATGAAGCATGTCCGGTGTTTATTTATTTTAGCACACAGGCTGTATTCCAATTAAAATCAAATGAACATGGGAAAAAGAGTTTTGTATGAAATACCACGTATTTCTTTCGTAAATAAGATGAAAATGTGATTACTGATAAGCAGATAAAACCAAATTCGTAATTTTGATATGGACCCGTGACATCCGATCCGGGGTAATTTCGATTGTAGAACAGAAAGGAAATAAATATGTACATATATAATTAAAAGCCCATCATCATGGGCATTGCCTTCCCTCCCAGGATTCATGCTCAGATTCAGAAGAACAAAGAAACGAAATAGTGCCGATATTGATAGTTACAAAAGGCTGACAAAATGCAATAAATCCAAAACAAATATGCGTAAATGGCAAACAAAACGGAGCGCCACTCAATGGAGGGCAGGGCCCAAGTAATCTTTAAGCACTTTAGATTAGTGGGGCGAACAAAACAACATAATCCAACAGGCATAACATGACATCTCTTCTCTATCTACTTTCTAAAGGGTCTATCTAAATATACATAACGTTATCATAATCCCGCCATGCTTCCATCCAATCTCCATAGGCGGTCTGTAAATGTAATCGATAATTAATCGGTCCAAACATGAGTATTCCATATATTTTCATTTTACCTGTGCGAATTTTATATAAACTGCGACACTGCAAAGCAATCTTTGATCCAAAATAGACAGAAACGTAGGCAACGGGTCGGTCGGTCGCTCGTCCGTGGGTTCCAATTGAAAATGCATTTCCCGGCCTCCCTGTTAAAGAAGAAATTCACTGCCCCTCCCTGCATATAATATCGTATTGCTCGATGGGGTCCAGTGGTGGAAACGAGTTCGAGGATCGATCGTTTACCCTACTACCCTTGAAAGTGGGTCACACATCCTATAATATATCTTTCTTTTGAATGACTATTACGGGTCGATGCCTGATTGATAGATAATCTTTATACAAGATGTTTTGGGATTTACTATTATGTATATTTTCAGACAATTCAAGGAAATTGATGGGTCGTTAATTTTCTTCCTCGAAATTGTACGATTTTCAGATTTTCAAATTTGTTTATAATATAGATAGGTATTGTAATTCTCTATAGTTCTATATAGATCTACGATCGATTGATTAAAGGCTGTGCCTGGCATCGTTATCCTGCATCGACTTCTTCTTGCTTGCTTGCTTTTCTCCTCCTCTCTCTATGCTCGCACCATCTCTACCCTCTCTGTCTCTGTCTGTTCAGTGGCGATGTGGCGAGAGAGTGGTGGTGGTGGTGTCATTCGAAGGTTACGTGGCGACGTTACGTTACAGAAATCCGGGACGTCGGGGCGTCCAGGCGTCCGACCGCTCGGGCGTTCGGGCGTCCCATCGATCCGATCGACAGAGCGATGTGTACATAATTTCAACATATTTATTGATGTAATTCAAAAAATTAAATATAAGTTATGTTTATAATTATTACGGCTTACTATGCAAAATTACTTTGCAGTTTTGCTTTCGGTTTTTTCATTTTTTGTTTTTTTTTTGTTTGTTTTTTTTATTATATTATTATTATTTGATGTTTTTCTTGAGTTTTTTTTTTTTGTTTGTTTTTACTCATCTTTTTCTGCTGCATTTCTAACTGCTTTCCCCCCCTCGTCGTCGCTTCCTGGCAACTCTTCTGCTCTGCGATTCACTTTCCTTGTTATTAGGTTTTATTTTAAAAGGTTTTTGTTTTGTTTAAATTGTTTTATCGTTCGATTTCCCTTCTTTTTTGTTTTGCTGGTTTATTCTCTGCTTATTTATTGATGCGATTTCAATTAGTTATTGAGTCTGATTCGCAGCCATAATCAAGCAGTGGCGTGGAAATTGATTGAAATCAATTCAAATATTTGTATATATATGCATATATATATCGTATTGTATCGTTTCCATATACATGCGGGGATATATCGCTATCGCATGATCGCATTATCGCATGATATATATATGGGATGGTGTATATGGGATTGGATGCGATTTCAATCTCTGTTGAATCAACAAGCAGCAATGGTGCGAGAGAATTCGATATCAAATCAATCAAATTTCAATTACAATTCAAAATGGGTCTAACCTGCATACATATACACATATATATATATATACACATATATATATGCATGTATATATTGTATGAGCACATATCTGGTCTACATATATGCCTATGTACATATATATGTATATACACGAAATTGCTTACGATTTTTGTTCCGCTTCTACATTAATTCTGGTAAATTTGTTATACTAAGTGTGTTTGTTGTGTAGGGCGTGTTTGTGGGTGTGTGTGGGTGAGTGTTTGTGGTTCATGCGTATGCGTGAGTGTTCATCGATTTGTGATCTGTTATCTGTGTTGTCTGTGGATCCGATTCTCTCCTCTTCTGCCTGTTGGTTCATTTTCCGGAACCATCGTCATCTCTTCACCAGAGGAATCTTGGATCTCTTCTGGCATATTATTGTTGTGTTCGTGTGTGGGTGTGTGGGTGTATCTGGCTTGTTCCTTATTCTTTTAGTATCCGAATTTAAATTAGTTTATTACGAAACATCCTATTTCCCGAATGTGTTTTTTCTCTTTATTTCTCCACCACGTTGTTTTGTTACTCTTTTCTGTTTCGGATTCTGCAATTCTTTCTTTGATTCTTCATTCTTATTTCGCTTCGCAGTGTATTTCTCTCCAACATTATCCATTCCGCTTCCGAACCGCTCCTTCTTCAACTCTCCGCTCTTTACTCTTTACTCTTTTCGTTTCATTTTCATTTCTCTTATATGGTGTGTGTTTTTTTTGTATGTTTCCCCCCGTTTTTCATGTTTGTTTCTATTCAACAACCGCCCGCGACATCCGTCATCGCCTAGTCCGCGATCAGCGGCTTGCCGTTCTGCTTCTCCTTGTCCTTGTCCAATTGCTCCAGGAGTATTGCAGGATTCGCCTGACCCTGGTGGGTCTTCTGCTTCAGCATTGTCCAGTCGTAGATGTAGTCATACTGGTGGTTCAGCGTCCTAAACAGTATGCTGTGTACCAAGAATAGAACCGAAAACAACATGATTAACATTAGTTAGAGAGAGAGAGGGAGAGAGAGAGAATGGACATGGACATGGACATGGCATATCCGCACTTACCGGAACAATTGACGTAGGTACATGTAGTCCGGCTGTTCCTCGAAACGCAAGCTACGGCAATAGTTCAAGTACATGGAGAACTCGGCCGGCGAACCCTTGCACAGCACCTCGATGGGCGTTGACATCTTCTTCTCTGAGATTTTCTCGTACTTTTGCTGCTTGTTGTTGGCCTTCATGCCCTGCCAGGGCAGGACGCCGCGATTGAAGTACATCATCACATAGCCGAGGGACTCCATGTCGTCGCGGCGTGACTGCTCGATGCCCAGATGGGCATTGATCGAGGCATAGCGGGCGGTTCCCGTCAAGTTCTTGTCCTCCCTGTACACGATGTGGTGGCGCGTGTGGGGGTCGCGGTACTTCTTGGCCAGACCAAAGTCGATCAAGAATAGCTTGTTGCAGTGCCGACCGATTCCCATGAGGAAGTTGTCCGGCTTGATGTCGCGATGTATAAAGCACTTGAGATGGATATATTCAAGGCGACCGATCATCTGGTCGACCAGCATCAGCACCGTCTTGATGGTGAAGTGGCGTGTACAGAAATTAAACAGATCCTCAAGCGAGGGACCCAGCAGGTCCATCACCAGCGTATTGAAGTTCTTCTCCTTGCCGTGGTGGCGGATGCGTGGGAAGCCAACGCCGCCGCTCAGTATGCGGTACAGCTTGGCCTCGTACAATAGCTGGGGATGGCGGGCATGGGCACTCTCCATCTTGATGGCCACCTCCTCGCCGCTCTGGATGCTCATGCCCAGATAGATGTCACCAAAAGAACCGCTGCCTGAAGAGCACAATAAGAAGAAGTATTTGGTTTGCATTAGTCGGTTCGGGGATGGGATATCGGATTTGTATTCTGCCATCTGCATCTGCCACCTGCATCTGCAGATCTGGACATGTCTCACTTACCTATCTTGCGTATGACCCGATATTTGCCACCGACAATTATTTCGGGGCGACTTTCCTTCAGTATACGCATCTTGTCCATGATGGAGGCGTTCTCCTTTTAGGCCTCGTCGACTCAACAATATAGGAATATAGTAGGTTTGTTCGTGAGCACGGTTTCTGTAATATCAGGAAGTATCATAGAGGAGTTAGGTCTGGGGTCTGGTCTCTCGTTAATCTTCAGTCATCGGTCACTTTCTTTTTGGCCCCGTTTCTCTTTGGCGCTGGTCGTGCGGCCCCCCTTTTCCCTATGTCGCCTTGGGTTTTGCTGTTTTGGTTTTCCCCACTGACAACCGAAATGCGCATTTTCATAACAAAGTTAGCATTAAATCTATAGAATTTCATCATCGATTTATGGACACACAGAAGATCGCAAGAGGGCCGGGGGTCCTATGGCGCTGTGCCTTCTCGGTTGGTTGAGGGCCGTCTTGGGTTTATTGGCGGGGAATGAGAGGGTATTCATGATTATTTTTATTTCATGTTGTCATGGACAGATTTCTAAATAAACAAGGCGTCGGTGGGCGCCACATAGAAACGGGACGGGATAGGACAGGCTTCTTCTTCCTCTTCTTTTTCCTCATTTTACCCCGTTGGAATGCATATTACGCGACACACACTCAACCACACACACACCACACACTCTCATCCAATCAACACTATGACGCACAACAACAGCAAAGACAACAAGCAGCAGCAGCCGTTGCCGCAGTCAGGCCACCAACACATGCGGATGACACACTAATACAGTCACATACGCACACAGCTGCATGCACAGTTGCACCTTACAAATGTTTTACACAAAAGAAAATTTCGAGCCATGGCACTCGCTCGCACATATACTACCACTGCGCTACACACACACGCACGCACACCACACAGCCACACTTAGCACGCATTTCTACTGGATGGAAAATGTATATTCCGCGAGGAAACGCACGTAAAATATCCATCCAACACACCGTTGGCTGACATTTTTTGCCCAAAAAATCTTACCACAGATGAGCAATTGAGCAAGCGAAACTATTGGAACTGCTGTGCTGGGTGTTTCTCAAGGTTGGCTCTTCACTCACAAAAAATTTAGTACGGTGGAAAAAAATGAAATGGGAAAATCGCGTTAGAAATTGGTCGTTTCTCGCAGCAAGCCTGGCTGTTCCACACCCGGACAACGTTAGAAAGATAGTTCTCTAGTAGTTGATGTACGCGCACAACCGAAATAAGGAGAGGAAATATTTATATATTATTTTAACTAAAATAAAAATGGTAGACTCCAGCAAAAATGCTTTTGCTAGGGATGATATAAGTGTGACCGCGTATTTTCGATAAAATATACTGACCCTCAGAAATATACTGAAATATACAGTCACATTTTAAAAATATACCTCAAATGTACTGATGAATTTTTCGTATTCATATTCGCTCACATTCCTCGATTTTGATATTCGGTTGACTATTACTAGGTAGCTAAGACCTTGAGCCCTCAGCATATAATTTTATATAATCGATGAATCAATTGGGATTGGATTTTATCTAAAATAAGGTTTAACCAAAAAAGGTCAAAGCATAAAACGTAGTGTGTACGAAATGAAACGTAAGTGTGTTAGGAAATCTCGTCAGTGTTGCTAGTCCTCTGGTTTCAGTTATGTTATGACATTTTTATACCCTTTTCCTTTTATTAATGTTTAAGCTATGTTTTCCGAGCTGCTGTTAATTACGTTTACCAAGGCAGGCTCTGGTTTTCACTTTTTTGAGTATTTTCCGATCCGATATATCGATAATCGAATCGCGCTGCGCCAGCTGTTAGCACGAAACCGAAAAATGTTGTTGCATTGGCCAATTATTTAAAAAACATTTGAGGTTGGGTTAAAAAAAAATATTTATAAAATAGGCAAAATTAAATTGCCCTAAAAATAGTGTCAATTTAATGTTAATGCCTAAATGCGTCTTCGATTTTTTTCCTATTGCAATTTAGTTTCGTTTTGTCGTTTACGTTTCATTTTAGAGAGGAAGCATAGCATTTTGCGAAAACGGGAGCACAAATTATTCCGTTTTCAGAAGTAAATCATACAGTTTTTGCGAAAGTGAAAACCGAAGCCCCGCATATATAATGTCTTTTTCACAGATTGATATAGTTTTAACTATTCATGAATTAAATTCCTGGATATTAATTAAATTCCTCTACATATGTATGTATGTAAAGACATACATATATCTCGATCTCGATTCCTATCCCGTCAGTAAGAAGACGTAACCAGGCAAATTTCTGCGAGATAGCTTTATAACATTTTGTACATCAATTAAAGCATGAGACGACAAATATTTCCTCAATTCTGTAATATCCTTTTCACAACGGTATACAAAATAAATCTAGCCAATCGTAGATAGTTATGTAAAAGGATAAATGCCCATGAAAGAGAGGATAAAATCATAACAACCGGTTTTCGATACCCTAGACGGAGAATCGCTAGAGTAGCGTGCAAAATTGGGATTGGTTGAAAGTGAAAAAATGAAAAGTTTGACAAGGATATGAATGCAATTCAGTGTAATAAGTGATAAAGGGGAGCAAGATTAGGGAGAAAGATTAGAGAGAACAAAAATTCCAAACTCAAAAATGTTTTAGCTTATGTAAAAACAGACTCCAGCAAAAGTCTTATACTTATAATAGTAGAACCGTGCGCTTCGCTGCTTACTAAATGAATTTCATTTTTAGGAATTAATCGAAATATATACTAACATAAATTGCAATATTTTTACAAAATAATTTTTTACACAATAAGTTATAAAAAGAAAATGTTATGGCCAAAATTGGAGATATTTTTTATTCATTTTTAATTGTTGAGGAACCTATTTATAGAAAAGTAAAATATTTATCATATCCATGCCACATATTCTGGCTATCATTTAAAGAAAACCGCATGCAATTTGGTTCACGCGTTGCGGAGATAGCCCCTTACAAACACATTTTTTTTTTTACAAATTATATAGATCATAATCATTATCGATCATTATCAATATAGTACAGATGTATCGATATACAGCTGCGTCCAAAATAATAGTAGTGCTGATATGGGCTTTACATATTGTTCATTTTCTCCGAAACAACTGTAGCAATCAAATTAATTTTTTTACCTCAGCAACTAGCACAGTATTGCTGTACTAAAAAATACAGTTCAAATTTCTTAACTCCTTTTTTTAGTTATATATTTAGCTTTTTCGCATAACATCGGCATTTCGAAGCGTTCAAAATAATAGTAGTGCTACAGAAAATTTTGAATATTATTAAATCAACTGCATTTTTTGCAAAGTTTTTTCTTTTAAATAATACTTGAATGGTTTATTTCATAGTTTTAAGCTTTTATAGTTTCCTTTTTGGTCATTTGGCGTCGGTATCTTGGGGCGTGGCAAGCCCCATGGTGCCCAAAAGCTCAAACTAATTAGAGGGCTCATTTCAGAAGGAGAGTAGTATCTCGAGGTAAAAATATCATTGGTTGTTTAGTTTATACTATCAGAAATAACAATAAATAAGAAACCCAAAGTAAAACCGGCGATCGGTGAAGTTATTCGCCAAAACATCAGTCGATCGACTACTACGACAGAGGAGGCACGACGCTTTCGCTCCTATTGCAGCCTTACAAACATTTTTTAATTTGGAAACTCTTTTTAAGATCATTAGATGAAGCCTTAAAGACTATAATTTAAAAGTAAAAAACTCAAGAAAAAAATTTTTCTGGCAAAATCAAACATAGTCACAAATTTGAAGTTTTCCATATATTTCCATAAATTGACCATTAGAAAGTGAACGAATATTTTTTTTTCGGAGGAGTCAAAAATTAGTTTTGTATTGTAGCCATAGATCTCGTTACTATCTAAGACGACCACGGCAATATCAATTTTCCCCAAAATAAACTTTCAAAACTGTAAAATACGGTGGGTCTTCAATGATGGTTGAGGCGAGTTTTTCATACTACAATATTTGGACAGTATATGTGTTATAAGTACAATCGCTCGTCATTTATAGGTTGGAATATTGGCCGATATGATGCTACCTTATGTCTCATTGGACATGAATCTGTTTTGGCGGGTCCCTGAGGACAACTATCTGAAGGACACCCACAGATTTCTCAAAGAGTTGTTTGCTGCCAACAAGTTAGAGTCAATGGAATGGGCGAATCGGTCAAATTGATCATTTCTTGTATAATGTAAATATAACAGTCTATTTCGATTTCCATAGAGAAATGCCACAATTTGGGTAGCTTCATGCCAAATCGCTGTACAGCCGTTGTAGAAATCCAAGGCTACTCAACTAAGTATGAAAATTTAGTACACATATGGATGTCTTTTATCGGATATAAAGGACACTCTCAGAAAATTTTGTTCGACTGTAATCTCTTTTGAAAAAATGCACTACTATTATTTTGAACGGGTAATTTTCTAAGTATTTTCAAATTTTAATTTTTTTCTAAAAATCTGGGGGAATTATCTTAAGTTGTTATCTATTATTATAATCTGAAATAAGCTAGGTTACTATAAAAATTAACCAACTTTCGGGGAAGCGCTCCTAAGTCTTCCTATTGAGGAAAAATGAAAGTTTGTATCGGCACTAATATTATTTTGAACGCAACTGTATGTAGTAAGATATCGTGACAACGATAATATATTTTATACAATTTATAAATCAAGGAATTTAACAAAATGGTGGTTTCCTATCCAATGATTAGATTAAAATATTTGTTTTAAGGATTATATATATTTAGTTGTGATGATAGTTTACACAATCGACAGAACAGGAAATATTCGGAAAATCGATGTCTGCAACTGGCGGAAGATTTAAACTGTTTCCAACGACAGAAAAGACATACAGGACCTGCTCCTGCGGGCTTATTCTGTACCCAGTATCCTCTAAACTGTTCAGCAACATTTGGCCATGCATGTTGCCAAGCCCCGTTTAAGGTGGAATAGGACAAATGTTGCGAAAGGAATATTCACAGCAATAAGACGATTCTCCTTTTTTTTGGTCTATATATTTTTATTAAAAACAGCTTTTTTTTGTTGGTTTTTTTTGTTTGTTTTTGTTTTTGGTTGTTTTTGTTTTTGTAAATAACGTGACGACTTGAAAACAGAAATTAAATAAGTGTACTTTACTCGTAATGTAGTAGAAAGTGTTATAAAAGCAATATTACAATAACTGTGGTAGAATTGGCTCCTAAATAGATATTTTACAACTGATACCACTTTTTGTCTTTATATTTAAGCATTAATTGATGCGCTGTACCGGTGAAATCTTGAGCTGTATTGGCCATACGCTCGGCGCGCTCCTCCAAAATATTGAGCTTCTCGCCGCGCTCCATGGCCAGCTGGTGCGCCCGACTAATCTCCGATGCGGCTGTGGAAGCACGTGTGCCGAGCTGCTCCAAATTGGGTCCGGGTATATGCCGTGCAACCGACCGATTTGCTTTCCCGCTCTGCTCGCCAACTGAAAATGCGAAAAATGCGAAGGGACGGAAACGACAATTATAATAAAAGGACAAGGCAATCTCTTAGCCACTCCACCCTCCACTGGAAACTTACAAAGCTCTTCGCGATCCAAGAGTTTGGCCCCGCCGCCAAATAGACCCTTAAAGAAACCCTCCTTCGGTTGTTCAGGCATTTCGTGTACCGTATATAGTTCACCCATCATCTCCAAAATAAATTGACTGAAAAATGCAAGAAATCCTTTAAGATAAGACTACCATTCAAATGATGTAAGCTGGTAGCTTACCAGAATTCCGATGATATCGTGAATTTTTGAATTTCGGTGGGCGATGCCATGTACAATCCATGACCTTTATGACTAAAGCAAAATATTTTTGATATTCTGTGTGGGATATACATACAAGAATATACGAAACTAAATCAGTCTGCTGGCTACAGCACAGGCCATTCCTACAAGGACTTACTGAGTTGTGTCTTCATGAACAATGATCTGTTGACCCCATATCGAAAGCATTGGATCCACAATTCCTGTTTACATTTTGTTTGAAAACTGCAGAGAGAGAGAGAGATAGCGAAATGGCAGTCGAAATGATTTCTTTGGTTTGCTTTCAAGAGCAGAGCTCTGCTCGGAGCTCACCTTAACTCCATAAGCGGTAAGAAATCAGTATCCAATAACAGTTTTAGACTAGGAAGACTATGTACCATTAAATGGCCATTCGAAAGATAGGTTGCTAAGCAAGAGCCATCTGAAAGTGGGACAGAAAGACAGAGGGATTATTTTATTCCAGATGGGGGTGGACAGATCAAATATTGTACGTTATACGCACCCTTCATCGTGATAGTTTCTGCCTTGACTGCAAAATCCATTTCCGATAATTGTATGCGATTGATGCAGCACTGATTGGCCACATCGAAGACTTTTGTTTGTTTCTCGCTTGCAATAACGATATATTGTCGATCGGTGAGTGTTTCCAGGCCAGTGCTGATGCTGCCGATGGTGCCGCTGCTGCTGGGGCTGGCACTGCTGCTGATCATGCCTCCGACAGCGCCACTGCTGCCTGCACCGGCGCCAACAGCCCCACTGCCACTGCCCACAGCCTGGCTGCCAGCTGCACCGCCAGCGGTTCCTGCAGCTCCAGCGGCTGCTCCACCGCTGCCACCACCGCCAATTCCACTGCCACTGCCACCGCCACCAGCACTACCCGCTACGCCTCCAGCGACCGAAGTGTTTGATATTGTATTGGCAGTTGTTGGTGTGAAAGTGGGACTGGTGCGGCTGCTGCTCTTAGTGGGTGTGCCTGCAACAGGTAATGGTAATAAATTTGTGTATATGTAGTATATATAAAATGGGCTATATTACGATCTGTCTTGTCCCTTTTCTCGTCCCGCCAGGTCTCAAATGTATAGGGTATGATCGAGCCGTATGAGTCTAAAAAAGACATGGAAGTTATGGAGCCTTTGAGTCGAACCACGGGGCCGCCTAAAACGAAAGGAAGAGAACAGAACAGAACAGTACGGATTATACATATGTAGATGTAGATAAAAGATTGGGGATATTCTAAGATCAGGGTTCAGTGATGTTATTACGTAGCAGATTTTCAGAAATTGAGCGTAAGAATAGTACGATCCATGATGTATTGCTGACGTTGTCTTAAATCGATAAACCGTGAAGAAGTTTATCGCGAAGTTTCGTGTTGGCTACGATCGATAAGTTCTGAGCCGATTATATTTACGACGACGCGATAATAAGGAATTCATTATAATCGCTGAGCCAGCACTCAAAACGTGATAGATGACACCTGACACCTGGATACATGATGCATTCATTCTTACCATTTATTGTGATCAATACTGGCTGAGATTTGCGTACATCTCGTTCCGGCATGGTTATGAACAAGGTCAGTATCGAACCGAAACTAGTTCCAATCCACAAAGTAGGAACAAGTGTCAAAATATCTACAATTAATACGGAATACAGAATAAAGGACAAAGAATACAGATTAAAGCCAAAAGTGCTGATTGTTCTAAATTTTGGTTGGTTTCTACTTTACCATTTCTTTTTGCATAACTCTCGATAAAAGCTAAACAGGTAACAGATTCAGAGGAAGACATATCAATGCTGGACATTGACGATGATCTGGATCTTGAGAAAGTTCCATCCAATTTATCTGTAATTTAGTTTTGGGGTTTGTTTTTTTTTCATTGTTTTCAGGGTCAAAATTTGTTTTAGTTGATGATTGCATACAGATACAGAAAAAAGACAAAAGAATAAACAAAATTACATCAAAATTGTTAAATATTTAATAATATTATTCAGTCAAACAGAGAGAGAGAGATACAGAGAGGGAGGCAGATAGAGAAATAGATATATGTATATAGAGTGATAAATAGAGAGAGAGAGAGTAAAAGCGGCGGGCGGTAGTAGGCAAATTTTTTTTTTGCTTAATATTTAGTCGAATTTTTGTTTTATTTTCTAATCGAATTAGAATTAATGTTTTGCGTTACTTTTGCACTATTTGTTTGTTTATTCTTTTTTTCTTTTTTTTTCTCTATTTAGCTTTGCTTTGCTGCACAAGACTATGAAATCGCTAGGCTGCCTAATTATTGCGGTTCTTGCTCTATGCTTGTGTATGGGTGAGTGTGTGTGTGTGCGTGTGTGTGCGCTGATGCCGTCTCCTTCCTTCAATGCAGCCCGCAAGGAAAGTTAACGGCATCTTGTACGTACAGTACACCGCTACAAGCGTCGATCGTTTAACCCTAGAACGGCACACAAAGTGATATGAAAATATATTCAAATATTCAACATTTTCCAAATGATTTTGAAAAACCCTACATATGTATGTATGTACGTATGTTTGGGGTCACCGCTCTAGGGTCACCGCTTCTACGGTTTTCCTTCTACGAATATGTGAGTACGAGTACTTGGGTTAAGGTAATCTTTTGCTGGGTAAGCTTTCTATGGATTGCGATTGAGATTGAGTGAGTGCAATCGGTTAAGCGGCAGGCGTCTGACTAAATATTAACCAAACTAAATCTTGCTTGCATTTGTGTGCAGCTCTATGCATGTACATATGTGTGTGAAAGTGTGAGTGTTAGTGCTCGTGGGTGTGTGTATGTGTGCGTGAACTATGCAAAAGTCGAGAGTTTTTTGCCAATGCAAATTCCGATCTGGGGATATTTGTACTCTATACTATACTATATTTAGTATGTGGTATATTCCAGTTAGTATAATTCTTTGTTTAATTGTTGCTGTTATCGTTATCGTTATTATTTCGTTTTTTGTTTATATTATTATTTCATTTTCAAAGCGTGCCAAATGCAAATACAAATACCGACAGAGAGATAGAGAGAGAGAGAGAGTGAAAGATATATAGGAATAGTAAGAGAGAGAGAGAAACAGAGCAAGAGAGAGACGGATAGATATATATATAGAGAAGCGAGGATTGAGAGTGAAAGAGATAGAGAGAGAGAGAGCGAACGAGCGAGCTAGCGAGCGACAGACAGAGAGAGAGATAGAGAGAGAGAGAACATATATGCAATTATATATTTATCTAGAATTATCGAAGGGTACAAAGAGAGAGACAGACAGAGAGAGAGAGAAAGTGAGAGAGCGAGCGAGCTAGCGAACGAGCGAGAAAAAGAGACAGATAGAGCTCCAACTCCAACCGCCCCCGCGCACCAATTAAAAACCAAAATACAAATCAAAATTCAAATCCAAATTCAAAGACAGCACCGCACACACACACACACACACACACGCACACGCATACGTACACACCG
Source organism: Drosophila algonquin (assembly GCA_035041765.1). Lineage (NCBI taxonomy): Eukaryota > Metazoa > Arthropoda > Insecta > Diptera > Drosophilidae > Drosophila > Drosophila algonquin. The sequence goes on along the minus strand of JAWNKY010000238.1, from coordinate 31,268 downwards.
CTGAAAGGCTGGGGGCTGGCTGAGGGGAGAGGGGGATGGCGGGCGTGCGTCTGGCGAAAGGCAAACCACACAAGCAACGTGTCGAGTGACAGAGAGACAGAGAGAGAAAGTGTACGAGCGAGAGCGAGACAGAGAGAGAGAGCGAGAGGGAGAGAGAGACAGAGAGTGTGTGTGTGAGTAAGACCTGTGCTGTGTGTACGCGCGAGAGTGGGACGGAGATAGTCAGACACCGACAGTGGGTGGGATGGGTGAGAGTCTATCTACCCGTGTGTGTTCGTGTGTGTGTGTCTGTGTAAGAGAGACAGAGAGAGATAGAGAGTGGACACGCATGTTGTTTCTGTGATCTGTTGGTGCATTTGTTGTTGCAGTATTGCTGTTTGCTGTAATTGTTGCTTGTTGTTGTTGTAGTTGTTGTTGTTCATGTGGTTTCTGGCTGTTAACGGTAGTTTTGCATGTTAGCGGTTTACTGGCAACAAAACTGTGCTCTGTTAACGGTAGTTTGTTTGGTTTGCTGTTTGCTGTAGGTTGTAAACACTGTGCTCTGTTGTGCTCCCACCTTGTGATTTGGACTTTTTTAGGGACTCGTACGATGTCACTGACTGCTGTTGCTGTATTACGGATGTTTGATGCTGATGCTGATGCGGATGCGGATGCTGATATTGATGTTGATGCGCACCTGCACCTGCACCGCCTCCACCTCCACCTGCACCTGCACCGCAATCGAATGAATCAACGTCAAAGGATGGCATCGCCGCCAACGTAGAGCTCAAGCTTGACTGCTGCTGCTGCACGAGTATCTGCTGCATCTGTTGCTGCTGCTGCTGCTGATGATGTTCAACGACGCCAACGCCGCCCGCACCTGCGCCAGCTTTGGCACTACCACTGCCACTGCCACTACCAATACCACCAACACCAACACCGACACCGCCACTAGCAACACCCGCACCTGCATCGTCTGCACCGTAAACTGATCCCGCTGCTGCTGCTGCTGCTGCCGCTGCTGATGTTGATGCTGCTGCTGCTGCTGCCGCTGCTGCTGCTGATGCTGCTGCTGTCGACGACGATGATGCTGAGGACGAGGCTGCTGCTGCTGTTGTCGCTGCCGCAGCGGACGATGACAGCAGCGAAGGATCGCTGCCGCCACCGCCACCGCCTATCGTCTGCTGTTGGGGCTGTTGCTGCTGCTGCTGAAGCTGCTGCGATGCATTTGCGGCTGCGCTTGCAGTCGCCGCATTGCCGGCTCCGCCGTTGATCTGAGATAATCCGGAAATAAACGGTAATCATAATGGGGAGACACGAGAGAGAGAGAAAGAGAGAGATACACACACATAGTGGGAGAGAAAGAGAGACAGAGAGAGAGAGAGAGAGAGGGAGAGAGAGAGAGAAAGATAAATGCACTAAATGATTGAATGGATCGGATCACAGATCATCATTTTGTTTCTTTTGCTTTCTTCATCTTCTTCGTCATCTTCTTCTACATCTTGTTCTGCTTGTGGTTGTTTCTTTTGTGGTGGTTTTCTTTTGTGCTGTGTACGAGTGTTTGTTTGTGTGTGTGTGTGTGTGTGAGAGAGTGAGAGTGTGTGCGTGTGCGAGTGAGCATGTGTAGCATACTTTCAGTCTGCGAAAAGCTTAACATAACGGTTAACGAAACGAGTGCAAGAAACGAAACACATCAAGAGAGTGAGAGAAAGACACCAGCAGATAGATGTGTGTGTGTGTACGTGTGAGAGATCGAACAGATGTCAGATTGGTGATTGTGTGATTGAGTGTTCACAGATGGGATGGGGTGGAGGGGCAACAGTAAGTACAGTGGGATATGATATGCGTTTAAGTGACAAAATAAATGAGACGCGGCCCACAGATGTGAGTGTTTTAGTTGAATGTGAGCGAGAGACCAACACAGATGAGAGAGTTTTTGAGTGATTTTCTATTAGTTTACATTTATGTTTCTTACGAGTGCAACACATACATACATATTGTATGTACTATATGTATGTTTGTATGTAGTATATGTATGTATAAACGAGTACACAGCGAGAAATACAGAGGTGGTGGGTGGCTTGGTCCATTGAATTGCATTGGCGGGCAGTGTTTTGGGGAGCGTGATTCGTGACACGATACATTTAAACATTGATTAAACACAATCACGACAATCAACACAATGAAATATACTCCGACATATGTATGTTTGTGAATGTGTGTATGTGTACAAAAACATATGACAAAAATACGAGCGAAAAAGAGACAGACAGATATGGTATATGTACGACAGATCGAACAAACTGATGGGTACATATATATAGGTATATCTGCTGTATACGAGAGATAAAACATATATATGTATAGAACACGTACACATGTAGTATATATGGGGTAGGATATACATACGATATACGATTGAATATTATATATATTTTTGGTATATATGTATTAGCGTGTGTATTATATTCGATTCATAATTAGCAAAGTATGTATATATATATATATGGTATATATGGAATGAATGTAGTAGTATATGGTTTAAGCTTAATAAATTTGTGGTTTTTTTTCTTATTATTTTATCGTTTTGCTTTTTTCTTTCTGGTTTTTATGTACAAGTGAGATGTAAGAATTGGGGGAAAAAGCAGCTCTAGGCGGTAACGAAAAAACGCAAAAGCAACGAGTAACGGGAAAGCTGAAAGCCTTTTGCAAGCGATCTATCGACTTATCGATAGCCAGAACACACATACAATTTAATCGGGAAATCGAAATCGAAATGAAAAAGAAGAAACCAACCAAAAACGGAACGGAACGCAGAAAAGCTGAACTCAAAAAGCTATCGATAACCAATTATTATCGATAGCTTTACCCCAAATTCTCTCGCTAGACAAGAGCCATGGAATAGACAAAGGGGTAGCCATAATGGGCGGGGTGGTAGTGGTGGTGGGCCTGGGGACAGAGAAAATCCTCGACCTGAAACTGAAATTGCGACCAACAAATGCAATTCCCAAGGAAAGAACAGGGTACAGGCGACAGGGGACAGGGGAACGCTGAGCTGGGTCCCTGGAGCTTGGAAAACCCGGCCGTTGGTTGGCTGACCTCGTTCAGTATTCATTATTGCCTGTTTTGTGGGTGTACATTGGTGAATGGGTGGGTGGCAGAGTGTCACTCGCCGTTTCGTCGGATGAGTAATATAACTTACACGCTAAGAATATACGGATACGGGTCTTCTATTACAGCACAACAATTAACATTTAAATTTCGTATTTTCAGCTTTAGTTGAAGGTTTTAGGTTTCAGGTTTTATGGTTTTATGGCTTGTTTTGCACAGTGCATACACATATGTACATATAGGGGGTGGTAGGTAGGTGGTAGACTGACGTGTGTAGTGGTGTGGTGAATGCCCTTAGAAAGCTCCCCCTCCCTTCGCTTACTTTCCAGTTCTTAAATGTACTATATCAAGTCTTAAGAGTTACGTTTATAAAATATATGTATGGTATGTGGTGTGGTGTGCATGTGATATTTTCAGAGTTTTATACGTTACGTTATACATTTGTACTCGTATATGTGTGGTGTTGGTGGTGTTGTGGAGTTGTGGTGTTGGTGGTGTTGGTGTTGCTGGTGATGTTCTGATGGTGGTGCTTGTGCTTGATTGTGATTGTTCTGTGAACAGTGTGATTGATTGACTTGACTGTGCGTATGTAGAGTGCTTGGAGTAGTATTGCTTGTGATTGTTGTTTTTCTTGTTGCTGTTGTTGTTGTTGGTGTTGTTGTTGTGTTGGTTAAATGATTTACCAAAGAACTTCCATACAATCACATAAAGGCAGTTGTATTGCAGCTCTTCTGCAGCCGTTGTCTAGTTTTTAGAGGATAAGAAGAAGAAGCATAGATAAGAGATTTCAAAAGTATTTTTGATTTGTCGATTGTTCGAGAGTTTTGTTGTTTGTTTGTTTGCTGTTTGTTTGTTTTTTTGGAGTGCTTATGTTATGTTTGTGGCATTACATTGTTGTTGTTGTTGTTTTTTTGCTTATTCTCATAATCGTTATATTAGTATACACTAAATGTTTGGCAGTATTATAATTAGATTGGAATAACATTTACATTACACTGATCTTTCACTGATTTGTATGCTCTCTAGAATAGTATGCTCTACAAAGTACATATGTACATACTATACAAAGCTTTTCTATACACAAAATGCAATTTTGTTTCAGCTTTTTGGTTCTTATTCAAAAATCAACAAAAGCAGGATCTTATTTTTTATTTTTTAGGTTAGGGTTTTCTCAGCTCTAGAATTTGGATATCGGTTATCGGATTTACGATCTTAAGTATGCGCATCTCTAGCCGTACAATAGGGCACGGCACCAATGCGCAGGGAGGCGGGTGGTTGGTCGGGGGTCGGAGGTGGGTTCGGGGTGGGTTGGATTTGGGAGAATTAAAGGGTACTAAAAGTACAGTTGTTTTTGTTTTTGGCGGCTAATGTCTACTACATTTTGCAGAAACGAAAACAAAGATCGAAACAAAGCAAAGATACTAAAACAAAAAGAAGCGAAAAACCAAGAGTTAAGCCCAAAAGGAGAAGCAGCGGAAAAGAGGTGCCCCAAAAGCGGCACGGTACCAGGGGGAAAATCCAACAGAGAACCAGCGACAGAACACTGGGAGGTATGTGGGCGGGGGGCAGGGGCAGGGGCTGGACTGGACTGGTAAGAAGTGTGGGGGCAGGTGGGTAATTCCGTTGCAAGGCATGGTAAATCTTTTAGCAACTCCCATCTCCCATCCAAAATGGTATATTCATACATTTTGCTTCCGGTCTATGAATTGAGTGATTGATTGAGTGTGTGTGTGTGTGCCTGTATGTAAGAAGGATGGATGCCAAATTGGGGAGGATTCTTTTTTGCCGCTGCCTGCCTACCTAGCGATCACACAGTACGCCCGCTCGCTCGCTCGTTCGCTCTTCTGTAAGCCAGAGGGGGGTCGTTGGGGGGGTGGGGGGAGGGAACTCTCCGCGAGGGAGAGGGGGGGATGGAGAGAGACAGAGAGACAGACGCTCGCTCTCTCTGTGGATCTGGGCCCCGATCTGGGGCCATACTTACGCATCTTCTTGCTCAGGTTGCCACCCATCAGCGGCGACACGTCGTTCTTCATGGCCCGCACCCCGCCGCGCAGGTCACGCGGCTGGTACTTTATGTTCGGAACGGAGAGCAGACGCTGGTCGCGCGACTTCTCCTTGAACCGCTGCCGTGTCGGCTTTATTGGCGCCTGCGACTCGCCGGAGAGGGGCAGGTTATTGGGCCGCTCGCCGCCCTCTGCACCACTGTTTAAAGACTGTTCAAAGTCCACGCGCTTACCGCTGGCCGCTGATGCAGCCGCCGCTGCATTAGCCTCGCCGCTGTAGCCGTCCGGCGAGTCCGTGGTGGAGGAGCGGAACTTGCCGCGCATCGCCGCCGACGACGACGATGGCATCGGCATTGGCATCTCAGGATCCTCGCTGTTAAGCGCCATGCTGGCCGCCGCTAGCCCTGCATCCTCCTCCCGGCACTCGAGGGCCTCGCCAGTGACTATGGCTGCACCTGCACCTGCACCAGCGGTAGCGGCAGCGGAAGCGGTTGGCTCCTCACCGGCACCCTCCGGGGAGCTCTCCTTGGGGGTGTAGAAAATAGAAGTGTTCCTGATGGACTCGAGATCGGTGTTGACGTTGAGGACGCCGATCTTCATATTGACTTTCGATAATTGACGCTTCAAATTGAACGTTTTCCAGGACATCGACTTGCGTCGGTCTTGCAGCTCCTTGGGAGCCGCCGCCGCCATCACTTCCTCGCGCAGTGGACTCTTGGCCATGGCACTGGCAGCACTGGCGGCCGTGCTCGCCGCCGCTCCACTCAGCAGCGTCTCCCGGCTGCTGTTGATCACCTGCTGCGGATGAGCGACTGTCCCAGTCGCAATCGCAGTCGCAGTCGCGTTCCCTGTACCTGTCACTGCACCTGGCACTGCACCTGGCACTGCAACTGCGGATGCTGCTGCCGAATCGGGACCGCTGCTGGGGGAGGTGGGCCGCGAGGTGCTCGAGGATTCGTTGGCCACCGCCGAAGCCGACGCTGGTGTTGCAGCTGCACCTGTGGCATACGCCTCGGTCGCCTCGGGCATGAACTCGATCGATGGACTGTCCGGGCTAGTCGTGTCGTTCAGCTAGATTAAGCGGGGTGTTGGGGTCATAATTATAATTTCGTTTTCGATCAGGCATCAAATAAAAGTTGTCGTTGGGGTTATTCTGGTTGTCGGTGGATTTTGGTATTTGGTTTTGGGTTTCTTGGGGAGGGGGGTGGAGGGATGGTAGTACAGTATAGATACATATTTTGGTTTTGGTTTTTGTTTTGTTTTGATTTTGGTTTTTGTTTTCATTTTCTTTGCAGCAGACCAAGAGAGGCAAAAGGAAGAACACATACATCAGTTGGGGAGGAGCAACCGATCAGATCAGGTCCGATCAACGATTACGATATTTGACTTTCAGTTTTTGTCAGCTGTTGGCGAGCTGAAAATCTATTGATTGAGAATGGATTTTATTGAATAAAGAGATTTCATTTGAAATCAGATCAGTCTGGACAGATTAGTGCAGAATCTGAGATACCAAGGGGAACGACTACAAGGTACGAGTACGAGCACCAAAACCTTCCCCCGTTATCGGTATCGCCTGCGGTTCCCAACTCTTCTTAAGTAGATCTAGATCTAGTGATATATTCCTGAGAAGGAGAGAATCGAATGTATCATCCTGCTAGGAGTATTTTTGGCATCTATTTTGCACTCTGCACAGTTCTCGTTACTATTTACTGTAAGCTCTCTCTCTCTCCCGATGCAGCATAGCTAGTCGTTGCACTCGCTTCCACTCGAATAACGAGTGCTCTCTCGCTCCACTGTTGATCTCGCTGTTGTTGTTGTTCCTCCTCTTTCCACATTTGATTTGCTCAAAGCAGTTGTTGCTCTTTTTGTGGGTGTTTGTGTGTGTGCGTGTGTGTGTGTGTGGGGTCTAACAGTGGGAACGGGGGTAAAGGCTTTAAAGTCATTAAGGCTTTGGGTGGGCTTTGGTACCATCATTATATTGTATTTACAATTTAGTTAAAGGTTTACTTTGATTTTTTGGTTTGTGGGGGTTTGTTTTTTTTTGAAGAGGTTTAAACTTTAGGCAACGTTTTAGTTAGTCTGTTATACAACTGGTATAACAAAGGGGTTTATTTTAGTTTAAGCTGCAGTTTTTGTGCTACTTATACACGCACGCACGGCACATACACATACAGAAACGATTGAACACACACGCACAGGCAATATAACTAATTTGATAAGATTTAGATTTAGATTAAGGTTTAGGTTTAAGATTTAGAATAGAAATTTGTTTTGGTTGGGGTTAAATTCAAATGTAATTACTACTTTCAATCAATCAATCAATCAATCATATTATATTATGCAAATGTATTGTATGCTTGTATGTATGTATGTATATGTATGTATGTACATATATCAAAAAATTGAGTGGGGTAGAGTGGAATTGTGGAATATTTTACATAAGGTGAAAGAAAGGCCAAAACACGCGCATACTTTCACTCGTTTCAATCAACCAATGAATTAGTACGGAGTGACAGAGACAGAGAGAGAGAGAGAGAGAGAGAGAGAGAGAGAGTAAGAGAGACAGACAGAGAGAGAGAGAGAGAGAGAGGAGTTTTTGTTGTTTCTGTTTTTACGTTTGCTTTTTATTTATTTTTTTAATGTTGTTTCTCTTTGTTGTAGTTGGAGCTGTTTTGTTTGGGTGTTCGCTAGGCTTAACAGGCACAACAGATCAATCAGATGGGGGGAGGGTGGTGGGATTCGGAGAGCAGAGCACAACACATTTACAACAATCAAAGCCATCAATCAGTGTTCAAGGCATGTCAATGCGATGGTCTGTCTGGGCGTGGCAATAAAAAATATGCCAAAAAAAAAAAAGAAAAAATCAAATCAAGAAACACCAATCAATCAATCAATCATCAATCAATTGCGGCAAGCTTTCGTGCAAACGAAACCCAAACAAAAAGAACAATCAATCAATCAAATAAACAATGTACGATTTACCATGCTGCAGTTTGTGCGTTCTGAGACAGAGACAGAGAGAGAGAGAGGGAGAGAGAGAGAGAGAGAGAGAGAGGGAAAGAGAGAGAGAGAGATAGAGAGTGGATTGCATCAAACTCAAGGAAAAAACAGTGAAAAGGAAAGAACCATACAAATAAATGCTTTACTCGTATGTACATAAAGCCCGAGAGCAGGGTGGATAGATACAAAGATAGTACTTGGAGTTAGAAAAGATTGGATGGATAGTTAGTCATAGTTAGAAATAGAGAGCAGGATGGATAGAAAGTTAGAGAGACGGGGCTCGCGCAGCCCGAGGACTAGACGCGTCAGATGAGGCGTAGACACTAACAAAAAAGATACACATACTCGTACTATTCAGTATAATAAAAATGCTAAGCTAATTTGACTAGATAGATATGTATGTTTACATATGTAAAAAGATATATAGATAGTTCAATAGATATATGTACATATACGCTTGCTTGCTTGCATTTATGTGTGTGTGTGTGTGTTTGTGTCTAAGTATTTGACGTCTAAGTATTGGTATCGGTTATAAATCTTTCAGTTCAAAAATGCCACATAAAATGCCAAAAAAAATACTATGAGTGAGACAGAGAGATAGAGAGGCAGAGGGGAGGAGAGATAGCGAGGGGGAACAAAAAAGTCAACAAAAACAAAAACAAAATAAACATAAACCAAAACAAAATCTGTTGGCTACAAAATCGTTTATGTCATACAAATATTAAAGGTTTTAGCTATAGATTAATGTAATCAATCAATCAATTTTGGTTAGCAGTAATTACTCGTAAAAATCAAAGCTTATACATATGGTAGATCAAATATATGTATATGTTGTATGTTATGCATATAGATCGAGATATAGATATGCATACATACATATATATGTATATATGTACGTTTTTGGTGAGATATATGTAAGCATGAGAAGAAACTTGTTGTTCAGTGTAGGTCTCGATTTCCGTAGCATACTTATGGGGGCGAATATTTTTCAGTCTGTCTATGTTTCTGTTTCCGTTTCCGCCCACGGACGGATGCTCTGTGTCAATGTCTGTGTGAGTGTGTGCGTGATATATCAGTGTATTCTTGTGTTTAAGTGTCTATGTGTGTGTGTGTGTGTATATATAGTATATATATGTAGTATATATGTATGTATAATCGGTATAATCGGTTTCGCTGTGGCTATTTAGCTCGGTGGCAGAGATCAGAGATCAGATAGAGAGAGAGAGAGAGAGTGTGAGAGAGAGAGGAGGTGGGCACTTACCTGATCTGAGCTGGGCGATCGGCTCTGCTCCTCTTTATTCTCAATGCGTTTCGGACTTTTTGGTGTTCGCGAGTAAGGATCATGTGCGCCATACAGATCGGGGCATGCAACACTCAAGAGGCAAATTTTTTGGATTATATCAATTATGACAAGTCCATATTCGGTACCATAAGCCATTCTAAAAACAGAAAATATTCATATATATTTCCAAAAATCAACTGCATACAAATCAACGCTAAAAACAAATACTAAAAACAATACGTATACAATATATGTGTGTATCGCAGCACGATACCAAAAACATACCACTGAAAATACTGTAAAATGTATGAGAATGAAACGGAAAACGGAAAATACACTGTACATATATGAACAAAATTTGAAAAGAGAAATAACGAGCACAAATAAATGAGACAACAAATAATAAAAAATTATAAATAAAAAAAAAATACCACAATGATACCAAATCAATAAAAAATAAACATTCTGAGCTGAAAGTAGTACAGAAAAGGCGCATTATAGTTGCATCAATAATAAGATCAAATAAAATATAACAAAGAAATATGCGGAAGATTCTAAAAACCTGCTGTATAACAATAAATAGTATACTGATTGCAGAAAAAGATTTATACAGACTAAATATGGAAATTAAAATCCATGAAGAAGCATGAAATTATCAGAAAAATAGCCTAAATTACTTATAAATACCAACAAATACACCGAGTCTTAAAAAACAAAATAACAAAAAGGTGCCAAAGTAAAGTAAAACAAAGATATACGTAGTATGTACGTGGTACGTAAAGTGCATACAAAACAATATCAATTCAAAGGAAAAGAAAACCGGAATACTAATAAAAACTATAACTAAAGACAAATAAATGAATTATTTTGTCGATGCGCATCACTCACACACGCGCACACACCAGGCACTACAATTTTGGTTTTTAGTTTTGGTTCGGATACTCGTCTAGTCTTTGGTTTTCTGTCTAGTTATGATTGGGTTCGGTTCGATTCGGGTAGCGTGGGATCTGTTGTGTCCGTATTTGTACATATCTGTATCTGTCTGTTGATCTGGTTGGTTGGTGATTCGGGCGGGAGGTTCGGTTCGGCTCTCCTCCCCGGTGGGAGTGGTATTCTCGATACTCGGTTCTCGGTCTGCTTGCAACTGTTGCATACTACGGAATACACAACGTAAACAAATTCAACAAAAGCGGTGCTGCTTAGGGGACTTAGGGCAGAGGCGGGGTGGGGGGCTTAATAGTCGGCGAGCGATACGAGCGATACGAGAGTTACGAGTTTGTTTTTTTGGTTTTTTCTTTGGCTAAGTCTCAGGCGCTTTCAGAGAACGTCATGCATATACGAATACAAACTAGACTACGTCTAAGTATTGGTTTTTTTCTTTTTCTTTTGGTTTCTTTGAGGTATTTTTAAGTCCGCTTTTGCCGTGTCCGGTGTCTGGTTGGTGGGTTGGTGGTGGTAGAGGTGGCAGTGGTGGTTGGTGGTGTGTGTACGTGTGTGGCTGGATGGATGGATCTATGGACGGATGGATGGATGGTTGAGACGAGTGTGGCGGGATGGAGATGACATTAGGAGTGGAGGAGAGCCAGGAGAAGCGTGTGTATGGACTACACTACTCACAGGCCATAACTGGAGCTGATGCACAGCGATGTGACCTGAACATTCCGGCGATTGGGTCCGGTGGTGAGGCAGACCAGCTGCGATTGAAAGCCCGGCGGCTTGCGCTGTGCCCCAAAGCGAACCTTCAACGAGCAGTCCGTCGTCTGTGTTTTAAGGCAAAACAATCAATTGGGAGAATGGAAAGAATTGATCTATGTACCGTGTACCGTACCTTGTCCGAATCACTTGATTCCGTTTTCTGCACCTGATGGCCAGTAAGGAAATCGCATTCGGGACTCGTGCCATAAATGTCATCAAAATTCTCATAGAGTATGGGTATCTCCAGCACCAGGACCTCCGATGTGGACTCGACCTTACGAAACTTAAACAACATCACCTGCCCCATGGCCCCGGCCACGCAGAGCCGTCGCGACTCCGAGCAGAGGAATATCAGATGCACGGCCAGCGGATTGTCGGCATCCGCGTGGGCCTGGGCCGCATGAGTGCGCGGCTTCTCGAACATTTTGGCCGTTTTCAGCTTGTAGAGTATCTGAAGTGTGCCGGCACCCGAGTCCCAGAACTTGAGGCTACCATCCTGGTGTCCGGTGATGACAATCTCCGAGTAGCTGCACGACGCAGGCGACCACTCCCCGCCCGATATGGGCCATTCGCGCTCCGAGAAGCAACTTTTTTTACTTGTCGTTGTCCGACCAACCTGTGGACCACACAAGAGAGATATCATTATAGATGACCGGCGGCTTGGGGCGCTTGCGGAGGACTACTCACTGAATAGAAAGCAGGAACCAAATCCGATGGGCAATCGGTTAAATATGTGCAACATGTAACAGGTGATTCGTGTAAGTCCATTGGATAAGGCGATTCAAAACATGGAAAACCGGGTGTTAATAAGTCTATTAATACTAAGTCGTATTGAAGCAGCACAGCTATTGCATAGGGCTCCTGGGTCTCTGCAAAAAGCGTAAGGGAAAATACAGAAAAATACGATTAGTCGATTAAACCGATCGATAAATACAGGCAGATATTCGTATTATGTACATAGTAGTAGATGTCATTCGCTATACAAATTTCCCATAAGAGAACGGACACAAATTGAAATACAACTTGAGAATTTTATAATCGAATCTAAGCCAGTTTGCTTTCGTTCATAGGATATATATATATATATATAGGATATATATATATATATATATATATATATATTGCTGTATTAGCAATATATAATACACATATCTAATTAAAGTTGTGGGAATAGATGGAAACAGGTGAATCTAATTACTCAGCGAGGTGGGTATTGCAATCAGAGTGTCGAATGAGTCTGGTATAACGCTCGTTAAATGTCGCAGGATTGGAAGCTATCGCAAATTCATAGCAACCAGCCCGGATTGAAACCCATTTGAAAGTTCACTAGTCGGGCAAACTATCCGATGCCCTTTGTTGAACAAGATGGAAGCAGACAAAAGTAATGGCATATGTACATGTTTGTGTTCAACCCATGATTTATTCTGCTTAAAGCTATAACCATTACTATGACCATGAGCTCTGATGGGAGATTTTACCGCATGGCCAGGGATTCTCGCAGAGGGTGATGAAATCGCATACAGCATGCTCCATCTCCAGCACCGTTGTGGCCTTGCCGACCATCACGGTGATGCAATTCGACTTTGAGCCCTTTTCCGACGGCATGCCACCAGAGAAAATTGTGAAAGTTTCACTAAAATGAAATGAATTCGAAATGAATTACCAACCGTAAGTTAGTAGCAGCAGCAAAAGAGAAGTACTTACCCAGATGTGCTGGACTTCAAGTCGACTTTATAGATCGGTTTACACTTTTCCGCATTGCCATCTTTGTTGATTTTTGCTAATGCAGGAAGAACAGAGATCAATTAAGTATCAGCATTAGTATCGGTCAGAGGATCCAGGAGGCAGGATCGTTTGGGGGCTGAAAGATAGGAGGGTGGGGAGAACTTACCGTGCGGACAAACCTGCGACTGTGGCTTTGGCTGGGGCCTGGTTGGCCACGAGCAAATGGAGCCATCCGTGTGCGATGATACAAAGTACTTGCCTTCGTAGTGCCAGGCCAGGGACTTGACAGCCTCGGCCGCCTGCCATCGTAACTCAGCGCATTTCGCCTTCAGATCCCACAACACAAGAAGCCCACACTCAAATGCAATAAGCAACTAGGTTTCCGGAGAAAAGAGTCAGATCAGTACGGTAATCCAATGCACACAGTGCTCTCGCAAGTACTCACCTTGTTTGCATCCAATGGATTATCACATAACGCAATCACAGCACCTGGATGACTAGTTCTAATCCTGCAAGAAAATGGAAAGCATATAATCAAGGACTCCAACTCCTCCTGCTACTCGTACTCGTAGTCGTACTTACACTTCAATTGCTTTATTCCAGTTAATAATATATCCACTAAGTGCAAATGTATCTATGTGAACAACGTGTATGTTTCCCTTCTCAGTGCCCACGTACAGCCATTTGCTGCCCACGGGCAAGTGTATGCAAGTCACGCTGCAATATGGAAATAAACGTAAATAAAAAACGTGAGCATGCACGTACTCGTGCGTTTCAATAATGAATGACATCAATTGTTACTAATGGATCCCCCCTGAATTATATTTACTGTACTGTTTGATTAACAAATAACTAATAGTAGATATGCATTCGTTACATTTTTCTGTATGTATGGATTCAAAAGAGAATTCCTAAATATAGAATACATATATTTACATAGAAAGAACTATTGAAAGAACAATTAATTCTGATCTTAATTCGATATGTTTCATTCGTAAACGAATTCAATAACATATCAATTGACCTAAGGTTCGCGTCGTATTCTCAATGATAATTATGTTTGTTTTAATTGAAGGAATTACTAGAGAAATAGTAATACTACACTCGTACTCGTATTCGCACTGAGTCATCAGTTAGTTAATGGAAGAGTTCAGCTTTCGAATTGATTTACAATTCACAGGAACAGCTTTATGTTCTACACCATTTTACAAGTTTCCTACTCGTATACTTGATGTCTATTCTTGCTTTATGGGCATCTGATCATTAAGAATATCTATAATAAAGCATTTATCAATCGCTAATTGAAAAGCTAAAACAATCAGTCCAATTCAATCCAATCCAATCCTATCATCCCTTCGATGGTTCGCGTAGGTAGGACTTACCGCTCCCGCTGAAACTTCAGACTTTGCACAATGCGCGGCGTCTTTTGGCGTATGCTCCACAAGTGAATGGTGTCATCGGCGGTGACGGTGACGAGGGCCCCCTCATTGACCAGGAACTGGGCAAAGAGCACGGCGCACTCGGATTCGCCCTCGTGTTTGGCATGGGCATCGACGCCAGGTTTTCCCAATCTACATTCGATTCAAACAAAGCAACAGAAACAGAAACAGATGGGTGTTTCCAATTAGAGACGGGTTACAGTAAGCAAGAAGAAGAAAGGATGGATGGACTTACATGCGAATGTAGCCCGATTTGTCCCCAATCGCTATTAGTTTCTGTACCGGATCGAAGGCAAAGGATGTGGGCGAGTACGGAAAGCCATGGCGAAAGGTCTGTGAACAGGAAGAGAGAGAGAGAGAGATAGAGAGGGTAGAGATTAAGAGCGTTAGATGGAATGAATAGATGGTGTTTCCAGATGGGGAGTTCCACTGGGGGCAGGGGAAGGTGTGGTTGCTGATTATTGAATCTTGGATGGTTTGGGCATCGGTCATAGCCGCGTGTGTCTTATGATAGATTCAAAAGGGTACAGCTACCAGATAAAACACCCGCTAGCTGCAACAGATACCATGTCGCGATGTCTGCTCACTTTTTGGGGGTGATCGGTATATATGATTGGGTTAGGCAGCATTAGCATTTGCTTTCTAGCTATATCTTACTTTCTTCAATGTGAAATGATCGGCCTTGAGCTGCTCTTGGATCTCCTGCTCCTGTCGTGTGGCTTGGGGCTGAACGCTTTGTCGAAATCCATCTAGAACTCCTTTGAATGTGAACTTTTTCATTTTTCTAACATGAGTCGTCCTCCTTCGCCTCCTTTATCACACTCCGTCTTCTTCTTCTGCTCTCTGTCCTCTCTGTACTTCTGCACTCTTCTGGATCTATCTCTCTCTTTCTAGCTAAGGAGTGGGTGGTTTCCGCAAGTGGTTGCTTTTTATTTCTAGCGTTTTACCGGGTTGATTGGGAGTCGGAGAGGTTGCAAGTTGGGACTAGAGCTGGCTGTGGACAGAGTTGGTGCCTTTTGGTGTGGAGGTGTGTCGTGCCTGGAGGGAAAGGATTCAGCTTGCGAGGAGTACCGAAAAAATGCTGGCCTTTCTTTTGCTTTTGGATCACGCTTTGATTTGGATCTGAATTCCGAGAATGATTTCCGAGATAAGTGTTTCTTCTAGTTGTTGTTGTTATTCTTGTTGTTGTTGTTGGCAATTAATAGTTGGTAGATCTTTATTTAGTATTTGAAGTGTAGCCAGAGCTGCTCTGCGCTGGTCTTTCTTTGATTCTTTTGTTGGTGAGTGAAACTAGGTTAGCAATAGTTGAATTGATAGCTGAAATCGAGAAGAAAGAAAACGGAAAAATACATATACATAAGTACATTTTTTGCAAGCTTTATCCAAGATAGAAAGAGAGTAATCCTGTTCGGATTACAGTTATCCTGTTTTCCCTTCCGATATCGATAGCATTCAAGACACTCACTCTCACACACACAACTGCATTTCGATTGTCTATCGAGAGTGTTTTTTGCCGTTCTGTTCTGTTCATTTCTTTTTTCTTTTTTTTTTGTTGAGTGCCAGGGGATTACATAAACCTTGATTTCTGTTTTCCCTCTGTCTCTGCCCCTTGCCTTTGGCAATGGGAATGGCACTGGCACTGGGACTGGGACTGGGACAGGGACAGGGACACGTTGATTAATTAAGATTGCCCCCATGAGCACCAGCACTTTGCTTCCCTTGCATCCACCCAGTAACCCACTGAACCCACCCGCTGTGTTGCATTGTGGGAGTGGGGAAGTGCGGGGTGATGGGGGGGTCCATAATGAAATCAATCTGGGCTTGCATTCAATTCAAAGGTTAAATGGATTTCTGTTTTGTCAAGGGCCTCCCTCTTGCCCCATCACCACCCCAAACGATTGTTGTTTGTTAATTGAAAGTCGTTTCGATTCGTTTCGTTGTTTGCAACATTATGTTGCACAACGAATGAATGCCCCCTTTACACACACACAGAGAGAGAGAAAGAGAGAGAGAGACACGTGTATGCCATAGATACCCATATATGGATATATGTAGATATATGGGCTGCCTATATATGCACTTTTTGATGGCACACAAATCGATTTTTTTTCGCACACTCTCTTGCACACACACACACACACATATAGTCGCGTGTTTGAGTCAGCTTTCCTTTCATGTTTCCCCCGTTATTTTTGCCGTTGTTTCTCCTTTTTCTTTGCTTTTTTTTGTATTTTTTTTGCAATTGTTTACGCTTTGACAAACAAACTCACACACATAAACACGCAAGTGAGTAGGCATACACACACACACACACACACACACACACACACACTTGTGGTATATGTGTGTCCGTGTGTATAGGTCGCTGGGTCGGCAGGACAAATGAGCGCAACAGCAAAAAAAAAGGAAAAAAGAACGAGTCGGTTGGATCGTGGGGAGGCAGGCCCAGGAGTCATACAGGAAAGTGAAAAGCAAATCGTTGCCATACTTTAAATTTAATTCCCGCAAACGAAACATCGCTGGAGAGGGGAGCGAGAGGAGAGAGCTTACACATGGCGCCTGACCGACGACGGACCCACTCGTACCCCAGCCCCAGCCCCAGCCACAGGCACAGGCACAGCCCCAGCCCAGTGGTTGAAGGGAGGGGGTGATAATGACAGTGTGCCGTCGCTGCCATAATCTCCCCTCTCCTCCTAATGATGATTAAAATGCCACCGTTGGGGGGAGTGAGAGTGAGTGAGTGTGACGGAGAGGAAGAGGAAGACGACGATGAGGAGGAAGAGAAAGAGAGAGAAAGAGAGTAGGGGAGTAGAATGCTGCTGCCCAAATCTGTGTATGTATATATGTGTACGTAAGCATGTCCCTCTCGCTCTCACTCGACTCCCTCGCTCCCCCCCTCAGCACTTGCTCACAGTACGTGTGTGCGTATAGATAACCTCGATTTACAGATTTTTTTTTTTTTTTACACACACGAACATAGGGGAACCGTTGGGGGTACCGCTACCTTAACTGATTCCTTGCTTGTTGCTACTCACATATTTTTTGTTTTTTTAAACTACATCATCTCTCGTCTCCGCGCACGCTGCCCGCTGCACTCACACTTGCCACTCACACATCTAATAGTAGAGTATGCACTGCCACAAAAAAAGTGTAACGACAATAAGGAATATTATTTCCTTTCCTTTCGCTTTCTTTCAATTGGTGGTCCACCATTAACAAGGCGACTGGCGATTGGTGGGTGGAACGCACTTTAGTAGCCTTCTCTTGTTAGCTTTAGTGTGTTCTACAGCATCTTCTATGCGGAACCGGGGGGGAGGGAGGAAGGAAGATGTTACTTCACAGAGGGAAAGGAACTAACAAAAAATTGAATCGAAATTTCTGCCAATTGATTTTCTACACACACGCCACACCACACGCACACACGAACAAGCAAATAGCGAGTGAGGTGAGAGAATCGCGCGCGCCGTTAACGGTGCTTATTCTTTGGCCTTTATATTGCCGTTTTTTATTTCTAGTTTCTTTGGTTCTCAGTGCGAGATTACAGGGGATCTCTATGCTAGAGAGACAACAAAAAAATAAGCTTCTAGTTAGCTGGTCAGTTGGCTACTGTGAGGCTGGTGCCAATTCTGCTGCTGGTGCTTCTGCTGCTGCTGCTGCTGCTACTCCTGGCAGAGTGTGTGCTGCCAGTGCGAAGGCATTTGCACCTCTTCTGCCCAGAGAGTACGACCGTGAGAGCGCGCCCGAGAGAGACACAAAGAGGGGATGCTCACTAGGACGAGGACAGGCAGGACGCACTCCCTCGCACCCACACTCACACACACACTATCCCTAAATGGCACTGGAACGGAACAGGCACACAAAGACTAAACCTACGGACTAGGGGATCCTCCGGAATTGCAATTGGGCAATTCTTAATGCGCCATACTTCACAGCAGCGAAAATTGGATTGGATTCAACTTCGCCTTAAATATATTATCTCGTGGACTTCTTCTGCACACGTGTGCGGGAACAGCAGCAGCAGTAGCAGCAGCAGAGGCAAACATGTGAGCGCTGTGTAGTAGCGCCAGATTGTGGGGGCCATTGCGCATGCTTACGCTAGGCGCCCCCAAAAAATAATTTCGCGTACAGGACAGCAGCACAGCAGCAGCAGTACAGCAGCAGAAGGAACAGCAGAACAGCGACGTGAGCAGAACGTAGCAAAAACAATGCAAAATGTTTTGCGCGCGCGGTCACATGACACGAACACACATACACACACACACCCACACAACTGTAAAATTTGTTGAGGCAGCGCAGGAGCAGAACCAGCAGCAGAGGCATCACACACACACACACACACACACACACACACACTCCTTCTCTCGCTATGCCCCACTGCTTGGACCCAACCATGCTCAAATTACAGCTAGTTTCTGGACATTTACACAATTTACTGTTGCGAAACATCTGGAGACAGTGTAGAGCAGGGACGTCTTTGATTCCTGATTTTCTCTTAAATTTCTTAAATTGTTTTTATGGCCAAATGGATGTTTTTGGGAGGGTTTTCTCCTAGCTACGGGGACACGCGTCTGGACGCTCTTCACCGAAAACTGAACTAAATGGTTGGGAAATTGGTTTGCGCATTTTCCCCCACGTGTATGTATATGGGCACACATATATATGTATCCTCGTACACACACACACACACACACACACACACACACACACACACACACACACACATCCTTCCTGGTGGTTATGCAAAGAAGCAGCAAAGAGTTTAAGGGTTGTCCTGCTGGCTTTGATTTCTAGGCCTAGATTTAGGCACTGCTTGGCAACCCAGGAATCGATACTTGTTGTGGGTGGTTGAGTGTGTGTGTGTGTGTATGTGGGTGTGAGTCTGAGTTCGGGTGTGAAGACGGAAGACGGGGAATCTGTTTAAAGAAGGGTGGATGGAATGGGGTGCACGTACACGTACATACCCATACATACTAAAAATGTAATCTGCTAAAATGTAAATACGCCCCACCTACAAACACGACTGTATGTGTACATACTGTATGTATGTGTGTATATGTTGTGGAAATTTGCATTGAAATTGAAATGAGTTATGCCTGGAAATGTGCTAAATGTCCTTTAAGCGAGCACGCACTCACACGCAAACACACAAACTGACGGGGGCGGCAGCCAGGCACCAGGACGACGACGGCCATTATCAATAACTCAGAAAGTATGCAATAAAAGGAGCAACGCGCGCAGAAAAGCTCTTGCGTCATATGAATAATGTACATAGTCTTTTGGCGAATCCCCAATCCAATCTTCACCAATAAGAAACTTGTTGGGCACCAAAAGAGCGCGTATAACGATAAAGATATACATTTTATGCACACACACGCACAAGCACACACATACATCATAGCCAGCTCTTGTTTGATAAGCGGTGGCAAATGATAGTGCATGTGGGTGTGTGTAGTGTAGTGTAATGTCAACGTCAAAGATTTACTCCTCTTGTTAAGTGATTCATCTGAAGGAGTGTTAGGGCTAGGGTTGGCCAGTGCATGGCCCGGCCTGAAGAATTGCTTCGCCAACAACAGTTATTCGCTTAATACGCAAATACAAACATGTTGTCATACTCTCACACACACACAAACAACACACACAGTAGCACTCACACTACCATATGCACGACGTATACGTATTGCGAACAATAATTATTGCCAGCAACAAAACAAAAGAATTTGCATATGCACATAAAAAAAACAAAAACAAACCCAATATAACATCATCGTCAGCAAAATATCATCAGCACCAACCACAAAAGAAGAGCATAGCAGATCCAACACCCACACACCCCTTTGAAGGTGACCACCCCAGTCCCAGAGCCAGTCCACTACACAACCGACCGACCGACCGACCGTCGCACAGCGCCCACCTGTTTCATGGCAAATTCCTTCCTCCGTAGGTGGCCGCGCTGGACAGACAGGTTGACGTTGACACTCGTCACGCTTGACCAATTAGTTAATGCATTGCCCTGCAATTGCTATTGGCCACGATGTCCGCGATAAACAAAAAACAAAGGCAAAACGCGGAGAAAAACAGACACGACAGTATTGTTATTTGCTTTAGTTTAGTGTGGCCATTCCACAATGTTTAATGTTCCAAAATATCGATATATCTACTTATATTTTTCGGGTAGGTACATTTTAGGTTTTATTTTGCTGTATAAATAATTTTGTCGGATCTATGATACGATTATTTGAAGAAATTGATTGCAGAGGCAGAAGATACCTCCAAGTAATAATATCTACGTGAATTCTACAAGGTGTGTTAGGACAAAAAGGTTGCGTCCATTACCATTTTGCCAGCATATCGATACTGGTGTATCTTCGATAGAAATGCGGTTTTTTCTCCGATTGATTTTATTGGCCTCAACAAATGATTTTGATACATATTACGAATATTTAACAGGTAAGAATAGCAATATCCCACTCTGACGCGCCATTTGTCATATCTATGTCACAAGGTACTGAAGATATTAAAGCATCGATACTCGAGAGTAAAACTATCGGGCTAGCCTGCTGTAAATAATCGGTCCGCTGGTATCAATTCAAACTGGACTGCCATAAATAGTCCGTTGCGGCTTATCAACTCAGATTTACACAGATCTTCCGCCTCAACTGCGACATGTATTCACGGGAACATTTGGAATGGACACAACAACACACATATACAATATCTAACAATAATAAATAAAAAAAATTGTCTAGGGGATGCGATTTAAGTGCTCTTCAGGGCGTTAGGAAGTTGGTAAGTGGCTCTGCCGTTTCAACTGCATATCAAGAAGTGGCTCCCGCCAGCCAGGTTTTTGGCAGCTGCGGTGCAGAGCCTCCAGCCGCCGCGATGTCGCCCCATAATCGATGGACTCATCCTCCCTGACCGCCTCCCTGACAGACTCGCTGAGGATGTTGGTTATCTCCTCGTGCAGGGCACGCTGCAGCAGCTCGGGCTCGTCCTGCTCGATGAGCCGCCTCACGCAGGCCACCAGCTCCGTGAGGTGCTCGTCAACAGCTCCGGGAAACAGTTGCTCCATGGCCAGGGCCAAGTTAAAGAGGTAATCTCGATTGGGGCCGCTGGGTCCGGCAGAGGTGAATATTTGCCTGGCTATGCACGGCACCTGCCACACGTCACCGGCGTACGAGTCGTTGGTTTGCGTAGCCACGTACATGATCACCTGGATAGGCTCCGTTTCGGAGAGATACTCGTGAAACTCCAGACTGCAGCGCTCGTAGCCGTTCTTCTCGCGGTAATCCAGGTGATCGAGCACCGCATTCTTCTGGCTGGTAGCAATGCGGTAGGCCACGCCGTAGACCCGATCCACAGCGGGATCGCCGGGCAGCAGCGTCACCACCCGGCCCGGCTTATCCGGTGTTCCGCGGTGGTCGATGCTGTGCTGGTAGAAACGCCTCTTGAATCCATGTATAAAACCGCGCCGGCGGTCGATGTAGGGGAAGTCCGCCTTCCACACCAGTGACCCGTAGCCAAAGATCCACACATCATCGTCCGAAAGCCCTATGGCTATTTTTCGGTTACTACAGGCCACATCGAAGCTTTGGAGCAGTGGCGTGACGACGGGAAATATACTCGTACATGGTCCTTCTGTTCTGATTAGCTCTTCGAAATATGCCCGGTAGATCTCGCCGGCAACGGCTGACAGCTGCGTACGAGTATGGCTACTACGGCGCAAGCCTTTCAGATAGCACAACATCTCCAGCTGTCGGCAAAAAAACACGGCACCACGGTTTCAGCAATCTGCATACACTCCATAAATCCAGGGGCAGAAACTTACCAATTTACCAATTAAATTTTGGTGTTTTTTCTCTGGTTGGGTGAGGCTGCGTCTTGATATGTGACAGCTGGAGAAATATCGAGGTTAGCATCGCTAGTTTTTTCAAGCATCGATTTTTTGGCCAGACACCCCTAAATTTAATCGATATGATTTTAGTCGGCTCTGGTTGAAAATTTTTCCCAATTTGATATTCCGTTTAATGTTACTAGCCAACTAGGATCCTCAGGCCTGAACACATAATTTTATACATTTGATAAAACAATTTTCTACAAGACCAGTTAATTTTAAGGATTTCGTTTGGTTGGATTGTTTATCACATAACGTTTATAAAACTTGAGTGAGCATGACATGCGACGTAAGAAAGCATAATATGGCAGTTTATGGCCGCAAATAATAGATTTAACCATTTTACAATGGCTGGGTGGCAACACTCTGTAACGCTCGTGTCGAAGTTAATTGTTTTGGGGGCTATTGTTTTATTTGTTCACTATAATTTGGGCTATAAAGTGTTGGGGCTGCTCCTTGGAAGGAAACCCATAAATTATAGTAAAAAGATAACAAAATGGAATAACTTATCTCCCATGAAACAGATTACTTTGATTTCAGCAATTTATCCATTATTTTAGTAACTCCCTTGCTCATTTCAAATCCGCGCGCTGTAAAAAATCCTCGCCGTCCTGGGAAGTTTATAATATTCTTCCCTGGGAAATTGCTGAGGCTCTTCGGAAAATGTCGGGTATGGACAACAGGCAAAACGGCCCAGAAAATGCAAGGCCTGCAAGGTAAAATCCACCCAACTGACTAATAGGCGCATGCGCCCCTCAAAGCCTATCGGGGATTTTTTCGGGTAGGGTGAAAATCGTGCGAGCCGTGAAATTTCCCTTGGCTAAATTTACCCGTTATCCATACCTTTTTTGGCTCAACCCAAGCTCAAACCAAAATGTTGTGTCGAACCGATCTGTTCGACACTAGACGCGCTCTTTTTCTCATTTTCGTGTTAATGAATGAGCTCTTACTCTCTTTTACTCTCACGGTATGAGTTCGAACGATCATGCAACAAAACATCGATAACAAAGAATTTTTTGGTGATGTGGCGGTAATTTTGAAAATGTTCGAAACTCATATTCCTCGCTTCTGATATTCTGTTTAATATAACTAGCTAACTAGGACCCTCAGGCTTGAGCACATAATTTTATGCAATTGATGAATCAATTGTCTACAAGATTGGCTAATTAAAACAAAATCCGATTATTGGATTCGGTCTAAAATAAGGTTTAAACAAGGAAGGTCAACAAATAGGTCCTTTTTTTACATGGCGACTACACGGTAACTACAAATTTTCTACATGAATAATAGCAGAGTTGGCAACTCTGGCTTTTCAAATGTGCTGGCGCCGTTGCTAGGGCCTCCGAAAGCCAAAACAAAAGTCCTGGCAGCCATTATTAAATCATCTGTTCATTTTTACACTGCCCCGTAAAGTGTTTTCTGCGACTGATCAACGGAATGGCTGGTGGTGCTCCAAATTGGCTCCATGTGGAAACGGAGGATGAAAATCCGCGTCTGACAACTTTGTCCAGCTGCATGACGCTCAGCGACGTCCAGTGCGATGGCTATATCCGACTGCTGGCAGCCGACATTTCGCTGGAGGACGAGGCCCACGAGCCGAGCGCCACCCTTAAGGTGTTTCGAGGTCTAAAACTGAAGCACGAGCAGCCACTGCCGGGCATACCGACTGCCATTGAGAGCCTCTACATCGACGAAACAGAGCCAAAGACTCCGGGTGCGTATGTCGTAACATCATAAGGTGGTGGCCCTGTTCTCATTCCCTTGCTTGGCACAGTCATTGCTGTGGCCATTGCCGAGTCCGTGCTGTTCTACCGGCACCTTAAGCCCTATTTCAAGTACACCATTCCCGCCCTCGAATCGGATGATCTGGAGCTGGAGGTCTGGCGCAAGCTACCCGTCGTGCAGGCCGACACCCACAACGCCCTGCTGGAGTCGCTCAAGGGCATCGACCACGCCAAACTTTCGAGGAAATCGCAGCGGCTGTTGCAACTGACTGAGGCGGAACGTGCTGTGAGTCTTCCCCATTTCCATTTCCCCGATTTGGATGTAAATTTTTCCAAGCAAAATCATCATGGATTTCCTTTCAGCCATTCATTAACACGCACAGGGACTCGCCCGTGGGGCGGGTGGGCAGCATTGTGATCATGTGCTGCATAAAACGCGTCTCGAGCGATGCCAATCCCCCCTCCCACCTGGTGCTGGCCACGGACACTGGCCACATATTTATACTGGAGCCCCAGGGCTTCAACCTGGTGTACAAGGGCAAGGCGTGCAGCTATCAGACGGCTGTTCCCAGCCTGCTTTCCGTCCAGGGCACCTACGAAACGGACTTCTGCATTGTGGTGGCCACACGGAACGGTGGTGTCTATCTGCTGCGAAAGTCTAACAGCGAGGGACAGGAGATCTGCAAGCTGAGCGCACCGCTGACGGGTCTGCTGCTGCTTCCCATCGATCAGACGATACTTGCCTCGACCATGGACAATCGCTACCAGTGCTACTCGAAGCGGGGCAAGCTGCTCTACCAGGTGCAGTTGGACTCCTTGCCCGTCTGCATCCTGCCACTGACCATGACACATCTGGGCATCACCCTGGTGGCCGTTGCCCTGAAGGGAGGCGCCGTCAAGTTTTTTCTCCAGCGGTATCAGGTAGACGAGTTCGTCCTGGAGGAGACGGTGGATGCCATGCTGTACGGGCGCATGGGCATGGAGGATCACGTGCTGACCCTCGTCACGCAGTCGGGCCAGATGATTGTCAAGATATTGCGTCGCGTATCGCGCTTCGAGCCGAAGGCGGAGGCCTTGGCAGGCAAACGGTCGGGTGCTAGCGACCGCAAACTCACTGATGGCTCCTCGATATTGGATAAGCCAAAAAAGAGCTCCATATTTGTGGAGCAGGCGGCCCGGGAGAAGCAGCAGGCGAAAGGTGAGAGCGGCTTCCAGCTTGTCATTTCACTTCATTAATCTCTCTCTTGCTTTCAGCAACCTATGGCAGCTTTCAGGTGGAGCTCTGGCGGCTGAGGCATACGGCAGCCCGGGCCACCATCGACGCCATCAACTCGTCGGAGAGCACGATATCCGGCGATCTGACGCACGCTCCCGTCAAGCTTTCGGCGGAGGTTTGCGGCAGTGGGCCTGTCTTTCGCCTCTACCTCACCGTGCAGAACCTTTCGACGTTCAAGATGGCCTCCCATCTGATGGTTCTACTCCACGCGGATCGACGCCACTACACCATACAACAGACCCTGGCCAGGCTGCCGAGTGTCCTGCCGGGCATCCCCTTGCGCGTTGACTTCGAAGTAGTTGCTGTGCTAGATCCAATGGACAAACTCCCACCCGCCAGTCTCACCCTGGACAACTCCCTGATTCGCGTTATGCTAATGAAGGCTGGCCAGGCCAAGCCCCTCATTGCTGCCGCCGTGACCATGCCCCAGTCGGAGGCAGCCTTCTAAAGGGCGCACAATCGCACAAAATGGAAGTCGATTGTTTTTGATTTTTGTGGTAAGATTTCGAGTTTATTTTATCCTTTTAGATTAATCCTAAAACGTGGCGTTTAGGCGTACTTGGGAGCGTACTTTTGGTAGACCTTTATGTAAGCCTCCTTGGCAGCCTCCTTGGACAGACCCTTTTGCGCGTTCCAGGCCTCGTACATGGCCTTCTTCTTGAGATCCAGAAGGCCGGGCTTCTCGATGTTCACATCGCCAACGGTGGCCTGCTTGAAGAGACCGTAGAACTCCAGGAATTCAGAGTCGCTGGGCTTCTTGGAGAAGTTCTTGGCTAATTCGGCGGCTTCCTCAAAACTGACCATGTTGCTTGGGTTATTGGTGATACTAAATGATGACTTTAGCCACCTCGCATCTCACTTTTATAGCGACTGACTTCGAGCGAATGGGATTAGGAAATTTAATTAATTTGGATATGGCATTAGTCAAATGTGTATCTTCTATCTTCTAAGACTCCCTTCGAATCGTTTAATTAATATTTTGGGAAACTTTAAAAGCCTTTCAAGATAGTACTATCTGTTGGCCAATGTTGGCCGCATTATAATTATTATCACTAATATTAGAACAGTCGACTTCGGCCTGATAGACAGCCTCTGACTCACAAGAGTTATGGGTAAAAGTAGAAGTAGACAAGCGTTATCCAGATTTCTGGCTATATTTTGTGAGTGTTGAATGTAACCCCCGCCCCGACTTTTAGGGCCGTCTAGTCGTATCAATCAAGCAGATAACATACATAAATATATGTACATATGTATGTATGTGCCTATGGGCGTGCATACATATACTCGGGCCTGATACATAGCTGATTCAATTTTTTTTTTTTTTTGGCAAGTGCAAGAGCATACCTGTCAGCTCCGATAAGCCACACCCCGCAGCTGACTAATTATATACTTTTTTCCCTTCGCCTTTCGCCGATTACCGGCAAGCGCACTCCAGCCGCACTCCACCCCCAAAAATACAATCGTACATAGGGAGCCTTTTATGATAAGCCCAAGTGGGAACTACTATTGCAGCTGGGGACGGGACACCGATAAGATTACCGAAAAGCATGAGCTATGTTCGCCAATATATAACAGTGTCCGTGGCACGATCCACACAGTTTGTTTTTGTTTCCCACAACCGCAACAAATTTGCAATATGCTGACCGTAAGTTTCAACCCATACGCATATGCATATGCAACATTTGCAAAGAAATTCACATTCATTCTTTGCATTTGCACACGCAGTTTGAGGAGATCGTTGAGAAGGCCAAGTCCCTGAAGAACCCCCCAACCAAGGAGGATTTCCTGGAGTTCTATGGCTATTACAAGCAGGCCACCGTCGGCGACTGCAACATCGAGGAGCCCGAGGATGAGGAGAAGAAGGCTCGCTACAACGCCTGGAAGAGCAAGGCTGGTCTGACCATTGACGATGCCAAGGCATACTATATCGAGGTATACAAGAAGTACGTCGCCCAGTCCGAATAAGCTGTGCATTTTTGTATACGTAGCTGTAGACCTATTATTTGATATGTGACCTTTTCCACTTAACCTTCTACTACTACCTTATTCTGGATGCATCTGAATCGTTGTTGAAAAGTTATGTATTTATTGTAATGTCATTTTGTAATAAACAAACGCCTATGCATTTAAAATAGATTATGTTATGTGCTTCAATTTCTCCATAACTTTCCGCTCACGTCTCCAAATACGATCATATGACCCACTCCAATCTAATCATATAATGGCTATGCCTTATCAGTTATCAGGTGGGTGGCCATCATAAAACTCCCGCAGAAGTTCCAAGACGAAATCCAGCGAATATGGAAATCAGAAATCGTAGGTTGCCAGGTGCCGGGTGGTTCCCATGATAATCATGCGATATTTTATATGCACTTCGAAAGACAATCAAGCAAATGCGTTGATTAGCGACTTTATTTAAGAATCCTTAAGATCTGGCCATATTAATTACCAAATAAACTAATTAATAAAACTAAAGGCAGTGAGAAATATTTAATAATATTAAGAATATAAGACAGAAACGTTAAAATTTAGCATAGAAATATAAAAACTAATTCCACTGCTTAATAATTGATTCTGTTATATAGAGCCGAATACATTGGTTACTCATAGTTACTAATATATGTATATGTATATATATAATGTATCGCAACACAAACTAAAGATTAAGGAGGTGCAACAGCACAAAAAAAAAAGGATATTTCGAATCCTCCAATGAGGTTGTCCCAAGAATGAATTTGATTAACAAATGGAATAATTATAGTAAAAAATTTTAGTTTTCGATCATCAGAAAGCAGAAATCAATGCCTGAGGAAAAGTTGATTAATGTTATATATTGTACATATAAACATAATTAAAAAAAAGGTGGTCTACCACGTTATCGCTCACTCGGCGATTCGACAAAAAATAATTATTTACCTAACTATACTTTCTCATTTAACACTTCTTGAATCTTATACCTTAGTTCTCATCGCTTTCTTGTTTTAATCTCTTTTTGAACACTTCAACTCCGAAGAGAAATTACGACAAGTGGTTCTTGCGTGTGTTCGTCCCAAACGGTACCCAAATGCGACACCATCGATCCACCAACCCACCACACAGTGGTTCCTGTTGTATAAGGCGAGCGGCCAAAAATATTTCTTGTTTGAGTAGAGGCTTGAAACTTAACACAAAATTTTTATAAATTTATAGTAAGATGATGTATAAAAATCAGCCGGATCGGACCATCATATCATATGGCTGCCATAGGAACAATCAGTCTAAAACAGCAACAACCATTTTGCGGTAGATAAAGATCTTTTTCATAGTTCATATGTACATGGTTTAATTATAAATGAAAAATGCAGAAAGAAATATATATTTTATATGGATTGTTCCAGTAAATCAATTGCTGATTAGAATAGCTTGGACTTTGGCTTACATGGAAGTTTTCTTTGACCCGTAACGAAAGGATGGATCAGAGCTTAAAAGCAACTTGAGGTTAGGTTACCTTTTTATAACCGGTATTTGAAGAGTGTAGGGGTATAGTAGATATTATTGTGGTGATAACGGATGTGTTTAACGCCCAGAAGATCAGCATCAATAGCCACGTCGTTATAGGACGTTATAAGGAAGGCGTCGGGCTGGTAATCGAAAGAACCGAAAGCGTGCCGGTCTCCCTTAGGACGCCACAAAGCGACCTGGAGAAGTAGGCCACAATGAAGAAGGAAATGTAATTAATCCGGGGCTGTCGAAACCCTGGAACATCTCATCGGCCGCTGTCCGGCTCTCTCAAGGGCAAGGGGGAGATACCTGGAATCACCGATGCTGGAATCACTGGACGATGCCTCCAAGAGATTCTGGGGGACTTCGGAATCTCAGAAACATACAAAAATCCGCATAACTAATGGCCATTCTGGCCTATGAGAGGCCCCGTTGTGGGCCGTCTGGGGTAACCTAACCTAACCTCTCTATCGTCTGCCGGTCTTGCCATTTTGTAGGGTAAATACAGTTTGTTGGGCCTCCCCTGGGATTACTTGACCAACTTGGAATTGCTTTTTTCTGTCTCACAGCCTGTGGTCTTGTATTTGTCGACCTCGGCCAGGTAGACGGACCAGAAGCCCTTTGGATCCACACTCTTCGTGGTGGTATCTCGCAGCTTGGCCACCCGGCCGGTCTTTAAGATCATTAAACCACGACGACGTCCCACGCAGATGGGCGGCGGAGCTGGGGCGTCCACGGCCGTAGCAACAATGTATGGAGCGGCAGCACTGCCTGAGGGTGCACTGTCCTGGCAGAAGCCATGCTTTTTTCCTCTTGCATTTTCTTGAAAATATCTAAGAAAGATCCATCGTTGGCGAAGTAGGATACACTCTTCGTCGACTTCACTCTTGCATTTCTCGTTGGCTGCTGTCTCTGTCGAACGGCTCGTCTGTGTCTAGCTTGTAATAGGCCCCCACAGCGGATTCACTCTTTGGCTGTACCTTCCCTGCGCCGCTCGTTTCATTTTTTTTGCCGTCTTCAGTATCTGGCGAATCTGAAGTGAAATTAGTACTAGTAACGCTCCTTGGAACGTTCTGGGGATCGTTCGTAACGATCGCGAGAGCTGCTGCGGTAACGCTGCCGTTTGAGGCAGGAGCCGCGTCCACGCGTATTCTGTGCAAGAATTTCCTTCTTCTGTTCAGAGTGGCGACCAGAGATTTCGTTGGATCTGGAATGCGAAAAAGAAATCGTTATAAGCCCGAGAGACAAACAAACAAGAAAACCCATTACCATAGATATCTTAATCGTGAGCAAATATGAGACTTACCTATATCGCCGTCGAGTATATCCTGGCAGCAAATGTGGCAATTGGACATTCCTCTTCCTAGATAGTCTCAGATGGACGAATCGCCAAAAAGATGACAATCGGAAAAGTCCACGCAATCGGATTGGAAAGAAGTCGACTAATCCCTCATAATCCGATGGCGTGATCATTTCCAATTGTACATATTTTGCGAGGACTGGAAATCATCTGATTTCGTTGAAGTGCGGCCATCTATTTCGCGATTCGTGCCTTCGATACTATTTGGGAAGATGAATGTCCAACTGCCCTATATCAGAAATCTGAGACTTGATGCAATGAACAATGAAAACGAAATGAAGTTGTGATTTGATTTGATGCTTTGCCACAAAAACCAACGTATACTATGTAAGGAACATAGCAATATCTTATGCGCTCGGTTTCTCTCTAAGACATTGGAAAGTTTTTACCCCCACCCCGTTCGGACGGAGACAGAAGGTATTACATACATATGTACATGAGATGATGATGATTGGAATACACCCGTGCCGTCTCTGTGGCGTTTTGCAAGATGGATGGACTGCATGCCACAGAAGATCTGCGGACTTTGCCGCGGCTCACAACGTTCCCCCTCGTTTTTAAATGTTGTTTGGCAAAAATGTAATAATTCCTTTTTGCCAACATATTCTGACTGCGTACAGGGCATAAAGTGCACACAACGCTCCCCCTTGTTTATATTATTCGTTATGCATTTTGTTGTACATTGCTCAGTTTTAAGTCGAAAATTTAATAAGAAATGCAGAGAAAACATTGCAAAAACGTTAAGTTTGAATATTAATTATTTACTAGTGGCTTTCACCCTTCTGGCCGGCCACACGCTTAAGTTCGTTCATCTTGGTTGTCATGATTGGGGAGCCGATAAAGCCAATATAATCTACTATAATGACTTTTCACCTGTGTTAGTTTCCCCGCTTGCACTTGGAGTAGAAAGCGGTGTATTGTCCTTCATGCTGCTCGTGGCTGCTGCTGGCATATTTTCCTTTTGCTCCTTCGGATCAGCCTCTCCCAAAAACAGAACGTGCTGGCCACCGCCGGATGCAAGCAGCATCTTCCGGTTTTGGGTATTCTTGCCAGTGACAAGGACAGGCTCCAATGAATCCTCGCCGTCGCCAACACCCAGCTGGAAGTTGGTTCCCATGCCCCAGGAATATAGCTTTCCATCTTCAGTAATGGCATATGAAGCGATTTCGGCACATCCCACATGGACAATATTGTCAGACAGGTTACTAGCGGGCGTTAATTGGTCCACCACATCCTGCTTGCTGCCCAGACCGAGGCGTCCATACTCTGGTCGACCAACGACATAGCATCGTCTATCATTTTT